>JAFEMH010000174.1:0-600000 GCA_022495995.1 Adenophora triphylla var. japonica
GGATTGCGGTGCTTCGTAGGGAGGGCGGTTCCTATGAGAGATCCACGAGAGAGACGATCCACAATGAGATCGGATCCGCTTCACTGCCCGTCTACTCGGCCCGATTACAATGCGATGCCTCCTCCGGTAAGCTATACCCGCGCCCCAATCAAATGTCATCTCACGGAATGTTTGTGAGTGACCAAGGAAGGTTCATTCCCCCATCCTCTCGGGTATAGCCGGGTTATTCGGAAAGGTGTTATCAAGAACGGTGGTCAAAGCGGCAAATTTCTTCGATCTCGGCTGCCTCTCCCGACTCCCGATGTCCCGGCATCACAATTTCGGTATGGATCTCGGTTTCAAGTAGGTTATCCCTAACCCAGGTCCAGAATATATCCGACGGTTTCCGAGTGAGTCGTGTATCGGCTTTCGGGGAATCAAATTTGTCAAGACAATGTTTCAAGATATCAGCGGTTTCGAGAGCCGGCGGTGTCCACTCGGCCGCGGTGTGTTCTCCCCTTACTCGGCATTTATATGGTTCCGCTCCGTATTCCACCCCATGCATCGATACGAGGTTTCTCTACTCTTGAGTCAATTCGAGAGGTCGATCAACGCTTGATGCAGTCCCAGAACCACTGGTGTGCGGTTTAACGGTTATGATATGTATGGGAACGGGATCCCTAGCTCGGTCGGCTTGTTGGGCCCGGTAATATTGGAATTCCCAGTACCTTTGGTCTCCCATCAGCAGCTTTACCCATTGGCCCTAATTCAGACTTCCCAGTGCCTTCATCAACAGAGGCTCCCGTTATCCCCCAGATTCGGGTTTGACGCCGAGAAGTGACGGCCTTGTTGAAGCGGATGCGGCGGCAACGAGTCGATAAATTGACCGTGGGTTCTAGTGGTCTTAAGGTTGTGGATCCCACTCCAAAGTAACACCTTTGCCTTGCACAAATTCAAAATGCCCAAAATGGACTTCGATGGTGCTTGCTTGCCCGAAAACTCATATAGATACTTATGTTATGACAATGGGAGCAATGGGTGCACACCGAGTTTATGGCATCCCACTTCCACGACTTTGAAGGGATCGGCGCTCACATGGTTTTTGGCTTTGAAAGCAAGAGTGTCGCTCCACAGAGCCAGATAACAGAAACCTTTTTGGAGAAGTACAAAGGCAATTTGGAGTGGCGTACTACTCGGGATGATTTTGTGGGGACAATCCAGAAGGCCGATGAATCAATTACAGAATTCTACAAACGGTGGAACGCCAAGCTTAATGAGTTATCAGAGCCGATACCCCTCCAGGACCAAAAGGACATCTTCTTGTCATGTGTTAAGCCAGTGCTCAGGGAAGCCTTTGGAAAAGGTTGGTACCCAGATCTACGAGAGATGGTGGGAATGGGAGCTAGAAGTGAAAACAGATTGTTCAATCAAACCCCGAATGCAAATGCCGGTGGTGGTATCGATACCGGGCATCCAACCCTGTTTCAGCAATGGCGCCAAGAGGAAGAGAAGTGGCTAAAGACAACAGTATCAACAATATACAGAGAGGAGGTAATAATGTGCAGAATGCAGTAAGATTTCAGCCTAAGCCGCAGCCAAGATTTGATGATTTGGGCATGTCTACGGAGGAAGTTTTCAACGGATTGCTTTGTACCGATATGATCAAGCCATTGGAGAATTATAGTCCTGCTCGTCCCAATCCCCATATGGATGCTAGCATGTACGGTCGGTTTCACCAGTTCCCAGGGCACACCACAAATTCCTGCGTAACCCTCAAAAAGATAATTCAAGGTTTGGTGGATGATAAGAAAATCGAGAAATCTCCTCGCCCGAATGTGGTCAGCAATCCTCTGCCAAGTAACAACGTGAATCTTATCGACTTCGGGCAAGACTATTTTGTTAATGTAATAGAGTTTGGGAAGTCAATAGATGAAAGTGATAGTCTTTGGTTGTAATGAGATTGTGGTGATGTAATCCCATTTTACGATGAAATGAAAGATAATTTACGCTATGTTTTGTATCTTGATGATACGTATGGTTTGAATAATCTTTGCTGAATATGACGATTATGAAGAGCATGTGGTTGCCAACACTATATCCTCCATAATTCCTAAAGATTCCCCAATCTCCTTGGAGGAACTCAGGATAGCGGCTAATGTAGAGACGCCGTTGTCCATAAATGAAATAAGGCAGGCGGTGTGGCCATACAGCACTCGCCCTGTTCCGATTACGCTAGCAGAGCTCAAAGAGGCCAGTAAAGGATTTGTGGTTGAGAAAGATCAAGAAGTTAATCTGCTGACTCGTTCAGGGAGAATGTTGGGAGTAAATAATTCAAATTCGTCCGGAAAAGGTAAGGCAGTTGCGATCTCTAATCCTCAGTCCTCTCAGAATCCTTATAGATCAGCAGGAAGCGAGGAAGTCCAGGAAGACCCGATCCTAACGCAGTTAAAGAGAACACAAGCCGATATCTCCTTATGGTCTCTACTCACATCCTCCTACCCTCACAAATTAAAGTTGGAAGAAGCTTTGTCCAAAACGAAATTGTCTGTCAACGCCACCCCAGACGAGCCTGTCAGCTGATTGGAACTGCGCAGTATGGGAAAATCATTACTTTTACGGATCTTGACCTGCCTGCTTAAGGCGCGAAGCATAATGAGTCTCTACATATCACGGTGCCCCTGGAAGGACGGCGGATCCCCCATGTGTTGGTAGATAATGGGTCAGCTATGAATGTGCTCCCTGCTAAAATGATGAGTATGTTGGACATTAATGCGCAGAATCTTAAACCATCCAACCAAACCATAAAGGCCTACGATTCGACATCTAGGGCATTGTTGGGGATAGTCTCTCTGAATTTGATGTTTGGAGGCAAGGAGATGATGGTAGAGTTTCAATTTATCGACATTCCGGTCACATTCTCAGCATTACTGGGCAGACCCTGGATTCATGAGATTGGAGCGGTAGCCTCCACTCTTCACCGAGTGTTTAAAATTTGTGCAGAAGGAGTGCTGACGACCATTTATGGTGATAGTGTTACGATTGGGGAAACCAGCACCAACACCTTACCAGTAATGGAAATCAAGCTCGACCAGGAAAATCCGATGCTCAGTGGATTCACAATAGAGAAACCTAAAGGACAGGTCTGCACCATAGATCTTACGACATCTTCGAGACAAGATTCCTCTGTGTTGAAAATGCTAAGAGGTATGAGCTATATCCACAGTGCAGGGTGGGAAAACGCCAACGAGGGACCGTGTAGGCTTGTGTTGCCGAAGCGAAGAGAAACAAGCAAGGCACAGGATATGCCGTGACTAGAGAAGATAAGGCGTATGACAAAGCTGAAGCTTTTAAAGAAAAGATGACCTCGGCGGGTGGTAAGAGGTGCAAGAGGCTGAGATGCGCCGTACGGTTGGTCTTTGAACAAGCATTTTGTCGAGAGAAGATGGAGATATGTTTGTTTGTCCCGAAGCAAGACTAAGCCAAATGGAAGAAAGAATGAGAACAATCCGGAGGTTCGCTAGCGGCAAAGTCCGGTGAAGGAAATGTTTGATAAGCTTGCCCAAAAGGCCGAGTGTGACCGCCACTTATGAGAACATCTACCATTTGCGGGGGCACGATCATGTGAACCGATTCGAAAAGCTTGCTTTGGGCGAACCCACAATATGCAAAATCCGCAGTGCCACCTGTGGATATTGATGGTGATTTGGCATATTTTTTAAAGAAGCGAGGGTGTCATGCGAGCACAGGGATGGTATGCTTTTGACGAAGTATCTACAAAGAGGTGTTTGTGGCTAAGGAGCCAGAAAGTGATTTGATTGACTTTTCCTCGATAGCGAGGTGGTGGCTATGTTAGAATTCGAGAAGGAGCCGGTTGTGGAGCTAAACGAGGTTGGAAGCATTGCGAGAGAGACCGCTACGAGGTGGACTTCGTTCAGAGGACCGGTCGCCCGAAGGGAGACTATGATTGAAAAGCTTGGGCTCAAGCCTCGTCCTTGTCCCTCAGGAGTCTAAATTTGTTCCTCGTGTTTTGAGTCGGTCTCTGAATCTCTTGTTATTGAATTCGAGTCTTCCGATCGGTCTACGATGTCCTCACGACGAGAAGACCGTCTTCGAGATTGTAAACCTTTGTCTTTCCCTATGCTTTGAATAAAATGGTTGACCTTTACGAGTATCCCGTGATTGCAAATCTAACAATTGAACAGCTTAACAAAAAATAATCATCAAGATTTAAAAATAATTAAGCCTAATTCAATTGAAGATAATGCGGAACTTAATAGATGAGCAAATTTTAGAAAATGATTCAAAGCGAGAGTTTGCGATCAAAGGAAAGCCGGGCCCAGTGCCGATGAGGTATTGACAACGGTGAACACAGGAGCAGTAGAAGAACCCTGAAACGCAGATTGGTAGCTTCTTCTCAGGAGATGAACGGGTTGCCACTGGTTGAATTACTTAAAGAATTTATGGACGTCTTTGCTTGGTCCTACAAAGATATGCTGGGTGGATACTTCTATCGTAGAGCACCGGATTCCTCTAGATCCAGAAATTAAGCCGATCAAGCGAGAAGTTGAGGCGGATAAAACACGAGTGGTCCTTGCGGGTGAAAGAAGAAATTGAAAAACTCCTACGGGTGGGCTTCATCAAAGTGATTGAATATCCGACTTGGTTGGCAAACATTGTAACGATCCACAAAGCAAACGGAAAGGTTCGGGTCTGTGTAGATTTTCGAGATCTCAATAAGGCTAGTCCCAAAGATGACTTCCCTTTGCCCAACATTGATATGCTAGTAGATGCAACCGCAAACTTCGAGGTCAAGTCCTTCGTTGATGGTTTCGCGGGTGTAATCAGATCAAAATGGCTGAGGAAGATCAGGACAAGACAGCGTTTACAACTCCATGGGGTACTTATTGTTACACAGTAATGTCGTTTGGTCTGAAGAATGCTTTGGGGCTACCTATCGGAGAGAGCGTCACTACCTTTGTTACACGACATGAGCCACAAGGAGATTGAAGTGTATCTAGATGTTATGATTATTCACTCGAAAGGGTCAGATGGACATCATTTCATTGATTTGAGGAAATTCTTCAACAGACTTCGAGAGCACTCCATGAGACTAAATCCAGCCAAGTTCACCTTTGGGGTTATTCGAGGTAAAGTCCTGGGGTATATGGTCACAGAACGCGGCGTCGAAGTAGATCCCAGAAAGGTTAAGGCAATCGTTGAAATGAAGCCGCCCAGAACTGTCTCCGAGGTGAAAGGATTCATGGGTTGATTACAGTACATCAGCAGATTTGTCAACCAACTAACCTCCATGTGCGAGCCGATCTTCAAGCTACTAAAGAAGAATCAGGAAGTGGTTTGGAACGAGGAATGCCAACTGGCCTTCGAGAGGATCAAAGCTTACCTTGTCAATCCTCCCATTCTTTATCCACCTCACGGGAGCAAGCCTTTACTGCTATACTTGACGGTCACAGACACAGCCACTGGGGCTATGCTAGCACAAGAGAAGAAGGGTTCAAAGATTGAGAATGCTATATACTTTGTTAGCCGCAAATTCCAAGGTAGCGAGTTGAATTACTCTGCCCTCGAGAAGACATGCGCAGCTCTGATCTGGGTGGTCGGAAAGCTAAAGCACTATATGCTATCCCACACTGTACACTTGGTCTCCAAGATGGACCCAATCAGATATCTGTTCCAAGGTGACAGAGGTAACATCTCTACCAGATTGGCAAAGTGGACTTTCTTCTTGGCTGAGTTTGATATCAAATATGTGATCCGAAAATCAATCAAAGGGCAGGCTTTGGCGGATCAGTTGGCTGACTTCCCCGGTCTGAAGCTTGAGGACCAGATCTCCAATTTCCAGACGAGGGGATTCTTGCTATAGAAAACGGCAACCGGTAGCAGTTATTCTTTGATGGAGCAGCGAACAAAAGAGGTAATGGCATCGGGATGGTCCTGGTAGATCCGAATGACATGCATACCCCCATTGCTATCAAGCTAAATTTCTCGGTTACCAACAATGCCGCCGAGTACGAAGCTTGCATAGCTGGTCTAGAGGCTGCCCTCGAGCGACATGTGGAAGAGTTAGAAGTGTTCGGTGATTCCCAATTGATAATCAATTAGGCCGCCAACAAATGGAAAATTATAGATCCATATCTCCAGAAGTACCATGCTTACATTGCAGAGCTCGTCGGTCAATTCAAGGAAGTGTCATTCCAGTTCCTGCCGCGAGACAAGAACAGATTTGCCGATGCCCTAGCTACTCTGGCCTCTTTGGTAGAAATCCCAGAAGGAAAGTCGATCAAACCGTTCAGGGTCGGTAGGCGAGAAAATCCTGCATATTGTTGTGAAATTGAGATCGAAACCGTCAGTGAACCGTGGTACAACCAGATCTTTCAATATCTCAAGCATGGTGAAGCATCCTTCCCTGTTGACAAAGAAGGAGACTTAAAAGGTGTCCATGCCAAAAGCTTGCAAGCTCTAAAGAGATTATCAGCACAGTACGTCATACTTGGCAATGAGTTATGGAAAAAAAAGGGAAGGTTGCCCACTCCTGCTCTGTATCAGCAAAGAAAAGGCCCAAAGAGTAATGGAAGATGTTCATAACGGTGCCTGCGGACCTCATATGAATGCTCGATCCCTTATGCATAGCATTATCAGACTGGGCTACTTCTGGATCACTATGGAGACGGATTGCATCCAGTTTGTACGGACTTGTGATAAATGCCAGTGATTCTCCAACCTTAATCACATCCCTCCTCATGACCTTTACTGTATGACAACTCCGTGGCCCTTCGCAACATGGGGGATTGATGTCATTGGGAAAATAACTCCACCCAGGAGCAATGGACACTCATTTGTATTGGTTGCAGTAGATTACTTCACAAAGTGGGTAGAAGCTGCGTCTTACAAAGTGCTCACAGCCAAGAAGGTCGCTCGCTTCATAAAGGAACAGATTTTCTGCCGCTACGGAGTCCCAAATGAGATTATTTCTGACAATGGAACCCATTTCGAAGGAGAAACTGATCGGTTACTCACAGAATACAAGGTCAAGCGCCATAAATCTTCACCATACAGATCGCATACGAACGGTGCTGTTGAGGCTGCCAACAAGAACTTGGAGAGAATCATAAGGTAGATGGTCGAACGAGGACGAGATTGGCCAGAAAAGCTACATTTAGCCTTATGGGGATACCGCACATCCATTCGAACCGCCACCGGTGCAACTCTATACGCTTTGACTTACGGAATGGAGGTTGTCATGCCCATTGAACTAGAGATTCCATCCCTCAGGGTTTTGCTCGAAAATGAGGTGAATGAGATTGAATGGCTCCAAAGTCGATACAATGAATTGGCTATGTTAGACGAACGCAGACTAAAAGCCATGGAACATAACCGGGCGTACCAGAGAAGAATGGCCCGTGCTTTTGACAAGAAAGTGAAACCCAGGGACATCAAGGTTGGTGATCTGGTCCTTAAGATGAAGCCCTCAAATCAGAGCAGTGCATTGGGCAAATGGGCACTTGTTTGGGTCGGACCGTTTCTAGTGAAGAAAATATTCTCCGGAGGAGCTATGCAGCTGACAGACTTGGATGGCAACCCATTTCTGCACCTCGCCAACGGCGACAAGTTGCGGAGGTATTATGTATGATCGAGTCTTTTCCCCCTCTAAAAAAATAAAAATAAAAAAAAATAAAAAAAGGGTAAAAAAAATAATAAATAAATAAAATTTGATGAGAAATAAAGGCGCAATAAAATTGTCCCAGATGAGACTGAAAACCTCTCAAAAGGCAGTCCATAAAAAATAAGGGACGCGCCCGGTGCTAAAGAATATACCCAGCTAGACCGAAAACCCTAAAAAGGGCGGTCTAGGTAAAAAATAAGGTTGCACCATATCCCCCTTCTATCTTCCCCTTTCTTAAACACAAAAGTCGATTGAGTCGAACTACGGAGACCTGAGCCCCTTAGTTCTCTTACAAAAGGGGAACGTAGGCAACCACTTATGGTTCGGTCTAAAATCGCTGCAAAATCTCTTATCCTGCCAAAATGTGTTTTTATTACAGTTCCAAGGTTTTTCAAAGGTTCATTCTGAGTTAATATTCTTTTTGATGAGTTCAAGCACGGCCTACTTTTGACTCAAACAACTTGCTGCGAATAAAAGCAATAAATTTTCAACATCTACCAAGTCTGCACTAAGCAATCAAAGGGTACTCAGTTTCCATACAAATAATTCCTACTCTCAAAACACAAAATAAAATAGTCTCCTGTCTCTCAGAAAAGTGTCTAGAAATTCGTCCCCACTCCCGAACTTGCTCCTATGTCCTTCCTCTTCCTCGGTCCCCGGGAGGTCTTTGGCTTAGGAATGTCGAATAAATCGGTTTGAGCCCGTCCCAATTCAGGAATAACGCGCGCCGGTGGTTCAATCAGACCAGTCTCTCTCAAGGCGGCCCTAGAAATCCTCTCTCGTCTCAATGCCTCTCTGCGAGCCATCACCTCCGGATCATCCCTCAAAGCAGCCCTCCGGATCTCTTGTCTTCGATAGTCCTCAGCAGCATCACCGGTAACATTGTCTGGGTTTCCCCGTGCCTCTGCATCCCTGAAAGACCGACTGGATGGATAATCCGCTCCCAAGAACTCCCGGCGGCGAGCCTCTATAGCCAGCTGTACAGGACCCTGTTGCTCCTCATACCAAATCAGATACTCCGTAGTCAAGAATGTAAATCCCCTGTATTGCCGAAGGAGTGCACGAGTGGGAAGAAAACCCTCCAGAAAGGATCTGCTGAAAAACTGTATAACCTGGGGCTCGGTCATAGACATCGGAACAGCATCGGTCACCAGTCTCTCCCTCAAATCTCGGACAATCTACTGAGGGTACCTATACTTCCTTCTCACCAACGATGGAATACAGAAAGAAGATATATGCAGGCTTGGCAGTCTGACTACTACTGATCCATCCTGAATGTCGCTCATGGTCTGTAAATTCCAGGCAGGAATCCAAAAGCTCAGATCAGTAGTCCCGTACCATGACAATCTCATCTGCCAACTGTCAGCAGCCTCGTCCCTCAGCACTCTGCGTTGCCCCGTCACCCAAGGCATAGCAATTTGACCCGCTGGAAGTGGCATGATCAAGCGTAGCCTCTCAGAAAACCACAAAGACAACAAGCTGGGACTGCCTGCTACCATTAAGTCTGATCCCCCTGCCAGCCTGTCGATGCCATGGTAGGTCTCAGCCAGCAACAGTGGTACAATGTCCATCTCCCCTTGGCCAGATTTAATTTGACAAAGATCTACACCCCGGTCACCCCTCAGTTGCCTGACAGTCTCCAGCAACGCACTTGAGCAGACTCTGGCATATCCGTAGAAATAGTAATCCGACAGGGTGAACAGCATTTATATATCCAAAGAGGTAGAAAGGTTAAACAGCTCAGGACGGGACAGGCATAACCTAGCCATCTGAGTCAAGTCTATGGACCCGTCACCCAGAATCATAGACGACACCTGATCAGCTGGCAAGTGAAGAAAGGCTGACAACTGCTCCACAACCGACCGGCCATCCCGTGGGAATGCTACAATTGCCGCCTCGCCCAAGCCTGTCAATGCCCTAAAGTCTTCTATGGTGGGAGTCAAATCATTGTACGACAGACTAAAGACATGACGCTTCGAGTCCCAGAAGCAGGATGCAGCCCGAAGCAAATCCCAGTCGACCCTCCAGTCTTTTAAGGACCAGAGACACGGCATACTATATCTCATGTCAATAAGCTCCCTGTGATGCCTCCGGTGATAATGTGAAATTTCGAGAAAGTCTTGGCGAAATCGATGCTCCCGAGAAGCTATTTCCCTGTTATAATGCTCCATCGCAGCTAAAAGTCTCAGTCTTGGCCAAAGAATTCGCTTATCTGACAAGTCAGGGCAGCTGGTTTCCTTCACTGAAGAGACAGTGTTTACAAAATGAAGCCTGGGCCAATTTTAAAAAGAGCCTGTTACGAGTCACTCCTGGTCGTGCGACACAACGCCAAGTAGACATGGCATGTCGGGCGACACATTTGGTTGACATCAGACAGTATGGAATGGCCTGCAGTGGTTGCCCCAGAGCACTTTTCGACTCGCCGTCGCTGTAATACACCTCCTATCCCCGTATGCATGCCTATAAAAATGCACGGGAGAGGACCCCTACTATACATACCTATCCGAGACAATCCCAAAATCTGACAAAGCCGACCTTTTAACACAAGGATCGCATTTCCTTCCCAGAACAGACAGACTCGTGCAAACAAGCTAACCTAGGTTAATCTTTGCTAACAAGATAGCTTAGTTAGATGCAGCGCTTGGAATTGTTGTCTCTCCCTCGCAGGTACAATGATCAACTGAGTCTCACAGAACCTCGAAGACTGGCCCTCAGGCCAAACCGAAAAAAAAAAGAAAAACAAAAAAGCCCGTATCTGTGATAGCCCCCAAGCAGAGCTCAACAGAATCAACGGCCCCAAAGCACCGAAAGAAGCCGACTCCCCAGAAAGCAGAGTCCCTGGATTACCAAGCAAAAGCAACAAAAATCAACAGCCCCAAAGCACCGAAAGAAGCTGACTCCCCAGAAAGCAGAGTCCCTGGCTTATCCAAGCAAAAGCAACAAAAATCAACGGCCCCAAAGCACCAAAAGAAGCCGACTCCCCAGAAAGCAGAGTCCCTGACTTATCAAAGCAAAAGCAACAAAAATCAACAGCCCCAAAGCAAAGAAAGAAGCTGACTCCCCAGAGATGCAGAGTCCCCGGCTTACCAAACAAAAAGAAAAAAGCCGACTCCCCAGAAATGCAGAGTCCCCAGCTTACCAAGCAAAAATTTCAAAGATCAGTAACCTCGAAGCACAGACAAAAGCAGAATCCCTGGCTTCCCAAGCAAAGCACAGGACACAAAAACAATAAGAAAAGAAAACAATCAACAAAGACAGTCCAACAACAAGACTGACAAAAGAACAACACAGAGCAAAAGAAGTAGCGTGAGACCCCTGGCAGCTACATTTATCCCCAGCAGAACAAAAGAGGTAGTATAAGTCCCTCTGGCATCCACAAAGAGCAGAAACGGAAGTAGCGTGAGTCCCCCGGCAGCTACACTTATCCCCAACAGAGCAAAAGAAGTAGCATGAGTCGCCCGGCAGCTACACTTATCCCCAGCAGAGCAAAAGAAGTAACGTGAGTCCCCTGGCAGCTACCCGGCACCAACAAAGTGGTATGAGTCCCTCCAGTATCCACAAAGAGAGAAACAGAAGTAGCGTGAGTCCCCTAGCAGCTACCAGACACCAACAAAGTGGTATGAGTCCCTCCGACATCCACAAAGAGCAGAAGAAGCAGTAGCGTGAGTCCCCTGGAAGCTACTCGGAACCAACATAGTGGTATGAGTCCATCCGGCATCCACGAAGAAGAGAAGCAGCAGTAGCATGAGTCCCCTAGCAACTACCCTGCATCAACAAAGTGGTATGAGACCCTCCGGCATCCACAAAGGACCAGTTGCAGCATGAGACCCTCCGGCAGCTACAACTCGTCAACAGCGATAGCATGAGACCCTCCGGCAGCTACTCGCAAATACCAGTTGCAGCATGAGACCCTCCGGCAGCTACAACCTGGCACAAAAGGCAGCTACTAGCCAACCGAAGTAGTACCGACCCCTCAAGAAGTCACATGTAAGCACAAAAAAGGTATGAAGACACATCTCTACCCCCTTTCTTGCTTGTGGTTAGTCTTGGTAATTCCGAACTACGATTTGGCTTGATTCCCTTCTCAAGGGATACGTAGGAATCCTTTCTCAGAAAGGTCCAGCCATTAGACTCCCCGATTCACCCTCTAGCCCGTTACCTTATCCCTTGATGCTCATTGGGATTGGGTCTTATTTTATCGACAACCCCACTTTTTCCAAAAGTGACGTTGCCGAGGGGCTCTGTAAGTACGCCAATCCAATTCGTAAACCTTTTAGATGCATTTTAATGTAATAAAATTGCATTAAGGGGCATTTTGGGTAAATTCCCGGCCTATCCCGAGACTTCCGGAAACATTTCATAGGTTTCCCGTGAAGGAAGTACCTTTTGGTACCTTACTCATGCAAAGGGACTTGTTGGGAATAAATCTTTTTGGACCTTTTGGGTATTTAGGCATGAATGTTCCAGAAACTGGTTTTGGCGCCAAAAGCGGTTGAGGCCACCTTGTGTCACGCGACAAGTCGAGGCATAGAAAGTGGTTACGTATAGTCGTGCGACACAAAGTGACCACTAACTGCAGCCTATAAATAAGACCCTCCCCCTCTCAGAAATGGATCCCAACTCTAGCCTACTGTTACTCTGCAGAAATTGCATCGTAACAAAGCCCCCCAAACACAACTCTCTCTCTCTCCTACCTTCAACCTACCCAATTCTCTCCAATCTAAACACATTTCTCAAACCAAACCACTTGGACCCTCCTTGCATCAATTCTCTCAGGCTCCAAGACCAGAAACAACCAATTGAAGGATTCTGTATCTAACTTGATACAGAATTCGTGGAAGCATCAAGGGTAATGAATCTCAACTCCCTCTTCTCTCTTCCTTCTACTCAATTCTTCACAATTCTACTATTTACTTCTGTTAGGATTCAGTAATCAGACTCTATCTGTCTAGATTACTGAATCCCAATTGCAATCTCTCTGTTTAATTGGTCTAATCTGTGTAATTGAATTGCTATTGTTGAATATTTGCTTGAATTTGGTGTTTAAACCCCAAGGGGGTGTGGATCTATCCATATCCACACTCCCGGGGTCGATTTGTTGTTGTTTCTGCATTTCGTATCCAATCTAGTCAATTAATTAGATCTGTGTTAGTAATTGTTGATTCTGGTGTTCATAGTGTAAGTCCCTGCAGATGGACTCCGTATGTCACGCGACACATTGTTCCAAGGTGATCCTGTGTCACGCGACATATGTGGTCACCGGTATCATGTGTCATGCGACATATCGTGCCTATCTGCAGAAACCCTTTTCTCTTGTAATTTGTTTTAGATTGTTATAGCAGGGATGTGGCCTCCCTAAATAATGGGCTCACGAGTTGTAAATCTCGATTCATATTAATAAAATGCTTGTGTACCACATTTGTTCATTGTCAACACTTGCACACACTTTTGGATTTGCTTGGATGTTTAATTGAAAGACTCGTCTACGGACGAGGCGTGTTGGGTGAACTCTCGGTTCTTCCCAACACGTAACCTGACCTCCGAACCCGTGTTTTCTCTCTCTAAAAAAAGGTTCTCAATGTTTCCTCTCAAAAATGGCGTGGCGACTCCTTTATTCTCGAAACCTGAATTTCGGGCGGGCGCACATTCAGTACCCGATCTCCGAATTGGAATACTCTCTTGTTGACCCTTTTGTCATGATAGGCTTTGGTCCTCTGCTTGTAGTTCTCCATCCTCATTTGAGCAGCTATTTTTCTTTTATCTACTAGGTCTAGGTCTAGTAGCCTATTGACATTGTTGACTTGCTCATCGTAGTTAGAGTTTCTTGTTGTAGGGATAGACATCTCAGCTGGTGTCATAGCCTCAGATTCGAAGGTCAGTGCGAATGGGGTTTCCCCGATTTCCCTCCTAGTGGTTGCATGAACTGCCCACAAGGCTAAGGGAAGTTCGTCCAACCATCTACCATCACTTCCTTCAAGGTTCTTTGTTAGGGATGTAAGCACCAATTTGTTGGCTGCTTCTGCTTGTACGTTACATTGAGGTCTACTCCCGGATGACTTGATGTGTCTGACTTCTAGTCTGTTTAGTTCTGCTGTAAAAGCCTTGGAAAACTGAAGACCATGATCTGAGATGATAGTGTGTGGAACCCCGTGTAGGTGTTAGTGCCCTAGGCCTATAGAGATAGACTTAAATGTAATGTCATTATTCATTTATATAAGAGATTGCTATTTTGATTATTATATATGTTTACATGTTTATTGTAATAATCGTGTCCCTAGTACTTAAGAAGTACTAGTATGAAGTTTAATAGATATTCATGTGATGATTATATGCATAGGGATGCTCATTAAATTCATGGGTACTTGTTAGAGAACAAGGTACTGGACTTGACCGGCTATGAGATTTATGTCATGGTCAAATGTCATAATTAAATCTCATATAGTTATATCATTGATATCCTTTGACCTGAGACTATCATCGCCTTCCACTCGATGAATATTGTGTTTGATATAGTTTAACGTTATCTTTAACCGAATAACAATAAGGGCTATTATTGGCATGATAGGATTCTTGTTGGGAAGAATGATAAGTCAAGATGGAAATTTGTCCCTCGTAAAGAGAGATGTTTGCTAGGCCACTTGTAAGTAAGATTGATGATGTACATGGCCATGTCTGAATGAATTAATGTGATTAATAACGTTCGATTGATCAATTTACTTGTTAACG
This sequence comes from Adenophora triphylla var. japonica, assembly GCA_022495995.1. Lineage (NCBI taxonomy): Eukaryota > Viridiplantae > Streptophyta > Magnoliopsida > Asterales > Campanulaceae > Adenophora > Adenophora triphylla. The sequence continues at coordinate 14,387 of JAFEMH010000174.1, forward strand.
AGAAAGCATTGAACAATATGAGTTGACGTGGACCATGACTCATGTTCAATATAACACGTGTGACAATAGGATTGTGATATGTTCTATGTAGGAAATCGAACTTGAAATTATATTATTTGGGTAGACATGATGGCTTGCTAGAGTCCGCTCATGTCTTATGAGGATCAATGTGATCGAACTTATTGCCAACATAATATAGTCCTATATGGTCACACACATCGAACGAATCGTCAAAAATGGAAAATATGGACTTTTTGTACTGAGGGGACGACTCGTCCCTTGGCCAGAACCAACTATTCCCTTGGACGGGACGAGTGTATCAGAGGTGTTGCCCATAGGGACGACTCATCCTCAAGAATTGTACGAATTATTCCCTTTAAGGGGACGACTGTATCTGGAGCATTGTGAAGGGGGACGACTCGTGCCCTATGGGACGAGTCGTCCCGTCGGCGCTGACAGATACGTAACTGACTCAAAAATAGGGTTTTCGAGAGAGGAAAAGTTATATATAGTGTATAAATACTACCTCCCTTTTACCCTAGCTGTCAGTCACGAAAATTGAGTTTAGAGAAACACAACTGGGAGGTTTCAATTGAGAATTGAAAGTCCAAAACGCTCCAATTCCATATTTATTCATAGATTGAAAGTGGTTTCAATCAAGGATCTAGCAATCCACCTAGAATTGTTCTAGGGTTCGTTCAACGTGTGGATACACATAGAGGATCTTCGCAATTCAAGATCTAAGGTTCGTAATTCAAGGTTCGTTCATCAAGGATTCATAAGATCATCAATTCTGGAGTTGGAACGCGTTTATCAAAGACAAAGGGCATTGAGGTTGGTAATTCTATTTCATCCTATTTAATTAATCATCTAGAACGGATCCATGGCTCCGGGTTTTTGTGTTAATTTGCTTTCTTCCGCTGCGCATGGACCCACGAAACCCAATAGTGGTATCAGAGCCCCGTTCATGATGTTTATTTTAGATAATCATGATAATTATATAATGAGATTATGTGAATTACCATGATGAACATGATTTAGAATATGAATTTATATGGGTTTTGCTTATGGAAGTAATAGTATATTTTGATATGCCATGATTATGAAGATGAATTGTATGATTAATATGATTAATCTAGATTATGGGATATCAATTTCATTAATATGATTTTTGTAAATTGATAAATTTCTAGGTCTTGAACAAATTGTTTGTTATAGGGATTATGTTCATATTAAATGAGATTTTGCATGAATCATTAAACCCTAATTGATTAGAAATTTTGATGTAAAGATCAAATATGATTTGTGATGCATCATCCCATGTTCATAATTATGCTCATATAGTTTTCATGATCAACCTTGCCATGTTAATTGATATACATGAAAAATTGAACCTTCATTGAAATTTGACTTTGTTTATGCCACCCATGTTTAAACACTTGTGAATACACGGATAGTTTTATGTAGGCTACGTCATAGCGAGGTACATTAATTCTATCTTTGTATGATCAAGATGAGGAAACGGTGATTCCTATACGTTTAAAATGGTTGAACTTAATTGGGCTATCAAAACAGTTTTGGGCCTAAGGCATAAGATGAGATTGAAACATGTGACATATGATGTCTATAATCTCATAAAAGATCTAAGAGTCATATGAAGATATGATTGATAAATATTATCTACCTTTTTAGTTTAATTTTGAGCAGTTGTGCCATAGCCGACTTGAAATTAAATTAAAGTTGGGTCTTAGCCTATTAAATTATATTATGCATATTTGTATAAGAAGGTTATATAATTTAGTGGGAGTATTTATGAAATATGTTATTTAATCTCTTAAATAAAATCGGTACTTATATATGTTCATATGTGTTGCATATCTTTGTAGATCAATGGCCTTAAACACTAATCAAACTCTCTCACTGCGATCAGTCCTTGAGAAGGACAAGTTGGAAGAGAATGGCAACAACTATGTGGATTGGATCCGCAGTTTGAGAATTGTTCTCAAACAAGAAAGGAAGTTGTACATTCTCGATGGACCCGTTCCACCCGAGCCTGCTGCTAATGCACCTCGAGCTGAAAAGGATCAACATAAGAAACATATGGATGATTCTATTGATGTTGGTTGCTTGATGCTCGCTACTATGTGTAAGACCCTTCAGAAGGACCTTGAACACATGGATGCTTATGATTTGGGAAATCATTTGAAGGAAATGTTCCAAGTGCAAGCACGTCAGGAAACGTTTGACACCATGAAGGCTCTTCATTCATGCAAGATGATTGAAGGACAAGCTGTTGGGACTCATGTGTTGAAAGTGAAGGGTCACCTCGAACATCTTGAGAGGCTTGGATATCCTATCCAGTTGGAACTGGCTACGGATATGATATTGAATTCACTCCTGGAAAGTTATAATCAGTTTGTTATGAATTATAACATGAATGGGATGAATAAAACTCTGTCTGAACTACATGGGATGCTTAAGAATGCAGAGAACAATATAGCCAAGAAAACCAATCAAGTGTTGATAGTGTATAAAGGAAAGGGGTTCAAGAAAACCAAGGTTAAAGCAAAAGTTGCTAAACCGGAGGTAAAGGTTGCCATTGTTGAGAAGCCTCAACCCAAATCTCAAAAGGATGCGGTTTGCTACCATTGCAAGGAAACTGGGCATTGGAGGCGTAACTGTAAAGTTTATCAGGAAGGACTGAAGAAGAAGGGCAATAAGATTGCCATGACTTCAGGTATCTATGTGATAGATATTTTACTTTCTACTTCTAGTTCTTGGGTATTGGATACCGGATGTAGATCTCACATTTGTTTAAATTTGCAGGGACTAAAGAATAGAAGGTTGCTCAAAGAAGGTGAAGTAGACCTACGTGTGGGGAATGGAGCAAGAGTTGCTGCATTAGCCGTAGGGATTTATGAAGTCACTTTACCTAGCGGACTAATACTAGTTTTGAATAATTGTTATTATGTCCCGAATTTGAGTAGAAACATTATTTCAATTTCTTGTTTGGATAATGAAGGATATAGTTTTCTTATTAAGAATAAGAAATTTTTTATTTACATAAATGATATGCTTTATTGTATTGCAAATTCATTTAATGGCCTTTATGTCCTTGATGTTGAAAATAATGTTGAAAATGTCTATCATGTAAATAAGAAATCTAAACCAAATAATGTGAACAACACATATATATGGCACTGCCGTCTTGGTCACATAAATGAGAAACGTGTTTCTAAACTCCATAAAGATGGATATTTAGACTCACATGATTATGAATCATATGATGTTTGCGAGTCATGTTTATTGGGCAATATGACTAAGGCACCTTTTACTAAGAGTAGTGAAAGGGCTAGTGATTTGTTGGCTCTTGTACATACTGATGTATGTGGACCAATGAATAGCATTGCCAGGGGAGGATTTCGGTACTTCATAACATTCACTGATGACTTATCTAGATATGGCTATGTCTATCTAATGAAGTACAAAAGTGAAGCATTTGGATATTTAGAATATTTCAAAATGAAGTACAAAATCAACTTGGTAAAACTATTAAAGTACTTTGATCCGATCGAGGTGGTGAATATTTAAGCCAAGAATTTGACGATCATCTTAAAAGTTGTGGAATCGTTTCAGAACTTACTCCAGAACACCACAATGGAATGGTGTGTCCGAGAGGAGAAATCGAACTCTATTGGATATGGTTCGATCGATGATGAGTCAAGTTAACCTTTCTATTTATTTTTGGGGACATGCACTAGAGACTGCTGCTTTCACGCTTAACAAGGTCCGTACTAAATTGGCTCCTAAGACCCCACATGAGATGTGGCATGGAAGAAAACCTAGTTTGTCTTTCATGAAGATTTGGGGTTGTGAAGCTTATGTAAAGAAATTAGTTTCTGAAAATAAGCTTGCACCCAGATCCGATAAATGTATTTTCATTGGTTATCCTAAGGAAACGAAAGGATATCACTTTTACAACCGATCCGAGAACAAAGTGTTTGTTGCTCGACATGGTGTCTTTCTAGAGAAAGAGTTTCTCTCTAAAGAAACTAGTGGGAGTAAAATTGATCTTGAAGAAATTCAAGAACCCGAAAATGACAAGGAACCAATAGTAGAGACGGAACCAAGTTCACAAGGAGTTGTGGAACCGGTTCAAGATACACAAGTTCTTCGCAGATCGGATCGATTACGATCCGAACCTGAGAGATATGGATTTCTCATGACGGAAAGTAATGAAGTAGAAATCATTGAGAATGATGAACCTACTTCCTATCAAGAGGTAATGTCCACTCCTGATTCGGACAAGTGGCTAGGAGCCATGGAATCCGAGATCAAATCCATATACGATAATCAAGTTTGGAACTTGATTGATCCACCTGAAGGTGTAAAAACCATAGGGTGCAAATGGATTTTCAAAAAGAAAACCGACATGGATGGGAAGGTACATACTTACAAGGCTAGGCTTGTTGCTAAGGGGTATAGGCAAATTCATTGTGTTGACTATGATGAAACCTTTTCGCCTGTAGCAATGCTTAAGTCTATTAGAATCTTAATTGCCATAGCCGCTTATTATGACTATGAAATATGGCAAATGGATGTCAAAACAGCGTTTCTTAACGGAAACCTACTTGAGGATGTATACATGATACAGCCTGAAGGGTTTGTTGATCCAAAGAATTCTAATAAAGTATGTAAGTTGCAGAGATCCATTTATGGATTAAAGCAAGTTTCGAGGAGTTGGAATCTACGTTTTGATGAATCAGTCAAAGAGTTTGGCTTCATCAAGAACGAAGATGAGCCTTGTGTATACAAGAAAATAAGTGGGAGCATAGTACTATTTCTGGTGTTATATGTCGATGACATCTTACTCATTGGAAGCAATGTTCCTGCGCTTGAGACTGTCAAGTCCTGTTTAGGAAAATGTTTCTCAATGAAAGATATGGGTGAAGCGGCTTATATCCTTGGTATCAAGATCTATAGAGATAGATCAAGAAGGATGATTGGTTTAAGTCAAAGTACATACATTGACAAGGTCCTTAGAAGATTCCGCATGAAAAATTCTAAGAGAGGGAACTTGCCAATGGGCCATGGCATTACTCTTAGAAAGACTCAATGTCCTAAGACAAATGATGAGTGAAAGAGGATGAATGATATTCCCTATGCTTCGGCTATTGGGTCTATCATGAATGCCATGTTATGTATTAGACCTGATGTCTCGTATGCTCTGAGCATGACGAGTAGATACCAGTCTGATCCTGGTGAGAACCATTGGATAGCAGTCAAGAATATCCTTAAGTACTTGAAAAGAACTAAGGATGTATTCTTGGTATTTGGAGGATGGAAGATGATCTTGTTGTAAAGGGTTACACAGATACAAGCTTCCAAACCGACAAAGATGACTTTAGATCGCAGTCTGGGTTTGTGTTTATGCTAAGTGGAGGTGCCGTTTGTTGGATGAGTTCCAAGCAAAGCACTGTTACTGATTCTACAATCGAAGCCGAATATATAGCAGCATCGGATGCATGTAAGGAGGCGGTTTGGATCAAGAGGTTTGTTAGTGACTTAGAAGTCGTTCCGAGTATCACTAACCCGATAGAGCTTTATTGTGACAATAATGGTGCTATTGCCCAAGCAAAAGAACCAAGGTCACATCAATGGTCCAAACACATTCTGAGACGTTTCCACCTCATTCGAGAAATCTGTGAAAGGGAAGATGTTAAGATATGCAAGGTACCAACGGATGACAACATTGGGGATCCACTCACCAAGCCTTTTGCCACAAGCTAAACATGATGGTCATGTTAGGTCCATGGGTATAAGATACATGAATGATTGGGCCTAGTACAAGTGGGAGACTGTAGGTGTTAGTGCCCTAGGCCTATAGAGATAGACTTAAATGTAATGTCATTATTCATTTATATAAGAGATTGTTATTTTGATTATTATATATGTTTGCATGTTTATTGTAATAATCGTGTCCCTAGTACTTAAGAAGCACTAGTATGAAGTTTAATGGATATTCATGTGATCATTATATGCATAGGGATGTTCATTAAATTCATGGGTACTTGTTAGAGAACAAGGTACTGGACTTGACCCGCTATGAGATTTATGTCATGGTCAAATATTATAATTAAATCTCATATAGTTATATCATTGATATCCTTTGACCTGAGACTATCATCGTCTTCCACTCGATGAATATTGTGTTTGATATAGTTTAACGTTATCTTTAACCGGATAACAATAAGGGCTATTATTGGCAAGATAGGATTCTTGTTGGGAAGAATGATAAGTCAAGATGGAAATTGGTCCCTCGTAAAGAGAGATGTTTGCTAGGCCACTCGTAAGTAAGATTGATGATGTACATGGCCATGTCCGAATGAATTAATGTGATTAATAACATTCGATTGATCAATTTACTTGGTAATGAGAAAGCATTGAACAATATGAGTTGACGTGGACCATGACTCATGTTCAATATAACATCATGTGATAATAGGATTGTGATATGTCCTATGTAGGAAATCGAACTTGAAATTATATTATTTGGGTAGACATGATGGCTTGCTAGAGTCCGCTCATGTCTTATGAGGATCGATGTGATCGAACTCATTGCCAACATAATATAGTCATATGGGGTAACACACATCAAACGAATTGTCAAAAATGGAAAATATGGACTTTTTGTACTGAGGGGACGACTCGTCCCTTGGCCAGAACTAACTAATCCCTTGGCTGGGACGAGTGTATCAGAGGTATTGTCTTGAGGGATGACTCGTCCCATATGGGATGACTCGTGCCCATAAGGACGACTCGTCCTCAAGAATTGTACGAATTATTCCTTTTAAGGCTGTATCTGGAGCATTGTGAAGGAGGACGACTCGTGCCCTATGGGACGAGTCGTCCTGTCGGCGCTGACAGATACGTAACTGACTCAGAAATAGGGTTTTCGAGAGAGGAAAAGGTATATATAAAATACTACCTCCCTTTTACCCTAGCTGTCAGTCACGAAAATTGAGTTTAGAGAAACACAATTGGGAGGTTTCAATTGAGAATTGAAAATCCAAAACACTCCAATTCCATATTTATTCATAGATTGAAAGTGGTTTCAATCAAGGATCTAGCAATCCACCTAGAATCGTTCTAGGGTTCGTTCAACGTGTGGATACACATAAAGGATCTTCGCAATTCAAGATCTAAGGTTTGTGATTCAAGGTTCGTTCATCAAAGATTCATAAGATCATCAATCCTAGAGTTTGAACGCGTTTATCAAAGACAAAGGGCATCGAGGTTGGTAATTCTATTTCATCCTATTTAATTAATCATCTAGAACGGATCCATGACTCCGCATTTTAGTGTTAATTTGCTTTCTTCCGCTGCACATGGACCCACGAAACCCAACACCCCGAACCGATACCAGATGAAGACATGGATGAAGTTAATTGCGTTCTCCTCTATTATTTTGGCTATGGCCTTTGCTTCAATCCATTTGGAGAAGTAATCTACTGCCACGATTACATACTTACAATTGCCTTGGGCGGGGGGGGGGGGAATTGATCGATGATGTTGATTCCCCACATGTCAAATGGCTAAGTAGGAATTATGAGTGTCTGTTCCACTGCTGGCAATCTAGGGATATCAGCATATCTCTAGCATTTGTCACACTTTCTTACGTAGGCTTGTGCGTCATCTCTTAGGTTTGGCCAATAATAACATAATGTGATGATTTTGTCAGCTAAAGTTCTGGCCCTCGGGTGACCACCTTAAATGCCCTCGTGGACTTCTGCAAAGAAACTTTATTTTCAATGAAGTTCATGTAGTCATCTATCCAACACTTCTCCTCCCCATCTAGGAGCATTACTCATAGTATTTCGTAGGCAGGTTCTTCGAAAAATACTATGAGTGGGTTAGAATCAAGATTTGCCACGTCAATAGTTGCTAGTTTAGATAGAACATCTGTCACTTGGTTATCCTCCCGACCTATCTGACTTATTTCAAAAAAATCAGCTTTTTCGTCATGTCTAGGATGAGGTCTTTATACATTGTAAGTATGGGATGTTAAGTGTTATACTCCCCCTTTATCTGCTTGACTACGAGCAGGGAGTCACAAAAGGCGGCAATTTTGGTTGCTCTATAGAAGGAATCCAACTATATGCCAAATATCAGAGCCTCGTACTCTACTTGATTGTTGGAAGCAGGGAACTTGAATCTGATTATGTCCTGGATGGTATTGTAATGACCCGAGCCCGAAGCCCGACCCGCTACGTAGGCACCACACACTGACCCACTAAGCACCTCCTCAATTGGGTCAACCACAGCCCATCACAGGCCTCCAAAAGTCCAATGGATGATTTGATGCTTAGTAGTAGTGCATGAGCCTTCTATATATCACACTAAATTCCCACATATTTCCGATGTGGGATGGGGATATCACAATCTCCCCCACTCAAACCCTTGTCGTCCCTGGCAAGGTCAATCAATACCCAGATCGTACCCCCGGGCTAGCTCGCAAGCCTTAAGGCCGGGGTTCTGCTCTGATACCAACTGTGACAGCCCAAATTTCTGAATATCATAATATCATTAATAATATAAATTCGTCCTCCAAAATAAAGGATTAACGGTCACAAACTACAATTTAAATCTCCACGGCTAGTACATCTAACCACAAAATCAAAATAGATAACGGAAGCGTAACAATTGTCTTTCACTACTAACGGCTAGTCGCCATCAAAACTCGTTTATGGCATTTATTACAATCTCAATAAAAGTCTACTTAAAATATCAAAAAAATCACTACTTCAATTATTCGGGTCCGCCTCAAAGATGTCTCCACTGAAAGCCTTGCTTTTCTACTTATAACCTGAAGAAATAGAATTTAGAGAAAGGGTGAGCGAACAATGCTCAGTAAGGTCCTATGCCGCCCCTTCAGTTTCTAAGAAGGGGTGACCTCAAAGAGTGTATCAATAACAATTTTCGATGAAACGGACAAATTAATAAATCCAAACAATAATCTTCTTCTTTTTTTCAAAGAAAGGAAATCATGGCACAAATTCAATATTCGATAATGCATAAAATCAATTATGATCACTTCATATTCTTCTCATCAATTCAATATTCAAAAGTAACCTAAAGGGGTACAATAGTCGATGTATCAATGTTTCGGTATATCCGGATAACCTATATAACCACAATTTCAGCGGTGTCGATATCGATGGTTAATGCCACATAGGTATGTCATGAACTAACCCTCATGATCGGATATCAATAGTACATCAATATTTACCCACAAATAATGGGTGTCATTAAGTGATCATTCTTTTATCAATGAGATTCTTTAATTGACCAATAATTCAATGTCAATTTAAAGTCAGAGTTTTATTTAACTGACGGAAACGCTTAGAGTGAGTTTCAATAAAAATTACCGGCCATAACGGTCAAACAATAATTACTCTAGGAACGGAGGGTCAATAAATAACGATAAACAATAGGACTAGGAGACGTAAATCCCTTACCTGACTGTTCTGAGCTAACTGCTCCCGCTCTAAAATACTCATAGTAGTGTCTTTCAAAATCTACAATAGTAAGAAGAGACACATATTAGTACTCCGACCTTTGAAATAGAATAATCAAAGGACAACCTTTTTCCCCTTAGAAAAGGAAGTATAGCAAATTTAAATGTACTAGTCTAACTCTTCTCATCCCTTTGTCATACTATTTTCCGGTGGACACAACCTTTACCTAGCAGAAGATCCACCTTACCCATCACACTCACCTATGATAATCTTTCCTAGGTCCCTTCCCTTTTTATTTTATTTGCAACAAAATCCTCTCTTCTCCACATGCACCCACGGTTCACACACACACACACTATCTCTCTCTCTTTTCGTCCTTTCACTGTATTTCTTTCTTTAAATCAAAACTCCTACACTATTTTATTCTCTCTCCTGACCCTCTTTCTCTCTCTCTCCTCACACCTCCCCTTTCCTCTCTCTCACTTCCGTCCTCTCTCTCTTCTTTCACTTTATTTCCTTCTTTTCTTCTCCAAATTTCTTTCAATCAGAGTGATACACTATTTTACTCCCTCTCTCTCCTGACTCTCTTTCTCTCTCTCGATTCTCCTCTCCCTCTCTCTCCTGCCTCTCTCTTTTCTTTCTTGTCACATCCGACACCATAAATCATGATGTTCACTATTAGGCCCTACCGTTGAACAGTAGAATATACATAGAGAACATATATATAACTGTACACAATCTTCATATAAATATAAAGTATTCTTATTACTTTTCAAAAAAAATCTGCTCTTTAGCTACACCCAATGATATGACCTAAGGCATTCGAGAAGAAGAATGGATAATTACCTCAAAAAGCTGTGATCTGTTCGAACAAGTCCTTGCACTTTCTGAATCGCTGCCCCAACTTCAGCAGTCCACACCTCTCAGTCTCTCTCTCTCAATTTCGGATGACAATCCTAAGCCTGAAGAAGCTTATTTATACTGATGTCAATGGCTTTCAAAATTCTAAGTCTGGCTTTCTAATTTCCCACAGCAATGGCTGTCAAAATTCTAAGGTTGGCTTTCTATTTTTCCAATATTTAACTGATACATTAACTTGTTAATATTCATTTAGTTATTCATTTAATTTTAATATATCAAAATACCCATACATTACATTCTTACCCCCTAAAAAGGAGTTTAGTCCTCTAAACTTGACGTACCTCATTCGATGAAGAATTTAGGGTATTTCTCCCGCATCTCACTTTGAAGCTCCCATGTAGCTTCTCGAACAGTATTGTTACTCCACTGAACCTTCACGTATGGGATGATGCGCTTTTTTAATACTTGGTCCTTCTTATCCACAATCCGAATCGGTTCTTCATCATAACTCAGATCCGCTCGAAAACGTAACCGTTCAAATTCAATGACATGGCTTGGGTCAGGGACATACTTTCGTAACATGGACAAATGGAACACATTATGGACTCCCGTGAGCGCATGCGGCAATGCCAATCTATACGCCACCTCCCCAACTCGGTCTAGTATCTCGAAAGGTCCCACATATCTCGGGCTAAGTTTCCCTCTAATTCCAAATCTCATAACACCTTTCGTAGGCGATATCTTCAAGAATACATGATCACCCACCTCGAACTTGAGTTCACGACGGTGTCGATCGGCATACGATTTCTGTCTACTTTGTGCTGTCAATAATCTCTTCTTTATCAATTGGATCTTTTCAGTAGTCACTTGAACCAATTCGGGTCCCAATAAATTTCTCTCGCCCACTTCGTCCCAACAAGTTGGCGAACGACATTTCCTACCATACAAGGCCTCATACGGTGCCATGCCAATACTAGAGTGAAAATTGTTATTATACGTGAATTCCACTAAGGTTAGATGTTCATCCCAAGAGCCTCGCCAATCCAATGAGCACGCCCTAAGCATATCCTCAAGTGTTTGAATAGTCCGCTCTCATTTGTCCATGCATGCAAGGGTGAAATGCGGTACTCATGGTCAATTGAGTCCCCAATGCTCTTTGTAAACTTCCCCAAAATTTTGATGTGAATCTAGCATCTCTATCGGACACAATCGATACTGGCACTCCATGAAGTCTAACTATTTCATCGACATACATTTTGGCTAACTTTTCCATGGAATCAGTAATTTTGAAAGCTAGGAAGTGAGCCGACTTGGTCAACCTATCAACGATCACCCAAATTGCATTATGACCCTTTAGGGTCCTTGGTAGTCCCACCACAAAAATCCATGGCAATGTGTTCCCACTTCCATTCAGGAATCGGTAACGACTGTAATAAACCACCCGGCCTCTGATGTTCGCACTTTATCTGTTGGCACACCAAACACTTAGCCACAAAGTCTGCTACATCTCTCTTCATGTTGATCCACCAATACGTATCCTTCACATTTTGGTACATCTTCGTACTACCAGGGTGCACTGCGAATCTAGAACAATGAGCTTCTTCAAGGATTTCTCGTTTAATACCCTCATCATCTGGAACACAGATCCTTGACCGATATCTCAACATATTGTCATTCCCAACTTTAAATTCAGATGACTCGCCATCTTTCAGTTTATCTAGGATCTCTACTAACTCCAGGTCAATTACTTGAGCCGCCTTAATTCTTTCTAACAATGTTGGTTGCACGCTCAAATGTGCTCCACGACCCCTCTCACTGCTAACCTTAACTTCTAGGCACACAGGTTCGATGTCCCCAAATGCACTTTCCTTCCTTGCCAACAGCGCCGCTAAACTACCTCGGTTCTTACGGCTTAAAGCATCAGCCACCTTATTAGCTTTTCCTGGATGATACAAAATATTACAATCATAGTCCTTTAGTAACTCCAACCACCTTCTTTGCCGCATGTTCAACTCCTTCTAGGTGAAAATATACTTCAGACTTTTATGATCCGTATATATCTCACAATGCACCCCATATAAATAATGCCTCCAAATCTTTAACGCAAAGACTATGGCCGCTAATTCCAAATCATGAGTTGGATAATTTTGTTCGTAGTTATTCAACTGACGGGATGCATACGCTATTACTCTCTCGTTCTGCATAAGGACACAACCCAAACCCTTCAACGAAGCGTCACTATATATCACAAAACCTTCTGTTCCTGATGGGAGAGTAAGAATCGGCGCAGACACCAACCGCTTCTTCAACTCCTGAAAATTGGCTTCACATTCCTCTGTCCACTCAAACTTAACATCCTTTTGCATCAGCTTTGTCAATGTCAATGATATCTTGGAGAATCCTTCCACAAAACGCCTATAATAACCTGCCAGTCCCAAGAAACTCCGAACTTCAGTAACTGTCGTTGGTCTTTCCCAATTTACCACCGCTTCAATTTTCGACGGGTCCACCGATATACCACTTTTAGAAACTACATGGCCCAGAAAAGCTACTTCCTCCGGCCAAAATTTGCACTTCTTGAACTTAGCATACAACTTCTGTTCTCTAAGAATCTGCAGTACTATCCTCAAATGCTCCTCATGTTCTTCCTTAGTCTTCGAGTAAACCAGAATGTCATCAATAAACACAATAACACATCGGTCCAAGAACTCCTGGAACACCTTATTCATCAACTCCATAAAGACTGCCGGAGCATTCGTCAACCCAAAAGGCATTACCAAGAATTCATAATGTCCATATCTTGTCCTAAATGCTGTTTTGGAAATATCCTCCTTCCTCACTCTCAATTGATGGTATCCAGAACGAAGATCAATCTTGGAGAAGTAACAAGCTCCTTGTAACTGATCAAACAAATCATCTATCCTTGGTAAAGGATACTTATTCTTCACTGTCACCTTGTTCAACTCCCTATAATCAATGCAAAGCCTCATAGACCCATCCTTCTTCTTCACGAATAGCACAGGAGCACCCCAAGGTGAGACACTAGGCCTGATCAATCCCTTCTCCAGCAGTTCTTGCAACTGCTCTTTTAACTCCTTCAGTTCAGCGGGTGCCATTCGATAGGGTGCCTTAGAGATAGGACCCGTGCCAGGGACCAGGTCAATATAAAACTCAACTTCTCGCTCAGGCGGTATTCCCGGTAAGTCCTCAGGGAAAACATCTACGAATTCATTTACGATTGGAACCCTTTCGATCTTAACGCCTTCCTTTCTAGTGTCAATAATAGAAGCTAAAAACCCTTCACAACCCTTCTTCAACATCTTTCGAGCCTTTAAGAACGATAGCAACCCTGACTTCCGCTCAGGCCTTTTCCCCTTAAAATAGAATTCTGGTTCACCAGGAATACAAAATACCACCTCTTTCTTAAAACAATCTATCTTTGCATGATATGCAGCTAACCAATCCATACCTAAAATGACATCAAAATCCCGGAGGTCTAACTCAATGAAGTCGATAGACAAATTCCTCTCATCCACTTTCAAAGTACAAGATCTATAGACCGAATTTATTTGAATGGCCTCATTGGTGGGTGTATCAATTTCTAGGCTTACCTCTAGGCTTTCAGGTTTCAATTTCAAACGACTGACCAATCGGGAAGAAATCACAGAATGAGTAGCACCTGAATCTATCAAAGCATAAACATTTCGATTACATAATTGAACGGTACCTGTCACCACATCATTAAAAGCCCGAGCATCCCTAGCTGTCATTGTGAACACCCTTCCCTTTCCATTTGACTTGTCTTTTTCTTTACCCTCATTTCCTTTCGGTGCAGTCTTCACTGGTTTCGGGCAGTCTTTTATCTTGTGCCCACGTTTACCACAGTTAAAGCAAGAGGTTGTGTTCCAGTAACACTCTTCAGTTTTATGCTTCCTCCCACAAGTACAACAGATTGGTGGAGCCACGTCCTGATTCTGGCCCCTATACCCATTTTAGCCTCCCTGATAGTTCTTGTTGTTCTGATAGCGATTATTGGTAGCTGGAGGGCCTCCCCTAGGGCAATTTTCTTCAGTAGTCCGCTTCTTATAGTTCCCACTATCATTCCCATTCTTACTAGTCTGACCACCTTCCCTCACCGTATCGCGTTCAGCTCCCCGCTTCTTATTGTCTCTAGAACTTTGATACTCCTTCGCATCCAGCTCAACTACTCGAGCCTTATTTGCCACTTGAGCTAGAGTTGGGAGCTCCAGTGGTACCAATCTGTATTTCAGCTTTGAATTCAATCCAGCCTCAAATTTCCTAGCCTTCTGTTCTTCATCATCAAAGAACCTCGGGGCAAAACGAGATAACTCCAGAAACTTTGCCAAATATTCTTCCAGAGTCAGGGATCCTTGAGTTAGATTCATAAACTCCGATATCTTCATATTCTTCACAATCGGGGGGGGGGTAGAATTTGTTATTAAAAGCTTCCAGAAACATCTCCCAAGTATAATTGGTTACCCCACGAGCCACACCTGCCTGGATTTCTATCTCCCACCAAACCATGGCTTCCCCCTTTAACACAAAAGTAGCAAAAGTTACCTTCTGCTCGCTAGTACACTCCAAGGTACGAAAAATTCTTTCAATGCCTTTTATCCATTCTTCAAGCTTCTCGCCTGGTGCACCAGAGAAATGTTCTGGATTGCGCTTCTGGAACAGCGCCAGTGGATCTCTAACAGGTGGAGGTGGTGGAGGTGCGTTGGCTTGGTTAAGGCTTGCTGTCACCGCCTGAGCTAATGTCTGATTCATCTGACCTATCCCCACCACTGCCTGTGTTAACGTCTGAATCAGAGCAGTAAGCATCGGGTCCGGCTGACCTTAGTTGTTCCCATTACTATTTTGCTGGCCGTGGTTCTGGCCTCCCTCTCCTATAGACTCTAGTTCGGGACATTACCGGCTCGGCCTCGGCCTCGACCCGCACGACCTCTACCTCTTCCTCCTTCCATTTCCTATTACCAAAAGTTAACGATCACAATTTTGTAATTACTAAGCAAGGTAATATAATTAGTCTACCTTATATGTGTCTCATATTCAATGGTTTCAAGTACATTCGACTTGTTCAATTTCAATTTCGATGTCGATATAACTTTCGATTCGGTCTCAATAGTGCTCAATGGGTATCAATCATGTCAAAATATTGGATATGGGACAAAGATACATAACTACACAATGTTCACATAATTGGTAACATAGATAATCAAAAAATTTCCTTTTATTAACTTTAAAGGAGAGAGTACATCAATTTTTATTCCTTAACTAAAATTCATAAGGTACTGGCTTAACCACCAAGTACTTAAGATAACTGGAAAAAATACTTAAACAATATAATTTATTCTAGTCCATTCCAACCTAATCACATTCACTCCGATTGTACGTCCTCTTCAATGTCTACTTCTCGATTTTCCAACTCTTGGATCCTGTTTTTAGCCACTTCTAGCTGCTGTTGGAGAGATTGAATCTTAGTTAACGCTTGTTCCAAGCGCTCTTCTGTAGTATCCAACCTTTCTCCCAAAGTTATGTTATCTGCCTTCTCTCTCAAATACATGTTTTCATATTATTCAACTTCCTCCCTCTTTCTTAGGAACTCGCTCCTTGGAATCCTTGCGGGTAACAAATGTGCTTTTCCATTCGTAGTCTTCCTAGCAGTTTGGTAGGTCCTCATCATGCTTCCTAGCAGAGATGAAAGTTTTAACCCTTTTTAGTTCCAACCACAAAAAAATAATGCCATAAGGAAATTTTAGTTTCAAAATAAAACAAAACATTCTTTAAGTCTCAAATATATCTTTTAATGGAAATTTTCCTAAAATATTTTCCACATGTGATATTCCAATACTTAAAGAAAAATCTAATCTTTCTAAAGTCCTCAAAATCTCAATATCATTCTAGCACCCGGAAGTATTTCGGTATCATAATCCTAATTCCCTTTCAAGATCTAATCCCAATGCTCTGATACCATTTGTAACGACCCGAGCCCGAAGCCCGACCCGCTACGTAGGCACCACACACTGACCTACTAAGCACCTCCTCAATTGGGTCAACCACAGCCCATCACAGGCCTCCAAAAGTCCAATAGATGATTTGATGCTTAGTAGTAGTGCATGATCCTTCTATATATCACACTAAATTTCCACATATTTCCGATGTGGGATGGGGATATCACAGGTATGCTCCCCATCGGGACTTGCTAGTATAACTCCAGCTTCGCTTTTTTCCTTGGTGGCTGACCCATCTGTGTATATGACCCAGCAGTTGAATGGGAGCTCGATGGTCGATTCTTCCCCCGCATGCACTTACGGGAGGTGGGGTCGTGCTCACCTATGAAGGCGGTTTCAACCATTAAATTGACCAGAGGCTGAGCTAGGAGTGTCTTCATAGGTTGGTATCTGATATCAAACTCGGTGAGTTCGATGGACCAATTAAGGAGACGTCCTGAGCAATCTAACTTATGCAAGATTTTCTTCAGGGGTGCATTCGTATACACAGTAATAGGATGCACAGAAAAGTACGCTCGTAGCTTTCCTGTTGCTATTACTAGGGTATAGGCTATCTTTTCTGTGTTGAATTATCTGCATTCCCCATCAGATAATGCCTTGGAGACATAATAGATAGATTTCTGAGTGGTTCCTTCATTCCGGACTAATACCGAAGCTATAGCGTTGTCCGTGGCTGATAGGAAAACATATAGCATTTCTCTCATGACAGGGCTACTAAACAAAGGAGGGGATCACAAATACTCATTCAACTATTTGAATGATTTTGAGCATTCAGATGTACATGAGAAGTTCTTGGTCCCCTTCAGAACTTTTAAAAAAGATAGTGGTTTTTTCGCAGACTTTGCAATAAACCTTCCAATGGTTGCCATTCTTCCATTCAGCCTTTGAACCTCTTTGATGCTGGTAGTTTCTTTCATGTCTATCAAGGCTTTGATTCTCCTGATTCGCCTCGATTCCTATTTGTGAGACCATAAAGCCTAGGAACTTTCCGTCCATTACCCCGAACACCCATTTGCTTGGATTTAGTTTCATGTTGTTTGCTCATAAGTTATCGAAGGTTTCCGCCAAGTCTGGGATGTGACTGCCATTCCTAGTCTTAATGACCATATCATCAATGTAGGCCTCCATGTTACGGCTTATCTGTTCCCCAAATACTTTATTGACCATGCGTTGGTAGGTCGCGCCTGAATTTTTTAGCCCGAAGGGCATCATGGTGTATCAATAACTTCCTCCAGCTGCCTGTAAGGATGTTTTCTCAATGTCTTCCTCAGTCATTTTCATTTGGTGATAACCAAAGTAGGAGTCTAGTAAGCTGATAGTTCTATGTCCAGCAACGGAGTCTACCAGCTTGTCAATTCTGGGGAGAGAATAGCTGTCTTTCGGGCAGGATTTGTTGAGATCTGTAAATTCTACACACATTCGTCATTTCCCGTTATATTTCTTGACCATAACAATATTGGCCAACCAAACGGGGTAAATTGCTACCCTAATAATTCCAGCACTTAGTAATTTTTGTACTTCTTCCTTATCGTTTGCAAAAATTCTCCTTGTCTTGTCTTCTTGATATGTTTAGCAGACGGGTCAACTTACAACTTATGGACAACTACCTCTTCTTTTATTCCTAGCATATCCTCGACCTTACAGGCAAAGACATCAAGATTGTTTTTCAGGAGGGCGATGATTTCTTCCCTTTCTTTCGGGGAAAGTTGGCCCCCAATTTTTATTTTCTGCTCTGTATAGTCGGGATTGAGTATAATTTCCTCCAATTCGTCTACGGGTTCCATTTATGTACAGTCTCAAAATTGCAAAGTTTCAATGATTATCTCTCCAAACCTTCTACCTTC
The DNA here is from genome assembly GCA_022495995.1 of Adenophora triphylla var. japonica. Classification (NCBI taxonomy): domain Eukaryota; kingdom Viridiplantae; phylum Streptophyta; class Magnoliopsida; order Asterales; family Campanulaceae; genus Adenophora; species Adenophora triphylla. The sequence continues at coordinate 32,642 of JAFEMH010000174.1, forward strand.
CTCACCATTTATGTCTAGATCTTCCATCTCAACTATTTCGTCTACGTCTGATGGCTCTCCTTGTCTCAAATCAGGGTTGGCCCCCTAGTTCTGGCCGCTGACGAGATGAGTGGCTATATCCGGGACAGACAGAACTGTATCATTGTTTTCGTGGATATCTAGAATAATGTGTTCCTTATCCTCTATTTTAAAAATCAAATTCAGCCTAGAACTGGTGCTGGTAGTCTTTACATACTTCGAGATTTTCAGATTTTCCTCTGGTGTATCCACCTCCACTTTTCTGGATGTTTTTCTGCTTCTCATCACATGTTCCAAGAAGTCCTTGGGTGTCGCCCTTACGCATCCGATTCCAGCACGAGTAGGAAATTTAACTCGTTAGTGAGAGAGGGAGGTGACCAACCCAAGTTTGCCTTGACTTTGAATGCCTATGATGGCATAGTAGTCACTTGCCAGGTCTATAACCACGAATGTAACTATGGCCTCTGCTCGAAAGGGATGTTCTCCCACTTCCAATAATAAGTCAATCGTCTATATGGCTCTGACTTTATGGTTGGTGAAGTCTTCTAGTCTTCCAGAGTAAGGCTCCAGCATGTTGTCTTTCAGGTTCATCTTTTGGAAAATGGAATAATATAAAATGTCCCTGGAGGCCCCCGAGTCTATGAGTAGCCTTTCAGATTCACAATTATCAATCCTCCCTTTGATTAATAGGGGTTGTTCTCGAGCTGCGCGGCTTCCATCCAGCTCATTATGAGAGAAGCTAATGACTTCCTCTTCCTTATTAATCCAGGCGGGGATGTGGTAGACCTTACTTATCTCGTGTATCTAGTCTTTCAGTTTCTTGTTGGAGACAGTCTACTCCTTTATAACATGGAGTTTAGCCCTATGTGGTCTTTCCTCCCTTTCATCATCTTTGTCATCGTTATCGTCATCCTTTTTTTTTTCGCTTGTTATCATTTCTCATGACGTAGTGATCAATTTTTCCCTCGTTTACCCATCTATGGATCATTCTCTTGAGTGAGATGTAATTCTCCGTGTCGTGTCTGTGATCCTTGTGAAAGGCACAATACTTGAAGCTGTCACGGGTGTACTTTGTTTTTTCATCGAGTGGTCGGGGACTTGATAGATTCACCAACTGCATGATCTCCGTTATAGGTTTAGTGAGGGGGTGAAAACCTCGGCTTTCTCGGTTGCCTGAGTTTTATTCTTCCCCTTATAGTTACTTCCGTTAGAAGCATGGTTGATGCCAGCTGCATCTGCTTCTGATTTTTCAGACCTCTTTTTACTTTTCTCTTCTGCCATAGCTATGGCGTAAGCCACATTGTACAGATTGGACTTTGACTTAGGCTCTCTAGCAGAAAGTACATAAATAAATTGTCTGAATCTCAGTCTGGAGTTAAAGCAAACAATCACCTCCCTGTCAGTTAGGCTTTCCTCTACATGGTCGGCCATGGATCTGAATCGATTGTAATAACTTAGAGTTGTTTCGTTCTTCCCTTGCTCAATGTTAGCAAGGTCTGTCAATCTTTTATTTCTCTTTCCCGCTGTAGCAAAGTGGTCCATGAACCTCCTCCTCATGATTTTCCAGCTATCGATGCTTCCCTTCTTTTGCTCACGAAAACAGGACAAAGCTGTTCCGGAGAATGTACTCGTGAAAGCCTTGCAGAGAATATCATCTACCTTGGTGAGTAGGGTCATGGTGGATTTAAAACTTTTCACCTGGTCCCGTGCTTTTGTGGTTCCTACATATTTTTCAAAACTTGGAATTTTAAAAGCAGGATTAGGAGTTAGATCATTAATCTACTGGGAGAAAGGACGAGTGGCACTGGTATCATTATCATCCACTTCCTTCCTCCCCATTTCCATTTCATCTAGTCTATTTTTCAAAAGGAGAATATCTTTTGCATCGATCCTCGAGCTAAAATGAGAATTACGGTGGGTCCTTTCTTTATGTGCCCATTCACTCTACTGTTTCCTTATGTTCCTGGTGATTGTACCCATGTACACATGGTGCTCTGTCCCTTCTAGGTGCCATTTCTGGATAGGGAGGAGACATGTGTCGAGGAGGGTTCCTAGGCCGAGGAGGGCTCCTATTCCGAGGAGAGGGGGTATGACGAGTAGGGGATTTTTGTCTTTCCTGACTAAGCCTTGCTCTCAAGTCAGTAGAATTAACCTCCTGGTCCCTCTGATAGTTCAGATGATTTCTCAAATCCTGATTGTTTCGTGTGTTTCCATGTCTAGGAGCCTTATGACGAGAAGGGACATCTTGGAGAGGTTTCTGCCCGGGTCTACCAGCAGATCATGATGAGGGGGATTTTGGCCAGAATGAAGATTTTCTCTATTCCACCGACTACCATGCCTGTCAAGATGAATCTCCCCTCCAATGGAATTTATAGTCCTTGTAGGCCTTTTGAATTCAGCCAATGAATGATCAGGATCCAATTGCAGCAGGACATTTTGTAATTCATAAATATGTTGCAAAGTTTCCATATGTTGATTCAGGAGAGTTATGCGATCAATCTGTAAGAGGGAAGCTCCAGTGCCCCCTAGGCAGCATTCCTCCTCGTCTGACTGCCAGCAGACCTTTCTCGACGCCGACGACGAGTAGGGTTTAGCAGCACTACCTCGTTCAATGATAGAGGAGGTGATAGTTCCCCATTGGCAAGAGGAAAAGCAGTCCTATTGTTGCCATGAGTCTCTTCTACAAGAATATTATCTGGATCAGGAGTGATACTTGTGATATGTCCGTCTTCCATTAGAATTAGGAAAGTGAAGCAGAATTTTTCAAGCTATTCAATAGATAATACGAATCGCTTCCCGACAATGTAACCAAACTGATGATGCCAAAAACGTTCGTATCAACCCAAATTCAGCGGCAGGTTGTATCCTGTATGTTTGAATAGCCTGAAAAAGATGAACAAACACGTAAACTAAGTTGGGGCTTCACCGGCGAATGTCCTCCGGCGTGAGAGTAAGTATTTGTGTTTAGAGAGAGAAATCAATTGAGAAAAGTTTAGAGTCAAAAGATGTGTTACCAAAAATATTTGAATTATGGCTTGTATTTATAGGTGTAGGATGTAGAGTCCCACTTGGAATAGGAAGTTGTGTGAGAGAAGGTTATAATCCTAGTTGGATTATAACTAACAACAATCCTTGTTTGAGTAGTATTAGGTAATTGCCTTCTGCACGTGTGTCTAGGAGGCACTCTCCTCAACATGTGATGATTGGTCGGATTGAGTTGATGCCGAGAAAGAGGGGAGCAAGAATAGGGAAGCCCGTTTCCTTGTCCTAGATGATGACCGAGTAGGGTGTCCTTGTCTTTTGTTGAAGTCTTCGTCGGCTTTGACGGATTCCTTACTCGGCATACGAGAAGTGCCTTCAACGGCATTACTAAAAACGAATATATTTGGAAAGTTTCGGTCTAAACATTGGAATAAAAATAGGCTTTTTTTCGTATACATTTATCGAAACCTAGCCAAAATCGTCTTTTCTTTACGTATTGAATGAATAGAAATTGTTACCCATGAATTCTAGTCTACTAATTCGATTCAAATTAGAATAATCAAAAAAGAAATAGACCCACACCAATACAATAGTCTAAATTTTGAAATGAAAATTTCTATAAATTATCTTACATGACTCCTTACTCTATTTTAAATTACTAAGAAAAATAGATCGGCATACAATAATTCTATGTCTTAGTCATTGTTAGTTGTGCTATGTCAGGATCGACATAGTGGAAAATGACGAGTAGGCATAACGAGCATAGCTATGGAAGGCCCACTCCCTATGTCATATTTGAGACTTGTATGGATTATGTTTTGTGCCAATACATTGGGCCTTTCCCGGTTATTACCCACATTTATACCTCGGTTTATACAGTTAATGGAGCGTTAAAATCTAAATGAACTAACCATATCTAAGGAAGAGCAGATTATTGTGCAGTCTGACGTACAAGTCCTGGAACCTTGTATGCACAATAAAGGGTTATTTAGGGACAATGAATGGTCCTTTGCATATTTGGTTTTCACTTACCAATTTTGGTGTCTACAGGAAATTAAAAATAGTGAAAAGATCCAGTTATGATACAATATGTTAGCTAACTAGTAGGCTGAAAAAGCAAAAATTAAATCTCATCACATGGAACCTTACTTTCTTGGTGGCAACACCTCCTATGCATTCAATCCTTCACCCCCTTCCCAACCACTTTGCCCCATCACTTTTTCTTCCCTGAACCACAAAATCTTCAATAGTTACAAGTCCAACCCAAAAAAAAAAAAAAAAAAAAAAAAATCTGAACCAACATTGTCACCTGGTCACACATGTATTCTTCATTGTAGTTTAACATACAACATCCGTATCAAAATAAATGTCCATTTTTGTTCTTGGTAAAGAACAAAAACCGACATCCATTTTGGGACGGAGGAACTAACATTTATACTTTGCCATTAATGTAACTATAACCAAACTTCCCATTTATATCTCCTTTCTTTCTGTCAATTGTCAACCCTCATGACTTCTTCAATTTCCAATTTGTTCACTCTCTTTATAAGCAAGTCTGGGACTGAAGGAAACAAGCACCATTGGATTAGATCAATCCAACACTGAGTTAATAAAAATCATGGGTAGCAGCAGTTTCAGCAGAGGGGCACTATGGGTATTGTTTCTTGCAGTGGCAACTGCCATTACTGGCGGCAATGCTCAACCGCTAGTTCCAGCCATCATTACTTTTGGTGATTCCGCTGTAGATGTTGGCAACAATGACTATCTCCCCACCATTTTCAAAGCTAATTATCCCCCCTACGGTCGAGATTTCGCCAACCATAAGCCTACTGGCCGCTTCTGCAATGGCAAACTAGCCACGGACATAACTGGTATCATTATTCTACTCCCTATATATATATATATATATATATATATATATATATATATATATATATATATATATATATATATATATATTGTGCACTCGCATTGAGTTTATCTAGTAGCTTAATTGTTCTTTTATGCAGCTAATACTCTGGGATTCACTACTTACCCGGCAGCATATCTTAGTCCCCAGGCGTCCGGGAAGAATCTACTGATTGGTGCTAATTTCGCTTCTGCTGCATCTGGTTATGATGACAAATCAGCATTCTTGAACGTACTGATTCCCTCTTCCAGAAAGTTAATTTTTTTTGTTTTTTTTTTATTTAGCTTTTTCCTGTGCCATTTCGTTATAAAACTCTTGGATTTTTATTTTATTTTGTGGGTATTGCAGCATGCGATTCCACTGTCTCAACAGCTAGAGTATTACAAGGAGTACCAAGGTAAGCTAACAAAGGTAGCTGGAAGTGCCAAAGCTAAATCCATCATCAAGGATTCCTTGTACTTGCTCAGTGCTGGTAGCAGCGACTTTGTACAAGGTTACTACGTCAATCCTCTCCTTAACAAAGTCTACACACCAGACCAGTATTCAACCTTCCTTGTCAGCCAATTCTCCACTTTCATCAAGGTAAAATACACTCGCCCATGTGTGTGTGTGTGTGTGTGTGTGTGTGTGTGAAAAGAAACTCTGTAGAAGCAAAGTGAACTGAGAACTGAAACTCTCAATTATTGGGGTCAAAAAACAGAACTTGTACGGATTGGGAGCTAGAAGAGTAGGAGTGACTTCACTCCCACCATTGGGCTGCCTACCTGCAGCCAGAACTCTGTTTGGATTCACAGAGAAAGGGTGTGTCGCAAGAATCAACACGGATGCACAAGGATTCAACAAAAAGGTCAATGTAGCTGCAAAACAACTTCAGAAGCAACTTCCAGGCCTCAAACTTGTCATCTTCGACATATTCCAACCCCTCTATGACCTTGTCAAGTCCCCTTCTAGCCACGGTACATATTTAACATTACTCAAGAATCCAAAATAATTTTATTTTTTTCTATTCTTTAAAGAATCCTAAATAAGGCTTATCACTAACTTCTCATTATAATTGTACTCAGGTTTTGTTGAGGCTACAAAAGGGTGCTGTGGAACAGGGAGAGTAGAGACAACCTCATTACTGTGCAATCCTAAGTCACTAGGGACATGTAAGAACGCGACTCAGTATGTTTTCTGGGACAGTGTTCATCCCTCTGAGGCAGCTAATCAAGTTTTGGCTGATTCTCTCATTGTTGAAGGGATCAACCTCATTACATGATCATGCCACGTTTTATTATTTTATGATTTACTTTATTTCTAAAATCTGTCCCGTGTACTTGTGTATAATGTCTGAGATCCCTAGGTCGTGTTGTTGCTATGTACTTTTTTTCTGAGCGTGTGTTTATTTGGAGGGATGAAAAGGCAAGTCTTGTATGATTTTTTTTCGATATTTGTTGTCCTAAATTGAAAGCAATGGAAAATATGTCTGGCTGTTACTTCTTACTCTATGTTTGTTGAGCCATGCAACAAACTTTTGTAAAGATAAAAGTGAAATAGCAAATAGCCCATGAGGGAACAGCACTTTTTTAGACAAAAGTACAAAAAATCCATAAACAATAAAACTAATTCATTGTCAAGGGAGGGAGATGGTGAAAAACTGGATGCCTTTCGCCATACAGCAAGAGCGTTCAAGTATTAAAGTTCCTATATAGTCAGTTTGACATTCTAGCCTAAACAAAACGAAACCTACGTGAAACAAAATTTGACCCTAAATTGACAAGCAAAAGTAGACGTACTTGGTAACAACACAATCTCTAGTCGAGGAGTAAAATAAAAAAGAAGCCATATTACTACGAGTAGATCAAGTAGTGTCAGACCAAAATCTACTCTGATCCAGCATTTCTCAACTTGTTCTGCAATGGGCTTCAGTGAACTAAATGCCTTGAGCAAACTAATTTGCCTTGCTCACTTTCTCATACCACTTTCCTTTATCTTCTTGGTTTGAAACTTAATTCAGATAACTATTCGAAGAAAGGAAATACCGAGTTTTCTTTTATGACATCTAAAGAGAATAAATATTAAATTGGCTAGCATTTTGCAAGTTATACACCACCTTTCCCCTATCATGTATCAAATTGTAAGAAACTAATTATGTTCATCATAGTTGTTAAAGGCGACCTCCCGCCTAGCCCGCCCCGCCTTGCCTTTTTGGCGTCTTGGGGGGTCGGTCGCCTCTTTGTAGCCAGGCAGGCAGATGCACGCCTTTCTTCAAAAGGCGTTCGCCTTGCTCGCCTTTTTGTCGCCACTCGCCTCTCACCTTTTTGCCTTTTTTTTCTTTCTTTCTTTCTAGTCCCTTGTTCTTCAAATTTTTATTTACTTTTGCATGATTTTGGAACTTGATTTCTTTTCTCAATAATCTTTAAGGATTTAAGTTTATTTAGTTTGCTTAAACTAGTACTTGTATGTTGATTTGAACTTCGTAATTTTGATTCATGCTTCTTTTTTCTTAGAATTCTTACTTTTGAGGTTTGAATTATATTAGGATACTATTATATGCGAAATTGTGAAATTTATTTCATGCTTTATTCTTGTCCATAATACATTTTATGCTTTGTTTATGTTTAGCATGTGTATATTATACATATACATATATATACATATATACACATATATATATATATATATATATATATATATATATATATATTCTATTTTTACTTAATTTTTGTTCGATTTTCCTCCTTGCTCGCCTTTTTGCCGCCCGCCTCTCGCCTCGCCTTTCGCCTTTTCCAAGTACATATCGCCCGCCTCTCGCCTTTTGTCTTTGACAACTATGATGTTCATAAATTTAACTTGTATGCCATAGATGACTTTGAAATCATTTTAGCAGAAAGAAAAAAAAAACACTATAACAAAACTATAGAACTACAAGTGTAACCAGTAAACTGATCTTGGGGCCTTTTCTTACTTCGTTTTTCTTTCTTTCAAAGTTTGTTTTGTGATGGTCAGGTCTTGCCCCCCATCACCGTTTATTTATTATTTACTATTAATGAAAGTTTAGGGGGCATTGCCCTTTTTGCTTATAAAAAAAAAAAATGATCTGGCACCCCGCTAAGTTGTAAATAAAAGTACCAACTCGACAAGACCATTTTAGGTACCAAAAAGTATAAGCAAAAAAGATTAGGAAACTTCTAGCATCGGTTATAAACATATTTTCATCTGCCATTTTCTATCAGTTTACAGTTTAGTTTAATGTTTATTCTAATGCCTTAATTTTTCAAAGAGGCTACTCTACGGCAAACAACATAAATGAGCTTAAAAATGAAACTATAAACACTCAAAAGGAACTGACCGATGCTGATCTCCTTGGAAATCTTGATGATTTACCACGCGAGCCCTTCAAAACTCGGGCAAATTTAGCCAGTTCAGATTTTTCAACATCTTCTGATTGCTGAACCGACGCACCTTCTGCTATAGAATCAATCCGTTTATAAACACACGAGGTCCCAACATCACTATGTCTAAGACCCCCATCCGAATCATTGCTATCGTCAGTTTTTCCACTCTTAAGCCTTTGAAAATACAAGGCTTTTTGAAGATCCAATGACCGTCTAGATGAGTTTTGTGAAGAATTAGTCCTCAGCCTATTGCTCTGCCCATCTATACCACTATCGCTTAGTGTAGAATCCACAGAAACAGTTCTTTCCAATGATGAAGCTCTACGGTGGTGACGATGATGAGTGTCTTTTCCCCTTAAAAGTTTCATAAGTTTACCGAAAAACTTGCTGTTGCTCGAGCTGTGTGTTTTATTAGTGGACGAATTATCATTATACGAACCCTCAAAATCAGGTGAATCTGTAAGATAAGAAGCTTGGGAAGACGACCACTGATCAGAATCAAATTCTGTTATATTTATTGCCTTTTCTCCGACCCCTTCCTTGTTTGCATACTCTAGTATTAGCTGCTTGGCCTTTTCCTCTGATTTCGGACTTAAAGATTTACTAAGGTCCTTGGCCATTGTTTTACCAGCAATTGGTTGGTAATTTCTAAGCTCATAACGCAAACATGCATTTATCCACCGGAGGTAGACCAGTTCCTCAACATCTGTGCAGCGATCCACTTGGAGTTGCTCGACTTCCTTTGATAACTCCTCATTCTGTTCTCTCAAGCGGACGCTTTCTTCCTTCAGCCTTTCCGTCTGCAATATAGAAATAATGGAAAAAATAAAATGACTTTACCAAGAAAAGTAGATTTACAGACATTTTTACTCACTGCCCCCCAAAACAATGAGAATGATAAGCAAGAAATAATGAAATTACCTCTTCATCTTCTAAAACAGAAGTGGCAAGGATTTGAAGATACTCCAGCCTCTGGCCCATTTCTGATTTTTCTATCCTCAAATTATAATTAGATTTCCTCAGTTCTTCCACTTCGGCCTCCAAATCCTTTAGCTTTTGGAGGTTCAATTGAGTTTCTGGATCACTTGAATATGCATTTTGTTCCTCATCCTGAAGCTTTTGAACTTTTCGTTGTAAAACTAAGAGCTGCTCCTTATTCTGCTCGGCATCTGACCTGAGTTTCTTCTTCAGCATCTTTATTTTTGCTCGTGCAGCTTCAAGATCCGACACAACTTTGGCATACTCGGCCACCTGTGCCTCTAACCTCCTATTATCAGCCTGCAGGGACTGAATCTTGAGAGCAAATAGCTTAGCCTCCATATTGTTCAATTTTAACCTATTCTGAAGCTCCATGACAGCTGTCTCTTGCTCCTTAAGACCGTAGTACTCGAGCAATTGGTTCTCAAGGATCCGTTCTCTCTCCTTGAGATTTTTAATGAGATTCCTCAGGCCTTTAACCTCTTGCTCGTGGTCATCCTTTTCATTGCGAGCGTGTCCTCTGGGAGATTCTGTATCAGTGGTTAATAAGTCAATGTCTTTCCTGGGAGACATATTGGCCATTGTTGCAGCCAAATCAATTTCTTTCACGAGCTCACTGAATTCTGGCAGAAGATAACCATCTTTATCACTACTAGATCTGTGACTTGGAGAGAGATCGGCAATGGAATGAGTAGAGTTGACCTTTGGAAGATAAGACTCATCCTGCAAAAGAAATTCCAAGAATTTTGAGTTGCTCGTGTGAAAAAAAAAATAAATCTTGCAAGAGCATGTAATCAATCTATTTAACTAGTTTCTTAAGCATATTTCACCCTAGAACTTTGTTCATCAAGGATCGTTGTTCTTCCTCACTTGTGAATTACTTCTCAAATGTCTTAAATTGAACTAAACGTATTTCAGAGGACAGGGTATAGAGAGAGAAAAAAGTGGAATGGAAAAAATGAAAGGGATGGGTTCCTAATCCCAGACGAGCAAGTTTTGGGAGAAACTAGTTTCTCCGTAAATTATGAAAAGTCCACTTTTTTTCTACTTGCAAGTAGTTAGCGAATATTTAGGAACAGTATATAAAACAGGACTTTCTATAACTTAAGGAGAAACTAGTTTCCCCCAAAATATTGTGATCCCAGACATATGGAGATAAACATCATAGAATAAATTTTATGCTCCCTAATCGACCTTAAAACAATTCAAGCGCTTTTTCTTTACAACTCAACTTCCCTAAATCTTATTTCCAAACAAAAATCGGTTGCCAAAAACTATCTGCAAATTAAATAACTTCTTCCACTGATTTCATTAAAATAATATAATTAAACAACAATCAAACTTTCAGATTACATAATTAGGTGAAGCCAAATTACATATAATTGGAGTCTAAAAAAGAAACATGGAAGGAGCACACATGCAATTGTTCAATCTAAATATCATTTAACACCTCAAAATTCTTTAATCATGGAAAACAGGGAAAAATAAACCCAAGTAAAAAAAAAAAGTGATGACAAGTCAAAATTCTTACATTTTTTTCTGGTGCAATAAAATCGCTTTTGGAACCAGCTGATGCCCTTCCTGGTTTTACTTGGTTGCCACAATCTGATTCCATGGGGGAAACAAAAACATGAATCAAAATGGAAACCCATGTAGACATAAAAGCTGATTTAGACATAAATTTCCTTCCATAATAATTCAAATAGGTGAACAATTATTGCATACCAAACAGGGACTTAGATTACCAGTTGATCGAGGTGGAGTAGGCGGCTGAGAGGGTCTAATCCTCTTGTTTCTCATAATAGAATAGAGAATTCCGCCGATCGAAAGAGCCAACGCCACCCCAAATTTGAATAACACCGGCCTTATGTCGCCGGCCGTCGTAGTCTTCTTCATCTTCATCCATTTAAAATGCTCCGAACCTCCGAATCGACCATGATCATGGAAAACCCTCGATCAAAAAATGCAGGAAAAATGACAGGGAATTCGAATCAGCCCAGGTGGTGGAAGATGAAAATAGAATCAATCAGCTCAATCGCGTTGCAATTGCGTGATTGTGTTTGTCTGACAGGATTTGCATGATGGAACCTTTTTTTATTAAATTAAACCGAATTTAATAATCTAATCAAACATGGGGGCATTGAAATTTAAAATTTTGTCTTGTGTTGTGTCACGTTGAAAGTTAGAGGCGTTTTGTTCACGGTAAAGTGAGGAATTGTGAAAAAAATGGAATGGATAATTTTTTTTGACTTTTTCAATGAAATATGTTTGATTATTTTTTTGAAAATTTTTTTATTTCAAAAGAAATGAAATTTCATTTTTTGGAATGAATTTTTATTTCATCTAAAAATGGGAGGAATAATTAATTTCATCAAATTCATTTAATTGGACTCAAACTCAAATTACTATTTTGTCCTCAATCCAAATCATAATAATAATAATAATAATAATAACAAATAATAATAAAATAATAATAATAATAATAATAAGGGAATTTGCCCCATAAGTTTCTTTTGGAACAAATCACTTTCTATTAAGTTCCTCATTGTATTAAAATGTCCCATAAATTCTCATGTTGTATTATGTATAATACAACATTTAGTTATGCAGTAGTTTAAAATCATAATACTGTATCCGCACCACCGCTTTCGCCACAGCCCAGCTCCGCCGCCGCCGTCTGCTATCGCCGCATGTCGGATTTCGGTCAATTTTCGCCGGAATCCGGTCAATTTTCACCGGAATCTGGCAATTTTGGCCGAATTGGCCGATCGCCGAATCCGGCTGCAAGAGGTCGGAACTGGTCACGGCTCATGGGTTTCGGATTCCGGCCACGGCGATCGCCGAATGCAGATATGGCCTTAATTGCTGTTGTATTTTCGAAACATAATACAACATCATAATACAACATGGGAAATGAACTTATCGGACATTATGAAACTTTTTTAGAACTTATCGGGCATAGTCCCTAATAATAATAATAATAAATAATAATAATAATAATAATAATAATAATAATAATAATAATAATAACAATAATAAAATAATAATAATAATAAAATAATAATAATAAATAATTATAATAAAATAATAATAAAAATATTAATAATATTAATATTAATAATAATAATAATACAATAATAATAATATAATAATAAAAATAAAATAAAAATAAAAATAAATAAAAATAAAAATAATAAAATAAATAAAAATTATAATAATATATTATATTATTTGATATCAAAATAAATTAGATTATAATATTTGCTAGAAAAATATTTTTTATTTTTATTTTTACATAAATGGGACGAAGGGAGTACATAATTATTGAGTTTTTTATATGAAGTTAAAAAAAGGTAATCTGGATATTTTATTAAATATTAATTTCATTTCAACAGTTCTGTCTTGAAATCAAACATGAATTGTCAAGTAATTGAATGATAATTTCATTTCATTTCGTGCTAATCAAATACAAAATTTGATCAATTTTTATTCATTTTCAATTTCTTCAGAAATTCAATTTCAATGACCATTCAATTTCTTTCATTTTTTTTCTTCCAAACCAAACGCCCCTTGGGTTTTTCGTGAATGAAAAGGAAAGAGAAACTCGTGCTTAAGGAAAAATAAAGGGGTGATTTGATTCTTTGTTCCAAGTTGAAACTAAGAGGCAAAAATTAATTAGCTTTCCATCTTAATATATACTCCTTCCGTCCCATAGATTTATGGACTTTTGGATTTTGCACGGAAATTAAGGAGGAAATATTATATTGAAAGTGTTGTGAGTGTGAAAATAAAATAGGAGAGAGAATGAGTGGAGAGAATAGTAAATTATAATGGTGATGTGAGTATTAAAATAATATAGGAGAGAGAATGAGTGGAGGGAATAGTAAAGATTCCTTTCCATTTTGGGAAAGTTAGATATTATTGTGGGACGCCCAAAATAGAAAGTTTACATATTATTGTGGGACGGAGGGAGTATATATATATATATATATATATATATATATATATATATATATATATATATATATATATATATATATATATATATATATATATACTCCCTCCGTCCGCTTACAAAGTTCACACTTTCTATTTTGGGCGTCCGTTTACAAAGTTCACACTTTGTTTCTTTCCTAAAAAGGAAACCTTAAATCACTATTCTCTCCACTCATTCTCTCTCCTACATTATTTTAATACTCACAAACCATTATAATTTACTATTCCCTCCACTCATTCTCTCTCCTATTTTATTTTCACACTCACAACACTTTCAATATAATACTCCCTCCTTAATTAACGTGTAAACAGTAAGTGTGAACTTACTAGGCGGACGGAGGGAGTATATACTTCGTCCATCTCAGCCCAATTGATATCAAATTTTTGGATACATAGATTAAGGAAAAGTAAGAGAGAGAAAAAGTGGAAGAAAATGTTGTGAGTATGAAAAATTAAATATGAAAAAGAATGATCGGAAAAAATAGTGATTTGATTGGTGTTGTGAGTGTAAAAGTAAAATAGAAGAGAGAATGAGTGGAAAAAATAGTAAAGATTCTCTTCCATTTGGACAGTCTCAATTGAGCTGGGACGGATCAAAAAGGAAAAGTATCAATTGGACTGAAAAGGAGGGAGTATATATATACTCCCTCCGTCCCGGTAGAAAGAGGAAATTTACTGTTTACGCGGAGATTAAGAAAAAAAATAATGATATAAATGTTGTGAGTGTAAAAGTAAAATAGGAGAGAGAATGAGTGCAGGGAATAGTAAATTATAATAGTGTTGTGAGTATTAAAATAATGATAGGAGAGAGAATGAGTGAAGGAAATAGTGAATTTGTGGTTTGTAATGGGACGGAAAAAAAGGAATATTTGTGATTTGTAATGGGACGGAGGGAGTATATACTAATATAGGTAGCTATTCAAATGAGAACCAAATTTATATGAGAAACATGAGAACTAAACTCAACCATTGGATTAAAAAACACATCAATGCTTCAGATTAAAAAAAAAAGATAGAGGGGTGGGATTTTCGTAATTATTGTGAACTAAATCCCCCTCAAATTTCAAAATAAAATATCTCAATATCTATAAGTCGAAAAAAAAATTCGAAAACACTGATTTTATTGTCTTGACGAGACGATTCAAACTAGATCCCTGAAGATAGGATTTTGAAAAAATAATATTGAACAACGTTTAATTTTTAAAACACGAGCTAATTAACTAGTGTATACTAGCTAGTTAAGTAATCAACCCTAATTCCTTATTTTTTTATTATTATTTTTTTTTAATTTCTCGTGATTGAAATGGCTGTCAACCTTGTTGTAAGCACGTAAAGATCGATGCTTAATGCTTCATTTTTCTCTAAAGAATTTATGTACGTATGTTAGAGATCCCCCGCGACACGAGCTCGTTGTTCCAGCAGTTGATTAGTAATCTAACTAGGGTTCTTTGCTAGAAAATGAGCAATTTTGCTTTCTACTTTGTATATTTCTCAAATTTTCTGACATTATATATGGTACCACTAATTATCGCTAGTCTGAATGCTATTTTCATTTAACGTTATGTTTATATTATCATTTTAACTTTAATTGCTTTATGTTGTAAATGGTGAATTAATAGTCAAAATTGTGGGTAAAAAATTCAAACTCGTGCACACTATCTAGTTAACTTGTGCACACTAGTCATATGACTTATACTGGACAATATCTTGACTTGGTCTTGATCAAGTTCTGTCTGCACACTACCAATTAACTAGCCAGTGCGGGCGGAGCCAGGGGGCGAGGGGGCACTCGCCCCACAGCGAAATGCAAATGGAAATTTTTTTTTGCCCCCATATTTTTGTTATATATGTATATATATAATTAACTTCAAGATTAACATCAGTGAGTGGTGCGGTTCAGCGGTAGAAGCGGTGAAGTTAAAGCCTTTGATCCATGTTCGAACCCTGCTACCTACATTTCAATTAATTTTATTTGTCTTCCATCTTTGCTATTTTTTCTCTTAACAGTTTTATTTTTCTCTTTCTCCTAATTTCCTCACATTTTTTCAATCTTAATTAATTAGTTAGGCTTTTCCCATTTTTTTTGTTTTTGGTCTTTCTTCCTATTATCCCAAGTTTAATTAGCAAATTTGATTTTCTTTTTTGTACGAGTAATATATTTTAATAAATTGTTTGCGTTAAATACTTCAACATTATTTCAATCGTTCTTTGAATTATTTACTTTTATCATTTTTGTTAACTAAAATACATTGTATTTCATGGATTCGACCCATTTTTTACTTGTCCGAAGAAAATGCAGGGCGCCGCCCGAACCCCCATGTAATCTTGCCCCCCCCTCGGCCAATTCCTGGCTCCGCCCCTGAACTAGTGTACACTAGCTAATTAAATAATGTACACTAGCTAATTAACTAGTGTACACTAGCTATAATACTTTTGGTTTGCTGAAAGAGTTTTACAGTATCATGTATCAAAAAGCTAATCTTAGAACAACATTTTAAAATAATATAAATAAATATTACACTAGCTAATTAACTAGTGTACACTAGCTAGTTAAGTAATGTACACTAGCTAGTTAAGTAATGTACACTAGCTAATTAACTAGTGTACACAAGGACTTGTGTACACTAGCTATTGTACACTAGTTAATTAGCTAGTGTACACGAG
The DNA here is from genome assembly GCA_022495995.1 of Adenophora triphylla var. japonica. Taxonomy (NCBI): domain Eukaryota; kingdom Viridiplantae; phylum Streptophyta; class Magnoliopsida; order Asterales; family Campanulaceae; genus Adenophora; species Adenophora triphylla. The sequence goes on from JAFEMH010000174.1 coordinate 48,569, forward strand.
TTAACTAGCTTGTGTACACTATATACTTAGCCATGGCTGATAAACATTGAAATTAAACTTGGGTATACTAGCTAAGTTGTCAGTGTACATTACTTAATTAGCTAAGTATATAGTGTACATTAGCTAGTTAACTCATCTTACAACAACATTTTAAAATAATATAAGTAGGTGCCATTTCTATTACAAAAATGGTTTGGCAGAGTAAAGTAAAACCCTTTGTTAGGAAAATTAAATAAATTAATTCGACGGCAAAAGAAAGAAGCATGGCCAAAACGACGCTCGTTGCATCGTACAGTAGAGTCCACCACAAACAATGATTCCACCATCGTCCTCTTTATCCTTCATTCGTCCTCTTTCTCCTTCCCATCAAATTAATTAACTAGCTATAAACCTAATGGGCTTTGGCCCAGTGGTACTGGCGTTGCTTTGGTGGCCTTCCGAAGGGGAGGTCACCGGTTCGATTCCCCTCAAGGGGAATTTTTGTGGTTTATGTTTCTATCCTGGATTTCAGGGTCCTTAGGAGTTTCCCGGGCACATCCATTCAGTTAAGGAAGCAGCATTGCTGGGCTTGCAACCTCAGTGTGGGGAGTTCAACTACCGCGTTGTAGGAGGGCTCCCTTGGGGCCAGGAGTATAAGGGGTGCTGCCACCCTGCCTGATTTGGGCATATCCGCGATTTACCTCCGCTGGGACACTGTGGGGCCGGTAGCTAGTGGTCCAGGAATAACCCGACAAAGCTGGGAAACCTGGGTAACAAAAAAAAAAATAAAAAAAATTAACTAGCTATAACCAGACCCCACCACTGGTGCCACTGCCCCCGTATATATCTACAAAATTAATTGCCATTTTTTCCTCTTTCTTATCTCTCCTCAATCTTTGAATGTACACAAGGACTTGTGTACACTAGTTAATTAGCTAGTGTACACGAGTTAACTAGCTAATTAACTAGTGTACACAAGAACTTGTGTACACTAGCTAGCTAGTGTACACTAGTTAATTAGCTAGTATACACGAGTTAACTAGCTAGTGTACACTATATACTTAGCCATGACTGATGAACATTGAAATTAAACTTGGGTACACTAGCTAAATTGCTAGTGTACATTACTTAACTAGCTAGTGTACACTATTTAATTAGCTAGTGTTTTAAAAATTAGACGTTGTTCAATATTATTTTTTCAAAATCCTATCTTCAGGAATCTAGTTTGAATCGTCTCGTCAAGACAAAAAAATCAGTGTTTTCGAAATTTTTTTTCGACTTATAGATATTGAGATATTTTATTTTGAAATTTGAGGGAGATTTTAAATGATGACGTGGCAGTTAGAAACATAATGTATGCGGCTGACCTTAATCTGGAGCATTGATGTGTTTTTTAATTCAATAGCTGTTAGTGGTTCTTATGGTTCTCATATAAATTTGGTTCTCATTATAATAGGGCCTACTAATAAATATATATATATATATATATATATATATATATATATATATATAAAATAGTGGAACATGTTTTCCATTCCAGCTCGAAAACGTCGCTATCAATCATAAGGGCAATATGAACATTTACACGGATGGCATTATTGCAAATTTGTTTTCTTCGGCAAGAACTACAAACCATCTTCATCTTCTCGCTTGACAAGTATTGACCGACAAACGACACATGTTGCGTTGAAGGTAGTGTATTTCCAATTTTTTGATAGGTGTTAGTGGATTTCAAATTTAAAATTTTCAAATAAATACACATAAGCATGATCAACTTTGTGTAGAGAAATAGAGAGAGTTTGAGGGAGAACGACGGATAGAACGGGGGAGAAATAGTGAGAGGTAGAGAGCTAGAAGATAGAAGAAGCAACCTTTCATTGAGGTTAACTTGGCAAAGTAGTAGATTTTTAGTGTAACCTTTGATTGATTGAAGTTAATTTTCTTTTATTTAGGGAGAGCTTGATTATGTATAATTTTAGAAAGATAAAGAAGTGGGTTGGAATAGAGTTGTTATAATGAAGAAAAGAAGTTTTAATATTTTTTCTATAAAATCAAAAGAGTAAGTTTTGGGAGAAATCAGTTTCTCCATAAATTATAAAAAGTCCAATTTTTTTCAACTTGCAAATATTTGACGAATATAAGAGCAGTTAAAAAAAACAGGACTTTTTATAACTTAGGGAGAAACTAGTTTCCCCCAAAATATTGTGAAATCAAAATCTGTTCAAATAAACCCACCTCCCATTTGACTCACAATTTTTAAGAAATGGAAAAGATATTTTTATGGATAGGATTGGGCTGATTTTGCAGAAGAGAGATATATTTTTTTATTTTCTTTTTAAGAATGTGGGTGGAAAGTGTAGAAGTTCTCATTTTTATTTTTGCCTTATTTTCACTCTTCTACTTTATTTACTTACATTTTTATGAAATTAAAATTTATAATAATAAATACTACAATAATGATTCCAACGTTAATTTATAACTAATTTTTAAAGAAATAAATTTGGATTTATGATTGTTAATTTATATAGTTTGTAAATAATTTAATGCAAAGTTTGATACTAATTTTTGTTTGTAGATATTGTAACCGTAAGAAAGAAATAAATAAATGAAGAAGAAGAAGAGGGAAAATATAGATCTTTTTGAAATAAAAACAAATGGAAAAAAATAGGTATAGAGTGGGTATTTGAAATAATTTAAATTTTTTGGAAGCTTAAAGAATTTATTGGCAAATTAGAGCTAACTATAAATTTTTTTGAAAAAAAAATGCGGAGAAGGTGTTTGAATGAGATAGGGAGGGTTTCATATTTATGTGGAGAAAATTGTTTTTTTTTTTAAGCAAAATATTTGATAAATTTGAGAATGTGTTATTATTATTGAATAGATAGATAATTGTCAACTTAATATTTAGAGAAATGGATGGTGGTCAATAAATATGAATGTACATGTGTGAAATATACTTGTGGGGAGAAAAAAAAATTGTCATGAAAATTTAAGAAGACTGGTGATGCGCCTGCTGTCTTTTAATGGATTGCATGTAACTCATTTGTCATTTTTAGCTACAAAATCTTGACATGTGTTGTTCATTTTTGCCCCATTTTCAAGTTAATCTCTCATTATACACAATTTATTCCATTACATCCTTTCACAAATTTTGAACATGATTGTCACAAATCACTCGTCGTGCTTCGCACGGGGTACCACTAGTGGGGATTATGATAAGAATGAGCAGGGATGGCAATTTCTCTGAACTTGACCCATTTCTGAGTCATTCTGGTTTGAGCGGGACAAATTAGGTAACAATTTTTCAAAACTCGGCGGGTTCGGGTTCGGCTTTGGTAATCCTTTGAGACCCGACCCGTCCCGACCCGCATATTAACCTTATATGTTTATTCACACTTGTACTACTCCACATATCTCCAATTATACTGTTGTTATTGTTTATATCAAGTTTAGGCTAGCAACATTTTGTTCGGCTCAAGTCCGGGTTTGTTGATAATCGGTCAGACAGGTTTGGTATCTTTATTTTATGAGCTAAGGACCCAAAGGCCCACTTTCCAAACCAATAACCCATTTTAACACATTTGAGATTAAAATTCCAAATAAACCCAAGGGCCCAAGAAGAGATAATGGATCTAACAGAGGGAACGGATGTTAATTCCCTAAAATCTCTGTGATTTACCGTAATCAAATCGTAATCCAAAAATCAATTCCGGACAAAATCAAACACAATTCCACGCGAGTGAAGTCATCGGCGAAGAGATTGAAGCTCGACTCTGATAACCTCCGTTCAAGATTTGAGTAATTCCGATTTTGTAAGGTATGTTTTAACTTTTTTTTTTTTGTAATTGAAATTCGTTTTTGACCGTGTTCATCAATTGATAGAAGATGTTGTTGCTGAATTAGGTTATAAAATTGTTTTAACAATTTTTTTGAATAAAAAAATTATTTCATTACCCATTCAAACCTAAATTGAATTTTGACCTTGTTTTTTGTGAATAACAATGTGGCAAATGGTCCTATAGCAAGTGGTATAGGACCTGGCAACTTCATTTTGATTGTGTTTGTTGATGTGTTATATGATCTGTAACAGGTCTTATAACACTTGCTATAGGACCTGTTCTAGTGTTTATATGATTCTGAGTTAACATGCTTCATTTTGTTTGCGATTATTTATGAGGCAGGACTGTTTCATCCTATAACCTTTGCTATAGGACATGTTATAGTGTGCATTTGATTTGGAGATGATTTGATTCAGTTTGATTGTTTGATGATGTGGTATATGAATTGTAATAGGTCTTATATTCCTTGCTAAAGGATCTGTTGTAGTGTGCATATGATTTTGAGGTGTTTATATGATTCTGAGTTAACATGCTTCATTTTGTTTGCGATTATTTATGTGGCAGAGGACCTTTTCCAGGTTCTATAACCTTTGCTATAGGACATGTTATAGTGTGCATTTGATTTGGAGATGATTTGATTCAGTTTGATTGTTTGATGATGTGATATATGACTTGTAATAGGTCCTATACCCCTTGCTAAAGGATCTGTTGTAGTGTGCATATGATTTTGAGGTGTTTATATGATTCTAAGTTAACATGCTTCATTTTGTTTGAGATTATTTATGTGGCAGAGGACCTGTTCCAGGTCCTATAACCTTTGCTATAGGACATGTTATAGTGTGCATTTGATTTGGAGATGATTTGATTCAGTTTGATTGTTTGATGATGTGGTATATGACTTGTAATATGTCCTATACCCCTTGCTAAAGGATCTATTATAGTGTGCATATGATTTTGAGGCAAATTTCTTCATTATAATTTTTATTATTAATGTGACAGAGGACCTGTTCCAGGTCCTATAACCTTTGCTATAGGACATGCTCTATTTTGCTTTTTGATTTGGATGTGCCTTGATACAGTAACATTTGTTGTATAAAATCATATATATATGAATTGTCCTTGTTTGTGGCTTACGTTTTATTTTATTTTTTTGTATGAAAAGGTGGAAAACTACAATGTCTTCAGATAAGAGAATAACACGTATGCAGACAGGAAAATCAAGTGAAGATGAACTAGTTAGATCAGCAGATGTTACACTGTCTCAAGATAAGAGAATGGTACGTTACTCACCAAAGAAATCGACAGAAGCAAAAAAAAAAACAAAGCAAAAGGTACAACCAAAAGTGCAAAGGGACTGACCTGGATCCCTTGTTTCAGATCAAACCTCCATTCTATATCATCTATCCTGTCAGAGGTTGATTTAAAGGAAACTCATCTGAACAGGTTGAAGATATTACCTTTCTTCAACCTATTCAATGCTATAAACTCAAACAGAGATGTGAACTTAAGGAAAATGGACTCAACAATAGAAGATTTGATCAGATGCTACAAGCCAAAAGAAAAGAAATTTTTGCTGGGTAAAGTTTTGGTTGGGTTGAGTGCAAGTGATGTAACAACTATATTCGGGGTTGTTTCTGGAAGTGTATTGATTGATATGAAGAAGAAACGGGATAGGCACTCACTTGGGATAGTTGAGAGGCTTTTCCCCAACTGTAAAGCCAATGAAATAACAATGAAAAAGGTGAAGGACAACTTGAGAAGGCTGGTCACTAGTGATAGAGAGGTTGATATTGGAGACGTGGTGAGATTGCTAAATCTCATAGCATTGGGTTCTGTATTCTTTGCTTCAAAGGGAGAGGTGATGTCTCCTGGATTTTTATATTACGTGGATGATTTGGAAAGGATGAAGAGCTATGATTGGTCAACAGCGATTGTAGAGAACTTGATTCAGTCTCTAGATGAGAAATATAAATCACCGATCCTCGTTGTTGGCTGTGTATCAATCTTACCGGTAATATCATTTTAAATTTATATCTCTAATTTTATTTTAGTTACTATTATTTACTATAAGTAAAATTATATATGAATGATCATATTTGTCTTTATTTTGTAAATGTAGTATTGGTTTAACGAGCACACGGCGGTGATCAATGCAACAAGAGACTTGCTTTCAAGGTGCATGAAGTGGGAAGTGTCAAAGACAATTGCCAATTTCAAGGATATTTATATATCAAAAACTTGAGAAGTGATCAGGTATAAAACACATTGACGATGTTATGTGGTAAATTGTTTAGTGATATCATGTCCTATATCAGTTTCTATAGGACCATTCATAGTGTTGTCAGGTCCTATATCAGTTGATATAGGACCATTCAATGTCTTATAGCATTGGTATATGATTTTTTGAGGTCCTATATCACTTGATATAGGACCATTCAAAGGTCTTTTAGCTGCGTATATGAGGTTGTTAAGTCCTATACCAGTTGATATAGGACCATTAATAGTGTTGTGTACTCCTATACCAGTTGCTATACCATTTGCTATAGGACCATTCAATGGTCTTATAGCTGTCTATAGTATGTTCTCAGTCCTATAGCATTTGCTATAGGACCATTCAAATGTCTTATAGCAAATGTATGGGGTGTTAGTAGTTCTTATAGTACATGTATTCAGGTATTATATCACTTGTTATCGTTAAATATATTCATTCGATATAATACTTTTATCATAGGTTCAAGTTGAGGAGCTCGCATTGACAGATGAAGAGAAGGTGTTGTTGATGGAAAAAACAAATGAGGATGGAAAAGATGATGATTTTGAAATGTCAGTGGTAAAACATGGTACTGAAAAAAGAATTGGGGGAAGGGATGAAGGAGGATGTACGAATCTTCAAGAGTTAGTAGATAATTTTGAATTAATGTTGGGGACCAATCTGACACCTACTGATAAAGGTTAGGGGAGTGGGTCAAATGAATTGATTGAATTAAGGAGTGAAAATGAAAATTTGAAGCTGGAAAAAGCTAAGTTGCTGGAAAAGATTAAGGAGTACGAACTGAAAACCAACAACGCGATTGAAGAGGGCCATGTTTTTTTGGCTACAGAGGTTGAGTTGAGGAGAACTTTTGACAACGCGCTTAAAGAAAAGGACAGAGAGATTGAAAAACTTAAAAGTTTGCAAGAGGAAAGAGACAGAGAAATAAAAATTTTGGAAGAAAAATTGGCTGAAAAGGAGAAGGAAAGTTTGCAAAAGAAACCAAAAGGGGATGAAGAGAAGTGCATGGAAATTTTGGCTGTGGGGAACCAGGACAAGATAGTTGATACTATGGGCTCCATGGAAAGAAGAGTAAAGGAAAGAGGGGATAAGAGGAAAAAGAAGGTCGATCCTGATTACACATACGACAGAAAGAAGAGGAGGCCACAGGTTTCAAACATCGAGGGAAAGAAGAAAACAGAAAAAGAAGACTTGAAGCTCGACTCTGATAACAGAGGGAACGGATGTTAATTCCCTAAAATCTCTCTGTGATTTACCGTAATCAAATCGTAATCCGAAAATCAATTCCGGCCAAAATCAAACACAATTCCACGCGAGTGAAGTCATCGGCGAAGAGATTGAAGCTCGACTCTGATAACCTCCGTTCAAGATTTGAGTAATTCCGATTTTGTAAGGTATGTTTTAACTTTTTTTTTTTTTTGTAATTGAAATTCGTTTTTGACCGTGTTCATCAATTGATAGAAGATGTTGTTGCTGAATTAGGTTATAAAATTGTTTTAACAATTTTTTTGAATAAAAAAATTATTTCATTACCCATTCAAACCTAAATTGAATTTTGACCTTGTTTTTTGTGAATAACAATGTGGCAAATGGTCCTATAGCAAGTGGTATAGGACCTGGCAACTTCATTTTGATTGTGTTTGTTGATGTGTTATATGATCTGTAACAGGTCTTATAACACTTGCTATAGGACCTGTTCTAGTGTTTATATGATTCTGAGTTAACATGCTTCATTTTGTTTGCGATTATTTATGAGGCAGAGGACCTGTTCCAGGTCCTATAACCTTTGCTATAGGACATGTTATAGTGTGCATTTGATTTGGAGATGATTTGATTCAGTTTGATTGTTTGATGATGTGGTATATTAATTGTAATAGGTCTTATATTCCTTGCTAAAGGATCTGTTGTAGTGTGCATATGATTTTGAGGTGTTTATATGATTCTGAGTTAACATGCTTCATTTTGTTTGCGATTATTTATGTGGCAGAGGACCTTTTACAGGTCCTATAACCTTTGCTATAGGACATGTTATAGTGTGCATTTGATTTGGAGATGATTTGATTTAGTTTGATTGTTTGATGATGTGATATATGACTTGTAATAGGTCCTATACCCCTTGCTAAAGGATCTGTTGTAGTGTGCATATGATTTTGAGGTGTTTATATGATTCTAAGTTAACATGCTTCATTTTGTTTGAGATTATTTATGTGGCAGAGGACCTGTTCCAGGTCCTATAACCTTTGCTATAGGACATGTTATAGTGTGCATTTGATTTGGAGATGATTTGATTCAGTTTGATTGTTTGATGATGTGGTATATGACTTGTAATATGTCCTATACCCCTTGCTAAAGGATCTATTTTAGTGTGCATATGATTTTGAGGCAAATTTCTTCATTATAATTTTTATTATTAATGTGACAGAGGACCTGTTCCAGGTCCTATAACCTTTGCTATAGGACATGCTCTATTTTGCTTTTTGATTTGGATGTGCCTTGATACAGTAACATTTGTTATATAAAATCATATATATATGAATTGTCCTTGTTTGTGGCTTACGTTTTTTTTTTTTTTTTTTTTTTGTATGAAAAGGTGGAAAACTACAATGTCTCCAGATAAGAGAATAACACGTATGCACAGAAAATCAAGTGAAGATGAACCAGTTAGATCAGCAGATGTTACACTGTCTCAAGATAAGAGAATGGTACGTTACTCACCAAAGAAATCGACAGAAGCAAAAAAAAACCAAAGCAAAAGGTACAACCAAAAGTGCAAAGGGACTGACCTGGATCCCTTGTTTCAGATCAAACCTCCATTATATATCATCTATCCTGTCAAAGGTTGATTTAAAGGAAACTCATCTGAACAGGTTGAAGATATCACCTTTCTTCAACCTATTCAATGCTATAAACTCAAACAGAGATGTGAACTTAAGGAAAATGGACTCAACAATAGAAGATTTGATCAGATGCTACAAGCCAAAAGAAAAGAAATTTTTGCTGGGTAAAGTTTTGGTTGGGTTGAGTGCAAGTGATGTAACAACTATATTCGGGGTTGTTTCTGGAAGTGTATTGATTGATATGAAGAAGAAACGGGATAGGCACTCACTTGGGATTGTTGAGAGGCTTTTCCCCAACTGTAAAGCCAATGAAATAACAATGAAAAAGGTGAAGGACAACTTGAGAAGGCTGGTCACTAGTGATAGAGAGGTTGACATTGGAGACGTGGTGAGATTGCTAAATCTCATAGCATTGGGTTCTGTATTCTTTGCTTCAAAGGGAGAGGTGATGTCTCCTGGATTTTTATATTACGTGGATGATTTGGAAAGGATGAAGAGCTATGATTGGTCAACAGCGATTGTAGAGAACTTGATTCAGTCTCTAGATGAGAAATATAAATCACCGATCCTCGTTGTTGGCTATGTATCAATCTTACCGGTAATATCATTTTAAATTTATATCTCTAATTTTATTTTAGTTACTATTATTTACTATAAGTAAAATTATATGTGAATGATCATATTTGTCTTTATTTTGTAAATGTAGTATTGGTTTAACGAGCACACGGCGGTGATCAATGCAACAAGAGACTTGCTTTCAAGGTGCATGAAGTGGGAAGTGTCAAAGACAATTGCCAATTTCAAGGATATTTATCAAAAACTTGAGAAGTGATCAGGTATAAAACACATTGACGATGTTATGTGGTAAATTGTTTAGTGATATCATGTCCTATATCAGTTTCTATAGGACCATTCATAGTGTTGTCATGTCCTATATCAGTTGATATAGGACCATTCAATGTCTTATAGCATTGGTATATGATTTTTTGAGGTCCTATATCACTTGATATAGGACCATTCAAAGGTCTTTTAGCTGCGTATATGAGGTTGTTAAGTCCTATACCAGTTGATATAGGACCATTAATAGTGTTGTGTACTCCTATACCAGTTGCTATACCATTTGCTATAGGACCATTCAATGGTCTTATAGCTGTCTATATTATGTTCTCAGTCCTATAGCATTTGCTATAGGACCATTCAAATGTCTTATAGCAAATGTATGGGGTGTTAGTAGTTCTTATAGTACATGTATTCAGGTATTATATCACTTGTTATCGTTAAATATATTCATTCGATATAATACTTTTATCATAGGTTCAAGTTGAGGAGCTCGCATTGACAGATGAAGAGAAGGTGTTGTTGATGGAGAAAACAAATGAGGATGGAAAAGATGATGATTTTGAAATGTCAGTGGTAAAACATGGTACTGAAAAAAGAATTGGGGGAGGGGATGAAGGAGGATGTACGAATCTTCAAGAGTTAGTAGATAATTTTGAATTAATGTTGGGGACCAATCTGACACCTACTGATAAAGGTCAGGGGAGTGGGTCAAATGAATTGATTGAATTAAGGAGTGAAAATGAAAATTTGAAGTTTGGAAAAAGCTCAGTTGCTGGAAAAGATTAAGGAGTACGAACTGAAAACCAACAACGCGATTGAAGAGGGCCATGTTTTTTTGGCTGCAGAGCTTGAGTTGAGGAGAACTTTTGACAACGCGCTTAAAGAAAAGGACAGAGAGATTGAAAAACTTAAAAGTTTGCAAGAGGAAAGAGACAGAGATATAAAAATTTTGGAAGAAAAATTGGCTGAAAAGGAGAAGGAAAGTTTGCAAAAGAAACCAAAAGGGGATGAAGAGAAGTGCATGGAAATTTTGGCTGTGGGGAACCAGGACAAGATAGTTGATACTATGGGCTCCATGGAAAGAAGAGTAAAGGAAAGAGGGGATAAGAGGAAAAAGAAAGTCGATCCTGATTACACATACGACAGAAAGAAGAGGAGGCCACAGGTTTCAAACATCGAGGGAAAGAAGAAAACAGAAAAAGAAGACTTGAAGCTCGACTCTGATAACAGAGGGAACGGATGTTAATTCCCTAAAATCTCTCTGTGATTTACCGTAATCAAATCGTAATCCGAAAATCAATTCCGGCCAAAATCAAACACAATTCCACGCGAGTGAAGTCATCGGCGAAGAGATTGAAGCTCGACTCTGATAACCTCCGTTCAAGATTTGAGTAATTCCGATTTTGTAAGGTATGTTTTAATTTTTTTTTTTTTGTAATTGAAATTCGTTTTTGACCGTGTTCATCAATTGATAGAAGATGTTGTTGCTGAATTAGGTTATAAAATTGTTTTAACAATTTTTTTGAATAAAAAAATTATTTCATTACCCATTCAAACCTAAATTGAATTTTGACCTTGTTTTTTGTGAATAACAATGTGGCAAATGGTCCTATAGCAAGTGGTATAGGACCTGGCAACTTCATTTTGATTGTGTTTGTTGATGTGTTATATGATCTGTAACAGGTCTTATAACACTTGCTACAGGACCTGTTCTAGTGTTTATATGATTCTGAGTTAACATGCTTCATTTTGTTTGCGATTATTTATGAGGCAGAGGACCTGTTCCAGGTCCTATAACCTTTGCTATAGGACATGTTATAGTGTGCATTTGATTTGGAGATGATTTGATTCAGTTTGATTGTTTGATGATGTGGTATATGAATTGTAATAGGTCTTATATTCCTTGCTAAAGGATATGTTGTAGTGTGCATATGATTTTGAGGTGTTTATATGATTCTGAGTTAACATGCTTCATTTTGTTTGCGAATATTTATGTGGCAGAGGACCTTTTCCAGGTCCTATAACCTTTGCTATATGACATGTTATAGTGTGCATTTGATTTGGAGATGATTTGATTCAGTTTGATTGTTTGATGATGTGATATATGACATGTAATAGGTCCTATACCCCTTGCTAAAGGATCTGTTGTAGTGTGCAAATGATTTTGAGGTGTTTATATGATTCTAAGTTAACATGCTTCATTTTGTTTGAGATTATTTATGTGGCAGAGGACCTGTTCCAGGTCCTATAACCTTTGCTATAGGACATGTTATAGTGTGCATTTGATTTGGAGATGATTTGATTCAGTTTGATTGTTTGATGATGTGGTATATGAATTGTAATAGGTCTTATATTCCTTGCTAAAGGATCTGTTGTAGTGTGCATATGATTTTGAGGTGTTTATATGATTCTGAGTTAACATGCTTCATTTTGTTTGCGATTATTTATGTGGCAGAGGACCTTTTCCAGGTCCTATAACCTTTGCTATAGGACATGTTATAGTGTGCATTTGATTTGGAGATGATTTGATTCAGTTTGATTGTTTGATGATGTGATATATGACTTGTAATAGGTCCTATACCCCTTGCTAAAGGATCTGTTGTAGTGTGCATATGATTTTGAGGTGTTTATATGATTCTAAGTTAACATGCTTCATTTTGTTTGAGATTATTTATGTGGCAGAGGACCTGTTCCAGGTCCTATAACCTTTGCTATAGGACATGTTATAGTGTGCATTTGATTTGGAGATGATTTGATTCAGTTTGATTGTTTGATGATGTGGTATATGACTTGTAATATGTCCTATACCCCTTGCTAAAGGATCTATTATAGTGTTGATGGAGAAAAATTCCTCTAGTAATAAAAATCGAGCAAGTGTACTCACTACCGGTGTAGCAGTATGCACAAGCAGGGGTCGAACCACAGAGACTTGTTGGTAAACAAATGCAGTAGAAGTAATGAATATAGTAACCACAGATTTTGGATTTGAGAATAATAATCTAATCCTAAAACAGAAATAACAGCTTAAAACTAAAGAACGCGATTTAAACAGAACGAATTAACTCAGATAAACACGGAGATTCACGGATTGGATTCACAATTACTTTCACCCTATGCTATCTTTATTGCTAAAAACATTAATCTCAAACTAAGATTCATTCACAAAAGTAAGGATTGGGACGGTGTGGTGCCCGGATTGCAACCCTTTTAATTATTATCAAGCTGCGTTTTCTGTTACGGCCACACAACAATCAAATAATTAATCAACACAATAGAATGTTAAATCTAAACCCTTTTGATTTCTATTATGGCCTCAATTAGGTTTAATCTTCAAAACGTTGTTCAATTGTATCAATCCCCAAATTAATGGCGTAATCAATACCCAAATAATTAAAAGATTAATGTTTCTAAGAACTAGAAAGAGATCAATTGGGAAGAATTAAATCAATAGCATAAAGATCTAGTAATCGCTACAACCAATCCGCAAATCTAAAGAACTTAGCTACGCAAAGACATAACGAAAACAATAATGATCATAAAATAAAAGAACATCAAAACCCGAGAGATCCGAATTGATGAGCAATAATTGTCTACGAAAACTCAAAACCTAGAACAATAATAATATCCAAGATTGTTTCTAAAAACTGCTGTTGAAGTATAAATACTTTAGGGCAAAATACAAGGGAAAAATGTGCGAAAAGTCGAGACTGCCCATCATAAGTTGCCGAAATGCAGTGCGAAAAAACGGGACAAGCGCGGCCGCTCTGGGTTGAGCGCGCCCGCGCACTTTGGCAGTAGCCCTGGCCTTCAAAACGACGTCACTTGAGCGCGGCCGCTCTGGGTTGAGCGCGCCCGCGCTTGTTGGCCGAGAATTGGTCTTCAAAATCTTCACTGGAGCGCGGCCGCTCTTAGGTAGAGCGCGGCCGCTCTGGTGCCTGGAACTGCATCTCGAATTATTTTCCAATTTCCTTGCTCTGCTCCGCTCCAACTTGGTTTCCTTGCCATTTTATTGACCAAAATCAACACTTAATCATCCTTTTCCCTGTACTCATAAACACTCAACAACAATATTAAAAACAACATAAAACCCGGAATTTTGAGCCTAGAATAGGTTCGTAAACATGTAAAATGGGTGTGTAAAAACACATCCATCAAACACCCACAAACTATCCTTTGCTCGTCCCGAGTAAAACAGAACAAAACTAAGCTATCGAACAACCATAAAACTACACTACGAAAACGAAACACAATATTTTTGGGATGTTCTCTTCAAAACGGGAATCATGTCGGCCAGACAGTCTCAGATCCTTACACAATATAATCACAAACATGCTATCATGAATTATCAACTAACATTACATTAAAGCAAAAACCCACAATTTTCCACCGCGGCATGAATAATGGAGTGAAGTCTGGTAGATCATTGTCACACTCTAAGATTATTTATGGATTCACTAAATGATGCTCTAACATAATATGTATCAAATACAATCACAAAGGGACACTCATATGCATGTTTACACAATTGTCAACCCGGCTATTTGATAACGAAATGAAGATATGACTCTAAGCGTTATGGTGCGAAGGATCGCATGGCTCGGTTCACGGTTACAATTGAAGGCAAGGACATACAAATCGGGAAGCGAAACTAAGAAGTCTTCTTTTTATGTATACATCCTCACTATGATAATTTACTCCGCTCACCCTTTTTCTTCCCAATGTGCCAACCCACAAACTAAAGCTTTTGCATACATACACAAAATCGGGTTGAGCACATTCCCTTATTTCTGGGGCTTTTTCTAATTTTCAACTTTTGACACAATGGAGGGGCAAGAATTTTTTCATTTTTTTTTTTTTTTTTTTTTTTTATTTGAAAGAACCTATATACAAACACATACTCTTTCTTTTTTTTTTTTTTTTTTTTTTTTTTTTTTTTTTTTCTATGCCCCTCTTCATTGTATTTCACACCCCATTTTGCATTTTTGACCCCAAATTGTGCATTTAATTCCACTCACCCAAATTCAACCCCAAATTCCCATTCATTCCCTAGTTCACTTCCCAAAAGGTGAGACATGCTAAAAACTAAGTGAAACGGGTAGGAACATAGGCATCAAACGAAGGCGAATGGTGGTCTAAATTTCCATTCTTTTCTATTAAAGCTCAACAAGTGTTCTAGCGGAAATTATTATTTACTGGGGTAGAAAGCTGAAGGCACACAAAAGGGTTGAAAGAATAAGCCATAAGTATCAAAATAGCCTAATAACGTGTTATTGACAATCATGCAAACCATGTTCTAGGGACCCCGAGAATGCACAAGTGATCCCATAAAGGGCACCTAGAGTGACAACAATGATCAATGATAAATGGAAGTGAGAGGTGGTGCAATCGTGGTTTATTGTTTCAATGTAACCCTAGTTCTCAAATCCAAGATAGCATAATGATCAACACATAACACTCAATCATCACGGACGCAGGCCAACATATCCCAAAATAAAGAGAACAAAAAATTTTTTTTTTTTAAATTTTTACTAAACTAAAAACAAATAACAACCTAAACTAACATGGTGATAAGCAGAATGAAGCACAGATACCCCCCACCCACAAACTAAAAGATAGCATTGTCCCCAATGCAATTAACTATAAACTCAGGGTAGGGATACCTCAACCGATCACTGTGGCGGATGACCCCATTGGCTAGAAGAGCCTCCAGGGAACTGCTGCTGCTGCTGCCACTGCTCTCCTTGTCCGGATGAGCCACTGGGAAATTGTTGCTGCTGCTGCTGGTACTGCGGCGGGTACTGTGGCGGGAACTGTGGCCATGTGTAACCAGTAGGAGGCAACCGACCAAGAATTTGGTCCAACCTACTATCGTGCTGGGCCCGCCATGCTTGGTTCGCCTCGATATCACCCCGTACTCTGTCATCAATAGCTCTCACCCTATCATCATTCGCAGCCTGCCTCTGCTCTAGGGCGGTAAATCTCTGATCAAATCGTAGCTCCATAGCCTCTAACTGATGTGACAAATAGTACAACCCCGCAGTTGGGTCCGCTCTCCAGTCGCCAACCATATCATCCTCTTGTTCTTCCTCTTCTTCCTCCTCCTGTTCCTCCTCTTGTTCTTCCTGCTCCGGCTCCACTACATTTACCCCCTTGGGGTGGCTCTTGTCCCTAATCTTTCTCTCGGTAATTGTAGGCTCCAAGCCTATGTCCCTAGGGATATTTGTGAAATTAACACCCGAGAACCCCATCAAACCCGTGATCATTAAGGGGTAATTATAGCTATTCTTCGCCATCTGCTGATATGTCCTGTTAATTTCATGGGCAATGATTGACCCGGTGTCAATTTGTTGCCCAGACAGGATGACATGCATTAATGCAGCTCTACGCCATCCAACCTCGTGGGGTCGGGAAGATGGGAGCACCCTCTCACAGATAATCCTATGAAGGTACTTCATGTGTGGTGGAAGAAATTTAGAAGCAATTAACACCCCCTTATGCACAGTTGGGTCAAAGGGAAGATCACCAAATGTTCCGGCAATTAGGTGCAGGTTACCTTTGGGATTATTCATCATTTGTTTTTCAAGTTGCAAGAAGGCACAGGTATTGGCTTGCACATGTCTAGGGAGGTTGTAATATGATATAATTCTCTCTCGGGTATATCCAACCTCTCTACCCCGCACATACGAAGTGTTATGTAGCCCTTTTCTAGCGGCTGCATTAGCATAAAATTCACGCACCAACTCTCTATTCCCACCTTCGGCTGGGGCAACCAATAAATTTTGCCAACCATACTCCGCTACAATATTATCTAGCCCCATATCCGTAATGTCTATCCCTTTCTCTACATTAAAACTTCGTCCGGAATAAGCATTAAAAAATTTTAAAGCATCAACACCCACAAATCTATTTTCATCAAACAATGGTGGTGGAACCGGGGTTTTCTTTGTAACTCTTTTACGCTTAGGATTAGAGGTAGACATGATATCAACACAACTCAGAAGGGCAATGCAATAAAATTCAAAGATTCTTACCCCTTTAAGCTCGCCGGAAAACTCGCCGGAGTATGCCGGAATTTGTCGCCGGACTTTGGGAAGGAGACCGGAAAACACCCACAAACTAGACCTTGCACCGTTTATACCCACAAACCACCTTCAAATCGAGCTTTAGCCCACTTAATTCGCAAGATTGCATGCACACAAAAAAACTTCTTCTTTGATTTTCGGATTTGCACAACTCGCCGGAATTAATGGCTTTTGGGGAAAGGATTTGGCTTTAGCTTGGTGAATCAATGGTGGGTAGGGTGATTTTTGGGTTGGAAGGGAGGGGATTTGGGGTTTGAGAGAGGAATTTAGGAGAGAGAGAGAAGAGGGCTCGGTTTTGAGAGAGAAAAGAAGGGGGGGCGGCGTTGAGTTTTTTTAAAAAAAACTGGCCTCTGTTTAGGGTTTATTTAAAATGCCCGTAATTTTTGCTCGAGCGCGGCCGCTCTGTGTCCGAGCGCGCCCGCGCTGTATGACAGAAACTGATCCCCTTTTTTATTTTAATGAGCGCGGCCGCTCTACCTTGGAGCGCGCCCGCGCAGCCTGGCCGAGACTGATGCTCCGTTTTCCTTCAATCAAGCGCGGCCGCTCTGTTTCCGAGCGCGCCCGCGCACGCTGACAGCGAGATTTCAACAGTTTTTTTCTCCTTTTCAATGCCTTCCACAGCTTCAACCTTACTCAATAGTGTGCTATCCTGCACATCACCACAAACACACACAAGCATAATATCTATTGACAAAACTTTTAAAAGTGAATATTTTTGGAGGGTGACAACTATTTACACTCCCCTATAAACCCACAAACTCGGAGAGACCCATAACGGGTGACACAAAACTTTTGTTCGACAAAAATATGTCAAACATTTGACCGCACTTTCGCTGCCTACGTCCCCAATAATGTGAGCGGACTACCCACATTAATAGGCTCAGGTCACCGTAGTTCGACACGTTCTATACTACGACTCGAAAACGGTAAATAACAGTCTATTATTTTTTATTTTTTTTTTATGAATACCCCCACCCACAAACTAAGAATTTGCGATGTCCTCATTGCATAAACAATTTCCAACGCGAATTCAAAGCTAACGAGTAGTGGTAAACTGAACATAAAGACAGAAAGCAGTAAAAGTTACCTACGGTTGGGTTGCCTCCCAACTAGCGCCTTTGTTTTAAGTCTTTGGCTCGACGTGATGCTCATGATTTCTCATTTAATTTTCGGTGCATCCACCAACACCACCACATCAATTTCCTCCAAGATAGACACCCCTTCGTGATAGGGCTTGACTCGATGCCCATTCACCTTGAATGTACTTCCGTTTTTCAAATCTTTGAGCTCGACCGCTCCATGTGGAAATACTTTCACCAACTCATAAGGGCCCGACCATTTGGAGCACAATTTGCCGGGAAAAAGTCTCAATCGAGAATTGAACAATAAGACCTTCATACCCGGACTTAAGAATTTTGGCTTCAAGTACTGATCATGGTATCTCTTGGTTCTTTCTTTATACAAACTTGGCACTTTGGTAGCCGTCTTGCCTCAACTCCTCAATCTCATCCAAATCAAGCATCCGTTTCTCACCCGCCTTCGTCAAATCCATGTTGAGTTCCTTCACACCCCAATATGCTTTGTGTTCCATCTCAACCGGAAGGTGGCACTCCTTGCCATACACAATTCTCAGACGGACTCATCCCAATGGGAGTTTTGTAAGCAAATCCGATATGCCCATAATGCATCATTGAGCTTCAAAGCCCAATCTTTCTGTTTGGCCGACCGTCTTCTCTAGAACCCCTTGATTTGGCGGTTGCTCACTTCCACTTGCCCCGATGTGGGGATGGTAGGCCGTGGCTAGCTTGTGCACAACCCCATATTTCTTTAGGACTTGGTTGAAGAGCCTGTTTGTGAAGTGAGTTCCTTGATCACTAATGATTGCACGAGGCACCCCGTACCTGCAAAAAATATTCTCACACACAAACTTTGAAACGACATTAGCATCATTAGTCCGAGTGGCAATAGCTTCCACCCATTTAGATACATAGTCAATAAAGAACCAATATATACACAAAACCATGGGACAAGGGGAAAGGGCCCATGAAATCAATGCCCCATACATCAAATATGTCAACAACTAAATTATAATTTTGGGGCATCTCATCACGCTTACCTATCCCTCCCGTTCTTTGGCATTTATCACACTTTTTGCAAAAGTCTTGCGCATCTTTAAATATGGTGGGCCAATATAAGCCACTTTGAAGGATTTTCCTAGCAGTCTTTTGACCACTGAAATGCCCACCACATTGTAAATCATGACAAAAGCGCAAGACACTCAATTGTTCATATTCCGGAACACATCTCCTCACCATCTTATCCGGACAAATTTTCCACAAGTAAGGGTCATCCCAAATGTAGTGCTTAACATCAGATTTAAATTTCCTCTTTTGATCATAAGTAAAGTGAGGAGGAATCATGTCACACGCAAGATAATTAACAAGATCCGCATACCAAGGCTCTTGAACATGTAGAGCAAGTAGTTGTTCATCCGGGAAATTTTCATTCACCGGAATCACTCCTTCATTGCTATTCTGAAACGAGAAATTCTCAAGCCTTGATAGGTGATCTGCCACTACATTCTCGGACCCCTTTTTGTCCCTTATTTCCAAATCAAATTCTTGCAACAAAAGCATCCACCTAAGCAGTCTAGGTTTTGCATCCTTTTTATTCAACAAATATTTTAAAGCAGCATGATCAGAATAGATTATTACCTTCGACCCAAGCAAATATGAACGGAACTTCTCAAGTGCAAACACAACAGCTAAAAATTCTTTTTCAGTAGTGGTATAATTAAGCTGTGCATCATTAAGAGTTCTACTTGCATAATGGATTACATGCGGTAATTTATCTATCTTTTGGCCTAAAACAGCCCCAATAGCAAAATCGATGCATCACACATGATCTCAAAAGGGTGAGACCAATCGTGGCTAGAAAGAATGGGAGTGCAAGTAAGTTTTTCTTTTAATAAAGTGAAAGCATCTAGACAGTCTTGGTCAAAGATGAACTCGGTATCTTTAGCTAGCAAGTTACTTAACGGCTTACAAATTTGTGAAAAATCCTTAATAAATCGCCGATAAAAACCCGCATGGCCTAAGAAACTTCGAACACCCTTAACTGAGACCGGGGGAGGCAGCTTAGAAATCACATCTATCTTAGCTTTATCGACCTCAATTCCCCTACTAGACACTATGTGGCCCAAGACAATCCCCTGCCTAACAAGAAAGTGACACTTCTCCCAACTGAGTGTCAAATTGGTCTCGCAACATCTCCTCAAGACCATAGTCAAATTATTAAGACACCCCTCAAAGCTATCTCCAACCACGTAAAAATCATCCATAAACACCTCTACACACTTCTCTATCATATCCGAGAAGATGGAGGTCATGCACCTTTGAAAAGTAGCGGGTGCATTGCAAAGCCCAAAGGGCATCCTCCTATAGGCAAAAGTACCAAAGGGGCATGTGAAAGTGGTCTTTGATTGGTCCTCTGTGCAATTGTGATTTGATTATATCCCGAGAATCCATCAAGAAAGCAAGAATAAGCATGACCCGCCAACCTCTCTAGGATTTGGTCAATGAAAGGCAAAGGAAAGTGATCCTTTTTGGTGGCGGCATTCAGCCTTTCTCAAATCTATACACATCCTATACCCGGTCACCTCTCTAGTTGGCACATCCTCATTTTTATCATTTTTCACAACAGTAATGCCCGACCTCTTAGGAACCACTTGAACCGGGCTCACCCACTCACTGTCCGCAATCGGGAATATAATTCCCGCATCTAATAATTTCAGACCTCTTTCCTCATCGCTTCCTCCATGTGAGGATTCAATCTCCTTTGTCTCTCCCTTGAAGGTTTAGCCCTCTACAAGATTAATTTTATGCATACACATTGAGGGGCTAATACCTTTAATATCCGCCAAAGTCCACCCTATGGCCGATTTGTGCTCACAAAGCACAAAGAATTAATTTGGCCTCTTGTTCTAGGGTCAAATCTCGAGGCAACTATCACAGGTAAAGTCTCGCCTCCCCTAGAAAAGCATATTTTAAATTAGAGGGGAGGGGTTTTAGTTCAAGAACCGGTGGAACCACAACCGATGGCGCATACTTCTCATTGAAGTAGCCTAGGGAGTGAGACGGGCCATTAACGTAATAATGTTCCTCGGCCTTATTTTCAATGGCCATAACTTCTAACCCGCATTATCCCTAGTTTTCTCACCGCCATTCAACAACATCTCAAGTTCATCACATGCTCTATCATGCCACGTATACTCATGCACACAATCATCTACTCTCTCCACAAAGTTACAAGAATTCCCATTGTCCATTGGATTTTTCATAATATCATGCACAGAAATTTCAATAGTTTCGTTGGCCACAGCCATGGAAAGAGTTCCATTGCCAACATTAATAATAGTGTTTGTCGTCGCCATGAATGGTCGCCCAAGTAGAATTGGGGAATCACGACGACTACACTCACTATTAGGCATCTCAAGCACAACAAAATCCACAGGTATGATCAATGAGTCCACCGAACCAAAACATCTTCCACAATCCCCAACGGTCTTTTAATAGATCGATCCGCTTAGTTGAAGAGCCATGGATGTAGGTTTCAATTCGTGCAAACCCATATCAAGATACATATAATGGGGTAACAAATTAATACTAGCGCCTAGGTCCAACATCGCCTTCACCTTATTCGAGTTCCCCATATTGATAGAAATTATAAAACTTCCGGTCCTTTTTGTTTGGGTGGGAGGAGATGTTGTGCCACCGCACTAGCATTCTCTCCAAGAAAAGCTTTCTCATCCTTGCCATACTTTGGTTTCTTGGAATTAATTTCTTTGAAAAACTTGGCATAAGCCGGAATATTTTTATCACATTCAACAAAGGGAGATTGATGTTCACTTTAGAGAACATGTCCATCAACTCCGACATTTGTTGATCCATTTTATTTCTCATAAATCTTCCAGAAACGGTACTGGGTACATATGGATTGGGGCTGGAGAGTCAACTTTAGATTTTTCCCCCAATTCATTAGTACCTTCTTCCTCATTAACAATCTCAACAACAGGAGGGGAGTAGAAGATGAAGAAGAAATTACCTCGCTACCTACCTCGTTTACCATTCCTGAGTGTGGTAATGGCTTTTGCTTGGTGACCTTGACTCCTGAAGGTCCCTGACTTGTGCCCCTGCATTGCTTGAACAGCTTCAGCCATTTGCCCTATTTGGGTCTCCAATTTTTTCATAGCAGCTTCATGATTCTTTGCCGCCTGTTGCTGTTCAGCTCTCATCTGCTCTACTGCTTCCTCCCAAGGCTCCTTCCTTCTTTCAAATGGTCCTGGTGGAGGTGGAGGATGGAGAGGCTTATTTTGTGGATTCTGATTACCTCCCCACGAGAAATTAGGATGATTCCTCCACCCTGGATTATAAGTGTTGCCATAGGGCATGTTCTGTGGATGCCTTGGGGGCTGTCCATACATAGCATTTACCTGTTCAGGATCACAACCAAACTGCACACCACTTGGACACATATTAGTAGCATGAGAATTTAAACCACAGTAAGCACATAAATCATTTAACACATTGGCACTAGAAGAGGTGCCTTGAGCGATAACTTGTCAAACTTACTATTTAAAACAGCAATTTGCTTGGATAAATTATCAGTAGCAGTCAAATCCAATACCCCCCTTGTTTTTCCCCTAGAACTCTTTTGTTGAGAATTAGCACTCAACATTTCAAATAAGGCCTTAGTCTCCTCGTGGTCTTGACTCCTATAGAGCCTCCTGCTGCATTATCCACTACAGACTGAGTGGAATCATTCAAGCCATCATAGAAAGCTTGATTCAGAGAGGGTAAAGAAAAATTATGCTGAGGACATTGAATAAGCATCATATTAAATCTCTCCCAAGCTTCATGGAAAGGTTCCCCCACATCTTGTGTGAAAGTCATCAATTTCTCTCGTCCAAAAGTAGACTGCAGATGATGTGGGTAATACCTCCCGAGAAAAATATCTTGCATCTCAGCCCATGTGCCGATGCTTTGGGATGGAAGCATCATTAACCAAGTTTTCGCCGCCCTTTTAAAGTGTAAGGGAAGCACTTAAGTCTAATCTGAACTTCAGTCACTCCCTCCCTTAATAGAAACCGGGCTACCGTCATAATGTATTCTTTCAAGAAAGTCAAGGCATCCTCGCCCGGTAGCCCCCGAAAACTAGGTAACATAGCAAAATATTGACCTTTGACCTCTAAATTCTTTCTTTGCCTTCTGACAGCACTATGCATGAGGTAGAAGTGTCTACCCTAGGTCTCAGGTAATCATTCATTGTTTGAGCCGGTGGTTCCGCCATCTCGACTTTTTCTTCCTCTACCTCGGTGGTGGAGGGTTCAGACTCGATGTCCGAATCGAAAAGAGAGGATTAAAGAGGGATCGCCCTCAAATGTTTCCTCAAGTCTATTGATGTTATCGTCCAATGGAACCAATGTAGGCTTCAAAGAACGACGACCTTGCATTCACTACTTAACTTACTTGTTTACTTGCAACAAGTCCCGGCAAGAACGGCGCCAAAACTTGATGGAGAAAAATTCCTCTAGTAATAAAAACCGAGCAAGTGTACTCACTACCGGTGTAGCAGCATGCACAAGCAGGGGTCGAACCACAGAGACTTGTTGGTAAACAAATGCAAAGAGAAGTAATGAATATAGTAACCACGTATTTTTGATTTGAGAATAATAATCTAATCCTAAAACGAAATAACAGCTTAAAACTAAAGAACGCGATTTAAACAATAACGAATTAACTCAGATAAACACTGAGATTCACGGATTGGATTCACAATTACTTTCACCCTATGCTATCTTTATTGCTAAAAACATTAATCTCAAACTAAGATTCATTCACAAAAGTAAGGATTGGGACGGTGTGGTGCCCGGATTGCAACCCTTTTAATTATTATCAAGCTGCGTTTTCTGTTACGGCCACACAACAATCAAATAATTAATCAACACAATAGAATGTTAAATCTAAACCCTTTTGATTTCTATTATGGCCTCAATTAGGTTTAATCTTCAAAACAGTGTTCAATTGTATCAATCCCCAAATTAATGGCAGAATCAATACCCAAATAATTAAAAGATTAATGTTTCTAAGAACTAGAAAGAGATCAATTGGGAAGAATTAAATCAATAGCATAAAGATCTAGTAATCGCTACAACCAATCCGCAAATCTAAAGAACTTAGCTACGCAAAGACATAACGAAAACAATAATGATCATAAAATAAAAGAACATCAAAACCTGAGAGATCCGGAATTGATGAGCAATAATTGTCTACGAAAACTCAAAACCTAGAACAATAATAATATCCAAGATTGTTTCTAAAAACTGCTGTTGAAGTATAAATACTTTAGGGCAAAATACAAGGGAAAAATGTGCGAAAAGTCGAGACTGCCCATCATAAGTTGCCGAAATCTGGTACTGAAAACGGGACAAGCGCGGCCGCTCTGGTTTGAGCGCGCCCGCGCACTTTGGCAGTAGCCCTGGCCTTCAAAACGACGTCACTCGAGCGCGGCCGCTCTAGTTTGAGCGCGCCCGCGCTTATTGGCCGAGAATTGGTCTTCAAAATCTTCACTGGAGCGCGGCCGCTCTTAGGTAGAGCGCGGCCGCTCTGGTGCCTGGAACTGCATCTCGAATTATTTTCCAATTTCCTTGCTCTGCTCCGCTCCAACTTGGTTTCCTTGCCATTTTATTGACCAAAATCAACACTTAATCATCCTTTTCCCCTGTACTCATAAACACTCAACAACAATATTAAAACAACATAAAACCCGGAATTTTGAGCCTAGAATAGGTTCGTAAACATGTAAAATGGGTGTGTAAAAACACATCCATCAAGTGTGCATATGATTTTGAGGCAAATTTCTTCATTATAATTTTTATTATTAATGTGACAGAGGACCTGTTCCAGGTCCTATAACCTTTGCTATAGGACATGCTCTATTTTGCTTTTTGATTTGGATGTGCCTTGATACAGTAACATTTGTTATATAAAATCATGTATATATGAATTGTCCTTGTTTGTGGCTTATGTTTTATTTTTGTTTTTGTATGAAAAGGTGGAAAACTACAATGTCTCCAGATAAGAGAATAACACGTATGCAGACAGGAAAATCAAGTGAAGATGAACCAGTTAGATCAGCAGATGTTACACTGTCTCAAGATAAGAGAATGGTACGTTACTCACCAAAGAAATCGGCAGAAGCAAAAAAAAAACCAAAGCGAAAGGTACAACCAAAAGTGCAAAGGGACTGACCTGGATCCCTTGTTTCAGATCAAACCTCCATTCTATATCATCTATCCTGTCAGAGGTTGATTTAAAGGAAACTCATCTGAACAGGTTGAAGATATCACCTTTCTTCAACCTATTCAATGCTATAAACTCAAACAGAGATGTGAACTTAAGGAAAATGGACTCAACAATAGAAGATTTGATCAGATGCTACAAGCCAAAAGAAAAGAAATTTTTGCTGGGTAAAGTTTTGGTTGGGTTGAGTGCAAGTGATGTAACAACTATATTCGGGGTTGTTTCTGGAAGTGTATTGATTGATATGAAGAAGAAACGGGATAGGCACTCACTTGGGATAGTTGAGAGGCTTTTCCCCAACTGTAAAGCCAATGAAATAACAATGAAAAAGGTGAAGGACAACTTGAGAAGGCTGGTCACTAGTGATAGAGAGGTTGACATTGGAGACGTGGTGAGATTGCTAAATCTCATAGCATTGGGTTCTGTATTCTTTGCTTCAAAGGGAGAGGTGATGTCTCCTGGATTTTTATATTACGTGGATGATTTGGAAAGGATGAAGAGCTATGATTGGTCAACAGCGATTGTAGAGAACTTGATTCAGTCTCTAGATGAGAAATATAAATCACCGATCCTCGTTGTTGGCTGTGTATCAATCTTACCGGTAATATCATTTTAAATTTATATCTCTAATTTTATTTTAGTTACTATTATTTACTATAAGTAAAATTATATATGAATGATCATATTTGTCTTTATTTTGTAAATGTAGTATTGGTTTAACGAGCACACGGCGGTGATCAATGCAACAAGAGACTTGCTTTCAAGGTGCATGAAGTGGGAAGTGTCAAAGACAATTGCCAATTTCAAGGATATTTATCAAAAACTTGAGAAGTGATCAGGTATAAAACACATTGACGATGTTATGTGGTAAATTGTTTAGTGATATCATGTCCTATATCAGTTTCTATAGGACCATTCATAGTGTTGTCATGTCCTATATCAGTTGATATAGGACCATTCAATGTCTTATAGCATTGGTATATGATTTTTTGAGGTCCTATATCACTTGATATAGGACCATTCAAAGGTCTTTTAGCTGCGTATATGAGGTTGTTAAGTCCTATACCAGTTGATATAGGACCATTAATAGTGTTGTGTACTCCTATACCAGTTGCTATACCATTTGATATAGGACCATTCAATGGTCTTATAGCTGTCTATATTATGTTCTCAGTCCTATAGCATTTGCTATAGGACCATTCAAATGTCTTATAGAAAATGTATGGGGTGTTAGTAGTTCTTATAGTACATGTATTCAGGTATTATATCACTTGTTATCGTTAAATATATTCATTCGATATAATACTTTTATCATAGGTTCAAGTTGAGGAGCTCGCATTGACAGATGAAGAGAAGGTGTTGTTGATGGAGAAAACAAATGAGGATGGAAAAGATGATGATTTTGAAATGTTAGTGGTAAAACATGGTACTGAAAAAAGAATTGGGGGAGGGAATGAAGGAGGATGTACGAATCTTCAAGAGTTAGTAGATAATTTTGAATTAATGTTGGGGACCAATCTGACACCTACTGATAAAGGTCAGGGGAGTGGGTCAAATGAATTGATTGAATTAAGGAGTGAAAATGAAAATTTGAAGCTGGAAAAAGCTAAGTTGCTGGAAAAGATTAAGGAGTACGAACTGAAAACCAACAACGCGATTGAAGAGGGCCATGTTTTTTTGGCTGCAGAGGTTGAGTTGAGGAGAACTTTTGACAACGCGCTTAAAGAAAAGGACAGAGAGATTGAAAAACTTAAAAGTTGCAAGAGGAAAGAGATAGAGAAATAAAAATTTTGGAAGAAAAATTGGCTGAAAAGGAGAAGGAAAGTTTGCAAAAGAAACCAAAAGGGGATGAAGAGAAGTGCATGGAAATTTTGGCTGTGGGGAACCAGGACAAGATAGTTGATACTATGGGCTTCATGGAAAGAAGAGTAAAGGAAAGAGGGGATAAGAGGAAAAAGAAGGTCGATCCTGATTACACATACGACAGAAAGAAGAGGAGGCCACAGGTTTCAAACATCGAGGGAAAGAAGAAAACAGAAAAAGAAGACTTGGGTGGGAGTAAAATGGTTTTAGATGTTGATCAATTGGAAGATAACAGTGTTTTCTTACCAACATTTAATGAGAACTTCAGTCTCACAACCAAGTCCATGGATGAGGCAACAAAGAGAAAATTTACAGATTTATGCGGAAGACTCGCACGTCTATAAGTAACTCTTTTATTAAAAATTGTTTTCATATATTAAAAATCTTGATGATAATAGAAATGTATTTTTTTTGCAGTGACAGCGTATGGTACATTTCGGGAATGCATGTGGCGATGTGGCAACTGTGGGAATTGGCTCATGATAAGATGACCGAAGCTGCGGTATAAACATTTTTTATCCCTGAACTATATAAATATGTATCTTTGTCTTCGTCTTAGTATGTTGAAATTACCCGGATCCGGCTCGCGCGCGGGCCCCGGCATCTCGCATTTGTCGCTTTTGGAAATTGCCCGGATCCGAGAGGCAGCGCAATCGCGCCCCGGCATCTGGCTATTCCGTTTGCGTTGCGTTGTGTCGGTGGAGGTGTCTCGCTGTGTTTTTGCTTGTAGAGTCGCCACGCCGTTTTGATTAAGCCCAAAACATTGAGAAAAGGCATCAGTTTAAAAATAAACTGTTTTTGTGTGATGAGATTTTGAGTTCGGAGGTCAGGTTACTCCTCGGGAAGAGAATATTAGAATATTAGAGCTCACCCGAATAGCCTCGTAAAAACGAGTCTTTCGATACCCCTTCTTTCTTTAAATGTTGTGTGTGTGTGTGTGCTTTTAAAAATGCATGTTGTGTCGGATGTCTACATTGTACACTGCTTATCGAAATGTATTGAAATAGTAATAGAAGGAAGCCTTACCAATGTTGGTTCGTGTCTGTCTTTCGCTGGGGAATAGTGTTTGAGGATGGAATAGTGTTCCGGGACGGACCGGGATCGCTTCGGGATGTGCCGATTGTCTGCGGATAGAGCTTCGGCGTGCCTCGGGATTGTCAAGTGTGCACTCGGGCAGAGTTTCGGCGTGCGTTGGGATCGTCGGTTGGATTTGGGCAGAGGTTTGGTGTGCGTTGGAATCGTCGGTTGGATTCGGGCAGAGGTTTGGCGTGCGTTGGAATCGTCGGTTGAATTCGGGCAGAGGTTCGGCGTGCCTCAAAATCGTTGGTTTGGCTTGAAAAGGGCCGGGACGCCTCGAGAAAGACCAGGAAAGGCCTCGGAGTACCACGAGGGGCCTCAAAGTACCTCGAGAGTGCCTCGGGGCAGCGCGGAAGCATCTCGGGAGCGCTCGATAGGGCTTCGGAGCACCTCGAGGGAGCTCGGAAGGCCCCGGAGGGAACCGAAAGGGACCGGGAGTGCCCCGAGGGGTCTTAGAAAGGGAGCCAGAAGGCTTAGGGAGAGAAGAGAAGAGGGAGGTGTGAAAATTTCGAGAGGGGGAGCCCTCTATTTATAGTGTGGGAAAAGTTGAAAGAAGGTCCGTACGGACCTTCTAGGAAAACCAAAATTTTAGATTTCCGGAATTTGAGGGAATCTCGTGGACTTTAAGCGGATTTTGTAATAATTATGTCTAGGAGCAAAGAGGTCCGTACGGACTTCCATGCTTTTCCACATTTTTTAATTGTGATGCCAAGCTAGTTCTCGTCGAGAGCTTTCCAACCATATATGGCACGTCTCAATCGGAGTTCGTATGAAGGAGTTATGACCTTCGGAAGTTTGCCCCTGGTTTTGTCGTATGCTGGGATGGAAAGCGATCCAGATTGGGGTACTTACAGAAGCCCCTCGGCGACGTCACTTATGGAGGAAGTGGGGTCGTCGATAAGATAAGGGTCCTGATCTGGATCGCGTGCTGAGAGAGGATGTGACCGTGTAGGCCAGTTTGTGAGGACGTGGCAGTGTCCTTTTGTGTGACCGTTTAGGTCAGTTGGCTGGACCCTGTGATAGGATTCCTACGTATCCCTAAGCGGGAATCAAGCCTGATCGTAGTTCGGGTGTGGGGTGAGTGTTTTAGTGCACGAGGACGTGTGATATCCTCTGATTGAGACTCTGTGCGTGGACGTGGTGGTATCCTGTGGGTGACCGTTTAGGTCAGTTGGCTGGACCCTGTGATAGGATTCCTACGTATCCCTAACGGGAATCAAGCCTGATCGTAGTTCAGAGGTCGTGTAATCGTGAGTGTATGCAGACATGGTGGTGCCCTGAGGTGATGTGACCTCTAAGGTCAACTGTGAGGACGTGGTGGTGTCCTAAGGTGACCGTTTAGGTCGGTTGGCTGGACCCTTTGATAGGATTCCTACGTATCCCAAGTGGGAATCAAGCCTGATCGTAGTTCGCGTGTGAGGTGATCTTACGAGAAGGTGGGTAATTTCCCGAAAAGGCGGGTAATCTCACGAAAAGATGGGCGATCTCATGAAAAGATGGGTAATCTTACTAAAAGATGGGTAATCTCACGAAAAGATGGGTAATATTACTAAAAGATGGGTAATCTCATGAAAAGATGGGTAATCTCACGAAAAGATGGGTAATCTTACTAAAAGATGGGTTAATCGTACGAGAAGATGGGTAATCTCACTAGAAGATGGATAATCTCACTAAAAGATGGTTTAATCTTACGAGAAGATGGGTAATCTCCCGAAAAGGCGGGTAATCTCACGAAAAGATGGGTAATCTCACTAAAAGATGGGTAATCTCACTAGAAGATGGGTATTTTGGACCGGGTAATTTAAAGCCTTCCGGGCTACGGATAATGATTTGGGAGATTTATACGGTCTTCCGGACCGGGTAATTTAAAGCCTTCCGGGCTACGGATAGTGATTTGGGAGGTTTATACGGTCTTTCGGACCGAGTGGTTTAAAGCCTTCTGGGCTACGGATAGTGATTTGGGAGGTTTATACGGTCTTCCGGACCGAGTGGTTTAAAGCCTTCCGGGCTGGAAATAGTGATGGGGGAGGTTTATACGGTCTTCCGGACCGAGTGGTTTAAAGCCTTCCGGACTGGAAATAGTGATGGGAGAGGTTTATACGGTTTTTCGGACCGAGTGGTTTAAAGCCTTTCGGGCTGCCTGTGGTGAAGTAGTGAGGCTTGTGGTGAGTGGACGTGGTGATGTCCTGAGTTGAAGTTTGTGTGAAGGCGTCTATACCTAAGTGAGACTGTTTGGGGGTGTCTACCCTAAGTTGAGAAATGGCTAATCTTACGAAAATATTGGTAATCTTACTAAAAGATAGCTAATCTTACTAAAAGATGGGTAATCTTACTAAAAGATATGCTAATCTTACGAAAAGGTGGGTAATCTTTCTAAAAGATATCTACCCTATGTGAAGGATGGCCAATCTTACTAAAAGATATGAGATGTCTATCAGGGAGACAGGGGGACGTATCTCACTACGAGGTAACAGGGGAAATATTTAAAGACGTAAGTATGATTTTTTCATACCTTTGTTGTGTTTACCTGCAGGAGGAAGGGCCTTTGTGAGGAGGAAGTTGAGGACGTGAGGCACCTCTGGCCGAGATGAGGAGGACATGGTGGCGTCTCTGGCTGAATTGCTGAAGTGTTTGAGGGCATGGGGCGCCTCTGATCGAGTTGTTGAAATGTTGAGGACGTGTGGCGCCTCTGACCGAGATGAAGAGGACATGGTGGCGTCTCTGGCTGAATTGCTGAAGTGTTTGAGGGCATGGAGCGCCTCTGATCGAGTTGTTGAAATGTTGAGGACGTGTGGCGCCTCTGACCGAGATGAAGAGGACGTGGTGGCGTCTCTGGCTAAATTGCTGAAGTGTTTGAGGGCATGGGGCGCCTCTGATCGAGTTGTTGAAATGTTGAGGACGTGTGGCGCCTCTGACCGAGATGAAGAGGACGTGGTGGCGTCTCCGGCTGAATTGCTGAAGTGTTTGAGGGCATGGGGCACCTCTGATCGAGTTGTTGAAATGTTGAGGACGTGTGGTGCCTCTTACCGAGATGAAGAGGACGTGGTGGCATCTCTGGCTGAATTGCTGAAGTGTTTGAGGGCATGGGGCGCCTCTGATAGAGTTGTTGAAATGTTAAGGACGTGTGGCACCTCTGACCGAGATGAAGAGGACGTGGTGGTGTCTCTGGCTGAATTGCTTAAGTGTTTGAGGACATGGGGCGCCTCTGATCGAGTTGTTGAAATGTTGAGAACGTGTGGCGTCTCTGACCGAGATGAAGAGGACGTGGTGGCGTCTCTGGCTGAATTGCTGAAGTGTTTGAGGGCATGGGGCGCCTCTGATCGAGTTGTTGAAATGTTGAGGAAGTGTGGCACCTCTGACCAAGATGAAGAGGACGTGGTGGCATCTCTGGCTGAATTGCTGAAGTGTTTGAGGGCATGGGGCACCTCTGATCGAGTTGTTGAAATGTTGAGGATGTGTGGCACCTCTGACCGAGATGAAGAGGACGTGGGACGCCTCAGGTGCTAGACAAGGAGAGGAGGGATGGCTCGTCTTTTTTTTTTCTTCTTCGTTCTGACTTCTGCGGACGTCTTGGAGTATCCGGTCGAGGAAGGTGCTAAGTTCACCGAGGATGATGAGGTGGCTGGCGGAGGCACCGAGATGTGGGAGATTTTACCAGGCGGTAGTGCCGATGACTTAGAGTAGGACTCCCCCTTTTTTTCCGTTCTGTGCACTATCTGCTTTTTCGTTGCAGGCGTGGTTCTATGAGATCTTCTGGTGCCAGCCGTGGGATTGGGTGGATGAGGCCATGTTCGGTTATCCCGCCATGATGTGATGGGCTCGTTCTTTGAGGAAGAGGAGGAAGGGAGAGGGACAGTCTGGCAGTGCCCCCTATGGTTCCGAGGGATCCACCCTTTGGGATGATGCATCCCCGCGACATGGATATGCTAGAGTACAACAGGTACTTGGGCGGCGTGAGTGCCGAGGAGTTTATTTTGTATGGCGAGGAGTATGGGACCTTCGTCAGGAGGAAGCTGAGGATGCCACAGGTGTTGGCGAGGGAGAGGCGGGATGGTCCACCACGTCCCCCAGATGTTCCGGTGCCTGGGCCAGACTTTACATATGTACGCGAGGATTCGTCGAGGCGGAGGGTGTCGGTACCTGTCCCGAAGCAGGCTCCTACAGCCTATCAGGTTGACCTTGATGCGCCAGTGAGTGTGCTTACTCTTTTCCATCTTGACATCTTTTCTGTATTTTTCTCTTTTTGTTGAGTATGACAGTATCTCTTTTGCTGAGCGTTTCTTTGGTTGTTTTCTTGTGCAGGTCTCGGGGAGATCCTTTGACACGTTGACTAGCTGTTATGTGGCGATGCGGTCTTTTGCAAGGAAGCTGTCTTGCAGGTCTTCGCGGCACGCGGGGGCGTTCGAGCCAGTGCCTTTGAGGAGATCTGTGGATACTCCTTCTTCGAGGGCTGAGCCAGGGCCACAGCCGGAGGTGCCGGTTCGGGAACAGCACAACTTTGATGTGGGGACGCCTTCGGGGGCTCAGAGGCCTCAAACCCTTCATCAGTTCTTTCCTCCGCCGGAGGCACAGGGTGAGGGTTCATCCTCACATCCCTTCTTTGATCCTTTCACCGGGTTTTGACCCTTTGGAGTACTTTGAGTACCCGCACGAGGAGGGGGTGCTGTATTCTGATGACGAGGATGTGACTGCCGAGTTTTTCGAGATGCCAGATTTCTCGTTTGCGGAGGATGATGATGATGAGTCGGATTAGGGCTCTTTTGCTTTCCCTTTTTCCGTTGTTTTTTTTTTGTAGGGCAACATACATTTTGTACCTGTAATAAAACACTTGTATTTGCACAACAAAGTATTTTATTTTAAGATGTAATGACGTATTTGTGATTCTCGGGATTGACCTAGGAATTGTTGCTAGCTTATTATTATTTTTGTGCATGTCACATGAGCTGGGAATGCATTTGTGGTTAGTGGAGGCTAAGGAAGCTTTGGCAGGTTTTCTGAGCAGTTGGGGGCTGAAGCAGCTTTGACGGTTTCATGAGCGGCGGCGGGAGTGATGTCTCCTGGGGCGCATTTGTTGGATGTGGCAGGCCATTGTCGGGCTGGTGAGGACATCATTCCCTTAGTTTCGGGGGAGACTTTCCATGGCATAGATCGCTTGGCGCTAGGGAACCGGTTCATGTGTGGGGGAAGCCCCTGCTTTGCTTGGCAGCTTTAGATGCTCTTCTGTATTTTCTGAGGGTATGGAAGTATTCCGCTTTCCCTCCTGTGGTGCTCCTTCGACGCCGAGATAATGTTGTCTTGACCACCGAGTACCTGGATTAGTATGAGTAGCATATCGGGCAGACCCAAGTGGTTTTGGGGAGCAGGCGTGAAGCAATTTTGGGGCAAGATTGCCATTTCAGCTGCGACTTTAGGAGTGCAGAAGCCTGGTCTAACCCTCAGGATGTCATGGGAGACGCTTTGTTTGACTACGGGACTCGAGTTGACAGACTGGCGGGGAGAGGTCCCCTTTTTGCAGACTCGCAGGGAGGAGATCCGAGTCGAGGCACGGGTGAACGATGCTCTGAGAGCGACTGGTTCGTTTGACACGACTAGGAGGACTCCTGATCTCGGAATGAGGGAGACAAAACTCGCTCATGTGGAATGAAAGAAGACTCGTTGGGGACGAGGGAAGAAAGGAAAGAGTGATGAAAGGCCAAACGCGAGTAGCATGGAATGACCTTATGAAACACTGAGTATCCATTCATTTTCATTGCAGACACATTGTTTGTTAAATGTTTTAAGTTGTCTTTTAGCATGTTGTGTATCGAGAGTAGACCGTGCTTGAACTCATCAAGAAGTGTTTTAACTGTGATGATTTGGGATTTACTTTTAAAGCTTTGTCGAGACGCAAAATCTCTTGCTTGCTTCTTGTCTGAGCCTTGATGGTGTCCAGTTTTTTGGGATTTTTGTGTATGCTTTAGACCGAACCAATGAAGGCTGCCTACGTTCCCCTCGGACTGAGGGGCTCAGGTCTGCGTAGTTCGACCCTCTTTTGTGAGAGACATGACTTGTAATGTACACTTGCAAGGGCGTATATATTATTTGGAAAGGTGGGAATGGGTCCCTTTTTGTGTGAATGTCTTATTTGTGTAGGCATAAAAAAACATGCTTTTGGGTTTTACTCTTTTGAGAGAGTATAAGCATTGAAAAGCTTGTAAAAGTGTATGGAAGCCCTTGCTGACAGAAAATCAGTGTTTAGCTCTACTTTCCTATTTTGTAGAAAAAGAAGACTTGTCGAGACATTTGAAAACTTGATTTGTTCACAATGATCACTTGTTTGCTTAAAACCCTTTGTTGATGTTCGGGTTATTCAACAATTAAACCTGATATGCTTTGATTAATCACGAGGAGAAAGTCAACCGGTATCAAGGATCGAGTTGGTCTGGTGTGAAAGAAGGTTTGTGTATAGGAGAGGTCATTGATGAGACCGGGTTTGTGGATTTGTATGTGTTTATGACCGGACCATTTCTGGTTGCCTACGTTCCCCTTAAGACAAGGAGCTCAGGTCTACGTAGTTCGGGTTTGAACTGTGTTTGGCTTTGGGGCCAGGGTATGAATATTCGTGCGGCCTGTGGCGAAAATGCTCGGAAGGTTGAATGATGAGGCCCGGGCCTTGAGGTGATTCTTGACAAGTCGTATTTGACGGCAGTTTCAATGAATCCATTGCTTCTTGATCGTTGGCTCTGGGTCCTTGACCTCATTTATTTTTGTGAAGCTTCTGCTTGAGCTCTTTTTTTTGTAGCTTCTGCTTGAGGTTTTTTTTTTTTTTTTGTAGCTTCTGTTTGAGCTCTTTTTTTGTAGCTTATGCTTGAGCCTTTTTTTTTTGAAGCATATGAGGGCGAAGGCAAGCCCCGGCTTGAACTTTCTTGATGCGCACGAGGGCGAAGGCAAGCCCCTAGATTGTTGTCGACACGGGGTCAATATTTTGATGCTGAGTGACCTGCTGTTATCCTTTGATGTTGCCGCCGTCGTTGACTTGGTCACGGTGATGGTGGGGAGATGTTTTGGAAAGTGTATGGCTTGATGGAGGCCTTTGTGTGGGGTATGGTAAGGTGTATGGGGAGCTATCGATTGACTTTCTCACACCAATTAATCAAAGCATTAATCATTTGTGGAATTACTTGTTGAGCAATGCAAGTGATCACATAGAACAAACCATTTCATTAAATGTAATGTGGGGTGCAAAATAATGTCCCAAGTCTAGCAAGAAAAGAAAGAAGACTTATGTATGAAAAATTGAAGACTTAATTACAATGTCCGAGGAGGACTTGAGAAAAGTACTAGAACCTACGAGGTTAATCTGATTTTTTTTGTGTTTTTTTTTAAGAGTGTAGAAGGGGGAGAAGAAGACTCGATATTCTTCGGTGAAGTATCGACGAAGAATTTTCTTATTTGCGTCTCTACGGGCTCTTCAACAGCAGCCTCAAATTCATTTTGGTTAGAACCTTCTCGGTAGCTTGGACCCGATTTTCCTCTCATTTGACAACATGCTTAAAGATTTGTTTAATGCATTGTTCATTAATGTGTCTGCGTCTTTACCAAGTGAATCATTATTAACTGTTTTTGATTAGTTAATTTATCATTTGTTAAAGTGGTAATGAGGGGATACTCAGAAAGGTCGATCTTTTATTCAAAGATTAAAGAAACGCGGTTTATGTTACAAACGCATAATCTTTAGGCGTAAGGCCGTCAGACGACTCGAGAGACTCGAACTTAAATACGACAGACTCAGGGTCTTTTATTTTTGAAGATAGACTCTAGGAGACGGGGGGTTAGTCCAAGCTTCTCGTCATGTCTCTTCTTGCTGGCTGTGGGTCCGCATTTGTGAAAGTTGCGCCGTTTTTGACGCTGCCACTTGCTCGGCCTGTCTCGAACTGACTTATCTCCGGGGAGGGCTCGATCCACCCCTTGGTGTGCCTTGATTCCGAAAAGGATTGTTGGGGAATAACCATCCTTGGATTCCTTCTTCTGAATTCTTCATTGCGGAAGCCCCAGGTTCCATCTTCACGTCCCCATTGATCACGGGAATT
The DNA here is from genome assembly GCA_022495995.1 of Adenophora triphylla var. japonica. Lineage (NCBI taxonomy): Eukaryota > Viridiplantae > Streptophyta > Magnoliopsida > Asterales > Campanulaceae > Adenophora > Adenophora triphylla. The sequence continues at coordinate 84,787 of JAFEMH010000174.1, forward strand.
TGCAGAGGACTTATCCACCATGCTTATCTCGTCATTTCCAGGGAAAGGGTTTCCAATTGTATTGGGACCGCGGGGGCATTCCCATTTTCCCTCTTCGATTAAACCTTGGACCACTTTCTTCAACATGAAGCAATGGTCGGTTGTGTGGCCGGGGAAGTTGTGAAAAGCACACCATTTGCTCATGTCCACGTTGGGCTTGCGAGACTTTGGTTGGAAATCCTCAAGGGGTTTGAGAATGTTCCTCTTTACTAGTATCTCGAGGACTTGGCTCAAGGGCATCCCGAGGTTATCGAAATGCTGAAATTGTGGTATGCGAGGGGGATTGTTGTTCCTCGGGGGTGCTTGATAGCGATTTACTTGGGCTCCGTTTTGGATGTAGTGAACTGCTCTGGTAACCTCTTTCTTCTTTTTTGGAGGTGGATTAACTGATGGGATCGCCATTTGGGAGTCTCGGGGAGGCAGTTGGGTGTATACCAACCCGTATCCTGGATTATTGAATTTGGGGGCATGATTGCTCGGACCACTAAGGGTTGTGTTTGGGAATTGGGGAAATGTTTCATTAGCCCCAAGTGGCAGTCCAGCGGGTGGAAGGTTTGAAATGTTGGGATATCCGCTTGGGATGTCTGTCCCTGGTAAACATCGGGATTTCAAGTTGTGGCTGCGGGGCTCATACAGAGGCACATGATTGAATTCCAGGGGATATTGAGAGGTGTTAGGACCTGAGGGAGCGGGCCCATATGTGTGCTGGTGATATTGAATTTGCAGAGCAGGGCCGGAAAACAGATTGTGCTGAGGTTGACAGATCGGAGCCGCTTGACTGGGGCCCGAGTTAAGCTCTGAGCGGGAGCTATTTTGCATTGCTAGATTTCCGTGGCTTGGCGGAGGTGGGACCTGCTGATAGCTTTGATGACCCGCGGGAGCAGGTATTTCTTCGTCTTCTATGAGAACGAAGGTCCCATCAGGTTGGGGAATCGCGACGGTTCTGCGACGGCGCATGGTATATTCGATCCAAGCCTGCTTCTCTTCTTGGCGTTTCTCGAGAGCCTTGAAAGCTTGCCAAACTTCTTCCATCGTTTGGAAATTTCCCGGGGGCGGGGTTCCGTTTCCCTCACTATTATCTATTGATCCCGCCATGGGGGAGTAGCGGACGGTGCAGACCGTTGAACTGAAAGGGCTGTCGGACCTTGTGACCTCGATACTGAAAAGGCGACTCTCGGGTATTCTCAACCACTCTCGGTTCGCTGGAGGGGGTGACGGGTAAGGTTTAGACATGGGAAGGCCTTTCAGGATAAAAGGGGGAAAGCTCACGTGGCATGCAGTTTCCACTTTTATTTTTATTTTTTATTTTTTTGATTTTTTTGTTGTTTTAATTTACTTAAAACGTATTTTCTCAGAGTCCTAGGTAGGTTGGAAAAGATTTCTCTTCTTTTTCGCAACTATGCTAGATCCTGGGTCAGTAGAGACCATCTGTGCGGCTATAAGCCCCTCATTTTGCACCTGTATTTCGACATCCCAGGGTGGAAAGCCCCAGGCGAGGGTCCTATAGGGCAAGCGGTTTCCACCGGCCTAAAAGAAAAATCGAACCTAAGGACCGAGCCTGTCATGTTCGTTTTAATGCGTTAGCCATGTGAATAGTGAGCCGAGCCGGCTACTGAGTCAAGATCGGGTCGAGAGTTCGGCATGACCTCTCTTTACCTTGCTTGCGCAAGGGATCTGTGACGTTAGGCGTTGGCTGGGTCATATCGTCATGGCTGGTATCATGTGAGCATGGATGTATATCCGGGACAGAACATCGTCTGGGTGTAGCTTCGGAAATCAAGATCAGGTCAAGATTTTAGCATGACCTTTCATCGCTTTGCTTGCGCAAGGGATCTTGAGTTTCGAGCTTCGACTCAGAAAATGGCCGGCATGGGATATGTATCCAGGTTTGTATGACACGGACTGGGTAAAAACCAACCGAGTCTGGACAGAGTGTGACTCAAGACTCAAACGTGCAGGGTTGACGCTTGGCTAGGATGGGATGTTTGGAATGATCCCGTGCGCGTCCGAGAGGCGTAGGAAGGCCAAACGAACTGCAACTAAGACCACTCCGGGTTAAAGGTTGTAGTGTGCAGTGTATCCGAGGCAGCAGTGCGCGTAGCGTGCGGTGTACCGAGGCAGCAGTGTGAGTAGCGTGCGGTGTACCGAGGCAGCAGTGCGAGTAACATGCGGTGTACCGGGGCAGCAGTGCGAGTAGTGTGCGGTATCTAAAATTCTTTTTTTGAGTAAAGCAGAAGTTTTTGAAGAATTTTAAATGTATGTACACAGATGTTTATTAATGCATTTTTTTTTGTATTTCTATTTTTTTTCGTAAAATAAAAAAGTAAAGCACATGCACATGCTCACACACACAACAGTTAAAGAAATGGGTAAAATGAAAGTTTGACCCTCATCATCGTTTTAAAAATCTTTTGTTTTGTTTAAAAAGTTTTAAAACAAAAAATCCCCAGCGAAGTCGCCAACTGAAATTACCAGGATCCAACTCGCCCGCGGGCCCCGGCATCTCGCATTTGTCGCTTTTGGAAATTGCCCAGATCCGAGAGGCAGCGCAATCGCGCCCCGGCATCTGGCTATTCCGTTTGCGTTGCGTTGTGTCGGTGGAGGTGTCTCGCTGTGTTTTTGCTTGTAGAGTCGCCACGCCATTTTGATTAAGCCCAAAACATTGAGAAAAGGCATCAGTTTAAAAATAAACTGTTTTTGTGTGATGAGATTTTGAGTTCGGAGGTCAGGTTACTCCTCGGGAAGAGAATATTAGAATCTTAGAGCTCACCCGAGTAGCCTCGTAAAAACGAGTCTTTCGATACCCCTTCTTTCTTTAAATGTTGTGTGTGTGTGTGTGCTTTTAAAAATGCATGTTGTGTCGGATGTCTACATTGTACACTGCTTATCGAAATGTATTGAAATAGTAATGGAAGGAAGCCTTACCAATGTTGGTTCATGTCTGTCTTCCGCTGGGGAATAGTGTTTGAGGATGGAATAGTGTTCCGGGATGGACTGGGATCGCTTCGGGATGTGCCGGTTGTCTGCGGACAGAGCTTCGGCGTGCCTCGGGATTGTCAAGTGTGCACTCGGGCAGAGTTTCGGCGTGCGTTGGGATCGTCAGTTGGATTTGGGCAGAGGTTCGGTGTGCGTTGGAATCGTCGGTTGGATTCGGGCAGAGGTTTGGCGTGCGTTGGAATCGTCGGTTGGATTCGGGCAGAGGTTCGACGTGCCTCAGAATCGTCGGTTTGGCTCGAAAAGGGCCGGGACGCCTCGGGAAAGACCAGGCAAGGCCTCGAAGTACCACGAGGGGCCTCAGAGTACCTCGAGAGTGCCTCGGGGCAGCGCGGAAGCGTCTCGAGAGCGCTCGGTAGGGTTTCGGAGCACCGCGAGGGAGCTCGGAAGGCCCCGGAGGGAACCGAAAGGGACCGGGAGTGCCCCGAGGGGTCTTAGAAAGGGAGCCTGAAGGCTTAGGGAGAGAAGAGAAGAGGGAGGTGTGAAAATTTCGAGAGGGGGAGCCCTCTATTTATAGTGTGGGAAAAGTTGCAAGAAGGTCCGTACGGACCTTCTAGGAAAACCAAAATTTTAAATTTCCGAGATTTTAGGGAATCTCGTGGACTTTGAGCGGATTTTGTAATAATTATGTCTAGGAGCAAAGAGGTCCGTACGGACTTCCATGCTTTTCCACATTTTGTAATTGTGATTCCAAGCTAGTTCTCGTCGAGAGCTTTCCAACCATATATGGCATGTCTCAATCGGAGTTCGTATGAAAGAGTTATGACCTCCGGAAGTTTGCCCCTGGTTTTGTCGTATGCTGGGATGGAAAGCGATCCAGATTGGGGTACTTACATATGTGTTATGTGTTGTTGAATTGGTAAATGACATAAAACAGGTCTTATATGATTCTGAGTTAACATGCTTCATTTTGTTTGCGATTATTTATGTGGCAGAGGACCTGTTCCAGGTCCTATAACATTTGATATAGGACATGTTATAGTGTGCATTTGATTTGAAGATGATTTGATTCAGTTTGATTGTTTGATGATGTGGTATATGACTTGTAATAGGTCCTATACCCCTTACTATAGGATCTGTTGTAGTGTGCATATGATTTTGAGACAAATTTCTTCATTATATTTTTTATTATTAATGTGACAGAGGACCTGTTCCAGGTCCTATAACCTTTGCTATAGGACCTGCTCTTTTTTGCTTTTTGATTTGGATGTGCCTTGATCCAGGTCCTATAACCTTTGCTATAGGACCTGGATGTTCCTTGATCCAGTAACAATTGTTATATTATTAATGTGACAGAGGACCTGTTCCAGTTCCTATAACCTTTGCTATAGGACTTGCTCTATTTTGCATTGGCTCTCGATTTCACTCCATAAAGCATAAAGCTGATAATTAGGACTTAACAACGTGTTTTTTTTTTACAATAATAAATGTGTGGTTTAATATATATGCCAGTGAACGCTGACTTGTTACTCCTTAAATGGATTTTTAGGTGATGGATGCTTACCTAAACATTTTGAGGGACAAATACAAAGAACTCCCCCCTCCATCTGGTGGACGCCAAAGGGCAAAAGTTAATTTTGTCTCAAGTTTTTCTACCGTAAGTCTTATTTATTGATTTAAAAGATACTTACGCCTCAAATTTTTTTTTTATTAAAGTTAATTATCAGCTTTATGCTTACATTTAAAATTTATTTGTTTCCAGCAATGGTTGAAAGACAAGAACTCGGAAGAAATGAAGAGAGGAATCAACAATGTCATCAAACAATTTGCGGATGATGAAACAATTTTTATATTGTTTCCAATTCACACATCAAGGAATGATCGTGGTTTCAGGACAAACGATCATTGGACATTGCTAGTGCTTGACACAGAAAATGGGGAGTATAAATTTTACAACTCCATGAAGAGGACAAAAGGAAAAGACTACTACGCAACACACGGCAAACTAATGGTAATATTTTATATATGACATGTAATATGTTGTGTGTATCATGTTACAAGGTCCTATACCAACTGCTATAGGACCTTTCAAATGCTTTATAGCTTTGTATATGACGTTGCCAGGTCCTATACCAACTGCTATAGGACCATTCAAATTTCTTTTTTAAAATTTTTTGAATTCTGATACCTGTGTTTGATTTCACATATAATAATTGATTCCTTTCTTTCAATTTCAGTTTGATCATGTCAGGGCACTGTACAAACGACTAGAGGAGACTCAAAAGGACGTGGATACTTTCATAGATTTGAAACGCGGAGACATTCCACAACAGCGAGATGATAGTTTGGATTGTGGAATAATCGTCCTAATGGAAGCTGAGGAAATGTTTGATAAAGGAGTAATTAGCAAGACATATGAAGACGATGTTGTCTCGAAGTATAGAGGGAAAATGATACATGACATTTTAGCAAGTCCACATTGTCCTCATCATTCATAAATTAAACATCTTAGTTTCTTTTTGGATGGAATTATAAAAATTGGTTGTTGTTGAACAGTTTACTATTATATGTGATATATGTTGGTTAAATATATTCCAAATATTTTTAAGGTCTTATAGTGGGTTTTCTTTATTAATTCTTAATCATCAAAAACTGAATTCAACAAAGTTATAAATGAGTTTAAATACTTCTCCAAACCCTAAAAAAAATAGCCCAAGAAAGTACCAAAATAACCCTAATTAACATAAATCAAAACATCAGCAATGAAACAGAGAACGGAATAAGGAAACATTGCAATTTGACTGTGAGGCGTGCGCCTGGATGGGCTTCATGCGGCCGCCTGAGCGACCGTGGCTAGCTGATCCTTCGGCCCTGGGTGAGGTGAGCGCCTGGCCTGTGTGATGCAGCCGCCTGGAAGGCCGAGAGTTGAAGCTGCGCTGGTGCAAGTTGGGGCGGGTGCCTGGAGACTGATGGGGCGGCCGCCCTGGTGTCTGTTCTTTGGAACACCACATTGAACTGCATCAATGGTCCTATAGCAGATGGTATAGGACCTTTCAAAGGCATTATTGCTTTGTATATGATGTTAGGAGGTCCTATACCAATTGCTATAGGACCAATTAAAGGGCTAATAGCTATGTATATGAAGATGGCAGGTCCTATACCAATTGCTATAGGACCAATTAAAGGGCTTATAGAGTTGTGTATGATGTTGGCAGGTCCTATACCAATTGGTATAGGACCAATTAGAGGGCTTATAGAGTTATGTATGATGTTGGCAGGTCCTATACCAATTGGTATAGGACCAATTAGAGGCCTGTTACTACAGGAATAAGCCTGTTACATTTCCTTCATACGTTGGTATAAAAAAAAACAATTAACAACAAATATTTTAGGATATCAAAAAAATCAATTAACCAAAATTCTGAAATTAAAATGATTGTATAACATTGTACTGAACACATGTGTAATGTCAAATAGGACGTTTATAGAATTAAATTAATAATTATTTGAATAAGAAAACAATGACTCAACTAAAAGTAATTTGCAATGGCTCCTTGTGTAGCGTTGTGAGAAAATTTCATATTTTCGTCTTTTTGAGTCGCCACCTATATTATTCGATTGGAAACACAGGAAAACCATTTTGAAAGAGATTTGGGTTCGGGGCTTAGGTTATGAAATGGGTAGGTTTAGAAGGCATCCATTTCACCCAATCCGGAGATCGGTCTTGCTAAAGAAAAGAGAGGTTTTCAATCTTTTTAATAAAATAATTAAAGAGGAACAAATAAACCCTAATCAATTTCTTGATTAGGAATGTCGGATTGTATGCTTCGAGATCACCTTCATTGACTGAAGGGACTCTAGGCTAATCTTTTTGATGGGATTACACTACTCTAAAATCAATAGAGAGGTTGAGAAGAGAAACGAAAGTTGAAGGATGATTACCTTTTGAGGAGAGATTCGGACAGAGTTTCGACTCAAGTTTAGAGTTGAAACTTGATACGGACAGAGCTTCGCCTCGATCCTTGATTTGGATCTTGATGCGGATGGAGCTTCGCCTTGGTCCTTTGATTCGGGCTTCGATGTTTGTTAATCAACAAGGTTGATGAACAAACTTTGAGGTGATTGTGAGTGATTTGAAGGAGTCTTTCGTGGAGAGAAACCTACAAAATGTGTGTGTTGTGTGTGTTCTTGATCAAGGATCAGAATTGTCGACCTCCGAAACACTTTGGAAAGTCATCCGGTATTTATAGGAGGTTGGAGAGGTGAAGGTGGAGAGGTAAAATCCCTAGGAAGGTTCCGAACTCGGTTACGATTGGATACCCGAATTGATAAGGTTTTATCCAAAAGAGAGTTTGAAACGGAGAAGGAGAGTGATTTACGCACATCTGTCGAGGGATATCTGGCGCGAGATATGATATCTCGTGCGAAATAACTAGTCTGCTGACTATTTTGTCCTCTTCGGTTGTTCCGTTAGTCGGTTAGGTCCAAAACTAACGAGGTTAGTTAGAAACTTAACGAAACATGACGAAAGCGATATGCTTTCATCAAAACATAAAAGAGAGATGAAGAGTAGTGTAATCATGTAATTATGGGTTCGAGAATGGGGTGTCTCTGAGCCCCTCGGCGACGGAGTCTTATGAAAGAAGAAGTGTCGTCGATAGAAAAGACATCATTCTGAACGCTGGGATGGTCGTGCCGCACGGCTGCCTACGTATCTCTATCGGAGAATCAGACCAAAACGTAGTTCGACTCCAAAACACGAAAAGGTTGCTTTAGGTATTTTGAAAATCATTTTTGAAAATCGAGGAGATTTTATTTTTGAAAAGGCAAATCCATACTGAGGAATCAAATCATGACCCAATTCTGAAGATACCTGTCTTTTGTGGAAGTGAGGTGACGATCCTGGCGATTCGGGACCGAGCTTTTGTTGAGGTGACGATCCTGGCGATTCGGGACCGAGCTTTTTGTTGAGGTGACGATCCTGGCGATTCGGGACCGAGCTTTTTGTTGAGGTGACGATCCTGGCGATTCAAGACCGAGCTTTTTGTTGAGTAGTACTCGACATACTACTTGTAGATGCTTGACACACCTACTTGGTGACGATCCACCTGTAAGGGCGCTGAATCGGGCTTTTGATAAGGTAAGTATTTGACATACTGACCCTAGATGCTTGACGCATCTTAGATGTTTGACACACCTAATTGTTGACGATCCACCTGTCTGGGCGTTGAATCGGGCTTTTGGTAAGGTAAGTATTTGACATACTGACCCTAGATGCTTGACGCATCTTAGATGTTTGACACACCTAATTGTTGACGATCCACCTGTCTGGGCGTTGAATCGGGCTTTTTGTTGGAATATGCTTGACGCATGGCACTTGACGTGATGAATGCTTGACGCAATGGTAGCTTGACGCAACGGTTGCTTGACGCAACGGTTGCTTGACGCTTTAAGATATGCTCGACGCACTTAATTTGGATGCATTGGTAGATGGTAAGCGAAATTCAAACACTCAACATGTTTGATCTAATTCTTGAAAGTAGGCACTTGACGTGCCTTACGCATTTTAATTCCTGCAAGAGGGTTAGTGAAAGCATTTGCATAACAACATACATTCACTTAAGCATTTGTTTGTTCAAGACGATCAATGTGCACTCGACTCCACGAATCAGCGGGGAGAATGAGTTCTATTATGTGAGGATTGAAAATTGTTTGTGATTTAGATTTTGGTTTTGAAGACCAACTCGTGAGGTCCATTTAAAGATCGAATGAGGCAATCGTCTAATAGGATTCCGTTGAGATAACCCAAGTTCAACACTAAGGTTCAGGATGCTTCGAGGATTTTTCCGTTGTCATAGGACTTTTTTTTCATCGTCAAGCCCCTAAGTTTCTCGTGTGATGATCATTGACTGAAGAAGGTTTAAACCACTCCAATGGTTTTTGCTATGTAGAACTGATGCTGCCCAATCCAAAGCACATATTTTCCAAGGCTTTTCTTGACACTAAGACCCAAGACTTCTTGTATGTTGTAGATGACTTCGTGAACATGCTTGTGAGACTGCGTGAATCGAAGAAGGATCCCCTCCTTTTTCCCTTTGATTTTTTTTTGTGACGCACCCTGGTTTTTGCTTAGACTGCCCTTTCGGGTTTTCAATCTAGCGGGCATCTCTTTTGCGTCTTTTGTTTTTGTGCTCTAACTTTTGCCTAGGCCGCTCTTTACGAGTTTTCAACCTAGCGAGCTATTCTCTTTTTTTTTTGAAAAGTATGTGTACTCGAAGGTGACTCAGTTGGAAGAATCTCATTAAGGAAAAAGATGAGATCTCAAGTTTAGTTGAGGAGAGACGGACTCTATTTTTTTTTTGGAAGATGATCCAAGCATTGACTCTTTTGGGGAGTGTATTCTCTAATGATGAGAAACGAAGAGGAAAACCCCTAATGCAGATTTGATTACTCTCGAGAGTTGGAGTAGGGATTGACTGGGGGATGAAAGGTTAGGAAGCCCCAGTTTTGATGCTTGGATTTTAAGAGTGTGTATGAGAATGGCTAAGAGGAAGCCCCTAGACTCAACAAAGAACGCTACATGGCTCAAAGGTCTAGAAAAGTTGTTCTACTTTTAATGGACCTTTTATCATCTAGAAATTTCTTAACGAATTTGAAAAGAAAGCCAATCATTAGTATGAATTAAGGCTAAACATTTCTCTTTATGGATTGATGTTGAAAGTCTTCTTCATTTGCGTTGCCATTCGGGCTTCATTGTAAGAGGATGTTGAGGAATCCTTTTTTTTCTTCATTGATATCACTTGACTCTTCTTCTTTGCGGGAGAGTCCTTCTTGCCTTTGTTGAAATTTCATCCTTGTTGTGGGGCGATGAAGGCTTGAGAGTTTTTCCCTCTTTTTTTTTTTTTTTTTTTTTTTTTTGATGCTCTATTTTTGCCTAGGACGATTTGAGGAGTTTCGACCTAGCGAGCTTTTTATTTTTGTACTCTCAAAGCCTTGACTTGAGTAGCCCCACTTTTCTTGGGATGAATGTTGATAGCAGCACCTTTGACTTCCTTCGTTTGTTGATCTTCGACTTTCAACATGAGTAATGTTTAGCCTTAAGCCTTTTAAGGATAGTTTTCATTTCAAACTTGTTTAGAAGTTTCTATTTTTCGTGATGATTTAAGGAATGAGGGTCCACTATTCAACATAGATCAAATGATACTCATAAAGAAAAACAACTTTTGGGAAAGTGTTTAGGTTAATTAGATAACTTTTATTGATAAGGAAATTCGAAACAGACTCGATAGTTTACTTGACACAAACTAGAGAGGATAGAGATGTACTAGAAAGACAGAACGACTCTTCGAGAACATACTAGGAAATTTACCTAATCTATGTTTTTTTTTTTATTCTTCTTCTTTTTTTTTCAAAGGAAAAAGGGAGAGGACAATCGGAGCCCCAAGGTGGTGATGCTTCAGTTGATCTTGCCGGCTTCATACAAGTCTTGGATGGCATCCCTCAAATTGTAGCAATTATTGGTGTCATGACCACTAAACTGATGGTAATCACAAAATTTGTCGTGGTCCCAATCTTCTCTCATTTTCTTTGGATGATAGTCTTCCATTGGCTTCAGCTTTCCTTGGCCTACTAGATCATCGAACATTTCCTTAAGAGTAGCCCCACCAAAATCATGATAGGTCCGACCGGTGCTCCCCTTTGTTGGACAATTCTCCTTTTCTGAATTCTTTCTAAGAAGGATCAATTCATCAACTCTAAGGCCCGATTTATGGAGTTCGAGGAAACTAGGAAAGTAATTGCCGGCAAGCTTCTCTTGGTACTCTTCGCGGAGACATTAAAGTAGGATATGAATTTGTTCGTCTAGGCTTGGCCTATCAACGATTTCAGTCAGTTTGATCCTCCATCTTTTGACGAAGTCTGCGAATGACTCATTTTGTTTTTGCTTGGTTTGCTCAAGGTCTCTTCTAGTAGTGCGATAGGTAGTGTTGTCCTCAAATTGTTCTTGGAAGGCACGACTGGCGAGTGGCCAATCAAGCCTTGTGGAGAGTGGAAGAGTCATGTACCAATCTCTAGCGGCACTATCAAGGGTTTGAGGGAAGCATTGAACTAGTAAGTTGTCATCGACACCCATAGGTAGCATGGCCCAAGAGTAGGTTTCCAAATGAACTTTAGGGCAAGTAGAACCATTGAATTTTGCAATGTCGGGTGTCTTGTACTTTCTAGGAAGCTTTGACATGGATTGACGAAGGGTGTCATAGTCGATAGAGAGCGAGGCTCCCTTTCTCACATCGAGGGATGCAAGTTTCTTTTCTAGCATTGCCATGGTAAGGGGTTCGTCCTTGCTTTCCCTCTTTCTTTCTTTCTTGGAAGCATAACTCTCATTGTCAGAGGAGGAAGATGATGAGCTAGAATCATACACCTTTTTCTTGTGCTTGCGGTGGCTTTTAGCCTTCTTAGTGTATGATACTTCATCATCGGAAGAGGTCCTACTTTCTTTCTTCTTTGAGCTTAGTTCAGCCAATTGTAGTTTCATGGCTTGGAATTCGTCAACCATGTATTTCATTTCCCCGGCTTGGATTCTCCTTTCAAGTTCTAATCGGGCCTCCATTTCATCGGCTTGGGCTTGTAGCATTTCTTCATATCGAATCCTTTGATCCTCAATTTCCTTCTTGAGTGCTTCGGAACTCATCATGTCGAAAAGAAATTGAGATGCTACCGTTGGAAAGGTAAGGGAGCTTGACGACCTTAGAGATGAACTAGAGATATCCCAACGAAACGTCTTTTCGAATATTAGCCCCAAACGATCCTAGATGGAGAAAAGAATGATGGTTAAAATTACCTCACGAGTGATTTTTTTGAAGTTTTATTTTTATTAGAGACGGAGTTTTGACTCAAGGAGGGATCGCACATCGATTATCAATCACAAACACGAAATCTGCAAATAATATCTCGCGCGAGACTAGGTTATCTCGCACGAGACAACCATTCGGAAAGATGGATTTTTCTTCTTTTTATTTCCTAAATTCATGGTCGGACGGACAAAGATCCGTTTTCTATCTAGCATCCTAGGTAAATCTTGCAGGTATACGTAATTCAAACCAACCTAGGGACTCGGTAATTAACCATTCTTTGTAAAGTAAAGCCACGTAAAATTGACCGGAAGGATTATTTTTCTTTTGAAGGGACTTCCGAAAGGGTCATTCCGAAGGAACTTTTCCGAAGGGACTTTTTCTTTTTCCGAAGGGACTTTTCCGAATCCTTTCTCAATAGTCAATTTTATATTAGCTTTACTTTGGTCAAAGACAAGAAAGATTACCGAGTCAAAACCGACCGGTCACGGAGTGTTCCTAGAAAGACAATCTACATGAAAATGTGGCGATGCAGGGCTGGAAGGCTAGGCTCCCCGCGATATGACAATCTAAGTGGATTGAATACGCGGAGTGGGATTGTCCAACTTCGGAGAGACCGGCGACTAGGTGGTTACCGTCATCCGTCCTTAGTGTGGGTCCCGGGTTTATAGAGGGTATGTAGTGCAATGACAGATATAAATGAGTGCGCGTGTGTGATAGTCAATCTAGGTGATAGAGTAAAATAGAGAGTTTTTTTTTTTTTGAAAATCAAAAGAAAAACAGATAGTGGCCGCACCAAGTGGTTGCCTACGTTTCTTACAATCTAGGAAGACTCAGGCCGTCGTAGTTTCACATAAAGAGAGATAAAGAGAGATAAATAATTTAATTTACAACTCCCGAATCCCCAATGGACCGGACTTTAATTAAATAAAACCCAATCACACGCAGTTCATAAATAATAATCAATTATTTAAGGAAAATAAAGGTCCGAGTTCTACACCTTAAGGGAGGCCTTAAGATGCAGGAACTCTGCAGATAATGAATTCCTGGATCCCCTTGCATGTTCGGCTCTCGTCTTGGATTACGAGCGAAACAGGAGAAACCAAAAAACAACCAGACTGGAAGCCCTATCTCGCGCGAGATAATGATATCTCGTGCGAGATATCTCTCATCTGAGAACAGAAAAAATTCGAATTTTACAAAATAGATTGAAAAACCCCTCTTTTAATTTTGACGCAAGTTTAAGCCTCTTAATTTTCAGTCCCCAGCGGAGTCGCCACTGTAGCGTTGTGAGAAAATTTCATCTTTTCGTCTTTTTGAGTCGCCACCTATATTATTCGATTGGAAACACAGGAAAACCGTGGCTAGCTGATCCTTCGGCCCTGGGTGAGGTGAGCGCCTGGCCTGTGTGATGCAGCCGCCTGGAAGGCAGAGAGTTGAAGCTGCGCTGGTGCAAGTTGGGGCGGGTGCCTGGAGACTGATGGGGCGGCCGCCTGGCTGTCTGTTGCTGGAACACCACATTGAACTGCATCAATGGTCCTATAGCAGATGGTATAGGACCTTTCAAAGGCATTATTGCTTTGTATATGATGTTAGGAGGTCCTATACCAATTGCTATAGGACCAATTAAAGGGCTAATAGCTATGTATATGAAGATGGCAGGTCCTATGCCAATTGCTATAGGACCAATTAAAGGGCTTATAGAGTTGTGTATGATGTTGGCAGGTCCTATACCAATTGGTATAGGACCAATTAGAGGGCTTATAGAGTTATGTATGATGTTGGCGTGTGTCCTATACCAATTGGTATAGGACCAATTAGAGGCCTGTTACTACAGGAATAAGCCTGTTACATTTCCTTCATACGTTGGTATAAAAAAAAACAATTAACAACAAATATTTTAGGATATCGAAAAAATCAATTAACCAAAATTCTGAAATTAAAATGATTGTATAACATTGTACTGAACACATGTGTAATGTCAAATAGGACGTTTATAGAATTAAATTAATAATTATTTGAATAAGAAAACAATGACTCAACTAAAAGTAATTTGCAATGGCTCCTTGTGTAGCGTTGTGAGAAAATTTCATCTTTTCGTCTTTTTGAGTCGCCACCTATATTATTCGATTGGAAACACAGGAAAACCATTTTGAAAGAGATTTGGGTTCGGGGCTTAGGTTATGAAATGGGTAGGTTTAGAAGGCATCCATTTCACCCAATCCGGAGATCGGTCTTGCTAAAGAAAAGAGAGGTTTTCAATCTTTTTAATAAAATAATTAAAGAGGAACAAATAAACCCTAATCAATTTCTTGATTAGGAATGTCGGATTGTATGCTTCGAGATCGCCTTCATTGACTGAAGGAACTCTAGGCTAATCCTTTTGATGGGATTACACTACTCTAAAATCAATAGAGATGTTGAGAAGAGAAACGAAAGTTAAAGGATGATTACCTTTTGAGGAGAGATTCGGACAGAGTTTCGACTCAAGTTTAGAGTTGAAACTTGATACGGACAGAGCTTCGCCTCGATCCTTGATTTGGATCTTGATGCGGACGGAGCTTCACCTTGGTCCTTTGATTCGGGCTTCGATGTTTGTTAATCAACAAGGTTGATGAACAAACTTTGAGGTGATTTAGGGTGATTTCGTAGGAACCTTTCAGGGAGAGGAACCTACAAAATGTGTGTGTTGTGTGAAATTGTCGACCTCCGAAACACTGAAAGTCATCCAGTATTTATAGGAGGTTGGAGAGGTGAAGGTGGAGAGGTAAAATCCCCTAGGAAGGTTCCAGAACTCAGTTCTGATTGGATACCCGAATTGATAAGGTTTTATCCAAAAAGAGAGTTTGAAACGGAGAAGGAGAGTGATTTCTGCACATCCTGTCGAGGGGATATCTCGCGCGAGATATGATATCTCGTGCGAGATAACTAGTCTGATGACTATTTTGTCCTCTTCAGTTGTTCCGTTAGTCAGTTAGGTCCAAAACTAACGAGGTTAGTTAGAAACTTAACGAAACATGACGAAACTGATATGCTTTCATCAAAACATAAAAGAGAGATGAAGAGTAATGTAATCATGTAATTATGGGTTCAGAATGGGGTGTCTACACCTTGCATGATCTTTTATTATGATAACCTTCTTTTCCGCATCGACGACATTTCATCTTCCTCTTTGTACCTTCTCCTTTAGAAATGTAGCGATTTTTCCTTGGCCTATCGGGGGGCGTTTTGTTTCAGGAGGAAGAACCACAGATTCCCCATCAACTACAGGAGGACCTAATGTAGAAATAGCTGGAATTGACAGAGCATAAGATTCCCTGTAATTCCTTACCTTGAAATAATCTTGAATGAAAGAAGAAGAATTGTTCTTAAACCTGCTGAAAAGGGATATGGAATGAACACACGGAAATACATTATGCTGCCACATCCCACATGAACATGTGTATTCCTGTATGTTGACAACCATAGAAGGATCTGAATGAACTTCAAATACATATTCATCGCAAGCATGTATGATCCATGACCTTCCTTTGTCTGCACATTCCAAGTATACCTTCTGGATGGATGGACACAACACATTTGCCCATGAATTTGAGTCTTGTTTACGTCTGCACATTCTTGACATAATCTTCAAACGTATACTGTCTATCAACTCTACAACAGGGAGAGATTTATACTCCTTTATCATAACATTAAATGACTCAGCCGCATTTGAGTACAATTCTCCATAACGATGACCTCCAAAATAAGCAGCTGCATAGTTTTCTTTCGGAAGATTGTTGAAAAACTCAGACACCTTCATACCGCCCTCATTTATGATTTCGTCCAGAAGAATCTGAAAGTGCTCAGGTGTTGGAGCTTTTGAAAGCTTAGAAAATTTGTGAAGAATATTGGACCGCACCTCCTTCGATAAACCACCAAGTTTATTTATAAGGTTGTTTTTTAAATGGAACATGCAGAATGAATGGTGTGAAAACGACATAACCTCATGAACCGCATTAATGATACCCTGATGACGATCCGAAACAAATGTCACTCCTCGCTCAGTTATGTAAGGACGGAGATTTTGGAGAAACCACGTCCAATTTTCAGTATCCTCCGATCCAACCACAGCAAATGCAACATGGAATAGGCCTACAACCAAAAAAATCATAAAAAAATAATTTATCATCATAAAATATGAATAAAAATAAAAACCAATATACAAAATGTTAAAACATTAATAAGTTGTCTCATATCACATGGTCTAAGAGATTTTATTGGTCATATAGCAAGTGATAAAGGACCTGGGAACATCATAAACACAGCTATAAAGACCTTTGAATGGTCCTTTAGCAAATAATATAGGACCTGCCAACGTAATATACAAAGCTATAAGACCTTTGAATGGTCTTATAGCAAGTGGTATAGGACCTGGCAACTTCATATATAAAGCTATAAGACCATTGAATGGTCCTATATCAAGTAGTATAGGTACTCACACAATCATATACATATGTTATAAGACCTCTGAATGAACCTATAGCAACTGGTATAGGACTTAACAACATCATATACAAAGGTCTTATACCACAAACTCAACTTAATTCTGATGCTACATAGAAAAAAAATTAAAAGCATTAATAATAAAATTCTCATACCATTATCTCCATCTTTCGCTGTTGCTGCAAGTAGGGTACCCCGAAACATTCCAGTCAAAAATGTGGCATCCAAAAATAACAAGGGACGACAAAACTTAAATCCACGCAAACATGCCCCAAATGCAAAAAAGCACCGCTGGAAACGAGAAGTCACAGGATCAGACTCAAACTTCACACAACCATCTGGATCCACCTCCCTAATTTTATCTGTATATGCTTTAAGCTTATTATAAGCAAACTTTGCATCACCAAAAATAATGTTTTGTGCCTTCTCAACCGCTTCTCCAAACAACCTTGTAATGAACAAAGTGAGGCCATACTGCTAGCAACAATTTTACAAGAGAAGCAGGACTAACATTTGGATCATCTCTAACTTTATCACGGATAACACTGGAAAGAACTTCACATCCCATCCTTTGCCCAAAATCACAACTAATCGCATCCTTGCATATATGATCAGGAATATATTTCCTTATGTAGAAATATCCACTGCATTTTTCAATTGAGGCATGTATCTTCCATGGACAACCTTTTGATTCTTTGTGTGAGCATACAGCCGTAATACGAGTAGGTTCATTTTTCACATAATTGAAATCAAACCCCACTTCCGTTGCAAACTTACACAATGCATTCCTAAATTCACTGTGAGCCACCTTCAAATATCTGCCCAATATTTTGTATTGCGTCTGCCCATTCCGCACTTCTCATTCTCTTTTCTTTGTGGAAGAAGAATTTGACATTATCCTCGTTTCTACTACTAGTGCCTTTGCATAAAGTGGAAAATGATTTCTCAAAGGAATCACTGACATTACTAACACAGATACTCAAGTCATTCACATTTATTTCTAGTAGCTCAATATTCCTACGAGCAATCATAACACCCATACAAATGAAATCTTGCTCACTAGCCAACATGCATGACCTTTTCTCAGCTAAAAGATATGACATCGAGATTGTCTCCTTTTTCAAACTGTTCCATCTGTTGCAACTAAATTCAACAATAGATTCATAAGAATCAAATTGATCAAACCTAGTAACAACAGAAAATCTTCCATAATTCAACATCACCATCACATTAGACTCCATGGAAGGTAAAGTTCTTTTATCTGTAAGTAAATTCAATCAAAAAATTTATCAAAAACTCAAAATTCTGAAGAAAAATAATTAAAATTAATGCATAATATAAACGGAATTCAATCAAAATCATAATTCGGATGTAATACCTTTTTTCCTTACTGATTGAATTGGATGAAAGGAATTCAATTTCAAATTTCTTCAATCGCGAATTAGGATCCTTAAGAAACGGCATGAATTAATGCATGAATTAAGCGAGCGAGAGAACGGATGTTAACGGAGCCGTCAAGGTCTTTGGCCGGTATATAGCATATTAGGGTTTAAAGGGATTTTGATTTGGAATATAAAAGGGAGTTGTCTTTTTACATTTGGGCTGAATTTTTATGGGTTATGATTTGAGCTATGTGGGTAAAGAGGAATTTTTCCTTATTTAATTCGGCAGGTCGGGTCCGGGTTTGGCCAAACTCGGTCCGAATCCGACCCGTTGCCATCCCTAAGAATGAGTTTTGAGAAAAATGGGTTTTACATAATTGTCAGTTTTAATATTATAAAGTGTTAGTTCTTTAATATAAAATGATATTTTGTATTTAACACTTTATAATATTAGAACTTGTAAACATTCAAACTGACATTTTTAATATTTGTTAACAGAGAACTAGTAGTGGTGATAGTGTTAAGGATTTCCAGTTGTAGAGTTAAATATTGCTGGTGTTAGTGATAATGATTGTCAGTTGTAGTGCTAAATAGTGTCGGTGGTAGTGTTGTAACGGCTATATTGTCGAAAAGTGTCAGTAAGTTTTTATAAGTTACGATTATTTATAAAAATGTCACCTCACATTTTTTTTTAAAAAGTTTCACTTATTTACAAAAATATCACCGCACATTTAAAAACACGATTTACACTTGCTAGCAAGTGTACAATAGATTTTTCCTGAAATTTTGTACTACTTAAAATACTACTCGCTCTTAATAAAACAAATTTTAAAAATTTATAAATTTTTATTTTGGGACATAGGGAGTAACCGTCTAATTTGTTTATTTAGAAATACTTATCATTTTTGACAACTTTTAATAAAAATAATTACTACTGCCATTTGATAAATAATACCAAATTTATTCTCATTAATTATCTCTCTCACATGTATTATTTTACAAAAAAAAAGTTGAAACAAATTCCAATACAAGAGTAAAAGAGGAATTTGAATATAACATTTTTAACTCGAAAATAACAATTATTTTGAATCAAATATTTAAATAAAAAATAACATTTATTTTGAACTAGAGAAATAAGTTTTTCCTTTCCTCTATTCTAATGAACAAAGGTAATGTATATTAAATGTAATGAACAATGATGATGTCAAAAACGTTCGTATCAGCTCAAATCTATCGATATGTTGTATCATTTATTTTTGAATAGACTGAAAAAGATAAACAAACACGTAAACTAAGTCGGGCTTCAACGGCGAATGCCCTCCGGCGTGAGAGTAAGTATTTGAGTATTTTAGAGCAAATCAATTGACAAGAGTTTAGGGTCAAGATAATGTGTGTGTGTGCGTACTAGAATTGTGTGAATTATGACTTGTACTTATAGCCGTAGGATATAAAGTCCTGTCTTGGATAGAAAGATATATGAGATAAGGATTATAATACTAGTTGGATTATAATTTCCTACAATCCTTGTTGTAGTGGGATTATAAGTGTCTTTTATACGTATGCCTAGCATACTTGATACTCGTCATAAAGTGTTGGCCGACATATGTGAATGTCGTGTAAAGAGATGAACAAGGGTAGGGAAGCCCATTCCCCTTATCTTGATATTGACCGAGGAAGCTCTGGTCATCATTTGATGATGCCTTGGTCGGCATGTTTATGTACCTTGGTCGGCATATCCCGGTACTTTTGCCTTAGTCATAAAATCACTTTACTATGTCTTAGTTCGACATAGTGGAAAATGACTAGTAGACAAGACGAGCATAGGTAGGGAAACCCATTCCCTATGTCGTATTTAGGACTTGTATAGATTTTTCTTTGGGTACAATCCATTGGGCTTTGCCCGGTTTATAACTCATAGCCGTGCTCGGTTTATAACTTTCACTGGTCCCCGACTTTCCAGCTCGGCTTTGCTGAGCAGGAAGTGGTGCTCGTCCTCGATTTTAATGAATATGTAAGGGTTTTCTCAAATTACGAGGTTGTAATCATTTATCCACCAGTTATTTGGACATTGATGGGCGCGGTTATCGATGATGAGACATTACTCTTAGGAACCCGCTAGAACATTTAATGAGGAGAGGGAAATTGCATTTTGACCGGTTTACTCAACCCATACCCATTTGGATCTGGGTGTAAAAGGCCAAATCCATTTCATTTTCAATCTTTTATCACTGTTTTCATTTTAGAAGTAGCCATAAGCTTCAAAATCGCAAGTTCGTTCTTTGATTTTGTACTTGATTTTTGGAATTTGTGCTTGAATCACCCATGTTTTTCTTCAATCAACAACTAATCAAGTATAAATTTCTACTCCTTTTGCTGAATTCCTTCGTATTTTCTGGGGTTTTGTACTTGGTGGGTTCTTGAAATCGCCATTGTTGTTTTTTCTTGAAGCTTTTCTTGAGCCATTTTCTTGTGATTTCCCCGTTTATAGTCATGGCAAGAACAAGGAGAAGTAACCCCCATGCCTTATATTGCTAGCACACCCAAAACCTTAGGATTTACCAAAGAATCGATGGGCCGTGGATGATGGTAAGGTTGGGTGAAATTGGTGAGATTTTGACGAGATACCAAGCTCCTATAACCGACGTATGATATCCTAGTCAGTTTAGGATTGACCGATTTAGCATAGACTCTCTAAATGTTGTGTTGTTCCATGATTGGTCAGAAATCCTTGACCACATCAATCTCTATTACTTGAAGTCTAACCACTTAGAGCATCCATTTTTGGATAAGAATCCCTCCACGACATTAGCTAATAGGACGAGGAGGGATACTCTTCCTCGTCCTCGTCTTTTGTTATGACTTAGCCAAAACTAACCTTTGTCGTTTGTTGTACATATATGACGAGAAGATGAAGTGGCACTGCTCATCCTTCCGTCGGTCCCTCTACCTCTAGGAGTATCATTGATGTATTTGCCGAGGGAGCTCATGCCGACAATCGTGGAAGAGGCTGTGGTTGGTCCCTCTGCGGTAGATCTAACACCCCTAGGCCTAGGTCAGCCAGAGTCGGGGAGACCATGATTGAGTAGATTCATGGAGTGTTGAGGGATGAGTACCATCTTAGTTTCTTACGTATGTCCCCAGTTCTCCAGTTCATGATAAGGATGCCATGAATGATTTTTTGTATTCCCTGAACCATGTTAACTTCTTTTATAAACAATTCTAGTTAGGACTCCGCCTTCCCCTTGATCCATTCATTTGTGTATTTTTAGAGGATATGCAGGCCATCCCCGCCATGATTGGGGCTAATTCCGTGAGGTTCCTCACCGGCTTTATTGTGTTGTGTCGCAGCCTCGGATTTGAACCTTGCCAATCGGCCTTCCACCATTTTTTCACTGTGAGTTACAAGGAGGATACTAGGGTGTTAGTAGTGAGGAGTGATCCCAACCAACATAAATTGTAATACCCAGTGTTTAGCAAGGTGTCTAGGTGGAATAACCACGTCATTAGGGTTGAGAGACGACAAGGATGGGAAATTCCAGCTCCTTCCTGGTTTCCAGGGGTGCCCGAGAAGGTGTGGAGGCCTGAGTGAAGCGTCCAACTAACTGAGAGGTTGATGCAATTTACCGCGGTATACATGTTGTGTTGGTCCAATCTGGAGACCGACTGAATGTGCGCTCGCCCAAAAAAAGTAAAAAAGGAGTCGCCATGCCGTTTTTAAGAGGAAACATTGAAAACCTTTTATTGAGAGAAAATGGGTTCGGGGGTCAGGTTACGTGTTGGGAAGAACCGAGAGTTCACCCAACACGCCTCGTCCGTAGACGATTCTTTCTATTGTTCAACATTCAAATCATTCAAACGTGTGTGCAAAGTGTGTGACAAAATATGTATAAAATGCATTTTAATGCTTTGTTTTATTGCTCAAAGAAAGAAATTACAACTTGTGAGTCATTTAATTCAGGAGACCACCACCTGATTACAACGAGGACAAACAACTTACAACTGAACTGAACCTGTTGCAGAAGGGCTCATTGTGTCGCGTGACACAGGACCTGGGAGCAGGTTGTGTCGCGTGACACGACAAGGCCTTTTGCAGAGGTTTTACAAAGCTTGATTACAACAAATGAATAACAATCCGAGATTAACAAAAAAATAGAAATCAAGTCCCGACGACCTTAGAGAGATCAAATTGCAGATGAGTGTGGATATGGAATCATCCACACTCACCTTAGCAATTCATGCCCAACGCACGACATCAAATAAGAGTATGTATAATCACTACGATCAATGTACAAAAACAGGTCCTAACGAGCTCATAGAGATCCAAGCTTAGATGAACGTGGATATGATACGATCCACGCTCACCTTAGCACATCATGCCCAATGCATTCAATCACATGAGCAAAACAAGTATCATCACTACGATGAACGTATAAAACAGATCCCAACGATCAGAACATCCAAACAACTCAAGAGTATACTACATAATAAAATGAAGCTACAACAAAACCAATATACTCAGTTCTACACTATAAGCAATTTAACTTGCACTACGCAGCCAACAGAAACAGAACCACCAAATGAAATAGAGCATACTACATGCTGAATTTAAGTTGTAACAAAACCAAACACCAGATTCTATATCACGGCAAATATCAAGCCACGGCAGTTGCAATACGCAGAAAAACAGAGAGAGAGAGAGAGTAAGGTTGAGATTTATTACCCTCGTAGTGTCCTCAAATTCGATACCACGTTAGGTATCGAATTCTTCAATTAGCTCCGGAACAACTCCAAACTCAGATCATGAATCGCTTTGAATTCTCCAGCGTATGTACGTGAATATGCGTTGAATGAGGACGGCGGTTTAGGATGTGATTTCGACAGAGGGACGCTAAGGGCTTGAACAGGAGCGGAGCTAATAGGTGGAATGGCCGGAATTCGGAGGTAGAACGGCGGTGGTGAACGGCCGAGATCCGAAACAGGGGAAGAAGGCTTCGGCGGTTTTTGAGGTAGAGGGCAGAGAACGGTGAGGGAGATTTGGGGTTGGACTGGTTTGCCGGCGAATCGGTGAAGCGGTTGTTGTTGTTGGTGATAGAGATAAGGAATGGTGATGGGCAATTGAGTAGCGATTGAGAGGAGGTTGGGTTAGCGGTTGATTGGGTTTGGCGTGTGGAAGGAGGAACGATGCAACCGGTGGACGATTGTAAGGGAAGGAATTGGGTTTGTTTTTCCGGTGAACTGGTTTTGGGAGAGATGGGTTGATGAAGAAGACGATTAGGGAGAGAATTCGTGAATTCCGTTTAGAGAGAGAGAGAGGAGAGAGAGAGAGTATGTGTCTGTGTGTTGTGAATGAGTCCCCCTCTTGACAAATGAAAGGCATTGGATATTTATACGTAAAGTGGGAAATTGGATTAGTTGGTCGTACGACCCAACGTATCCAATTTCCATGCCTCAAGCTGTCGCACGACTGGGAACGCCAATAACCGATTCTGGCGCCAAAACCAGATTCTGGAACATTCCGGGCTAATTCCCAAGAGGTCCAAACTGATTAATTCCTTTTAGGTCCTTTTGTCCGGGAAAAATACTAAAATATACTTCCTTCGCGGGAAACTTATAAAAAGTTTCCGAAAGTCTCGAAACGGATAGGGAATTTACCAAAACGCCCCTTAGTGCAATTTTATCATTTAAAATGCACCTAAAAAGGGATTGCGAATTGGATTGGCGTACTTACACCGACCAACGTTATTATGTTCAGGCCGGCATCAAGCATGGTCACTCAGATGGATTAGTGCCCATGGTCCCAGTAGTTAAGGGGAACATATACCCAGACTAGAGGGTGCATCCCAGTCTCATCTTCTACTCAGACTGCGATATTTGCAAGTTGTGCGTGGTGTTTAACCGTGAATGACTTGCCTGACTGTAAATTTCTTCCTTCCAAGGCTTTTATACTTGTGTTATACTTTGATTTTTGATCCTCATCTTTTTCTTAACTCTTACCTTCCTCGTCCTTTTCAGATTTAACCACCGAGTAAGAGAAAAAGATGGAGGAGAGGAGGAGATCCTAGACCCCCAGACACTCATGAAGTTGAAGAGGAGGACATCTTGGTCCTCGACAAAAAATAAGAGGTGCTCTGATGCCGTGGAGAGGCAGGCCCCTTAAGTCGGTGGGAGGTGCAAGGGCACCTGACGAGTAGGAGAACGATGGGCAGGAGGCCCAGATCGAGGGAGCATAGAGCTCCTAAGAAGTAATATCTCCTTAGGCCGAGGAAGCCTTGAGATGGGCTGGCCTTGTTGAGACTGAGGAGGCGGATGCCGGGTAGAGGACTGAAGTCGAGGTAGGGAGTCTTCAAAAAGAGTAGCAACAGAGCCCTCCTCGACCATACTTACTACTCGATATATTAAAATATATGTTGAGGCCGAGCAGTTCATTCAAGGGGCCCGTGAGGCTCCAATTCTGAAGGGCATGGATGTCAGTACCCGTACAGGCCCCCAGATAAGAGTAGGCCATGTTGTTATCCATCGGTCTCTAGATGATGATCTCCTGGACCAGTTCCTTGAGTCCAAACCGACGATGGAGCAATTGGCCAATAGGAAGGGCCTTTTACTGAGTGAGTTGTGCTTTCTCATCATCTTCCTTTTCCCTTTCTCGTCTTCTTCATACTTGTAAAGTTTTTAGTGACTGTTTTCCTTCATTTTTTTGTAGCTTGTCACGGTCACGGTCTATGAGGCAATAAAACTCGAGGTGGCTGAAGTCCATGAAAAGAAGCTTGAGAAGCAAGCCGAAAAGGATAAGGCCGACCTAAAAAAGGTCGTTGAGCTCTTAAAATCCTTGAGGGGGATGTTTATGCCTATAAAGCGGCAAAATTTAAGGCTGAGGAAGTAGAGAAGGCGGCCAAAGAGGCGTTGGCCAAGGCTGAGGAAGCTGCTCGGTTAAGGGAAGTTGAATTGGAGGGGCAAAGGGTTGAAGCCCAGAAGGAAGCTGAGGAGGTCGCTGCTCGGATAAGAGAATTAGAGGCAAGAATCCCGTCTAGGGAAGCGGATGCCATTGCCCAATATAAAGCCAGCCCTGCTTTTAGACAGGAGGTGGCGGAGAAGACAGCCACCATGTACTCAGATGGGTACTTGCACTTGGCTAGAAGGGCCATGGTGAATCTGTCTCTCAACCTTAACCTAGAGGTGCTTGCCCGACTTATCTCCCAAGACTCCTACGATGAGACTGCTTGGTCCTTGCACTCCCTTGTGCCCTTCTCTGACAACGCCTTGAAAGTGATTGCCTCCCAAGACATTCATGCAGGGCGGCCAGCTTGGGTTCATCCCCCACTTGATCCCCAAAACATTCATACTTTAATGGAAAAGATAGAGGAGGAGGGCGAGGTTCTGAAGACGAGGAGGGAGATGCCGCGAGGGCCAAACCGGCCAAGTCATTATCCCCGATGTTGCTGCCAAGCAAGACGATCTTTTTAGGGTTGATGATCAAGCCTGAAGATCTTTTATCCTTTTTTGCTATTTTTGCATTGTTGTAATTTGAACAAGTTTCACCCTTGTATATTTTTGTGTAAACGTTGTTGGCCGGCATACCTTAGCCCTATTTTGGGAGGTGCTGCTCGGTTTTCTTTTCAATATAATGCATTTTCCTCAATACTTGTCTTCTCTTTTCTTGCTTGCATATTTGAACTGTTTTACATTAAATGTTTGTATATTGTATACTTCTTTTTTCTTTGTCTAAGTATCCAACTTTTATGTGTCGAGGAGGGTCACTCGACATTCGTACTTTAGGAATGAGTTCATGTAAGTCGAGGAAGGTCATTCGGCCTAACCCTTAGACAATTTTTAGGAGTTGATCCCTTTATGTCGAGTAGGTCGTTCGACATAATATTTAGGTAATTTTTTGGGAATTTATCCTTTTATGCCAAGTAAGGTCGTTCGACATAATACTTAGGTAAGTTTTTGGGAATTCATCCCTTTAAGCCGAGGAGGGTCATTCGGCTTAACACTTGGGTATTTTTTTTGGGAATTTATCCATTTATGCCCAGGAAGTCATTCGGCATAATACTTAGGTGATTTTTGGGAGTTTATTCCTTTATTCTGAGTAGGTCGTTCGCCATAATACTTATGTAATTTTTGGGAATATATCCTTTTACGCCGAGGAAGATCCTTCGATATAATACTTAGGTAATTTTTTAAGAATTTATCATTTTATGCCGAGTAAGATAGTTCGACATAATACTTGGTAATTTTTGGGAGTTTATCCATTTATGTTGAGGAGGTCGTTCGGTATAATATTTAGGCATTTTTGCCCAAGGTGCGAGGAGTAGGCTTCTCGTCTTTTATTTCCTTAGACATTTTGTCTAGGGTGCGAGTAGTAGGCTCCTCGTCTTTTATGTCCTTAGACATTTTGTATAGGGTGCGAGAAGTAGGCTCCTCATCTTTTGTACTTGTCTTGCTAGTCATTGTCTTGTTAATGAAAACTGAGTTTTTATTGACAGAAACTGATTACATTAAACTGCAATCCTATTCTCCTTGAAATAAGGAAAAGACTAAAAGAGACTAATCTACTTAAAAAAAAAAAAACTAAAAAGTTAAAATTAGTAATAGTATTTTCGTAGATAATAAGAATGTCACGGATGTTTCAGCCCTTGCACATCTGGGGTTTTTATTCTATAGGTCCCTTATCTAATAACTTGAGTGATGACCAGTTTTGAGAGAGCTTGTTATGTTCTGACTTTCTGCTTGTAGCTTCAATCTTTCTAATACCCAATCTCCGACTCAGAATACTCTTTTATTGACCTTCTTGTTATGGTTGGCTTTAGTCCTTTGCTTGTAGTTCACCATTCACATCTGAGCAGCTAGTCTTTTCTCATCTACTAGGTCTAGCAGCCTATTGACCTTGTTGATTTGTTCATCGTAGTTTGAATTCCTTGTTTTAGGGATAGCCATCTCAACTATTGCCAAATCCTCAGACCTAAAGGTTAGTGCAAATGGGGTTTCCTCGGTTGGCCCCCGGGTGGTTGTGTGAACTGCCCACAAAGCTAAGGGAAGTTCGTCCAACCATCTACCATCACTTCCTTCTATGTTTTTGGTTAGGGCTGTTAGCACTAACTTGTTGGATGTTTCCACTTGTACATTGCATTGAGGTCTGCTCAGTGATGACTTGATGTGTCGGACTCCTAGTCTATTTAGTTCTGCTGTAAAAGCCTTGGAGAACTGGAGACCATGATTTGAGATGATAGTATGTGGGACTCTGAAGCGACACCAGATGGAGTCGTGGAGGATTTTGATTGCGTTCTCATTCGTGATTTCGGCTAAGGCTTTTGCTTCTATTCACTTGGTGAATTACTCGACTACCACAATCACGTAGTTGCAATTACCTCGGGGGGGGGTCCGATTATGTCGATTCCCAACATGTCAAATGGCCAAGTAGGGATTATGAGAGTATATTCCAATGATGGAAGTCTAGGGATGTCTGCTTATCTCTGACATTTGTCACATTTTCTGACGTAGGCTTGTGCGTCATCTCTCAGGTTTGACCAGTAGTAACCTAGCGTGATGATCTTGTCTACTAAGGTTCTGGCCCCTCGGTGACCGCCACAGATGCCTTCATAGACTTCTGCCAAGAGATTTTCTATTTCTTTGTGGCAGACACATCTTAGCAGGGGCTTTGTGAATGATCTTTTGTAAAGGATCCCGTTCCACACTGTGACCCTTACTGATTTCTTCTTGATGGGCCTAGGATATGCTTCGTCTTTGGGTAGTTGGTCTCTTTCGATGAATCTATGTACTCATCTATCCATCACTTCTCCTCCCTATGTGGGAGCATTACTCGTAGTATTTCGTAAGCAAATTCTTCGGCAAAGACTATGAGTGGGTTAGAATCAGGATCTGCCACATCAATAGTCGCCAGTTTAGATAGAACATCTGACACTTGGTTATCTTCCCGGCCTATCTGAATTATCTAAAAAAATCCTGCTTTTTCATTATGTCTAGTACGAGGTCTTTATAATTTGTAAGTATAGGGTGTTGAGTGTTATACTCCCCTTTTATTTGTTTAACTATGAGCTGGTAGTCACAGAAGGCGACGATTTTCGTTGCTTCATAAAAGGATGCCAACTCTATGCCAAATATTAGAGCTTCGTACTCAATTTGATTGTTGAAAGCAGGAAACTTGAATCTGATTATTTCCTGGATGGTGTGCTCCCCAAGGGGACTTGCTAGTACAACTCCCACTCCACTTCTTTCCTTAGTAGCTAACCTATTTATGCATAGAAGAACCGGCGATTTCAACCTCAAATTCCCTAAACCGAAACCGAACCGGATAACCGGCCAGACCGGTTACGGTTTGACGGTTTAACGGTTTTAACGGTTTTAACGGTTTTAACGGTTTATCCGGTTTGGTCTGCTCGGTCGAGTCTTTGGTGTTACTCGGTCGAGCATACCCTTTTAGGGTTTAGGGGTTGAGGGTTGCTCGACCGAGTCATATATACTGCTCGATCGAGCATACTCTCCAAAACTTTATGTTCTCATATGCTCGGTCGAGTATATAGTAGTGCTCTGCCGATCATATCATTTTTCAACCTTGTAACAGTTAATTTTTTAACAGTTTTCGTTAACTTTGTAAATAGTACATTAACTTTGTTTTTTTTTTCAATTTTTTTGGATAAAGATAACTGATTGAGATGTTGTTTAGTCCTGAAATTTTTTAGAAAACGTTATATAAAAAAAGTTAAAAATTTTTAAAGATAAGAAAACAATTATCTTTTTAACAGTTTTCGTTAACTTGTATATAGTATATTAACTTCTTTTTTTTTCAATTTTTTTTTGGATAAAGAAACGTATTTGAGATGTTGTTTTATCCTGAATTTTTTTACAAAAGTTATATAAAAAAATTAAGAATTTTTAAATAAATAAAAGTAAATAAAAAAAGGGACGGTACTCTTAAATTTTATTAATTAAAATAAAATTACAAAGAGGGACAACCAACCTTACCCTTTTATAAATAAGGGGAGACATTTAGGAGCCTTTACCTCAACCTAGCTATTACAATTAAATAAAAATAAACCTAATCTAAAGTCTAAACTAATCTAATTAAAATAAAAATTAATCTAAAACATCATTCATTCATCACTACTTTTCGTGGAGTCCTCGACATCGTATTGATATCTTGGATCCAATAGATCCTCATCATAAGGCAAGTCGTGTTGCCTTTTTTTCGCTCTAACCCAATCGCCAAGTAAAAGTTGATGTTTCAAGTTTTCACTTGTTAGTTGGGAACGTCTTTCATCCAAAATATTTTCACCAACGCTAAATGTCGATTCATCCGCCACCGTTGAAGCGGGAGATGCTAAGACTTCTTTAGCAACTATGGAAAGTATATGATAAATGTCTTTCCTTCTTGACCACCATTGTAAAATATCAAATTCATTTGAATTTGGGTCTTGATTTAATTCAAAGTTTGTAGTGAAATAAGTTTCTAACTCCACGGGAATGTTTGATGATGATGAAGATAAACCTCGAGAAGGACCACGATTTTTACTATACAAATTTGCAAAAAAATTTATATGGATCCCCACTAGTAAAACTTGGTTGAGAAGTAGAGGAATCATCTTCATGTTGTTGGCTTTGAGAAGTGTTTTCATATAAGGCATTATACTCATTAAAAAGGTTAATCAAATCATTTTTTGTGTCTTGAATAATAATTGACGGAATTTCATTATCACCGTCACCATCGGGTTATAACTTCATATAATAATAATCTACAATGCTCTCTAAATCATCTAATTTAACTCGGGAATCTAATAATTTTGCAACCAAGAAAAGAGACAGAATAGTGTCAAAATATTTAAGCCACTTTTGTCTCATGTTAAAAATGCATTCTTTTAAAATAGGACATTCTTTTAATTTGTCAAAAATAGTAACAATTGCAACACAATGCTCTAGCACCAAAACGGAAGTTGGATAATAAACTCCCGAAAAAGTCAAAGTAGCGGTATTAAAAATATTTAACAATTCACATAAATTAATGCATGCATTCCAATAATAATTAAATAGAGGTTCATGATAGCCAATTGACATAAAAAAATTGCGTTAGGAGATCTTTATAAGCAAAACCATCGGTTAACATTTTGTAGGTGAAATTCCACCTAGTTGAAACATCGTAAGTAAAATATTTGTCCGGCACACTTTTACTTCTTAAAAACCTTATTCATTTTTTTGTATTAGAATTTTTTTTAGAAATAAATTGAAGAGCTCATCTAATTGACTTAACATAAGTTTCTAATGCATCTAAACCATCTCTAACACGTAAATTAATTATCTGACATAAAAATTTAATATGAAAAAACTTACCCCCAAGTGAGGGTTGACAAACGGTAATTAAATCGGGTAAACTAGTCGTATTAGCACTTGTGTTGTCAAATGAAATAGTAAATATTTTATTTAAAATACCATACTCAAGAAAAATCTCAAGCAATTTCGCACAAATATTTTCCGCGAAATGCGGTGGCTCAAAATTTTTGTAAGTAATTAATCTTTTTTGGATTTTTCATTAATTATCTATCCAATGGAAAGTAACGCCCAAATAAGTATTTCTTTGCCAATGATCACTCCAACCATCGGCACAAATTGAAACTTTATTTTCTAAATTTGATAAAACACCAATTAAATCATTTTTATATTTTTTCACCACTCTAGTAATATCACGTACGAGATTCGTATGTGGTACTCTCGTGGCACCGGGATTTAAATAAAGGCGAGCAAAATTTTCATAAAAATTACAATCCGAAAAATTAAAAGGAAGGCCTTTAACGCAAATAAATTTGGCTAGTTCATCCCCATAAACCCACTTATCAAATTTAAAAAGAACGAAAGAAGGGGAAGACGAACCTTGTGCACCCGAACCCGAATTACGTTGTTGAAATTGTAATTAAGTTTGCGTAGTGAAAATGCCAAGTTTTTCGGGATGTTTTGACGCCGTATGCCCGTTAAGCGTCCCATGCCCTCCGCCTCTTTTGAATGAGTAAGACGCGGTACAATAGTCGCAAAATGCTCGAAGATTATAATCATCATCGGTATTAATTTTTCTTTTGGTGAAATGGATGGCGAAGGTATCGGATTGCGGCGCTCTTTCTATAGGAAGTTGTCGTTGTCCCCGACCACCTCCCCTAGTAGCTCGGCTGCTGAACGTACGCCCCGTTTCGCATGCAAAACGCGTGGGAAGTTTGAAATGGTTTTAGAATAATGAGACGGAACATACAAGCACGTTTAAGAAATTTGAGAGTCGCCACTCCATTTTTAAATGAAAACTTTGAAAAACCTTTGGAAAATAGAAATATGGGTTCGGGGGTCAGGTTACGCTTTGGGAAGAACAAAGAGTTCACCCAAAATGCCTCATAACGAGTCGTTCTAATCTAACATCCTTAATAGTCAACGAATGTGTGCCATGTGTGAGACAAAATAGAATAAATGCATTTTTATTGATAATGTGAGATAAATACAACTTGTGAACCACTTTGAGTGAGGGGCCACATCCCGAGATACAAAATTTGGGAAACAGATTACAACTGAGAAGTAGTTTCTGCAAAATGGCTAATTGTGTCGCGGGACACAGGACATAGCCTGGCTAAGTGTGTCGCGGAACACAGGACTTAGCCTGGCTAAGTGTGTCGCGGGACACATGATGTCATTTGCAGAAACTTTACACAATTTATTTGCAGGACAAATAAGAGACCAATTAGATCAAATTACATCATATATGTATGCCAGCGACCATAGAGATCAGAATTTAACACTCAAGAGGGTATGGATATGATTGATCCATACTCATCTTGGTGGTCAAGCCAAAACGCATTAAAAATGATCCAATAACAAGAAAACCATGGATGATTCGCAAAACATAGATTAGAACAGATATATTGTGACCAGAACTTCAGCAATTATATCAAATTAAGCCTAATTATCAGGTTTAAACATGTATAATTGCATGAAGAAGCAAGGAAAAGAGAGAGAAGAAGAGGGAGAGAGTTACCCTTGTAGACCACGTTAGGTATAGGAACCATCAGAGATCAGCTTCAGCTTCAATGTTCAGCTCAGATATGTTGGTGTAATGCCCTAGGCTTTAGTTATGTTTAACTGAAAACCGTTATGTATCATCTTTATCGTTTAAGTTTATTATTTGATTATTATATAGTTTGCATATTTATTGTAATAATCTCCGTCCCTGATTATTAAGAGAATAATTAGTATAATTGTCAATGGATAATCATATGATGATTATATGCATAGAGATGCACATTGAAATTATGGGTACTTGTTAGAGAACAAGTGACTGGACTTGACCCGTATGAGATTTATGTCATGGTCAAATGTCATAATTAAATCTCATATGGTCACTTCATTTAGTCCCTAGACCTGAGATTATCATGACCTTACATATGATGAAAGTCATGTTTGATTTTAGTCAAACGATATCTTAACACGATATTTATAAAGACTATCTTTGGCATGATCGGATTCATGATCGGAAGGATGATAAGTCAAGATGGAATTTGTCCCTTGAAAGATAAATGTTTTGCTTGGGCCCCTCGATGAGTGATAATGATGGAAAGCGTGTGGCCACACCCCAATGCGATTGGATTATCATTATACTCAAGATCGAGGAAGCATTGAACAGATACGAGTTGACGTGGACCATGACTTGTTTTCAATATAACATCATGAGACAAAGGGAGAAATGGAAGTGTACCATTGGAAACGTGAACTCCTACGTTATATTATTTGGGTAGACATAATGGCTTGCTAGAGTCCGCTTATGTCTTATGAGGATTGATATGATCGAGCTCATTGCCAACATAATATAATCCTATTGGGTCACACACATCTAGAATGAATTGATTAAACCAAAGGAAGAAATGATTAAGAGTTCTTGATATGGCTTGTTCTGTAGCGCAACACAACTGGCCATCTGGCATGTTCTGCCGTGCGACACAACTAGCCACAGAGGCGGTTTACACTTGTTTCCTAATTTGATTAGGGCACAAACTCTAATACTAAAGTAGTATAAATATGAGTCTGTAAACAGCCGAAATAGAGCCGAATTTTCAAAATAGAAAATTCACAACAAAAGGTTTTTCAATATTTCTTCCATAGGTTTAAGAATCTAGCAATTCTCAAGAACTGTTCTTGGTTCATTCTAACGTGTGGATACTACTAGAGGGTCTTCGCTCATACGACGATCAAGGCCTAGAGTTCAAATTGTCCAAAGCAATTCGAAGGTTCAAAGGTTTTGAAGATCGAAGATTGTGATTAAAAATCACACTGATAAATTGTTCGATAGCTCAAGACCGGAAAGCAATAAAGGTTAGTGAATTCTATCTCATAGAAATTCAATTTAATCGTATAGAACGGATCTTAAGACTTTGGGTTTTGTGTTATTTAGATGCTTATTCTGCTGTGCATGGACCCATAAAACCCAACAGTGGTATCAGAGCCCTGTTCGTATGGTTAAGTTTGAATTAACATGCTAGAATCAAGATATAAATCGTTTATATGCTTAGTGCATGTTTTGTATGCGGTAGAATGTTTATTGTTTATGTGAAACAATGTGAAAATCGTCTTTTGATTATGCTGAATTAAATCTGTAAAAGTTGTTTACTTGATTTGATTGCTTTATGATTGAAATTGATTGAAATTCAGAAAATCTGCCAAACTGGCAACTCAAGTCGTGCGACAGAGTTAGCCACGAGGAGAAATTCTGGTAGTTGGGCTTGGTATGTCATGCGACAGATCTGGCCAACTGGCTGATTGCGCCGCGCGACATAACTAGCCAATCTGGGCAGAATCAGTTTCATATTTTTCTGCTAATCTGTGATTATGTTTATAATCTGAGATGTTTATGTCTTAATCTGGATGCTATAAATTTCTGGAAATAAAATTTATAGGGCTATGCTAGATTAATTCATTGTTTATGCATGCTTAATTAATTTAAATGTGATTTTATTAATTATTGCGATGGATGAATTATTTGTTCTTAAGTGTTAAGAATTTTATTAGATGTTTAGTTGAAACATTGATTCAGAATTTCCTAAATGTTTAATTGAAACATTAAATTTTGGTTTTCTGATTGTTTATGAGAAACAAGTCAGTTTACTCAAAATTTGAAGGAATCTGATTGTTTATGAGAAACAAGTTAGTTTACTAGTCTGATTGTTTATGAGAAACAAGTCATTATACAAAGTATTGATTATGTTGCATTCAAATTGATATTGTAATTGTGCATGACTAGGAGAGTTCTGTCGAAGAAAGATTTGGTACTTAAGTAGTCCTTGTGGCTCACCTATTTTCTTGGGAACTTACCTGGTGCACAGTTATGATTATCCTTGTTGATATGCTTATAATCTACTTTAAATAACCTTCATTTAACTTTTAAGTTCTTTATGCCAATCCATGATTAAAACACTTGAGATCACTCGGATAGTTTTTGGTGGGCTTGCCATAGCAAGGTGCTTTGATTCTATTCCGTTTGCGAGCAAGATGAGGAAATGGTGGTTCCTATACGTTTAAAATGGCTGAACTTAATTGGGTTATCAAAATGGTTTTGGTCCTAAGGCATAAGATGAGATTAAAATATGCTTAGACATATGATGTCTTGAATAAATCTCATAAAAAATCTAAAAGTCATATACGATATGATTGATGCTTTCTACCTAATTAATTTAATCTTGAGCGGTGCGCCATAGCGTACTTGAGGTTAAATTAAAGTTGGATCTTAGCCCATTAAATGCATATTATGCTTATTTGCATTAGAAGGTGTATGATTTAGTGGGAGTATTTGTGAACTACATTATTGCTCTTAGAAGATAAATGTGTTGGTATTGATATGTGTTCATATAATTTGTATATTTTGTTGTAAAAGTAGCATTACATAATGATAATTGCGATTGGTCCTTATGAAGGACAAAGTTCGGAAGGAACGATACAGATAATTCTGATTGGATCAGAAGCTTAAAGAATTGTTCTTAGGTAAATGTGTACGTTCTTGACGAATCCGTTCCTGCTGAACCCACTGCAAATGTTGCAAAGGGTAAATAAGGAGCAACTTTAAAAACATATTGATGATTCTAATAGTATTGCTTGTCTTGTAATTGCCACCATGTTTAAAGGCTCTTATGAAGAACCTTGAACACATGAAAACTACTTTTGTTCTAGCACAATGCACAAAGAAATTGTTCCAAGTGCAAGCTAAGCAAAAGATATATGTTGTGGTGAGGCTCTTAATTCATGAGATGAAAAAAGGAGCAATCCGCAAATGTGTTTATGGTTAACGCAAGAAAGGGGTTCAAAAGGGAAGGTAAAGTAGGTAAGGCAAAGGTTGCTAAACCTAAGGCAAAAATTGCAAAAGCCAAAGAGGATAAACCCAAAAGTGTCTCAAAAGAATGCAGTTTGCTACCATTGCAATAAGATTGTCATTGGAAGAAAAGTTGCAAAGCTTATTAGGAAGGCCTAAAAGGTGAAGAAGGGTAATATGATTGCTACTACTTCAAGTATCTATATGATAGATATTTTCCTTTCGACTTCTTGTTCTTGGGTATATGATACCGGATTGGATCCCACATTTGGATAAATGTGCAAGGAATAAAGAATAGAAAGCTACTCAAAGAAGGTAAGTTAAACCTATGCATGGAGCAAGGGTTGCTACATTAGCCATAGGGACTTATGAAGTCACTTTACCTTGTGAAGTAGTACATGTTTTAAACAAGTATGACTACGTTTCGGATTTGAGTAGGAATATTATTTTCGTTTCTTAAATGGATGATGAAGGATATAATTTTATTATTTTCAATAAGAAGTTTTATATTTATTTAATGATATGCCTTATTGTATTGCATATGTCATTGAATGGTCTTCATATCCTTGATGATGAGAAACAAAATAATATTGAAGATATCTATAATATAAATGGAAATCTAAACCGAATAATATGAACAACACGTTCATATGGCATTGCCGGTTTGGTCAGATAAATAAGAAACATATATCTAAACTCCATTAACATGGACTTTTAGACTCATATGACGATGAATCATTTGAGGAATGTGGATCTTATTTATTGGGATTATTAACCAAACCACCCTACACTAAGGGTAGTGGAGGGCTAGACTTATTGGTCATTATGCATGAGATGTATGTGGACCATTAAGTAGCATTGCTAGGGGAAGACTTCGGTGTTTTATCACATTTCACTAAAGACTTGTCTAGATATGACTATGTCCATCTGATAAAGTCCAAAGGTGAATCATTTGAGATGTTTTGAACATTTCAAGATGAAGTGCAAAACAACTTGGCAAAACTATTAAGTACTTTGATTAGATCAAGGTGGTGAATATTTGAGCCAAGAGTTTGACAATCATCTCAAAACTATGAAATCGTTTCAGAGTTGACTCCACCCGGAACACCACATTGTATGGTGTGTCTGAAATGAGGAATTGAACCTTGTACGACATAGTTCGTTCGATGATATGTCAATTAGACTTTCCTATTTCCTTTTGAGGATATGCATTAGAAATAATGCGGTTACACTAAATCGAGTTCCTACTAAATCGGTTCCTAAGGCCCCACATGAGATGTGGCATGAAAGAAAACTTAGTTTGTCTTTCATGAAGATTTGGGGTTGCAAAGCTTATATAAAGAGACTTGTCTCTGATAAGTTAGCACCAAATTTGACTAGGTTATTTTCAA
This sequence comes from Adenophora triphylla var. japonica, assembly GCA_022495995.1. Taxonomy (NCBI): domain Eukaryota; kingdom Viridiplantae; phylum Streptophyta; class Magnoliopsida; order Asterales; family Campanulaceae; genus Adenophora; species Adenophora triphylla. Next base: position 121,202 of record JAFEMH010000174.1, read on the forward strand.
AAATTAATCTTACAACCACAAAGAGAACAAAATGTTTGTTGCTCTATACGATTTGTTTCTTGAGAAATAGTTTCTCAATTAAGAATCTTGTGGGAGTAAAATTAATCTTGAAGAAAGTTAAAGAACCTGAAAATGACATGGATCCAAGAGTAGAGACGGGACCAAGTTCACAAAGGAGTTGTGGAACCGATTCAATATGCACAAGTCCATCGTAGATCGGATAGGTTACGATCCGAACTCAAGAAATATTGATTTCTCATATCGGAAAGTAATAAGGTGGAAGTCATTGAGAATGACAATCCTACTTCCTATCTTGAGGCGATGTCCACTCCTAATTTGGATAAATGGTTAGGAACCATGGAATCCGAATTACAATCCATGTTTGACAATCAAGTTTGAAACTTGATTGGGCTACCTGAAGATGTAAAAACTAAAGGGTGCAAGTAGGTCTTCAAGACCGACATGGATGGGAAGGTGAATACTTTCATGACTAAGGATTGTAACAAAGGGATTTAGGCAAATTCATAGTATTGACTATGTTGAAACCTTTTTCGCCAGTTACGATGTCGAAGTCTGTTAGAGTTTCAATTTCCATTATCACATATTGTGACTATGTGATATGACAAATGGATGTCAAACGACTTTCTTTAAATGGAAAGATTATTAAGGATGTGTATAGTATACAACCCAAATAGTTTGTCGATCCAAGAAACTCTAATAAAGTATGCATGTTGCAAAGATCCATGAGATGGGTTGAAGCAAGCTTCAAGGAATTGGAATCTTCGTTTTGATGAATTGGTCAAAGAGTTTGACTTCATCAAAGAACAAAGATGAATCTTGTGCATGCATGAAATTCAGTGGGAGCGTGGTATTATTTCTATTGTTTTATTACAATGATACCTTGCTCATTGGAAAAACAAGTTCTGACACTCAAGACTGTCAAGTCTTGGTCAAGGAAAGGTTTCTCAATGAAAGATATGGGTGGAGCCGCTTACATCCTTGGCATCAAGATCTATAGAGATGGATCTAGAAGGATAAATTGATTTGAGTCAAAGTGTTCACATTGACAAGATTCTTAGAAGAGTCTAAGAAGAGTAGCTTGTCAATGGGTCATGGTATTTCTCTTAGCAATATTCATTGTCTTATGACAACTGATGAGCAAAAGGGAAATGAATGAAGTTTCATATGCTTTGGCATTTGGATCTGTCATGTACGACATGATTTGTACTTGACCCGGCATCTCATATGCTCTAAGCATGATGAGTCGATACCAATCTGATCCTGATGTAAACCATTGGATGGCAGTCAAGATGATCCTTAAGTACTTAAGAAAAACTAAGGATACGTTCTTGGTATTTTAAAGATTGGAAGTTAATCTTGTTGTAAGGGTTACATAGATGCTAGCTTCCAAACTGACAAAGTTATTTTAAAATCGCAATTAGGATTTGTGTTTATGCTTATTAGAGGTGCAGTTTTGATTGGAAGATTTCCAAGCAGAAATTGTAGCCGATTCTACTACTAAGGCCGAATTTTAGCAACATATGATGTCGCTAAAAGAGGCAGTTTGGATCAAAAGTTCATTAGTGTTTTGGAAATGTTCCAAGTATCACTAATCGGTGAAACTTTTGTTATGACAATAGTGGTGCCACTTGTGCAAACAATGGAACCAAGGTCACAACAGCGATCCAAACACTCACTTAGAAATTCTTCGAGGAATTCATAAAGAATGAGAAGACATTAAGATATACAAAGTATCAACCGATGATGACATAAGGGATTCACTAAACAAAGACCCTCGCACAGACAGAAGCATGATGGTCATGTTAGATCCATGAGTATTCGATACATAAATGGAGCCTAGTGCAAGTGGGAGACTGTTGGTGTAATGCCCTAGGCTTTAGTTATGTTTAACTGAAAACCGTTATGTATCATCCTTATTGTTTAAATTTATTATTTGATTATTATATAGTTTGCATATTTATTGTAATAATCTCTGTCCTTGATTATTAAGAGAATAATTAGTATAATTGTCAATGGATAATCATATGATGATTATATGCATAGAGATGCACATTGAAATTATGGGTACTTGTTAGAGAACAAGTGACTCGACTTGACCCGTATGAGATTTATGTCATGGTCAAATGTCATAATTAAATCTCATATGGTCACTTCATTTAGTCCCTAGACCTGAGATTATCATGACCTTACATATGATGAAAGTCATGTTTGATTTTAGTCAAACGATATCTTAACACGATATTTATAAAGACTATCTTTGACATGATCGAATTCATGATGGGAAGGATGATAAGTCAAGATGGAATTTGTCCCTCGAAAGAGAAATATTTTGCTTGGGCCCCTCGATGAGTGATAATGATGGAAAGTGTGTGGCCACACCCCAATGCGATTGGATTATCATTATACTCAAGATCGAGAAAGCATTGAACAGATACAAGTTGACGTGGACCATGACTTGTGTTCAATATAACATCGTGAGACAAAGGGAGAAATGGAAGTATACCATTGGAAACGTGAACTCCTACGTTATATTATTTGGGAGACATAATGGCTTGCTAGAGTCCGCTTATGTCTTATGAGGATCGATATGATCGAGCTCATTGCCAACATAATATAATCCTATTGGGTCACACACATCTAGAATGAATTGATTAAACCAAAGGAAGAAATGATTAAGAGTTCCTGATATGGCTTGTTCTGTAGCGCGACACAACTGGCCATCTGGCATGTTCTGTCGTGCAACACAACTAGCCACAGAGGCGGTTTACACTTGTTTCCTAATTTGATTAGGGCACAAACTCTAATACTAAAGTAGTATAAATATGAGTCTGTAAACAGCCAAAATAGAGCCGAATTTTCAAAATAGAAAATTCACAACAAAAGGTTTTTCAATATTTCTTCCATAGGTTTAAGAATCTAGCAATTCTCAAGAACTGTTCTTGGTTCATTCTAACGTGTGGATACTACTAGAGCGTCTTTGCTCGTACGACGATCAAGGCCTAGAGTTCAAATTGTCCAAAGCAATCCGAAGGTTTAAAGGTTTTGAAGATCGAAGATTGTGATTAAAAATCACACTGATAAATTGTTCGATAGCTCAAGACCGAAAAGTAATAAAGGTTAGTGAATTCTATCTCATAGGAATTCAATTTAATCGTATAGAACGGATCTTAGGGCTTTGGATTTTGTGTTATTTAGATGCTTATTCCGCTGCGCATGGACCCATAAAACCCAACAAGATATGTATGAGAGAGATTTGTGTGAGAGAGAGAATTGGTATGAGAGAGAGAGAGAGAGGAATTGGTATGAGAGAGAGAGGAATTGTGTGTATTTAATGTGTGTATGCCAGTATTTTGGCAGAGTAACAATAAGGTGGTGAAAGAGGGATCCAAAAATTGGAGGAGGAGGCTCCATTTTATAGCTGCATGGGAGTGGCCAAGAGTGTCGCACGACCTTGCGTCTGTATTTTCCAATGGCACGCTTTGTCGCGGGACAGCATGAGCCAGGACTACTTTTGGCGCCAAATAACTTCTTGGAACCTTCTTGAGTAATTATAGGTCTAAAAACATGGATTAATGCCCTATAGGTACTATCTCAATAAAGAACTTACGAAAAGTCCTCGAAGGTTCCGGAATAAATATAAATGTACCCAAAACGCCCCTAGCACACTTTTATTGTGTAAAAGGCATTGTACGGGTCGCGAGTTGGATTGGGGTACTCACAGCGGCCCCTACCCCTCCTATCACCACCACTTTCAATTTCAACTTGTTCTTCTTCCTCATTTTGTTGAATATTTGGATTTTGATGATCAAACATCGTTGGGAAAGGAAGAACCAACATGTGACTTGCCTAAATTGCTTCTTCTTTGATTTTCAGCCATTTGTGTAAGATAAAATGAAGTTTGGAAATGAAACGGAGCTTAAAAATGGATGAAAATGAAGAAAAACACTAATTTCATTAGAAAACTAACTGAAAATAAGGTAATATTTAATTGGAAATTGGATGAGAGAAAGAGTAAGAGAGTATGTGAATATTTGAGAAATTGAGAGTAGAAGAGCAAGAGTAGAGAAAAAAGATGTGAAAATAAAATGGGAGGAGGGAGGTGATATTTATAGTTAGTAAATTAGGAAAAAAAACCTTTTTTTTTAATTTTTGTCAGCCCTCAATTAAAGTTCTGCCGGACATAACGGCTAGTTTGAAAAAGTAGCCGTTGGAATGGGTTCTGGCGTTCTGGCATTCTGCTCGGCCGAGCAACTCATATGACTCGATCGATCATGACCGTTATTGGAAATTTACACACTGGAAATGACCCCCTCGGCCGAGCAACTCATATGTATCGGCCGAGCAACTCATATGACCGTTTGAAATTAATTTGAAAATGTCAGTTTTAGCCGGTTTAACCGTCGGTTATAACCGACGGTTTTAACCGATGGTTAACCGGCGATTAACCGGCGGTTGACCGGTTTTCCATTATTCCCAACCGAAACCGAACCTCCATAAGATCGGTTCCGATTAACCGTGTTGACCGATTTTGACCGATTCCAAATCGGCCGGTTAGCCGGTCCAGTTAAAAAATGGCCACGTCTATTTATGCATATGACCCAGCAGTTAGGTGTAAGCTCGATGGTTAGTTCTTCTCCCACAGGTTTTTTGTGCTTACGAGAGGTGTGGTAGTGCTCACCTGTGAAGGCGGTTTCAACCATGAAATCGACCAGAGGCTGTGCTAGGAGTGTCTTCCTAGGCTGGTATCTCAAATCAAACTCGGTGAGTTTTATAGACCATTTAAGGAGACGTCCTGAGCATTCCAACTTATGCAAGATTTTCTTGAGGGGCGAATTAGTATACACAGTTATGGGGTGTGCTGAAAAGTATGCTCGTAGCTTCTTTGCTAATATAACCAAGGCGTAAGCTATTTTTCCAGCGTTAAAGTATCTGCTCTTCACATCTGATAATGCCTTGCTAACATAGTAGATAGGCTTCTGAGTGTTTCCCTCATTCTGGACTAGTACCTCAGCTATAGCGTGGTCAGTGGCTGCTAGGAAGATGTATAGCATTTCTCCCATGGCGGGGCTGCTTAGCAATGGAGGGGATCCCAAGTACTCCTTCAACTGTTTGAATGATTCTAAGCATTCAGATTTCCAGGAGAAGCTCTTGGTCCCCTTGAGAGATTTGAAGAAAAGTAGGGATTTCTCTACAGACTTTGCAATAAACCTATAAAGGGTTGCTATTCTTCCGTTCAACCTTTTAACTTCTTTGATGTTAGTAGGCTCTTTCATGTCAATCAATGCTTTGATTTTCTTTGGGTTTGCCTCGATCCCTCTTTATGACACCATAAAGCCTAGGAACTTTTCGGCCGTCGCCCCGAATATGCACTTACTTGGGTTCAATTTCATGTTGTTTGCCCTTAGATTTCCAAAGATTTCTTCCAGATACGGGGTGTGACTACTAGTCCTGGTCTTAATGACCATATCGTTAATGTAGGCTTCCATGTTTCGACCTATCTGCTCCCCAAATACTTTGTTTACCATGCGTTGGTAGGTTGGGCCAGTGTTTTTAAGCTCGAAGGGCATTATGGTATAGCAATAAATTACTCTAGCTGCCAGGAAGGATGTCTTCTCAATATCTTCCTTTGCTATCTTTATCTGGTGATAACCAAAGTAGGCGTCTAGGATGTTGAGAGTCTTATGTTCGGCTATGGATTCTACCAGCTTGTCAATTCTATGGAGAGGATAACTGTCTTCCGGGCAGGCTTTGTTGAGATCTTTAAAATCTACACACATTCGCCACTTCCCGTTTTGTTTCTTGACCATCACAACATTGGCCAACCAAACAGGATATGTTGCTTCCCTAATAATTCCAGCACTTAGCAGTTTCTGCACCTCTTCCTTGATTGCATCTTCATTGTCATTCGCAAAAATTCTCTTTGTATGTTTGATAGGTTTAGCAGACGGATCGACTTCCAGCTTGTGGACAACAACCTTTTCTTTTATTCCTCCAATATCCTCGACCTTCCAGGCAAAGAAATCAAGATTGTTTTTCAGGAGGGTGATGATTTCCTCCCTTTCTTCCGGGGAGAGCTGGCCTCCAATTTTTATTTTCTGCTCTGGATAGTCGGGATTGAGTATAATTTCTTCCAATAATTGTTTCTCTAAGTCTTCTACCCTCATCACCATCTATGTCTAGGTCCTCCATTTCCACCACTTCGTCTACATCCAGTAGCTCTCCTTTTCTAAAGTCAGGGTTGGCCCTCGAGTTTTGGCCGCTGACGAGATGAGGGGCTGTATCTGAGACGGACAGAACTGTGTCATCACTGTCATCTTCTTGAATGTCCAGTATCATGTGTTCCTCATCTTCTTCTTCGAAAATCGGATGAAGCCTATAACTGGTGCTGGTAGTCTTTACAGACTTAGAGATTTTCAGGTTTTCCTCTAGCGTGTCTACTTTCACCTTTCTGGCAGTTTTTCTGGTTCTATTCACATATTCCAAGAAGTCTTTAGCGGAAACCCTCACGCATCCGATTCCCATGCGAGTGGGGAACTTAACTCGCTGGTGGGGGAGGGAGGCGACTAACCCGAGTTTGCCTTGACTTGGGATGCCTAGGATGGCATGGTAGTCACTTGCTAGATCCATGTCCACAAATTTTATTGTAGCCTCAGCTCGGAAGGGATGGTCCCCAACTTCTCGTAGTAGGTCAATCGTCCCCATGGCGCTGACCTTGTGGTTGGTGAAGCCCACTAGTCTTCCAGAGAATGGCTCGAGCATGCTATCTTTCATATTCATCTTCTGAAAGGTAAAGTAGTATAGAATATCCCTAGAGGCCCCCAATTCTATGAGGAGTCTCTCTGATTCACAATTATCAATCCTCCCTTTGATTACCAAAGGTTGTTCACGAGACGCGCGACTTCCAGCTATCTCATTTGGGGAGAAGCTGATGCCTTCCTCCTCCTTATGGATACGGGCGGGGATGTGGTAGACCTTGCTTAATTCATGTATCTGATCCTTCAAATTTTTTTTGGAGACCGTCTCCTCCCTTATGACATGGAGTTTTGCCATAGGACGCATGTCTTCCCTTTCATCATCTTTATCACCATAATCTTCTCTTCTTCGCTTGTTATCTTTTCGCATAAAGTTGCAGTCAATTTCCCTTCATTCACCCATCTCTGGATCATTCTTTTGAGGGAGATACAATTCTCTGTGTCATGTCCTTGTAGAAGGCACAATACTTAGAGTTTTCAAAGACATGTTTTGTTCTATCACTGAGTGGTCAGGGATCTGGTAGGTTCACCAATTGTATGATCTCCGTGATAGGTTTAGCGAGTGGGGTGAAGACCTCGACTTTTTCGGTAGCTCGTGTCATATTCTTTCCTTTGTAGTTATTTCTGTTGGAAGTCTGGTTGGTGCCAGCTGCATCTGTTTCCAGTTTTTCAGACCTTTTCTTGCTTTTCTCTTCTGCCATAGCTATGGCGTAAGCCACATTGTACAAATTAGATTTCGACTTAGGCTCCCTGGCAGATAGTTCATAGATCAATTGTCTAGATCTCAGCCTAGAGTTGATGCCGATAATCACCTCCCGGTCAATTAGGCTTTCCTCTACTTGGTCAGCCATGGCTCTAAACCGATTGTAGTAACTTAGAGTGGCTTTATTTTTGCCTTTCTCGATGTTGGCAAGGTCTGTCAGTCTTTTCTTTCTCTTCCCAGCTGTTGTAAAGTGGTCCAAGAACCTCCTCCTCATAATTTTCTAACTGTCAATGCTTTCCTTCTTTTGCTCATGGAACCATGACATGGCTATTCCGGAGAAGGTACTCGCAAAATCCTTGCAGATAATATCATCTGCCTTGATGAGGAGTGCCATAGTGGATTCAAAACATTGCACATGGTCTCGTGCGTCTGTGTTCCTTGCATATTTTTCTAAACTGGGGATCTTGAGAGCCGGATTGGGAGGTAGATCATTAATATACTGGGAGAAAGGACGAGTGGCACTGGTATCATCATCATCCACTTCCTTCCTCCCTATTTCCATTTCGTCAATTCTTTTTTTCAAGAGAAGAATATCCCTTGCATCGATTCCCAAGCCAAATTGGGAACTACGATGGGTCCTTTCTTTTTCTCTTCGCCTATTTACTCGGCTTTATTCCTCATGTTGTTGATGATTATCCCCGTGTCCAGTTGGTGCTCTGCCATTCAATGGCCTGAAATGACGAGGAGGGGTTATGTCCCTTCTAGGAGCCATCTCTGGATGGGGAGGAATTCTGCGACGAGGAGAGCCCCTATACCGAGGAGGACTCCTAGGTCTAGCAGGACTCATATGCCGAGGAGTGGGATTGCGACGAGGAGGTTTTTTTTTGCCTAGCTTGACTGAACCTTGCTATTAAGTCAGTCGAGTTAACCTCTTGGTCCCTTTAATTGTTCAACTTATTTCTAAAATCTACCTCGTTTCGTGTGTTTCCATGTCCAGGAGCTTTATGACAAGGAGGAACATCTTGAGCGGGGATTTGTTTGGATCTACCAACAGCGTCGTGATGTGGGGGATTTTGGCCATGGGGAAGATTTTCTCTATTCCCCCAACTATCACGCCTATCAAAACGACTCCCCCCCAAGGGAATTTCCTATCCTGGTAGGTCTTATGAATTCAGCCAGTGAGTGCTCTAGGTCTAATTGCAGCAAGGTATTTTGTGTTTCATAAATGTGGTGCAGGGTGTCCATCTGGCGATGCAAAAGAGTTTTGCGATCAATTTGTGGGGGAGATGTTCCTGTGCCTCCCTGGGCGGCATTCCTCCCCGTCTGACTACCAGAAGGTCTTCCTCGTTGTCGACGACGGGGAGGGTTCAACAGTACCTCGGTTACTAGCTGTCCACTAGAATGCATGTTCATTCCTAGTGGGGGCAGCCAATCGTTCAGTGGTTGAGGAGGCGGCAGTCCCCCATTGGCAAGTGGAATAGTGTTACCAGCGTTTTCATGAGTCTCCTCCACAAGATGGTTATTCTGATCAGGAGTGATACTAGAAGTGTGTCCTTCTTCCATTAGGATTAGAAGAACGGAGCAGAATTTTTCAATCTAATAAAATGATAATACGATCGCTTCCCGGTAATGGAATCAAACTAATGATGCCAAAAATGTTCGGATTAGTCCAAATCCAGCGGTAGGTTGTATCCTAGATGTTTGAATAGCCTGAAAAAGATGAACAAACACGTAAACTAAGCCAGGGATTCACTGGCGAAGGCCCTCCGACGTGAGAGTAAGTATTTGTGAGCAAATCAATTGATAAGAGTTTAGGGTCAAGAGAATACGTGTGTATACGTACCAGAATTGTGTGAATTATGGCTTGTATTTATAGGTGTAGGATATAGAGTCCTGCCTTGCATATAGGAAGTTATGTGAGATAAGGGTTATAATCCTATTTGGATTATAATTCTCTACAATCTTTATTGTAGTAGGATTATAAGTGCCTTTTGTACGTATGACTAGGAGGCTTGCTACTCGGCATAAAGTGTTGGCCGACATATGTGAATGCCATGTAAAGAGATGAACAAGGGTAGGGAAGCACATTCCCCTTATCTTGATATTGGCCGAAGAAGCTCTGATAGTCATTTGATGATGTCATGATCTGCATGTTTATGTACCTTGGTCGGCATATCTCAGTATTTTTGCCTTAGTTATAAAATCACTTTACTATGTCTTACGACGATTGGGAAATGACGAGTGGACATGACGATAATAGGTATGAAAGCTCATTCTTTATGTTGTATTTAAAACTTGTATAGATTTTACTTTGGTCCAATCCATTAAGTTTTATCACGCATGCTCGTACTTGGTTTATTATACCGTTTAAACAATTATACCATCCAACAAACAAACAAACCTGCATTCATATAAAACATGTTAATCACCATTTGACTAATATCCTTCATTACACATGTACAAGAAGGTTGGCAATGTACGTTAGTGCGTTGGCTTACTCACAAGTTGCAAATGTTGTTTGCCAACTAATCTTAGATATTAGTTGTGCATTAAATGTAGTCTTTGTGAAAGGGAAATATACCCACCAAGTCACAACTAAAACTAAAGGGAAAATTTTAAGTAAATTGCCCTACTACCCATATTTAGGACAAATAGCACATGTGTACCTCAAAATTTCACAGAAATTGTAATTGTAGGTATTAATATTAGTATCATTGACACAATCAAATTGTTTAAAGGGGATAAAATTGTAGTATCATTGACACAATCAAATTGTTTAAAGGGGATAAAATTGTATAATGTTAAAATATTTGACCTTTAAATTATTTTCATAAGTTGGAGAGTAAGAATAAAAAGGAAAATTTACTATTTTTAATATAAATTAAATTATTTTTTTGATATAATTAAAATTATTTTTATGAAATGCAAAAAAAAAAGATTTTATTATGAATAAATTCAAATATAAGTGAGAAAATAAATAAATTAAGAAATTAATATTATATAACCATAAAACTAGAAAAATCTAAAACCACTTTTTGTTAATTTTATATTTATTTAAAAAATTATTTATTAAAAAAAAAAACAGATTTGGGCAAAATCAAGATTTCCCAAATTAACACCTCCATCGACTCCATCTTCCCCGTCACACCTCCACCGCCTTCTTCTTCCCCAAAGCGCACCTCTCCGTCTCCATCTCTCCCCTCTACCTCCACCCACCGTCATCCCCTTTCCCCCACTACTTCAAATTCAGGTCATAATCTTTCGACTATGCACCATCATTTTTGTTCCCAAATTACTTCTATTTTCCGATTTATCATCGTTGTCGCCTCCTCCTCCTCCTCCCATTTATTCTCCATTAATGTCGTGTTGTTTGTATCTATTGATTTAGTTCATTTTTATTCAATTTCCTCTTCCCAAAAATAAAAATTGCTAACCCCCTATTCTATTGATTTGAATTGAATTTGAGAATCTTGATTTTGCACAAATCTGGAAGAAGGGAAAAAGGATGAGAGAGAGAGAGAAAGAGAAATAGAAAGGAGAATGGTGGATCTGGAATGATGAAGGCCATTTTGGGCCTTAGCCCGTGGACAAACAATTGGCCAGCAGCCCGCAGCCCGTTAAGCCCGAAACCCGCAGCCCGTGGACAAGCCTGTGTCCGGCCCGCCTTATTTGACGGTACAGGCCTGGGCGAGAGAATTGGGCGACGGACGGGCCAAGCCCGCGGTCTTCTAAGGCCCGTTTCCCTTATGTCTGTTTGGCCCCCCTTTTTTTTTTTTTTAAATGACCTTAATGCCCCTATATATATCCGTTAATATAAACGTTGGAGGGGCATTTTGATCAAAAAAAAAAAATCTGAAAAACTATAAATAACACTTCTTACTTCTAATTTTTTTCCAAAAAAAAATCATACTACCTCAATATTTTCTCTAATCCATCCCAATTCCCATAATTCCATGAAGAAAGAAGGTGGAGGTAATTTTATTGTTTTAAGTATTTCATTTTGTATTAAATTTCATGCTTTAATATTGTGTTAATAGTAATTTGTTATTTATTATTTAATTCCGAAAATTCCCAAAAAACTAGTATTTACTAGTTAAATATTGTGTTAAGTAGTTAATTTTTTTCCTTTAATTATTTATTTAAATATTTTGGACAAAAATATAAGTCCTTTAATTAAAAAAAAGTAGTTAAAAAATTCTGAAAAAAAACGAAAATAAAAAAAACAGTCCATTAATTAAAAAAACAGTTAAAAAATCGGAAAAAATCTGGAAAAAAATTCGAAAACTTAAAAAAAATCTGAAAAAAAAAACAGTGGTTTAAAAAATAAAAAACTTTCAAATAAAAAATGTTTTAAATTTCTAGTTAATTCATTGTTTTTGTCAATTGTTTTTCTTTAATTTTTCTTTCAAAATTTCAAAAACAGTCCTTTAATTCATTGGTTTAAATTTCAAAAATTTCAAAAACAGTTCTTTCAAAAACAGTGGTTTAAATTTCGAAATTTCGAAAAAAAAAATCCTTTAAAAAACAGTACTTAAAAAATTCTGGAAAAAAAAAATCAAAAATATAACTCAAAAAAAAAAAAACAGTCCTTTAATTCATTGTTTATTGTTTTTGTTTGTTGTTTTCATTTAATTATTTCTTTTAAATTGCTAGTTAATTGTTTTTTGTTAAATATTTTAAATTTCTAGTTATCAATCATGGATGATATAGTTAATGATATATTTGCATATTCCCCCCCCCCCACCACCGGTTCAAAATCAAAATTAAAATCAAAATGTACCCATTCCAAACCGCCACTCAATAGATAATTCATTTTTGCACCGTAATGTACCTCATCAAAATTTATGACGAATAGATAATTCTCTTATGGATCGTAATGATCAAATTATGTTTGATCTAATTAATCAATCCTCAATATACCATGTGTCACTTACCCAAGAGTGGATGCTGATTTGGTTACCATGTTCTTAGTGAGTTGTCGATTGCCTATGTCACTCTCGGATGATGATAGATTGACCCGCTACTCTCAAGGCCTTAACCCCTCATACCAACCATTGAGTCGTCAAACCGTTACTAGGCATATAAAGAAGCTATTCCAAACAGGTAAACTTAAACTATCGAGTCAACTCCAAGATCACAAGGGTGGTATTTGCTTAACTACCGATGCTTGGAAGGCCACTCTAAGTTCTAGTTTCGAAACCTTCACTTGTATCACTGCTCATTGGATTGATGACGATTGGTTGTTGCAAAAGCGGGTGATTTCCTTTAGAACAATGCCCTATCCCCACACGTCCTTGCAATGTACGAGCCATATTAAGGATGTATTAAGTGAGTATGTCATCATGCCCAAAAATTTCACCATGTCCTTTGATAATGCAACCTATAATACACTCACTGCCAAAATGTTGATCGAAGCATTTGATCCTCCTCTAGATGGCACATTGTTTCATGTTAGGTGTGTATGTCACATTCTTAATCTATGTATCCATGATTTGATACGCTCACTAAAGTACCTCACCACCCACATTAACACGGCTTGCCATGTAATTCGAAATTCCGGGCCAAGGTTGAAAGTTTATGCCGATTTATGTGGCGCTTATAACATGAAATACTTGAAGCCAAAAGTGGCCGAGGATATTAAGTGGAACTCAACCTATACCATGTTGAAGAGAGTGGTTGACTATAAGGTGGTCATAAAGGAATACTTTGCGAATTATCAAATGGACAACCAAATTAGTGATCATTATTGGTCGATAGCCACTGCACTATTAGGTTTACTTAAACCTTTTTGGAGGGCTACCAAAATATTTTCGGGAAGCTATTATCCCACCTCCCATATTTTATGTCGTGAGCTATATGTCATAAGTGGGGTTATTAGCCAATATAGAACACATGAAATCTTTGGAGGTGCCGTTATGGATATGGAAAAAAAATTCACCAAGTATTATCCACATTTTCCCATAGCTTCCCAATTAGCCGCGATAATGGATCCTAGAATTAAGTTCACATTATTAGGTGAATTGTTTGATCAATTTTATGAAAACATGAATCCCGAGCTTGAACCTAATAGTGTAATCACTTTGTCTAGGCAACAACTTAGGGAAATTCACACCATCCTATTTCGTTTGTATGACCACTATTGTAGAACACTCAAAGGGCCAAACACTACATCCGAAAAATTAGGAAAAGAGAAAACTAAGTTGTTTAAAAAAGGTTGGGGTTTCTTGAAGAAAGCAAAAGGGTCATCCACATCCTCTTCTAGTACTACTATTGAAAGTGGGGGGAATGAATTACACCAATACCTTGATAGTCCCTTCTACCCCTTAGATGGTGAAAGTTTTGAGGACTTAAATGTTCTCCAATGGTGGAAATCTCATGCTAATATTTATCCTATTCTTTCTATGATGGCACGTGATCTACTTACCACTCCGGTGTCCACGGTAGCATCGGAGGCTGCTTTTAGTGCTACAGGAAGAGTCGTGACGAAAAAGAGGAATAGACTAAAGCCCGCTCTAATTGAGTGGTTGATTTGCCTTTCGGATTGGGATGATGCGAAATTGAGGAAACAAGGCACATTTCGAGATCTTGAAGATGACGAATGTGATAGCCCCGATGAAGACGACCTCAACGAAGAGTTTTTGAGAGATGGATACTAGAAGATTCGAAGAATTCAACAATTTCAAAGAGTTTGAAGCTACAACGATATTGAAGATTTAAAGCTTTTTTGAAGAAAATGTTTAATTTGAAGATTTGAAGACTATGTTATTTGAAGATTTGAAGACGTTTTTAATTATTTCCAAGATTATGTTTTAAGACTATGTTATTTCAAGACTTTGTTATTTAAAAAACATGTAATTTAAATTTTCATCATTTCAAGAGTATGTAATTTAAATTTCCATCATTTGAAGACAATGAAAATCCAAAAAAATATGTTGTGTTCTATTAGTAAATTGACTACGTTAGTACGTTATTTCATAATTTTACTTCATTTATTTACAACATTCACAAATGTATACTTCATTTATTAAAAAATAAATGTACATTGTTTTTACTAAATTGATGCTGCAGGAATTGTGCTTATCAGTAATCCTCCACGTGGCAGGACCAATCACCTGGCTCCTTGACCTGAAATCAGAACCCACGACTAGCCGGATGTGTCTCCGGCGAAGACGCTCGGGCGTGAGAGTAAGATTACGGTTGTATATAGCTCAAAATGTATTGAATAATGAATTCAGTTAACAAAATGGCAGTTACCTCCCACCGTTTGATAGTGTTGAAGTATTTATAGGTGATGGTTGTTGTATTTTTGGTGGTACTACATGAGCTCCATGATTATAGCGGCAGTTATGGGTCATGAGAACGTGCCTGTAACTGTCCCTGATTTATAGGAATGCGGTTATGGAAAGATTTGACCCATGTACGTCCACCTTAGCTAGCTCGACGCTTGAGCGATTAGGTCGAGGTCGCCACTTGAAGAAGGGTCGACCTGACTGGCGGGTAGAGCATGGTTCGTACCCGGATTGTAGTATGGATCATGAGGTCGGACTAAGTTAGGTCGGGACCTATTAGGTTGGACCATGGACTTAGTCGACTGATACTTGAGATGGGCTTTGGGCCTTGCTCTGATTGGGCCAGCTTCATTGAGAATGTAGGAGTCAAGGCTGTCTGTGATTGGGCTTTACCCATTTGGCCCAACTCGACACTTTTGGTATGTTCAGTGGCCCCCAACTTTCGAGTTGACTTTGTCGACTAGGAAGTTAAGGAAATCTCGATGGAAATTTGTTGTTACTCGCAGGTCGATACTCGCAATGAAGTTTAGTCGACTATGATGACGTGGCACAATCTTGGACGTCGATGACGAACGGTCAGATCAGAACGAGCGCCATTTTTCTGTCATCATTACTGTTTTGACGCTTGGTAGTCTTTCTCGAAAACCGCTTCAGAGTTTAATTTTGGAAAATCAATTTTGAATTTCTTTTCCCTTTCCAAATTTGGGAAAATATAAATACTCAAAAACCCTTTCTGATTCGAATTCTTACCGTCTTCAATCTCTTCTTCCTCGACGATAATTGCGGAATTGCAGCAGGATTTAACCCAGGCTTGCGTCTTTGTGTACGACTCCCCCTTCTGCAATCAATTGAGGTATTTATCTTGTACCTTTGCTTTAGGGTTTTAATTCATGCTCTGTTTTCGTTTTCGCCATGGCTAGAACTTTCCGTAGTGAACCAGGAGCTTGGTACGGGTACTGAACTGTTAACCGTACGGTGTACAAGAATGTGAACAGTGAGTGGAGAGTGATGTCCTTGGATGAATGCGCCTCTATCTTGACTAGGTGGGAGTTGAATTTCAGTGAGATAGGTTTGCCCATTGTAGGGGACGTTGAAAATCTAGTAGTCGATGATTCAAATATCGTCACTTTCCATCTGTTCCATGAACTACTCGACCATATCACCTTGTTTTATGTTAGGGACGTCCATAAACCTTCCTTCCTTAGAAATAGAATAGGTTTTCCAGGGGAGTCTAGGTCTCCCTTAGGTAGGTCGACTGAATGTGATCATAGGACTGACTCCCCTGCTTCCTCTTTTGTTTGTACAGATATGACGACTCAAGGTGGAGTTGCAGCTTCAACTTCTTCAAGTCCTCGAATAGTGGATGCGTTTGGCTCCTCCGTTGTACCGGGGAAGAATGAGAGAGGATACATACCCAGTAGGCCTCTTCGAGGAAAGAAAAATATGGAGTCCCGATATGACATGGTTTATGATTTCTGTGGAGTTAGTAGAGCGGATTATAGGGTAACCATCTTTAGTAAGACGGATTTTATGGCTAATTTCCGTACCAGCTTCACTACTGATGCCACTAGGGTGGCCTTCTTTTATGGACAGTTTGAGGCGGGGTTGAGGTTGCCATTGGATCCTTTCATCAATGAATTCCTTGAGTGCATGGATGCTCTTCCTCTCCAGCTTGGGGCCAACACCTGTAGGGTCCTGATATGTTTTGCCATGGTATGTAGATTCCTAGGCCATGAGCCCTGCATGAGAGTTTTCAAGGAGTTTTTTGCTCCTAAGCTCGACAAAGCTGATTGGGGGATTAACACTCTTTCTAAACCCAACTCCCCAAAGCTGTTTGCCAATCTTCCCAATAAACATAGCGGTTGGAATTCCCATGTGGTAGTTGTAGAGAGTAGGCTGGGATGGGAGTTCCCTTTGCCAAATAACGAGTCTGACGTTATTGACGAGGAGAATTACTGGGAGCCTCCATGGCACCAAACTTTGTATAGGAAACTGTGCGCATTGGTCGAGAAAGGGCCCATTAGCTGGGAGTTGCTAGGAACGACCAAGTACAACTATATCCAGGCTGGAATGATGCCTGGGGATGGAGTGGTAGAACCCCTTGTTCCTGTGTTGAGAGGCCAGGTATATCCAGACTGGGTTACTCATTCTTTGGGTAGGTTGAAGGAGAACTGTCAATTTTGTCAGAAGAACGAAAATTATTGCAAAGACAACGGAGAGCATATTGGTGGTAAGGGTTTACTTGACCTGTATTCATTAGCTCGTCCATTGTTAACTTGCATAAGTAACTTATTATTGGCACATAGAATTATTTTGAGCTGCCTATACAACTCTTAGCTCGTCTATTGCCTGCTCGTATGTAGAACTAGATAGCTCGTACATAGAACTATTTCGAATTGCAACTCTGTACTTATCAAATTGCCTGCTCGTATGTGTGATGATGTGCCACCAAATTTTTTCGAAAGGTCTTTGAAATTTTTCGTTTCTTTGAAAAACCAATCGAAAAGACCGGAGTCGCCACGCCATTTTTGTTTTAAGGGCCAAAACTTTGAAAAATGCCCGAGATTAGAGATTTGGGTTCGGAGGTCATGTTACACGCCGGGAAGGACGTTAGTGTGCACCCGGAATGCCTCGTAAAACGAGTCTTCCAAGCTAAAAACCATTTATTTGTGTGTGTGTGTGTGTGTGTTACTTTGGCCAAAATGAGTTGAAACTGAGGAAAGTAAAAATTGGGAAATCTTTTTAAGACTTTAAAATGATCCCATGATTTTTGGTGTGATTTTTGGGTTGAGTTTTGGTACTCAAAAGATTTTTGGAAGTTGGAAACCATTTCTGCCAGAATGAAAAAGGCAGTGGACATTTAATTTTGAAATGGACTTTAGGGCTTCAAAACTTCATAATCTGAGGAAAGTCAGAGAATGAAAGTTGTTCCAGACACCTCAAATAAGATTTATGTGAAAGAATTTTCCATTTTGGAGAAGATTTGAGGACCCAAAACCTTCTGGAAATCTCAGGTATGAGATCTGGACTTCCAGAGACTGGTGATCTGATCTTCAAAAGAAAATTTGAAAAATGGAGTTTTACTCACGAAAAAAATAAATTAAAAATATTTATGGAAATATCTTGATGTTGGCTACAAAAAGTGTTTTGTAGTCAACACCAAATTTCAAGTTTATCTGTGTCCAAAAAATTAGACCATGGACTGGGGTCTTAGAAAATTGCTACTGGACAGCAACTTCTTCTTGAAGAAAAACATGATTTTATAGGGGATTTGGCATCCATACTTGTCCCCATTTCCCTAGGTTTTGATTAGTGATCACTTGACATTTTAGTGGTGAATCAACTATATCAAACCATCCTTGGGGTACATTAGGACTAAGCACTTCATTTGCTTGGGAAGGGGGATATTTTTAGAGATGAAATTAAAGAGAAAAATCAACTAGAGATTTAAAGTGTGGACCATTTGAGATGGTCATTCATGAAGATGAACTTCAATATGACCATCTTAGGTCAAGACTTAAGTTAAACTAGACATAAAGTAAATCAAAGTAAGAAGAACAAGATGAACAAGAAGTTAAAAGGGAGTTTTAGGGTTTAGAGAAGGAGGGCTTTACCAATGGTGACACCCTATCTTCCTAGGCTTGGAATTTGACTTGAGGAGTATCAAGATTTGGTGTTTGACTTGAGGAGTATCAAGATTTGGTGTTTGGATTTGTGTTTGGGTGGATTCAAGGCTTGAATGTGTTTAGGGTTTGATGATAGAGTTGGTCAAAGAGAAAACAAGTAGATAACACTTAAGTCTTCTATGTTTTCTCTCTAATCCTCCTCCTAAGGGGTGATTTGAGCTTGGATTGGTATATGTATGAGAGTATGTATGAGAGTGTTTTGAAAGTATTTTGAGTGAGTGGGGTTTGGGAAAGATTGAAGAGAAAATGGTGGCAATTCTAGTAAATTCCCACTGTTTTCTCCTTATTTTTCGCCAGAATACAGCTTCTATGAGCCAATTGTGTTGTGTAAACTGAGAGAGGAGGGTTTAATTTATAGGCCTCTGGAAATGTCAATAAGATCTGCGTGGAGGGTATTGTAAACGTGCACTGTTCATTAAATGCAGCTCCAGGCTTTGGACAGGAAGAATAAAATTCAAAAGTCCAGCAGTTTATGTTTTTCAACTTGCCCAATTCGGATTTTTCCAATTTCTTTTGCTTTTTGAGATTCTTTCCTTGGTTTATCTTTAAATGGCAAACCCTAATCTACCCTTGGTTGGTTAGAAATGTTAGAAATGTTAGAAATGTTAGGAATGTTAAAACTTTCGTTAATTTTCTAACGAAAATGCTAACAACTCAAATTGGAGTACTTACAGTAGCCCCTCGGCGACGGCGCTTTCGAAGGAAGCGGGGTCGTCGATAAGAGTAAGGCTCCAAATTTGACAGGATGATCAAGTGATCGAGTGGATGAACCTATTTAATAGGCTACCTACGTATCCCAATTGGGGAATCAAGCCAGTCGTAGTTCGGGTCTTTTGCCTATCTTCAGACGTCGACCTAAGATTTGACTATTTTTGGAAAGTCGCCCTAAGATCTGACTATTTTTGGGAAGTCGCCCTAAGATTTGACTATTTTTGGGAAGTCGCCCTAGGATCTGACTATTTTTGGGAAGTCACCCTAAGATTTGACTATTTTTGGGAAGTCGTCCTACGATTTGACTATTTTGGGGAAGTCGCCCTATGGTCTGACTATTTTTGGGAAGTCACCCTAAGATCTGACTATTTTTGGGAAGTCATCCTATGATTTGACTATTTTTGGGGAAGTCGCCCTGAGATCTGACTATTTTTGGGAAGTCGCCCTATGATCTGACTATTTTTGGGAAGTCACCCTAAGATCTGACTATTTTTGGGAAGTCACCCTATGATTTGACTATTTTGGGGAAGTCGCCCTGAGATCTGACTATTTTTGGAAAGTCACCCTATGATTTGACTATTTTTGGGAAGTCACCCTAAGATCTGACTATTTTTGGGAAGTCACCCTATGATTTGAATATTTTTGGGGAAGTCGCCCTGAGATCTGACTATTTTTGGGAAGTCACCCTATGATTTGACTATTTTTGGGGAAGTCGCCCTGAGATCTGACTATTTTTGGAAAGTCGCCCTATGATCTGACTATTTTGGGAAGTCACCCTATGATTTGACTATTTTGGGGAAGTCGCCCTGAGATCTGACTATTTTTGGGAAGTCACCCTATGATTTGACTATTTTTGGAAAGTCACCCTAAGATCTGAATATTTTTGGGAAGTCACCCTATGATTTGACTATTTTTGGGGAAGTCGCCCTGAGATCTGACTATTTTTGGGAAGTCGCCCTATGATCTGACTATTTTTGGGAAGTCGCCCTGGTAATGACTTCGGTTTGTCGAATTAGGGGATGATTGCGATTTATCGCTTTCCTCGTGTTGTGTGTGATAGTGTTTTAGGTGCCTCAAACCTTAATGATGGCGTCTTGGGTGCCTCGAACCTTCATGATGGCGTCTTAGGTGCCTCGAACCTTGGAGATGGCGTCTTAGGTGCCTCGAACCTTGATTTGAAATGATTTCCCTTTGATGGTTTGGGATAGATGGTCTATTGGTGGACTTCATTTGAAGGGATCGGTCTTATGCTTGCTGGCGAGGAAATGGATGATAATGGGAAAAGAAACGGGATTCCGTTAACTTCGCTGGGGATTTTGTTAGCCTTTGTTGGAGTTTAGTCCAGGAGTATGAACCTAAATGGGGACTTAGTTCAGGGGTATGATTCTAAGTCGAGGTTTAGTTCAGGAGTATGATCCTAAATGGGGACTTAGTTCAGGAGTATGATTCTAAGTCGAGGTTTTGTTCAGGAGTATGAACCTAAATGGGGACTTAGTTCAGGAGTATGATTCTAAGTCGAGGTTTTGTTCAGGAGTATGAACCTAAATGGGGGCTTAGTTCAGGGGTATGATTCTAAGTCGAGGTTTAGTTCAGGAGTATGAACCTAAATGGGGACTTAGTTCAGGAGTATGATTATAAGTCGAGGTTTAGTACCTGAGAGAGACTATTTGAAGGCGTTCTCGCAGGGGAAGATTAGAGCTTTCGATGATCATCGGGGAAAAGGGTGACCGTGTTGGTCAAGTGGCTGGACCTAAGGTAGGCTACCTACGTATCCCGAGTGGGAATCAAGCACGGACGTAGTTCGAAACCGCTGGGATGGTCTTTGATGGTTTGACGGTATTTGGGAGTCACCCGAGGTTTGACTGTTTTTGGGAAGTCGCCCTAAGATTTGACTATTTTTGGGAAGTCGCCTAAGACTTGACTATTTTTGGGAAGTCACCCTAAGATTTGATGATAATGTTCTTTTAGAAAAGTAGTTGACTAAGATATGCTTTCATACGTCTTTGTGCTTACCTGTAGCTGCCGGAAGGACTGAGGCTACGGCTGATGTTGATGAAGAGTTGTTGGGTTGCGGTTTCTGCTGACGATTTGCTGTCTTTGGAGGCATTTTGACCTGAAGGGGGAGTTTGGTTGAGTCTGCATCTTGCTGGTGATCGTCAACCTTGTAGAAGTTGTTGAGCTTGTCTTCACATTGGGACTTCTTGCTTTTGAGAACTTGGTGTCTCTGACCGATTTTCATTTGAGAACTTGGCGTCCCTGACCGATTCGCATTTTGAGAACTTGGCGTCCCTGACCGAATTGTATTTGAGAAATTGGCGTCTCTGACCGTATTGTATTTGAGAACTTGGCATCTCTGACCGTATTATATTTGGGAACTTGGCGTCCCTGACCGATTTGCATTTTGAGAACTTGGCATCTCTGACCGATTTTCATTTGAGAACTTGGCGTCTCTGTCCGTACTGTATTTGAGAACTTGGCGTCTCTGACCGAACTGTATTTGAGAACTTAGCGTCTCTGACCTATTTGTATTTGAGAACTTGGCGTCTCTGTCCGTACTGTATTTGAGAACTTGGCGTCTCTGACCGAACTGTATTTGAGAACTTAGCGTCTCTGACCGATTGCATTTGAGAACTTGGCGTCTCTGACCGATTTGTAGACACTGGAGGTGATCTGCACATGTTTTGCCCGGAATCATCTCTTGCCGAAAAGGGGCATTTGATTTCTTGCGATTTTGTTGAAACCATTGATTTTGGACTTTGGTAAATATCTTCCTTGTTGAGGGTAAGTCTCAATAGCGAAGGAGAATGGTCTTTCACGTTCGAATCCCTGCATTGGTTAGTAGAGAGGAAGATGTATATATGACATTCATGATGACAGATGCATGCATGGAATCAGAATGATTATGACAGTATCACTACATATGTTCGCGAGATGATGCATTTACTTGCTTTCGAAGATGCACTTAGCCTAAGCTTTTGGCAGGGAAATTATGATTTATGATCTTCAATCACTTAGGATTTTTCCTATTGATTCAAGTTTTGTGCATGCTACATGAGCCCTTGGGATATTTTTGTGGGGATGCATGGTGATGAAAGGGGATGCATTGGGATGTATGTGTCTGGAGACTGTTTGGGACAGATTTTGAGCAAGTGGGGGAGGTGAGAGCCCTCGATCGCAATTTAAACAGTGGTTGTTGATGAGGTTTTTTTTTTACAGTATCACATGGACCTCAATCTTGATGAGATTGGATTCGGATCCCGGGTCTTGTTTGGAATTTTGCCTCTCAATTTTGGTCATTTGAAGCTGATGCTGACAGGCTCTAGGGCACGTTGATATGAGTGAAACTTCTTTCATTTGGGTGAGCCGTGACTTGGCCGAAACCTTGTTCGGAGAATGATTTGATGAAATTGCTAATGCCGGGTGAAGCTGTTGATGTGACTAGACCTTTCTTGTGACTTGATAAAATTCAGGTCCAGAGGACCAGCTTGGCAAAGTCCATGGATCCTGAGTAGGCAAAGTCCAGATTTTAAAGAAGTGACTTGGCGAATCTATCTCGTAGTGAAGAACCCAATGTGGACCCAAAGATGACTATAGAAGCCCCAGCTTGAAGAGCTGATACAGGAGAACCTGGGAGAACCGCTTAGCAAGCCCCAGCGTGAAGAAATTCAGAGTGGTCTTATTGCAGACAGAGTCATTATGTGGTCGAGGAGGCGCCCCTTTTCAGATCTTAGTCGATCAGTCAATGGACAAGAACCAGAAATGTTTACGTGCAGGGGCACATCTTTCGAGAAGTGGGAATGAATCCCGATTTTGTGTATACACACTCGCTTTAGGTTTGACTCTTTTGAGAGAGTATAAGCATCACAAGGTGTGGAAAAGTGTATGGAAGCCCTGGCGACGGAAAGACGTTGTTTGGCTCTATTTCCCTATGATGGAGAGAGAGAAGACTTGTCGAGACACTTGAAAACTTGTCTTATTCATGATGATCACAAGGCTGATTAAAACCCTTTGTTAATGTTCGGGTTATCCAACTCCTAAATCTGATATGAACAAATATTTTGATTAATCACAAGGAGAAAACCAACTGATATCGAGAATCAAGCTCGGAAGGGCGGAAAGTGTATAGGGACGATCTTTGATGAGACCGGATTTTTTTTTTTTGAGATTTGTTTGTGATTTCGACCGGATCAGTGATGGTTGCCTACGTTCCCCTCATTAAGAGGAGCTCAGGTCGTCGTAGTTCGGGCCTATCCCGAATGAAAAGAGAACGAATGTTGAAATTCGAGGATCTGAGGACCTTTGGGGATTTTGAGGATTTGGAGGATTGAATAACATATCCCCTTAGAGTGTCCATGAAAGACACGGATGCGAACCCCAGTGGGACATCCACGGCAAGTGTTTGTGGAGTAGAAATGAATTATGCTCACATCAGATTTGAATTTGCACAATCTTTGATTGATGATTTTGAACCAAGATGGATTAGATTCCAATTTAAGCAAGCAATGAAGCGTTAATTTGATTTAGATCTTAAAGATATTATGATTAAATTGCTATCCGATAGGAATTTCAGCTGGGTTTCCGGGCTTCGATCGGCCATCGGGTAATTTTGGGAGTTATGACCTCTTAAAGTGAGGGGTCGGCTGGGACTTTCTTGGCGAACCTCTAAAGATGAGAGGTTGGCTTGCAGGGATGTGTTTGGAAAATCTATGGCAGGGAAGATTGATTGCCCCTAAGGATGAGAGGTCAAATTTTGACCTTGGCCAAAGGCGAGGGTAATGGTGATGGGAGTATCCTCTAAAATTAAGAGGATGGCTTGGGATTGGTTTAAGGTATTGATAAGAGGAAGTCCAAGCTATCGAGAACTTTTGTGAACTTGCGAGAATTCGGGCTCCTTTTTGATCATTGGAGAGCCTCTTTTTTTTTTTTGGAAGGCTTCCTGATGAGCTTGGAATTATATCCGAGATTGTGAGGATTTTAAAATCATTCTTTTGAGAATTCAGAAGGCCTCTTTGAGGAGTTGAGAATTATCTTTCCTTCCTTCACAACTTGAACATTTTATGCATCGCCGACTCTCGACGCTAACTTCTTTGGCGTTGCTTGGACTTCTCTCAATAAGGAGCAAAGGTGATGGCTAAACAGGGTTTCAAAACATGTCGATCTTGAAATGAAAGGGTAGTGTTTAGTGAGGGTGAGGTAATGGCTTTCCTATGGGTGAAAGGCTTCAACCGCAATCCCTACCGGATGACCTGAGATTAAGTCTTCATTGCTTGCTTAAGCTTTAAATGAGAAAAGATCCATGCAAATTTATCGAATAACGAGATGATGAGGCTGATGAAAGGGATGTGAGCATATGAGATGCAAGATGGGGAGTTGGTAAGCCCCAATTTGAGAGGGATATCAATTGATTTTCTCACTCCAATTAATTTAAATATTAATCACTTCAAAGAATTAGTGGTTGAGCAGCACAAGTGATCATCTAGGATAAAACCATTTCAATTAAGTGTAACGTGGGTGTGCAAGTGATGTCTTGAGTCTAGCAAGAAAAGAAGAAAGACTTATATATATATAAATTTTAAATGATAGTTAAGCTATCTTTCCACAACATTCGAGGTGGACAAAACCGACAAGTGTCCAAGATGGACTTAGGTGAAATAAAACTACTAGAACCTACGAAGGTTGACTAAAAGACTATTTTAGAGATAGGTAGCCCCTAGTCTAGCCGCTCTTTGCTGTTGGACCATGCATCTATTCTTCGACGCTGGAGATGGGAGCTATTGCAGGTCTTTCCATCAGGACTTCTTCTTGCTCAATCCAACCATTTTCCTTGCCTGTGATGACTGGTTCATTGACCTCGCAAAGGGAGGAGTCAAACTCCATTATGTTCCCAAGTCTTGAGCCACCAAACTCGATCATGTTGACACTCATGCTGTTATTTCTAGGGAGCGGGTTATTGATAGTATTAGGCCCTTCAGGAACCTCTAACCTCCCTTGTTCAATCAAACCTTGGATTGCCTTTTTCAGGGGGACGCAATCATCTGTCAGGTGCCCGTGGTACTGATGAATGGCACAATGCTTGGAGGTATCCAAAGGAGCATTGGGGTTTCTAGGCTGATAATTTTCCAAAGGCCGAAGCAAACCTTCTCTCACCAAACCTCTGAAGATATCACTCAAAGGCATCCCAAAGTTTCTCAAGTCTTGGAGCCGGGATCTGGATGCATCAGGTTTCTTGGGAACGAAGGAAGTGGATTGTTACAGTCCTATCCCGCATAGCTAATCACTTCTTTACCTTTTGGTTGGGCAGGAGCTGTGTTGGAGGTGGAAGAAACCCGGTATCGTAGCGGAGTGCGACGATCGGCTGGCGATTGTAAGCCTTTTCGAACTTAGCCCCGGAATTAACCATTGCACGCAAGTCGGCGTAGGGAAGTGGCGAGGAAGCTCTCAAATGCGGCTTCAAACATGAGCGAAAGATGTCTAAGCGCTCTTCGTCGGAGGGAGGAATGGCCATTTCACCGAGCTTTAAGTTCCACCTTTTATAGAAATCCCCAATATTCTCATCGGGCGCCGCACCGTTGTCTGCAGTCAACTCTGTTTGTTTCCCATTCCAAGTTGGCTTTATACTTATACGTGAAAGTCTTGTGTCTGTTCCCAAGTAGCCCTAGCTTCAGTGCAATCGAAAAAACCATTTCAAAGCCCACGACTTCAAAGAGAGGCGAAGTAGTCGGCCAACCGCTGGTTTGTGCATCCCTTAGCTTTCATTGCCAAAGTGTAGGTGTCCAAGTGAGTTTTAGGGCACGCACTTCCATCAAACAGTTTGAGATTGGGCATCACGAACTTGTGAGGCGAGGTACAATTGAGTCGGGATCTGTAGGCCGAAGAGCGTGTTCCTTTTGACGGTCAATTCAGCGATCTGCGCTTTCATTTCCTTGTGTTGCTCCATAAACCAAGCCAATTGGGGATCCAAAGGTGGAGCGGGAATGCCTGAGCCGATATTTGAGCCGGGAAGAGGACTATGTTGGTGGAAGGAATACCATATCCGGAGCATAGGTGAAAACTGTCCTTGGCCCAAATTACCCTGGGGAGTGTAGGTAGGAGCTTGGGCAAAGGGATAGAACCCGGCGACTTCTTTGTTGGCTTCCAATCGGCGAGAGAAGATGGAGGCGGATGCGAGGTAGCCGGATGGCTTGGATTTCCGGAGTGAGGCCCATAAGTAGGCTTAAGTGGGGGGCTGCTTGTCCACTGGTTGTTGAATTGCATGGTGGTTGTGGCGAGGATGCATAACCGAGAGGATATTGTGGCCCTGGTGATTACGATGAAAGCTGGGATGGGGGCTTGGTAACCCATTGAACCACGAGTGAGAAATGGGTTTGCGGAAGGCTGTGTGAGGAGCTTGGTGAGCTAGCATCATTACGAGGAGGGCTCTGTTGTTGCCCGAACCAAGCTGGGTGGCATTCCAAACCGTTCTTTGCGAAAGTCCGGATTGATTGGTCCCAAGCGAGGCGGGATCCCAATTTCTTTGTGGCATTTCGGGGTATCCCCAACCATGGGAAGGCATTTCGTGCGGACTTTGTCCCTGCGAGGCATTGCGGCTGGCTCGTCCCATCGGCTGCGTGGATCCGGTGGTGCGGTTGGGAGCCGGCGACCTAGAGATCGAGGAGCATGGGCTCACGGTGGTAGTACCATGGGAGGCCGGTGGTGGCATCCTGGAGTAGTCGGGTTGACCAAGAGCGGGATTGAGGTCTTCCTCTTCTTCCACAGTGAAGGTGCCATCAGGTTGAGGCGCGGCCAATCCATGGCTTTTGATAGCCTCCATAAGGCATTTGTTGTGCTTCCTGTCGCACTCTCATACGTTCGGCTAAGCGATTCCATTGCGGTTACATTTGAGGAGTCCCGGGAGGCGGAGTGACGTTGTCCCCATCATTACCGGGCGATGCGAGACATTACGAAACCCGGAGTCGGAATAAACGGCGAAGGCGACGATGCGCTTGACTCTTCCCAGCGATCAAACGGTGACCCGGTGTCGGAACCAACCTTTGTGAGGAGCTGCGGGGGAAAAGGCACGAGGGTTCAGATGTCTAGGAATGAAGGAGGGTAGGTGTTTGGGCTTTGGGCTCATGAAACATGCGGTTATTTGTTCACGTTTACTTAAAACATGTTTTATTAACCTAATAGGTTGGAAAAGATTGCTCTTCTTTTTCGCAAACTACTCTGGATCCTAGATCAGTGGGCCCCGTCACTACGTCTATAAGCCCCTCGTATTTCACCTGTATTTCGACCTCCCGGGGTGGGACGGCCCGGGCGAGGGTCCTATAGGGCAAGCGGGTCCCACCGACCGAAAGAAAACGATCCTAAAAGTCGGCGGGTAATCGAGTCTTAACGAGCATTCGATGTAAATTACGGACAAAGGCGACGTCAAAAGTCAAGATCATGTCAGGGCTCGATGAAAAGTCGGCATGATTTGGGTGATGAATGTCCACAATTGATCTTGACTTGTCGTCAATTAGGCCGTAATTAGGCATGGAATAATCATTAATCCTTGATGACTCGGTGTCAATCTTTGGGAGTCGGTGTATAGTTTGTGCCGGTCGAGCCGAAGTCAAGGCGCCAGGTCAATATCTTGGTCAAAGTCTGCGGCGGAAAACCGGCGAACTTCGGCGATTAGGGTCCCGAAAGATATTGAGTCGGTGTGCCGACAAAGGCTTGAAAGGAAGGTCTATACACAGACAGGGCATGACACAGACCAGACTAAAAACCAACCGGGTCTCGGACAAAGTGTGTCACGGACAAGTGCATGGTCGACACGAGGCTCAATGGGATGTTTGGGTAGTCCTGTGCTTGCACCGAGAGGCGTAATAAGACCAAACGGGCCGTGACAAGGATTTCCCCGGGTTAGGGACGTAGTGTGCAGTGTACGGTCACGTGCGCGTAGTGTGCAAGCAGTCTACCTTCCTTTTCTGAGTAAAATGGAAATTTTTCATGTGTCTTAAAAAGTATGATGCATGATTTTTTTTTTTGAAAATTTTCTTTTTTTTTTGATAATTTTTTTTTTGAAATTTTTTTTTTTAAATGAAATGAGCACATAAGCACATAATTCAAAATTCAAACAGTCCGAGGCAACGAGTCCAACAGTCAAAATTTTGACTTTTTTCGAGGCAGCCAAAACAACACGAAAATGTGCAAACCCGATACACACACACAAAAACAAACGGTTTCAAATGTCGGGACGGAAGCTTGACCTTCAAAAGCTTTTCTTTTTTTTTTTTGAAAAAACAATGATACCGGTACGTGGGATTGTTAAACCACAATTTATCCCCGACCCGTGTTAGGAGGCGATAACGGGAAGTTTAATGGTTTCCACCAATATACCAAATATCAATTTTTTTTAGAAAAAGCTTATTCTATTCCCCAGTGGAGTCGCCACTGTGATGATGTGCCACCAAATTTTTTCGAAAGGTCTTTGAAATTTTTCGTTTCTTTGAAAAACCAATCGAAAAGACCGGAGTCGCCACGCCATTTTTGTTTTAAGGGACAAAACTTTGAAAAATGCCCGAGATTAGAGATTTGGGTTCGGAGGTCATGTTACACGCCGGGAAGGACGTTAGTGTGCACCCGGAATGCCTCGTAAAACGAGTCTTTCAAGCTAAAAACCATTTGTTTGTGTGTGTGTGTGTGTGTGTGTTACTTTGGCCAAAATGAGTTGAAACTGAGGAAAGTAAAAATTGGGAAATCTTTTTAAGACTTTAAAATGATCCCATGATTTTTGGTGTGATTTTTGGGTTGAGTTTTGGTACTCAAAAGATTTTTGGAAGTTGGAAACCATTTCTGCCAGAATGAAAAAGGCAGTGGACATTTAATTTTGAAATGGACTTTAGGGCTTCAAAACTTCATAATCTGAGGAAAGTCAGAGAATGAAAGTTGTTCCAGACACCTCAAATAAGATTTCTATGAAATAATTTTCCATTTTGGAGAAGATTTGAGGACCCAAAACCTTATGGAAATCTCAGGTATGAGATCTGGACTTCCAGAGACTGGTGATCTGACCTTCAAAAGAAAATTTGAAAAATGGAGTTTTACTCACACAAAAAATAAAGTAAAAATATTTCTGGAAATATATGGATGTTGGCTACAAAAAGTGTTTTGTAGTCAACACCAAATTCCAAGTTTATCTGTGTCCAAAAAATTAGACTATGGACTGGGGTCTTAGAAAATTGCTACTGGACAGCAACTTCTTCTTGAAGAAAAACATGATTTTAAAGGGGATTTGGCATCCATGCTTGTCCCCATTTCCCTAGGTTTTGATTAGTGATCACTTGACATTTTAGTGGTGAATCAACTATATCAAACCATCCTTGGGGTACATTAGGACTAAGCACTTCATTTGCTTGGGAAGGGGGATATTTTGTAGAGATGAAATTAAAGAGAAAAATCAACTAGAGATTTAAAGTGTGGACCATTTGAGATGGTCATTCATGAAGATGAACTTCAAGATGACCATCTTAGGTCAAGACTTAAGTTAAACTAGACATAAAGTAAATCAAAGTAAGAAGAACAAGATGAACAAGAAGTTAAAAGGGAGTTTTAGGGTTTAGAGAAGGAGGGCTTTACCAATGGTGACACCCTATCTTCCTAGGCTTGGAATTTGACTTGAGGAGTATCAAGATTTGGTGTTTGACTTGAGGAGTATCAAGATTTGGTGTTTGGATTTGTGTTTGGGTGGATTCAAGGCTTGAATGTGTTTAGGGTTTGATGATAGAGTTGGTCAAAGAGAAAACAAGTAGATAACACTTAAGTCTTCTATGTTTTCTCTCTAATCCTCCTCCTAAGGGGTGATTTGAGCTTGGATTGGTGTATGTATGAGAGTATGTATGAGAGTGTTTTGAAAGTATTTTGAGTGAGTGGGGTTTGGGAAAGATTGAAGAGAAAATGGTGGCAATTCTAGTGAATTCCCACTGTTTTCTCCTTATTTTTCGCCAGAATACAGCTTCTATGAGCCAATTGTGTTGTGTAAACTGAGAGAGGAGGGTTTAATTTATAGGCCTCTGGAAATGTCAATAAGATCCGCGTGGAGGGTATTGTAAACGTGCACTGTTCATTAAATGCAGCTCCAGGCTTTGGACAGGAAGAATAAAATTCAAAAATCCAGCAGTTTATGTTTTTCAACTTGCCCAATTTGGATTTTTCCAATTTCTTTTGCTTTTTGAGATTTTTTCCTTGGTTTATCTTTAAATGGCAAACCCTAATCTACCCTTGGTTGGTTAGAAATGTTAGAAATGTTAGGAATGTTAAAACTTCCGTTAATTTTCTAACGAAAATGCTAACAACTCAAATTGGAGTACTTACAGTATGTAGAATTAGTTAATTCGTACATAGAACTGCTTTGAATTGTATCAATTACCTCGCCAATTGTTTGCTCGTACGTAGAACTGTTTGGCTCGTACATAGAACTGTTTTGAATTACCGAGCTAACACTTGATTACTTTGATGTCGTGTAGTTTTGACTCCCGAACAAGAAGCGAATATGGTGCGTATCGTTGGAGTTTCTGATAAGAAGAAAGCCAAGAGGGCTCATGGGGCTGCCAATGCTAAGGCGAGCAGAGAGAGAGAAGCTGTTGCGAGGAACAATCTGCTCCCAAAGGATGTTGCTGGGATGATCCCAATGGAAGAGGTCGAGCTGGAAGACCCTTTGCAGAGTGGTACCCAATCCAATGACGCTAATGAAGGGGGTGACGAGTCCCACAGGTCAGTTAGGGCAAGTCTGAGCTCCGACCCCATTCAAGATGCCTTGTGGAGACCTCTGGAGCTAGGATGGCGGGGGTTAGCCCTTTACAGGTTGTCAATGTTGATGATGATGACATGGAGGAAGATGAGGACGATCGTCCTCTGAGCTCGAAGAAGAGGTCTCGATCTGAGAAGGGAAAGTCTGTGTCTTCGAGCCAATTGCCTCCACCAGCCTCTTCTCCCCCTAGCAAAGAGTCCCTTGATGAAAAGATGAGGAGGTTGAGTGATGTGCCTCCTCTCGATGGGGTTAACAGTTTGAGTTGCCGCTATCCCGATATGAGCTTGGGCCAGGTCGTGGTTAGGAGGGCCATTGATGTTGACCTCCTGGCTCACTTTGGCCGATAAGGGGATTCCCCCGAAGAGTTCTCGGCTCGCTGCAGGATGGTGCATAGTGAGGTATACCTTCATCTTTCCTTTTGTCTTGTCGCTTATTCTTTTAGCCTCGGTTTGACTTCCGAGCTAACTCTTCTCTGATTTCCTTTGATGCAGAATCTTACTATGGTCGAGCAAGTTAAATGCTCTTGGAGGGCCTCCATTGAGAGGGAGAGGCAGGCTCTTAAGGACCTATCCAATAAGTCCCAAGAGCTGGCTGAGCTAAGAGAGAAATTCAATGACTTGGATAACTCGTATGACGCCATGGAGATGGTCAAGAAGAAAGCCCTGGTAGACCTCGAAGCTGCTGAGTCCAAGCTCAAGGAGGTGGAGGTAGAGAGAGATGCTGAGAAGAAGGAGTTGGAGAAAACCAAGACGGAGCTGGCAACAGTTTCCAAACTGCTGAAGGATAAGGATACCTTCGTGGTCGAGCTGCAGGAAGAGCGTCGACTTGAACGGGGAAAATGTCAAGAAGACCTTCAGGCCGCTGTTACTGCTGCTGCTAAGGATGCTACTGAAGCTGCCATTGATCAATTCAAAGAGGGAGATGAATATTATAATACCATTTTGGCCAAGGCGCAGGACTTTCTGGAGGTAGGCAAAAGATATATGGCGCGTCGAGCACTGGTGGACTCAACAGCTACAGTTACCATCGAGCAATTAGCTCGTTGGTTCTCTGAATCCCAGTACGACATGGCAGCTCGCAGGGGTCATTCGCTCGTTCCTTATCTTGAGAACGACCTAGCCTTCATTGCTCAAGAAGACAAAGAGGATGGTTGTGAACCGTGGGCGGCCCCCGAGATTGTCGAAAGGAACTTCGATGTCGTCTTGCAAGAGCTTGAAGATGCAGACACTATGGAAGAAGAAAATGAGCGGGTATATTCAGAGTCGGGTAAACCTTTAGACCCTCAGCAACAAGGAGATAACGGGGAAAGTCGAGCTTCAATTGACGGCCGAACCGATGCTGGAATGGACTCTTGAGTAATTTGCTTGAATTGTAATGAACAAGTCCTAAACAAGATTTTGCTTTTTTGTTTTGAAATTTATTTGAATGTCTTGGCCCAGTTTTTGGGAGGCATAGAAACATGTAATCATATTTTTGCAAGTCTCAACCCGCTTTTGGGAGACTTAAACATGTTTAATCTTAGCTGACTTCATATCCTTGTATGTTTCATGCCTTTAATTTCAACATATATATGTCGAGCTAGATTTATTAGGAAGAGTCGACCTAAGCCTTGTAAGAATTCAGAAACGAGGTTGATTTAAGGTCGAACCTGTTTAGAGATGGCATAGGGTAGAGCTCATTAGAACGAAATCGACCTTGGATCGGACTTGTTATGAGACTAAAGCTGACTAAGAGTCGAGCTAATTTGTACGAAGTCGACGTTGAGTCGGACTTGTTAAAAGACTAAAGCTGACTAAGAGTCGAGCTAATTTGTACGAAGTCGACGTTGAGTCGGATTTGTTAAAAGACTAAAGCTAACTAAGAGTCGAGCTAATTTGTACGAAGTCGACATTGAGTCGGACTTGTTAAAAGAATAAAGCTGATTAAGAATCGAGCTCATAAGAACGAAGTCGACGTTGAGTCGGACTTGTTAAAAGAACAAAGCTGATTAAGAATCGAGCTCGTTCGGACTAAGCTGACTGGGAGTCGAGCTAGTTAAAACTGGTGTTGCACAACATTGGTCGAATAAAACAGCATTCTTATTGAAGTACGAACACGCTTACATTAATCTGAAAACTAGAACTAAAACAAGCTTGAACTTGGAAGCTGAAAACTAGAAGTAGTATTTAATGAGGTGAGTGGCGTGCCACATAGGTGTGATGTACCCGATTTTTGAAATCAAACGGAGTCGCCACGCCATTTTGGTTTTAAGGGCCAAAACTTTGAAAAATGCCCGAGATCAGAAATTTAGGTTCGGAGGTCACGTTACGCGCCGGGAAGGACGTTAGTGTGCACCCGGCGCGCCTCGTAAAACGAGTCTTCCAAACATTTGAAATCCTTTGTTGTGTGTGTGTGGGTGTGTGTTTTTTGACCAAAATGAGTTGAAACTGAGAAAAACAAAAATGGGAAACTCTTTATAAGACTTTGAAAAATCCCCAAGATTTTTGGTATGATTTTTGGATTGAGTCTTGGCACTCAAAAGATTTTTGGATTTGAAAAGCAATTCTGCCAGAATGAAAGAAGGCAGTTGACCCTTGACTTTGAAATGGACTTAAAGGCTTCAAAACCTCAGAATCTGGGGAAAGTCCGAGAATGAAAGTTTCTTAAAACACCATAAATAAGGTTTCTGAAAATGAACTTTCCATTTTGGGGGTGATTAGAGGGGCCAAAACCTTCTGGAAATCTCAGATATGAAATCTGGATTTCCAGAAACTGATGAACTGACCTTTAAAAGAAAATTTTAAAAAGGGAGTTTTACTCACACAAAAAATAAAATAAAAATATGTATGAAAAGATCTGGATGTTGGCTACAAAAAGTATTTTGTAGTCAACACCCAATTCCAAGTTTATCAATGTCCAAAATATTAGACCATGGACTGAAGTCTGAGAAAATTGCTACTGGACAGCAACTTCTCAAGAAAGAAAATATGATTTTAAAGGGGGTTTTGCATCCATGCTTGTCCCCATTTCCCTAGGTTTTGGTTAGTGATCACTTGACGTTTTAGTGGTGAATCAACTATACCAAACCATCCTTGGGGTACATTAGGACTAAGCACTTCATTTGCTTGGGGAGGGGAATTTTGTAAAGATGAATTTAAAGAGAAAAATCAATTTAGAGATTTAAAATGTAGACCATTTGAGATGGTCATTCATGAAGATGAACTTCAAGATGACCATCTTGGGTCAAAACTTAAGTTAAACTAGACATCAAGTAGATCCAAGTAAGAAGAACAAGATGAACAAGAAGTTAAAAGAGAATTTTAGGGTTTTTAGAAGGAGGGCTTTATCAATGGTGACACCCTATCTTCCTAGGCTTGGAATTTGACTTGAGGAGTATCAAGATTTGGTGTTTGACTTGAGGAGTATCAAGATTTGGTGTTTTGGATTTGTGTTTGGGTGGATTCAAGGCTTGAATGTGTTTAGGGTTTGGTGATAGAGTTGATTAAAGAGAAAACAAGTAGATAACACTTAAGTCCTCTATGTTTTCTCCCTAATATTCCTCTTGAGTAGTGTTTTAAGCTTGAACTTGGTGTGTTTAAGAGTGATTTGAGAATGGTTGAAGTGAAATTGGGAAAGGTTCAAGAGAAAATGGTGGCAATCTAAGGATTCCCACTGTTTTCTCTCTATTTTTCGCCAAAATACAGCTTCTGTGTGCAAAATGTGTTATGTAGACTGAGAGAGGAGGGTTCAATTTATAGTCCCCTGTGAGAGGCAATCCTATCCGTGCGGAGGGTATCGTCAGCGTGCACTGTTCATCTGCTGCAGTGCTGGCTTTTGGACAGGAGGACTATTATTCAAAAAATTACAGCAGTTTGTTTTTCAACTTGCCTAATTCGGATTTTTCCAATTTCTTTTGATTTTTGAGATTCTTTTCTTGGTTTAACTTTAAATGGCAATGCCCACTTTACCGTTGCTTTGTTAGAAAGGTTAGGGTTTGTTAGAAATGTTGGAAATGTTAAAACTTTCGTTAATTTTCTAACGAAAATACTAACGGCTCAAATTGGAGCACTTACAGTAGCCCCTCGGCGACGGTGCTTTCGAAGGAAGCGGGGTCGTCGATAAGAGTAAGGCTCCATTTTTGACGGGATGATCAGGTGATCGAGTGGCTGAACCTAGCGATAGGCTACCTACGTATCCCTAGTGGGAATCAAGCCGGCCGTAGTTCGGGTCTTTGACCCTGGGATGATGGCGTTTTAGGTGCCTCGAACCTTGATGAGTTCTGCAGTCATTTGCTGAAAGAAACTCTGCCGGGGGTAAGAGATGACCATCTTGGTCTGGTGGCTATCCGCTCTGCTGGGGATAGGAATGACCATTTTCGGTCGGATGGCTGAACTTAATGATAGGCTACCTACGTATCCTTAAGAGGAATCAAGCCAGTCGTAGTTCGGGTCTTTGACCCTAAGATTTGACTATTTTTGGGGAAGTCTCCCTATGGTTTGACTATTTTTGGGAAGTCGCCCTATGGTTTGACTATTTTTGGGAAGTCGCCCTGTGGTTTGACTATTTTTGGGAAGTCACCCTAAGGTTTTGACTGTTTTGGGGAAGTCGCCCTAAGATCTGACTATTTTTGGGGAGTCACCCTAAGATCTGACTATTTTTGGGAAGTCACCCTATGGTTTGACTATTTTTGGGAAGTCGCCCTGTAATCTGACTGTTTTTGGGAAGTCGCCCTGTGGTTTGACTATTTTTGGGAAGTCGCCCTGTAATCTGACTGTTTTTGGGAAGTCACCCTAAGGTTTTGACTGTTTTGGGGAAGTCGCCCTAAGATCTGACTATTTTTGGGAAGTCACCCTAAGATCTGACTATTTTTGGGAAGTCACCCTAAGGTTTTGATCGCTTTGGGAAGTCACCCTAAGATCTGACTATTTTTTGGAAGTCACCCTATGATCTGACTATTTTTGGGAAGTCACCCTAAGGTTTTGACTGTTTTGGGGAAGTAGCCCTAAGATTTGACTATTTTTGGGAAGTCACCCTAAGGTTTGATTGCGATTTATCGCTTTCCTAGTGTTGTGCTTTAGGTGCCTCAAACCTTAATGATGGCGTCTTAGGTGCCTCGAACCTTGATTTGAAATGATTTCCCTTTGATGGTTTGGGATGGATGGTCCTTTGGTGGATTTTAGTTCAGGAATATGAACCTAAATGGGGACTTAGTTCAGGAGTATGATTCTAAATCGAGGTTTTGTTCAGGAGTATGAACCTAAATGGGGACCTAGTTCAGGAGTATGATCCTAAGTCGAGGTTTAGTTCAGGAGTATGAATCTAAATGGGGACTTAGTTCAGGAGTATGAACCTAAATGGGGACCTAGTTCAGGAGTATGATCCTAAGTCGGGGTTGAGGGAGACTGTTTGAGGGCATTCTCGCAGGGGAAGATTAGAGTTTATGATGATTATCGGGGAAAAAGGGTGACCGTGTTGGTCAAGCGGCTGGACCTAGGGTAGGCTGCCTACGTATCCTGAGTGGGAACCAAACCTGGACGTAGTTCGAAAGTTGCTGGGGATGGTCTTTGATGGTTTGACAGTATTTGGGAGTTACCCGAGTTTTTGATGATAATATTCTTTTAGAAAAGTAGTTGACTAAGATAT
This sequence comes from Adenophora triphylla var. japonica, assembly GCA_022495995.1. NCBI lineage: Eukaryota > Viridiplantae > Streptophyta > Magnoliopsida > Asterales > Campanulaceae > Adenophora > Adenophora triphylla. The sequence goes on from JAFEMH010000174.1 coordinate 157,759, forward strand.
GCTTTCATACCTGTGCTGTGCTTACCTGTAGCTGCCGGAAGGACTGAGGCTACGGCTGATGTTGATGAAGAGTTGTTAGGTTGCCGTTCGTGGGACGATTTCTGCCGACGATTTGCTGTCTTTGGAGGCATTTTGACCTGAAGGAGGAGTTTGGTTGAGTCTGTATCTTGCTGGTGATCGTCAACCTTGTAGAGGTTGTTGAGCTTGTCTTCACATTGGGACTTCTTGCTTTTGAGAACTTGGTGTCTCTGACCGCATTGTATTTGAGAACTTGGTGTCCCTGACCAATTTGTATTTGAGAACTTGGCGTCCCTGACCGATTTGTATTGGAGAACTTGGCGTCTCTGACTGATTTGCATTTTGAGAACTTGGCGTCTCTGACCGATTTGTATTGGAGAACTTGGCGTCTCTGACCGAACTGTATTGGAGAGCTTGGCGTCCCTGACCGATTTGTATTGGAGAGCTTGGCGTCCCTGACCGATTTGTAGACACTGGAGGCGGTCTTCATATGTTTGTGGATGTTGGGGGATGTTTTCATCCATTTGAGGTCGTCTTAGGTGAAGATCATCCTTGCCGAAAAGGGGGATTACGTTTGAATTCCTGCATTTGTTAGTGAAGAGGAAGATGCATATATGGCATTCATGATGGCGGATGCGTGCATAGAACCAAAAATGATTATGAGATGATGCATTTACTTGCTTTCGAAGATGCACTTGGCCTAAGTTTTTGGCAGGGAAATTATGATTTATGATCTTCAATCACTTAGGATTGTTCCTATTGACTCAAGTTTTGCGCATGCTACATGAGCCCTTGGGAGATTTTTGTGGGGACACATGGGTATGGAGACTGCTTGGAACAGATTTTGAGCAAGTGGGGGGTGAGCGCCCTCGATCGCGATTAAAACAGTGGCTGTTGATGAGGTTTTGTTAATAGTATCACATGGACCTCAATTTTGATGAGATTGGATTCGGATCCCGGGTCTTGATTGAAATTTTCCCTCTCATTCTTGGTCATTTGAAGCTGATGCTGACAGGCTCTAGGGCACGTTGATACGAGTGAAGCTTCTTTCATTTGGGTGAGCTGTGACTTTGGCCGAAACCTTATCCAGATAATGATTTGATGGAATTGCTAATGCCGGGAGAAACCCTGATTTTGAATTCCGATGCTACGGGAAGCTGCCGTGTACCAAGTTCCGAAGCTGAAATTCTTTCTTGATAAAATTCGGGTCCAAAAGACCATCTTGACAAAGCCCCCGGATCCTGAGTAGGCAAAGTCCAGATTTTGAAGAAGCGACTTGGCGAGTCTATCTCGTAGTGAAGAACCCAATGTGGACCCAAAGATGACTATAGAAGCCCCAGCTTGAAGAGCTGATACAGAAGAACCTGGGAGAACCGCTTAGCAAGCCCCAGCGTGAATAAATTCAGAGCAGTCTTACTGTAGACAGAGTCGTCATGTGACCAGGGAGGCACCTATCTTTTCAGATCTTAGTCAACCAGCCAATGGACAAGACTCAGAAATGTTTACGTGCAGGGGCACATCTTTCGAAAAGTGGGAATGAATCCCGATTTTGTGTATACACACTCGCTTTAGGTTTGACTCTTTTGAGAGAGTATAAGCATCACAAGGTGTGGAAAAGTGTATGGAAGCCCCTGCTGACAGAAAGACAGTGTTTGGCTCTATTTCCCTACGATGGAGAGAGAGAAGACTTGTCGAGACACTTGAAAACTTGTCTTATTCATGATGATCACAAGGCTGCTTAAAACCCTTTGTTAATGTTCGGGTTATTCAACCCTTAAATCTGATATGAACAAATATTTTGATTAATCACAAGGAGAAAACCAACTGATATCGAGAATCAAGCTCGAAAAGACGGAAAGTGTATAGGGACGATCCTTGATGAGACCGGATTTTTTTTGAGATTTGTTTGTGATTTCGACCGGACCATTTCTGGTTGCCTACGTTCCCTCCATTATGAAGAGCTCAGGTCGCCGTAGTTCGGACTTATCCCGAATGAAAAGAGAACGAATGTTGAAATTCGAGGATCTGAGGACCTTTGGGGATTTTGAGGATTTGGAGGATTGAATAACATATCCCCTTAGAGTGTCCATGAAAGACACGGATGCAAAGCCCCAGTGGGACATCCACGGCAAGTGTTTGTGAGGAGAAATGAAATATGCTCACATCAGGTTTGAATTTGCACAATCTTTGATTGATAATTTTGAACCAAGATGAATTAGATTCCGATTTAAGCAAGCAATGAAGCATTAATTTGATTTAGATCTTAAAGATTTTACGATGAAATTGCTATCCGATAGGAATTGCAAATTTGGGTTTCCGGGCTTCGATCGGCCATTGGGTAATTTTGGAAGTTATGACCTCTTAAAGTGAGAGGTCGGCTGGGCCTTTTGCTGACTGAACCTCTAAAAATGAGAGGTTGGCTTGCAGGGATGTGTTTGGGAAATCTACGGCGGGGAAGATTGATTGCCTCTAAAAATGAGAGGTCAAATTTTGACTTTGGCCAAAGGCGAGGGTAATGGGAGTATCCTCTAAAATCGAGAGGATGGCTTGGGATTGATTTAAGGTAATGGTGAGAGGAAATCCAAGCTATGGACAACTTTTTGCAATCTTGCGAGAATTCAGGCTCCTTTTTGATCATTGGAGAGCTTCTTGAGAAGTCGGGGATTTTTACTGAATTGTGAGGATCGACAATCCTTCTTCTTTTTTTCTTTTTGAAGCTTTTTTTTTTATATTTTTTTTTTGCTTGAGCTCCTTTTTTTTTACTTGGAAAGCTTCCTAAGGAGTTGAGGACTATCTTTGTCCTTCCTTCATAGCTTGAGATATTTTGCGCATCGCTGACTCTCGAAGTTAACTTCTTGGGCTTGCTTGGACTTCTCTCAGTAAGGAGCAAAAATAATGGCTAAACCGGGTTTCAAAACACGCCGATCTTGAAATGAAAGGGTAGTGTTTAGTGAGGGTGAGGTAATGGCTTTCCTATGGGTGAAAGGCTTCAACCGCAATCCCTACTGGATGACCTAAACGAGATTAAGTCTTCGTTGCTTGCTTAAGCTTTAAATGAAAAAAGATCCATGCAAATTCATCGAGCAACGAGAGGATGATGATGAAAGGGATGTGAGCATATGAGATGCAAGATGGGGAGTTGGTAAGCCCCAATTTTGGGAAAGATATCAATTGATTTTCTCACTCCGATTAATTTAAATATTAATCATTTCAAAGAGTTAGTGGTTGAGCAGCACAAGTGATTATCTAGGATAAAACCATTTCAATTAAGTGTAACGTGGGTGTGCAAGTGATGTCTCGAGTCTAGCAAGAAAAGAAGAAAGACTTATATATATATAAATTTCAAGTGATAGTTAAGCTATCTTTCCACAACATTCGAGGTGGACAAAACCGACAAGTGTCCAAGATGGACTTAGGTGAAAGAAAAATACTAGAACCTACGAAGGTTGACTAAAAGACTATTTTTAGAGATAGGTAGCCCCTAGTCTAGCTGCTCTTTGCTGTTGGACCATGCATCTATTCTTCGACGCTGGAGATGGGAGCTATTGCAGGTCTTTCCATCAGGACTTCATCTTGCTCAATCCAACCATTTTCCTTGCCTGCGATGACTAGTTCATTGACCTCGCAAAGGGACGAGTCAAACTCCATTGTGCCCCCAAGGCTTGAACCACCAAACTCGATCATGTTGACACTCATGTTGTTATTTCTAGGGAGCGGGTTATTGATAGTATTAGGCCCTTCAGGAACCTCTAACCTCCCTTGTTCAATCAAACCTTGGATTGCCTTTTTCAGGGGGACGCAATCATCTGTCAGGTGCCCGTGGTACTGATGAAAGGCACAATGCTTGGAGGTATCCAAAGGAGCGTTGGGGTTTCTTGGCTGATAATTATCCAAAGGCCGGAGCAAACCTTCTTTTACCAATCCTCTAAAGATATCACTTAAAGGCATCCCAAGGTTTCTCAAGTCTTGGAGCCGGGATGCGGATGCATCGAGCTTCTTGGGAACAAAGGAAGTGGCATTGTTACAAACTTCCCGTCCCGCGTAGCCGATCGCCTCTTTGCCTTTAGCGAAAGCGAGAGTAGTGTTGGAGGGGGGAGCCCGATATCTGTAGGCGGGTGCGGCAATGGTGCCGCCGATTGTAAGCCTTTTCAAACTTAGCCCCGGAATTAACCATTGCACGCAAGTCGCCGTAGGGGAAGTGGCCGAGGGAAGCTCTCAAATGCGGCTTCAAGCATGACCGAAAGATGTCTAATCGCTCCTCGTCGAGGGAGGAATGGCCATTTCACCGAGCTTTAAGTTCCACCTCTTATAGAAATCCCCAATATTCTTATTAGTGGCGCCGCATCGTTGTTTGCGTGTCAACTCTGTTTGTCTCCCATTCCAAGTTGGCTTTATACTTATCCGTGAAAGTACCGGTAATCCGTTCCCAAGTATCCCTAGCTTCAGCCGCAATCGGAAAAACCATTTCAAAGCCCCCGACTTCAAAGAGAGACTAAAGTAATCGTCAACCGAGCCGGTTTGTGCATCCCTTAGCCTTCATTGCCAAAGTATAGGTGTCCAAGTGAGGTTTAGGGCATGCACTCCCGTCAAAAAATTCCAGAGTGGGCATCACAAACTTGTGAGGCAGGGGACAATCGAGTCGGGATCCGTAGGCCGAAGAGCAAGTGTTCTTTTGGCGGTCAATTCAGCAATCTGTGCATTCATTTCCTTGTGTTGCTCCATAAACCAAGCCAATTGGGGATCTAGAGGTGGAGCGGGAATTCCTGAGCCGATATTTGAGCTAGGAAGAGGACTAGCTGTTGGTGGTGCATTGGTGGAAGGAATACCATATTCCGGAGCATAGGTGAAAACCTGTCCTTGGCCCAAATTACCTCGGGGAGTGTAGGTAGGAGCTGGGGCAAAAGGATAGAACCCCGCGACTTGCTGTTGGCTGCCAATCGGCAGAGAAGATGGAGGCAGATCTGAGGTAGCCAGATGGCTTGGATTTCCGGAGTGAGGCCCATAAGTAGGCTTAAGTGCGGGCTGTTGTCCCTGGTTGTTGAATTGCATGGCGGGTTGTGGCGAGGATGCATAACCGAGAGGATACTGTGGTCCTGGTGATTCTGATGAAACCGGGATGGAGGTTTGGTAACCCATCGAACCCTGAGTGATAAATGGATTTGTGAAAGCCGTGTGAGGAGCAACCGAACCAGTACTATTCCGAGGGGGCTCCTGATCGCGGCCCAAACTGCATCGCGGCGGCATTCCAAACTGTGGTTGTGAAGGTCCGGATTGATCGGTTCCGAACTGCGGTGGGATTCCAATCTGTTGTGGCATTTCGAGGTATCCCCAATCGTGAGAGGACATTCCGTACTGACTTTGCCCCCACTGAGGAGCTGTGAACCGATTCGTCCCATCAGGCTGTAGGGATCCAGTGGTCTGACCCAGAGATCGAGGAGCATGGGTTCTCGTAGCACCGAAGGAGGTTGGTAGTGGCATGCTGGAGCGATCGGGCGACGAAGATTAGGATTGGAGTCTTCCTCTTCTTCCACGGTGAAGGTGCCATCGGGGTTAAGGCTAGCGGCCAGTACCATGGCTCTTAATAGCCTCCATAAGGCTATTCAACATGCTTCCTGCCGCACTCTCATCTCGTTCTCGCTAACCGATTCCACCGCGGTCTCGTCTCGAGGAGTCCCGGAGGCGGAGTGACGTTGTCCCCCTCGTTACCGCCTCGATGCAAAGACATTGAAACCCGGAGTTGAAACAAACGGTGAAGGCGACGATGCGCTTGACTCTTCCCAACCGATCAAACGGTGACCCGGTGCCCGAAACCAAGCTTTGGCGGAGTCGCGGGGAAAGACACGAGGGTTCGATGGTGGGATTTGAAGGAAGGTAGGTGTTTGGGCTTAAGGCTCACGCAACATGCAGTTATTTGTTCATGTTTACTTAAAACACGCTTTATTAACCTAATCGGTTGGAAAATATTGCTCTTCTTTTTCGCAAACTACTCTGATTCCTGGATCAGTGGGCCCCGTCACTACGTCTATAAGCCCCTCGTATTCCACCTGTATTTCAACCTCCCAGGGTGGACAGCCCCTGGGCGAGGGTCCTATAGGGCAAGCGGATCCCACCGACCGAAAGAAAAACGATCCTAGAAGTCTGGCGGGTAATCGAGTCTTAACGAGCATTCGATGTAAATTACGGACAAAGCTGACGTCAAAGTCAAGATCACGTCCGGAGGCTTGACAAAAAGTCGGCATGATTTGGACTGGTAAATGTCCACAGTTGACTTTGACTTGTCGTCAGTTAGGCCGTAATTAGGCATGGAATAACCGTTAATCCTTGATGACTCAAATCATGCCGGGAGTCAGATGTATAATTTGTGCCGAGCCGAGCCAAAGTCAAGGCGCCGGACAATATCTTGGTCAAAGGCTGCGGCGGAAAACCGGCATGACTTCGACTGATTAGGGACCCGAAAGATATTGAGTCGGTATGCCGACAAAGGCTTGAAAGGAAAGGGCTATACACGTACAGTGGCATGCACACGCACTGCACTAAAAACCAACCGGTCTCTGACAAAGTGTGTCACGGACAAGTGCATGTTCGACACGAGGCTCCATGGGATGTTTGGGTAGTCCGGTGCTCGCACCGAGAGGCGTAATAAGACCAAACGGGCCGCGACAAGGATTTTCCCGGGTTAGGGACGTAGTGTGCAGTGTAAGGCCACGTGCGCGTAGTGTGCAAGCAGTCTATCTTCTTTTTCTGAGTAAAATAGAGATTTTTTATGTGTCTTAAAAGGCATGATGCATGATTCTTTTTTTGAAAATTTTCTTTTTTTGAAAATCCTTTTTTTTTTTTGAAATTTTTTTTTTGAAAATTAATGAACACATAAGCACATAATCACAAAAATTCCAACAGCTTAGTGGACATGATTTCCGACACCAAAATTTTGACTTTTTCCGAGGCGGCCAAAACAAACACGAAAATGTGCAAAAATCAACACACACAAAACAAAGGATTTCAAATGTCGGGACGGAAGCTTGACCCTCAAAAGTTTTTCTTTTTTTTTTTGAAAAGATAAAACTTGTAAATCCCCAGCGGAGTCGCCACTGTGATGTACCCGATTTTTGAAATCAAACGGAGTCGCCACGCCATTTTGGTTTTAAGGGCCAAAACTTTGAAAAATGCCCGAGATCAGAAATTTAGGTTCGGAGGTCACGTTATGCGCCGGGAAGGACGTTAGTGTGCACCCGGCGCGCCTCGTAAAACGAGTCTTCCAAACATTTGAAATCCTTTGTTGTGTGTGTGTGTGTGTGTGTGTGTGTGTGTGTTTTGACCAAAATGAGTTGAAACTGAGAAAAAAAAAATGGGGAACTCTTTATAAGACTTTGAAAAATCCCCAAGATTTTTGGTATGATTTTTGGATTGAGTCTTGGCACTCAAAAGATTTTTGGATTTGAAAAGCAATTCTGCCAGAATGAAAGAAGGCAGTTGACCCTTGACTTTGAAATGGACTTAAAGGCTTCAAAACCTCAGAATATGGGGAATGTCCGAGAATGAAAGTTTCTTAAAACACCCTAAATAAGGTTTCTGAAAAGGAACTTTCCATTTTGGGGGTGATTTGAGGGGCCAAAACCTTCTGGAAATCTCAGATATGAAATCTAGATTTCCAGAAACTGATGAACTGACCTTTAAAAGAAAATTTTAAAAAGGGAGTTTTACTCACACAAAAAATAAAATAAAAATATGTATGGAAAGATCTGGATGTTGGCTACAAAAAGTATTTTATAGTAAACACCCAATTCCAAGTTTATCAATGTCCAAAAAATTAGACCATGGACTGAAGTCTGAGAAAATTGCTACTGGACAGCAACTTCTCAAGAAAGAAAATATGATTTTAAAGGGGGTTTTGCATCCATGCTTGTCCCCATTTCCCTAGGTTTTGGTTAGTGATCACTTGACATTTTAGTGGTGAATCAACTATACCAAACCATCCTTGGGGTACATTAGGACTAAGCACTTCATTTGCTTGGGGAGGGGAATTTTGTAAAGATGAATTTAAAGAGAAAAATCAATTTAGAGATTTAAAATGTAGACCATTTGAGATGGTCATTCATGAAGATGAACTTCAAGATGATCATCTTGGGTCAAAACTTAAGTTAAACTAGACATCAAGTAGATCCAAGTAAGAAGAACAAGATGAACAAGAAGTTAAAAGAGAATTTTAGGGTTTTGAGAAGGAGGGCTTTACCAATGGTGACACCCTATCTTCCTAGGCTTGGAATTTGACTTGAGGAGTATCAAGATTTGGTGTTTGACTTGAGGAGTATCAAGATTTGGTGTTTTGGATTTGTGTTTGGGTGGATTCAAGGCTTGAATGTGTTTAGGGTTTGGTGATAGAGTTGATTAAAGAGAAAACAAGTAGATAACACTTAAGTCCTCTATGTTTTCTCCCTAATCTTCCTCTTGAGTAGTGTTTTAAGCTTGAACTTGGTGTGTTTAAGAGTGATTTGAGAATGGTTGAAGTGAAATTGGGAAAGGTTCAAGAGAAAATGGTGGCAATCTAAGGATTCCCACTGTTTTCTCTCTATTTTTCGCCAAAATACAGCTTCTGTGTGCAAAATGTGTTATGTAGACTGAGAGAGGAGGGTTCAATTTATAGTCCCCTGTGAGAGGCAATCCTATCTGCGCGGAGGGTATCGTCAGCGTGCACTGTTCATCTGCTGCAGTACTGGCTTTTGGACAGGAGGAATATTATTCAAAGAATTACAGCAGTTTGTTTTTCAACTTGCCTAATTCGGATTTTTCCAATTTCTTTTGCTTTTTGAGATTCTTTTCTTGGTTTAACTTTAAATGGCAATGCCCACTTTACCCTTGCTTTGTTAGAAAGGTTAGGGTTTGTTAGAAATGTTGGAAATTTTAAAACTTTCGTTAATTTTCTAACGAAAATACTAACGGCTCAAATTGGAGCACTTACAATAGGGACCTTCCCAGTTAGGAGATAGCTTATTCTGTTGGGTTCTCCTTCCTGTTGCCTCGATCTTCCTTAGTACGTAGTCACCCACTTGGAACGACCTTGCTTTCACTTTCTTGTCGTGGTAACTCTTGGTTCTCTGCTTGTAGTTGGCCATTCGCAGGTAAGCAGTATCTCGCTTCTCGTCGACTAAATCAAGGTCGATCAATCTATTGATGTTGTTCTGCTCCTGGTCGAAGAATGTTACTCTAGCAGTAGGAAATCTGAGCTCAACAGGTGTCATGGCCTCTGATCCATATGTGAGAGCGAATGGGGTTTCCCCCGTAGGCCCCCGAGTGGTTGTGCGAACTGCCCAAAGAGCAAGGGGGAGTTCGTCCAACCAGTTGTTGCGTCGACCTATGAGTCCTGTCTTGAGTGCAGTCAGAACCAGTTTATTCGCTGCTTCAGCTTGCCCATTTCCTTTAGGATAGGCGACAGAAGATTGCCAATGCTAGATCCCTACCCGATTCATCTCTGCTTCGAAGGCTCTGGAGAACTGCAGTCCGTTGTCTGATACTATGGCTCGAGGAAAACCAAACCGACACCAAATGAAATCGTGAATGAAGTTGATAGCATTCTCCTCTGTGATGCGAGCTAATGGTTTGGCCTCAACCCATTTAGTGAAGTAATCTATGGCAACGATCGCATACTTGCAATTTCCCCGGGCAGGTGGGAAGGGTCCAATCAAGTTGACACCCCACATGTCAAATGGCCAAGTTACAATCACTGGAGTCTGCTCGGTGGTAGGCATATGAGGTAAGTTGGCAAACCTTTGGCATTGATCGCATTGTTGAACAAAGTTATGAGTATCAGCTCTCATGTGCGGCCAGTAGTATCCCAAAGTGATTAACTTGTCAGCAAGAGTCCTGGCCCCCGGGTGTCCGCCACAAATTCCACTGTGTACTTCATGTATCAATAGGGCGACCTCTTGAGGGTGGATGCACTTTAGCAATGGTCGAGTGTAGGATCTTCTGAACAGATTGCCTCCTTGAATGACGTATCTCGGAGCTTTCTTTTTTATTACTCGAGCTTTCTTCTCATCATCAGGCAGCTCGCCCCTTTCTATGTACGCCTTCATTTCTTCGATCCAACACTTCTCATAAGCCCAGTTTCTTGAAGTGTCCTCTACACACTGAATTTTTATTCTCTCATAAGCCGGATTTTCGAGGAAAGAGATGGGCTCTTCATGTGGCTCATCTGAAGTGGCTAATTTCGAGAGGAGGTCGGCTAGCTCGTTGTCTTCCCTTCCAATCCTCTGAATCTCCCAGAATTCCAAATCCTTTATTAGCTCCTTCACCAGGTCGCAGTATTTGATCAGAGTGGAACTAAGCACCTCGTACTCGCCTCTGACCTGGTTGACTATTAGTTGGGAATCACAATAAGCCATGATTTTAGTCGCTCCAAAACACTTAGCGTATTTTATGGCTGCTATCAAGGCTTCGTATTCATCTTGATTGTTGGAAGCATCGAACTTGAACCTTAGTGACTCCTCATACACTGTCCCAGATTCTGGTTCAATTAGCACTATCCCAGCTCCACTGACACTCTTGGTCGCTGACCCATCTGAGTAGACCTTCCAACAATCATCGGGTAGATTAATAGCGACTTGGGATTCTGGCTCTTTCCCCTTGGTTTTATCTCTTGGAGCTCGCTGTTCGCTGTCTTCCTTAGTGAACGTAAGCTCGACCAAGAAATCTGCTAGAGCTTGAGCCTTCAGCGCCTTTCGAGGTCTATACTCAATGTCAAATTCAGTAAGAGCAATTGACCAATTGAGCAGTCGACCTGAACTCTCCGGCTTGTGTAATATCTTTCTCAAGGGCGCATTGGTTAGTACCATGATAGGGTGGGCCAGAAAATAAGCTCGCAGCTTCCTTGAAGCTACGACTAGAGCATATGCGACCTTTTCAGCATTGTAGTATCTGCTCTCCACATCCGATAAGGCTTTGCTGATGTAGTACACTGGCTTTTGAAGCCCTTCCTCTTCTCTAATCAAGACTGCTGCCACTGACTTGTCTCCCACAGATAGATACACAAACAACGTTTTGCCAGTGGTCGGGCTACTCAGGAGAGGTGGAGTAGCGAGGTAATCCTTCAGCTGTTGGAACGATGAATGACATTCGGTCGTCCATTCAAAATTTTTCGTCCCCCTCAACGCTTTGAAGAAGGGGAGAGACCTCTCTGCTGACTTAGATATGAAGCGGCCAAGAGCTGCCACTCTGCCGTTAAGTCGCTGCATCTCCTTTATATTGGTCGGCTCTTTCATGTCGACTAGAGACTTGATCTTCTCCGGGTTAGCTTCTATACCTCGCTGAGATACCATAAATCCAAGGAACTTTCTAGCAGCTACACCAAAGACACACTTGCTAGGGTTGAGCTTCATGTCGTTTGCTCTCAAATTGGCGAACGTTTCCTTTAGGTCGACCACGTGACGTCCAGTATTTGTTTTGATGACCATATCGTCGACGTAGGCCTCCATGTTTCGGTCAATTTGAGAGGCAAAGACTTTGTTCACCATTCTTTGATAAGTCGCCCCTGCATTCTTCAATCCAAAGGGCATCATTTTTATAGCAGTAGATGCCTCCAGCTACTTGGAAAGCTGTTTTCACAATGTCATCCTCGTGCATCTTAATCTGGTGGTATCCTGAGTAAGCATCGAGGAAGCTGAGGGTGGAGTGACCGGCAATAGAATCAACTAGTTTGTCGATTCTAGGAAGGGGATAGCTGTCCTTCAGGCAGGCAAGATTTAGAGTGGTGAAGTCGACACACATCCGCCATTTGCCATTTGATTTCTTCACCATGACCACATTGGCCAACCACGTTGTGTGAGTGGCCTCCTTGATTATCCCTGCACTTAAAAGTTTTTGTACCTCAGTTTTTATGGCTTCCTCCTTATCACGAGCAAAACTTCTCAATTTTTGGGGTCTAGGCTTTATGGTCGGGTTGACTTCAAGTCGGTGAACGGCGACCTCTTCCTTGATTCCCCTCATGTCTTCTAATCTCCATGCGAAGACGTCATTACTCTCCTTGAGTAGCTCAATGATTTCTGCTCGCTCCTCGACAGATAGCTGCTTTCCAATTTGAATTTTTTGGTCGGGGTAGGAAGGGTTAGTGATTACTGACTCTAGCTCATCCACAACTTCTAACTCTGGACCATCTCTGAACTGCAGGGTTTCAATAATGATTTCTCTGACCCTTTGTCTCTCTTCGGCCCCCAGGTGTGGAGCTTCTTCTGCTATCATATCATCCAGCTTATCTGCAACCTCGCTGGTGGTGGTGGTGGCCCCCGAGTTATTGTCGATCTGGAGGCATAGGTTGCCTATGAGGACTTGGTCGACCATAACTACATCTGGATCGACCTCTCGTGGTTTCGTAGTGACGTGTCGACTCAATCATGACCTCGTCATTTGAGCGATAGGTCGACTCCTCCACATTGGTGATTGTTGACAATCGAGTAGTTTTGGTGATCGATCGACAGCCTTCAAGTAACCATCTCATAGCCTCAATTTCTAACTCCCTTTTCTTTCTTTCTCTCGAGAACATGATCCGTAGGCTCGAGTTGTGCCTTGTACACATCCTACTCCAAAGAAGGTGTGGGGAACTTGACTCGCTGGTGAGGAATTGATGCTACCATTCCAAGCGCGACCTGGCCTGGAATACCAAGTATAGCAGCGTAATCACTGTTCACATCTATTACAATAAATTGTACCTTCGAAACTACCCTGTGGGGGTGCCGGCCAAGGTCGACGTCGAGCTCAATCTCGTCCTTTGGCGTCAACTCGATGGTTGGTGAAGCCCTCCAACCTCGCCATCATACCTTTCAAGCCGCTCATCATTAAGTCCCATCTCCCGGAAAGTTTTGTAGAATAAAATGTCCTTGCAGCCCCCGTGTCGACTAAGAGTCTCGCTCGTCGTACATCCGTCTATGAGACTCGGGATGATGAGAACTTTCTCCCTAGCAGCTATATTGGTTGCCAACTCATGGGGGTAGAAGCTGATCACATCATCTCTGACATCTCTCCTTGGAGGCACATGTGGGGCCTTATTGAGTTGAAAAATTTTGTGCTTGATGGCGGTGTTACTGGCTTGCTCTGTAATGACCCCCAAGCTCAATCTAGGTTGCCTCGGTCCTTGTTGTCCACCTGCAGCCGCTCGCTCCACCCGCCTGAGGCCTCTTCACGTATGCGTCGAGTCTTCCCTGTTCGACCATTCTTTGGATTATGCGCTTCAAGCCTAAACAATCCTCCGTGAGATGACCCGTGTCTTTGTGGTAATCACAGTATTTACTGTTGTCCCTTCTGAACTTGTTGCCTGGGTTCATTGGGGCAGTGGAGCCAACTCGACCGCATTCAGATTTCGGTTCGACTCACCGTTAGGGGAGTGAAAGTCTCGGGCACCTTCTCTGTCGCCCTTGTCCTGTTCTTGCCATTTTTATTGTTTCCTCCATTTTTATTGGAGTCCTTCTTGTCATCAGCGACCTCCACCTTGGGGCTTTTCCCATTCTTCTTTTCTTTTCTCTCCTCGGCTAGGCGACATTGTACACCTTTTCGAACAACTCCGTCGAGTTGTAATCGTGCGAACCGTGAGTTCATAATCCATGTCTTCCGAGGAAATACCACTTCGGAAGCAATTGATCACCTCTCTGTCGCCGAGATCCTCTTCAATCTTGTCAACCATTTCTTTAAACCTGGTGAAGTAGCTCATGGAGCTTTCATTTTTTGCTTGAACCAAGTTGCTCGGATCGGTGACAACCACTTTTCGAGCTCCAAAGCTAGCCGAGAAGTGATCTAAGAATTTTGTTCTTAAACACGTCCAGGTGGTGATGCTACCAGCCGCCAAACCATTGAACCATGTCAAAGCTGCCCCTATGAGTGTGCTTATGAGGGCTTTGCACATATTGTCGTCTTCATTGGCTACAAAGCACATCGTGGCTTCCAGGTGCGCTATGTGACTCTTGGCATTGGTTGCCCCTGAGTACTTTTCCAATAGGGGCAATCTGAAACTAGGAGGAGGTCGACTGTCTCTCATCTCCTTGGATAGAGGTCGAAGAGCAAAATCAACTCGTTAAATCTTTCCAGTATCCTTTTTCTTCTCTTCCTCCCATTGTTCGAACTTCCTTTTCATCAACAACCATTCCCTGGCGTCGGGTCTTTCATCTCCTGCAGGGGGAGCGGCATTCGACCTTTGACCTTCGCTTCTGGGAGGAGTTACCTGTCTACTCCTCCTGTCTCTATGAGAATGAGCCCTTTCCGATCGAACTGGAGATCTTTGCCTGTCATTCCTTTGTGGCGACCTGCGCCTATTACCCCCCGAGTGGCGACCTGCGCCTCTCGTCTCTTATAGGCGACCTGCGCCCATTCCTGTCCCTATGGGATCCTGATCTTTGTGTCCGGGCAGGGGAACCACGTCGGCTTCTATTGGCCTCTAAATGCGTCCTCAAATCCGATTGAGCCTCCTGCTCCCTATTCCTGGTGAGACTAGCCCTTAAGTCATTACTTGGCACATGAATGAGATTTGGAGGTCGTTGAACTATCCTGTCTTCTCCGTTCTGTCCCACCCCCTCATTGGGCCTAGCACTCCTGGCCTACTGCCTGTTGGAGACTTGAGAGGGAGCCACTCTTTCTGAACGTATGTCGCCCGCTTCGCTTCCTCCATAGCTATCAAATCAGCGAATCCGGCTCGTTCCAACATCATTTCCTTCTTGCTCATGGGATTGGCCGAGGGACCCGCCCGTTTCCAATGTTGACCTGTCCAGCTGGACGTTTTGGAGGAGGTGGAACTCCTTGTCCCTCCATATGGCGTTTTCCTCTTCTTGTGTCCGGCAACCCTCTGCCATCAACAACACTGGTAGAGCGCGTTGCTCTACCGTGAGGGCGATTTGGTGGGGGAGGAGGCAGATTGGTGTTATCAGTATTGATGTTGAGATTTCCAGCGTTTGCATTGGTGTTGTTGTTTACAACCTCGTGCCTAAGCGAGGCTTCAGATACATGTCCATCTGAAGTCACCATTGTTGTAGGTTGAGAAAAATTTCGAGGTCAAGCTAAAGCACAGTTCCCGGCAATGGAACCAAACTGATGCTGCAGGAATTGTGCTTATCAGTAATCCTCCACGTGGAAGGACCAATCACCTGGCTCCTTGACCTGAAATCAGAACCCACGACTAGCCGGATGTGTCTCCGGGGAAGACGCTCGGGCGTGAGAGTAAGATTACGGTTGTATATAGCTCAAAATGTATTGAATAATGAATTCAGATAACAAAATGGCAGTTACCTCCCACCGTTTGATAGTGATGAAGTATTTATAGGTGATGGTTGTTGTATTTTTGGTGGTACTACATGAGCTCCGTGATTATAGCGGCAGTTATGGGTCATGAGAACGTGCCTGTAACTGTCCCTGATTTATAGGGATGCGGTTATGGAAAGATTTGACCCATGTACGTCCACCTTAGCTAGCTCGACGCTTGAGCGATTAGGTCGAGGTCGCCACTTGAAGAAGGGTCGACCTGACTGGCGGGTAGAGCATGGTTCGTACCCGGATTGTAGTATGGATCATGAGGTCGGACTAAGTTAGGTCGGGACCTATTAGGTTGGACCATGGACTTAGTCGACTGATACTTGAGATGGGCTTTGGGCCTTGCTCTGATTGGGCCAGCTTCATTGAGAATGTAGGAGTCAAGGCTGTCTGTGATTGGGCTTTACCCATTTGGCCCAACTCGACACTTTTGGTATGTTCATAAATTATTTTCTAAGAGGTATACTTCATTTATTAAAAAACAAATATGTACATTAAAAAAAAATAAACTTAGCCCCAAATGCCAAATCCCAATAATGTTAATTATATTTTCTATATTCTAATAGGTATAATTATAAACTTTTATTTATATTTAACATTTGGATAAATATCAATAATAACTTAGTGTCCAAGTGGTTAACTAACACCAAAACCTTCCATTCAACCCGGTTTCGAATCCCCCTACCCTATTTCAAGCACCGGCAGTCAGTGTAAGACTGAACCTCGCCCACTCCAACGACAATTCAACCACCGGTAGTCAGTGTAAGACCGAACCTCGCCCACTCCAACGGTAATTCAACCACCGGCAGTCAGTGTAAGACCGAACCTCGCCCACTCCAACAGCAATTCAACCACCGGCAGTCAGTGTAAGCCCGAACCTCGCCCACTCCAACGGCAATTCAACCACCGGCAGTCAGTGTAAGACCGAACCTCGCCCACTCCAACGGCAATTCAACCACCGGCAGTCAGTGTAAGACCGAACCTCGCCCACTCCAACGGCAATTCAACCACCGGCAGTCAGTGTAAGCCCGAACCTCGCCCACTCCAACGGCAATTCAACCACCGGCAGTCAGTGTAAGCCCGAACCTCGCCCACTCCAACGGCAATTCAACCACCAGGCGATCGGTGTAAGACCGAACCTCGCCCACTCCAACGGCAATTCAACCACCTCCAAGCAGCCAAGCAGTAAGACCGAACCTCGCCCACTCCAACGGCAATTCAACCACCGGCAGTCAGTGTAAGCCCGAACCTCGCCCACTCCAACGGCAATTCAACCACCGGCAGTCAGTGTAAGACCGAACCTCGCCCACTCCAACGGCAATTCAACCACCGGCAGTCAGTGTAAGACCGAACCTCGCCCACTCCAACTGCAATTCAACCACCGGCAGTCAGTGTAAGCCCGAACCTTGCCCACTCCAACGGCAATTCAACCACCGGCAGTCAGTGTAAGACCGAACCTCGCCCACTCCAACGGCAATTCAACCACCGGCAGTCAGTGTAAGACCGAACCTCGCCCACTCCAACGGCAATTCAACCACCGGCAGTCAGTGTAAGCCCGAACCTCACCCACTCCAACGGCGGGCCGGACCGGGCCGAGTAGCCCGTTTGGGCATCATCAGGAATGAAGGGATAGAGTGGGGATGAGGGATTAACTTGTATATTGTAAATTATTATAAAGGTCAATTTATGAAAATTATTATTATGGGTCAATTAAGCATGAAACTCAATATATGGATGGTCAAATTTAATCAATTTGATTGTGTCACTAGTTAAATTTTTAACTCTAATAGATTGGTCGTTATTTTTTTATGGGTGTTAGAAATAATGGTCTAATTTAAATCAAAAGTACAGTATGAAGGTAACATTTTATGTTTCGAAATTATATATGTGACATTGACTATCCCTAATTAGTACGCGGGACAATTTGGCAATAAACTCAAAATAAAACTTATAAATTGCAACATATACTATATATTGTATTAATTATTACAAAAGAAAGTAAGAAAAGATATAAGAAGAATTATTGAATGTTATGAGTAGGATATGCAATTTTCTTTAAAAATTACATTTCTTAATCCAATAATTTTAATTATTTTTCTGTAATTTTTTAATTTTAGATTGTTTTATCATTTATTTTACAAAAATGGGGTAAAATAAATAATTATTGAACTTTATGGGTATGAAATGCAACTTTCCAAGAAGATCGTTAGATTTTTCGTTAATTTCGTTAGCTCACATCCAAGAAAATTTTTTCTCAAATAATCCTTTTTTACTTTTTTATTTATCAAAATGACTCACTGTTCAAACTATTGTCCAAAATGTCCATTTTTTTGAAAATCGCTACACCGTGTAGCGAGTTTGATTAGGGTTTGTCAAAACTCGCTACACCGTGTAGCGAGTTTAGGGTAATTAAGTTTGGCCGTTTGGAAATTAATTAGACCATTTAATTAACCTAAACTCGCTACACGGTGTAGCGAGTTTGACTTCCCTTTTTATTCTTATTTTATTTAATTCTTCTCTTCTCTTCTCTTCTTTCTTTCTTTCTATATATATATATATATATATATATATATATATATATATATATATATATATATATATATATATATATATATATTCCTTTTCCGTCCAATCACCAAATGACGAGGAAGCAGAATCATTCACCTCGTCCTACTTGTCAAGGCCGAGATAAAACATTCATGTTCCTCGGCGTTCCGGCTAGCAGATTACACAATCCTTATCAAACAAGGATTCTACAGTCATGATCCAATCAGGATTACAATTACCAACATCAATTCAAGTCAAACAATGACTCCTTAACAGATATAATTCTCTTAGGATTATATCTTATCTCTTTACAAGTTCACTCCAACATGGATTCTATCAATCCATCCCTATAAATACAAGCCCCATGGCTCATTATTGGGTACGTTACTTTTTATAATACAGAAACTCTGTCAATTTAGTTTCTCATATACAAACCGTGAACTTACTCTCACGCCGGAGGGCCTTTAGCCGGATCCGCCCCGGCTTAGTTTACGTGTTTTCTCTTATTTTCAGGCCTTGCAATCACCGGAGCAATCATCGCTTGGATTTGGGCTGATTTGACGATTTTGGCATCATCAATTGGTTCCATTGCCGGGAAATCGATTCAAACACCCTTTGTTTGGCCTGGAAAAGTCGCCTGAAGCGTGTTTTCTGCCGGAAATTTTCTAGTTTGAACGGAAATTTCTGGGCCGTTTTTAGCTCTGTTTTGATTTGGCCGGAATCTGCAAATTTCAGCCGGAATTTGCCCAGATTTGGTTGAAATCGTTTTAGCGTTGGAATTTTGTCCCAATTTTGGCCGGAAAATTTGGTATTGTCAAAGTTGCCAAATTGCAGTTTCTTAGTTTGCGTCAAATTCTGCTCCGAATTTGATTGGAAATTGTGATTTTTTGGGAAATTTGCACTTGATAATTTGTTGTTGATTCGCAATGGACGGACAATTTACGAGCGTAACTGCTGAGGATCAAACCCAAGTGAATGGGGTTAACACAGGTGCCGAGGAGCTACCTCCTCCTCCTCCTCCTCTACCTCAGCCAGACGCCCCTCCTCCCCTTGCCATGACTCTTCGTTCCAAGGGTCAGGCGAATGCCGAGGGAGAGGGTGCTGAGCTTCCTCGTCCTACTCGTGCTCGCGGGAAGCAAGTGGGAAGGAAGAAGACAAAGAATGCCGACGCCGGTCAAGCAGGAGGAACTCAACCCGTTGACCGACGCTCTTTGTTACATAAACAAATGGAGACATTGCAAAGGATGTATGAAACACAAGCTGCTCTTTTGCAATTGGACCCAGATCATTCCATGGCTGAATTCATTAGGCCATCTATGGGCAACCCTCTTGGAAGGGAACAAGGTGAGCACCGAGCTCCTCCCCTCGAACCTGCTAAACCAACAAAGCAAGCCCCCCGAGAACCTACCCGTCCTCGGCATGACAGTAAGAAGAAGGATCAAGTGGTTGACCTGAGAAGCCAATTAACTCCCAGGGAAGAGGAGGTGAACTCAAGGGACCTAAGAACAAGGCTCAGTCTAAACAGGCGAATGTCACCACCTCGGTTAGTCATAGCACCTCGGCGTCCTGATTCTCCTCGTCCTCGTCAATCTCGCCATGATTCTCTTCGACCCCGTCGAACAGATTCTCCTCGTCATCGTCGACCAGATTCTCCTCGTCCTCGGCACCGAGAGTTTGTGCGGCCTAGAACTCCCGAGCCGTATAAGATGATACTTGGTGGCCAAGACTTGGAACCAAGGCGTGATAAGGCCCCATCCAAACGGGACAGCCACCGACATGATGCGGAGCATAGTAGGGTGAATGGTCGCCCCAAGGATAAATCAACCAGAAGCTCCCAACGAAGCACCCGCTCTAGCAGCGACAGGGGAGTGGAAACCAAGCAATGGGAGCTGTTGAAGCAAAGACTGGATGACATGGAGATGGGAAAGAAGTTCAATGACGATGACTATGACTGGGCAAATCGTCCGTTCTCCTTGAGGATAACTGCGGCACCACCCAATCCTCACCTCAAGCTCCCAAATTTCGAAAAGTACAACGGCACCACTGATGCAAAAGACCACGTGCAAGGTTTTAAACAAACCATGAATCTCCTTACCACTGCTGATGACTTGCTCTGCAAAGCTTTCGCGAGCACCTTCTCCGGAACAGCCTTAACCTGGTTCCGTGAGCTTAAAAGAGGTTGCATCGATTGCTGGAGGGGCATGAGGAGAATGTTCTTGGACCACTTTGCCACTGCTGGTAAGAGGAAGATGAGACTGGCCGACTTGGCCAACATCGAGCAGGGAAAGGGAGAGACCACCTCGGCTACTACAACCGGTTCCGAAAAATGGCAGACCAGGTTGAAGAGAGCCTCACTGACAGGGAGGTCATTGTTTGTTTCAACTCTGGGTTAAAATCTGGTCCCCTCATCTATGAACTCTCAGCCCGAGAACCTAAATCCAAGTCCGAATTATACAAGGTGGCTTATGCTATTTCCATGGCCGAGGATAAAACAAAGAAAAGAGGATCCGACAAGGCGGAAATAGAAACGACGGGCACTCGCCAGAATGAAAATGGGATTGGTAAAGTCTCTAAGGGGAAGAACAGAACAAGAGGCACAGAGAAACCTGAGGTGTTTACCCCCTAACCAAACCCATTTCAGAAATCATGCAGCTAGTTGTAAGTACCCAAATCCGGATCGTCCAAATCCGTCAGAAAGTTAACCGAAATCCGTTAACCGGCCCATTCCAGGTTAACCGAAACTCGTTAAACTCCCCGTTGTCATGCCAACGAGACGTCCCGGGACTGCCCCATGCATCCCGACGTAGAAGCGTACTTAACATGTGTCATCGCACGTAAAAGTACGGCTTTCCCTGAAAAACGCACTTTTCGGCACTTTCCGGGGGCATTTCGGACATTTTCCGGACTGTTATTTTAAAAAACGGACAAAACCGGGACCGGGGAACGAACTCCCATACATCTGGTGACTCACAGGACATGTGGCAGCCATGCCACAGCCCTCTCGTCACCTTTCAATCACAAATCAAGCTGAAAAGACCAAAATACCCCTGGATTTCAGTCAAAGTCCGCGCACTCCCGTGCAAATTTCCCGAAATTGCCAAGCAAGCCCCTCGTAATTCCAAAGTACCCCAAAACCACGAAAATGTCCAAGTCCGTCCGGACTCCTACTGTAATTTTCACCTATAAATAGAAGTGGCTGTCAAAGCCAAAAGGAGGAACATTTTTCACCCAAAAATCACCTCACTCACGGCCCAAACTGATTTCACCCCTTCCCGAGCTCCCGTTTGCCTCGATTCGCGTGAAACTTCCGTATTTCGATCAAATACGCCCCTCATCACTTCAAAACACCCTTTCGAACTAATTTTCGTGTCCCGTACACACCTTCCGAGCCAAAGGAGTCGACCCTAGCCATAGGTATAACTCCCTCTCTCTAAATCTCTCGTTTCGTCTCGGTTTACGCGCCAGTCGCTACAACCGTTTCGAACAACGTTATTGAAATGTAGACGCCTCCGTCTAACGGGGTCCGATACGTTTTAGCCCCTCGATCCTCTTCTCTTTCCGTAAGAGAAGTAATCACGGGTTAAAACGGCGTTCCGACCCCGTTCCGTTTACTTTTACGTCATTTACACGTCCGGATCGATCGATCCGTTGATCGTCATTTACTTTCTGTCATTTACCAATTCCGAGCCAATTGGCCTCGTTGATCGTCATTTACAATTCCGAGTCGTTTGGCTCGTCGATCGTCATTTACAATTCCGAGCCGATTGGCCTCGTTGATCGTCATTTACAATTCCGGATCGTTTGATTCCGTTGATACTGCTTTAAATACTGTCATTTACAAAGTCCGACCCGTTTGGATCGTGATAGTATTTACTTTTCTAAGTCCGAGTCGCAACCCGATTCGTTGATCGCATATCATTTAATACGCATTTTTCCCGTAAAAATCGTTAACAATGTAATGCCCGGTTCAAAACCGGAGTTCGTCCTTCGAACTCTCTTTCAAAACGCGCGAAATGACGTTTGGCCTCCAAACGCTCATCTTCAAACTAAAAGCCGCCATTTGACACTAAAAATCATTTAATACGCATTTTTCCCGTAAAAATCATTAACAATGACACGCCCGGTTCAAAAAAAACCGGAGTTCTACCTTCGAACTCCTTTTCAAACTCAAAATCGACGTTTGTCACGCAAACGCTCATTTCAAGCTCAAATCGACGTTTGCCACGCAAACGCTCATTTTCGTCTCAAAACCGACGTTTGTCATTCAAACGCTCGCCTTTTCAAAGTCACCTAATCAACGTTTGAAATTCAAACCAAGATTAAGCTTGTCATTCAAGCCCCCATTTCAAAACACACACTCACACCCACACACACACACGTTTTTGAGAAAGGTAGAAAGACTCGTCATGCGAGGCATTTCGGGTGATCTCGTAATACTCTTCCCGAAACGTAACGTGACCTCCGAACCTAACAATCTCTGGTACTCAAAAAGCCTTTTACTCGTTTTTGCTACCAATAAAAATGATCCCCTGTTTTCAAAGCCTTTTCCTAAGTTTTTGCTACCAATAAAAACGACACCATTTTCAAAAGCCGTTTCTCAACGTTTGGGCTCAAAATACAAAAACCGCGTGGCGACTCCTCATTTTCCCATGAAGCGAGGTCTCAGACACCAACACCCCGCGAAAGACAACCGCGCTTCGCGCCCGCGCGAAATCCCGGGTAATTTCAGTTGGCGACTCCGCTGGGGACATGGATACTTTTTCAAAACTGCCGTTGTTTTCAAAAAGCCTTCCGCGGGTCAAAATTTCGTTTACCCTTCCTCGTTTTCGTGTGTGTGAGTTCCTTTAAACCTCGAACGGTTTTTTGTTTCAAAAGGCATTACATTGTCAACTTTTCAAAATCTTACCATGTTTGTGCATCCCCATTCATGTTTGATTTTCATGCTATATTTTGAACTGTGCATCATAAATTCTTTAAGATACATTCTGAAAAAAAATCTCTGTTTTACTCAGAAAAATAAATTTTAGTGACCGCACACTACTCGCACTTGCTGCCTCGGAACACCGCACTTCACGTGCACTTGCTGCCTCGGAACACTGCACACTACGACCCGTAACCCGGGATGGCCTTATCGGGAGCGCACGGGGTCGTCCCAAACAGCCCATCCTAGCCCGTGTAAGCCATGCACTCTTTGTGTCACACTTTGTCCAAGACCCCGATTGGTTTTTGGCCTAGCTCGTGTCATAAAGCCTAAGTGTATGTTTTTTACGCCGGGCCCCGCTCCGAGTCAAGCTCGAGAGGTTGAGACCAAAGGTCGTTCCTGACCCGAAGTCTCGCGCTCTTCAGCCTTGACTTTGACGCGGAGCTCTGCCGAAAAATATACCCGAAGGTTCAATGTGACGCCGTGTCACCAAACCTCGTCGTATGTACCGTGCCAGCCACAACTTGGCCAACGCCAAAAGCTAAGGTCTCTCGCACAAGCGAGTC
Source organism: Adenophora triphylla var. japonica (assembly GCA_022495995.1). NCBI lineage: Eukaryota > Viridiplantae > Streptophyta > Magnoliopsida > Asterales > Campanulaceae > Adenophora > Adenophora triphylla. The sequence goes on from JAFEMH010000174.1 coordinate 181,090, forward strand.
AGGAGAGGTCATGCCAAAATTTTGGCACGATCCCCGCCTTAACTTAAGGACGTTGACTTCGACTGTGGCCCGTGCGTCACATACGTTGAAAGTTTGCGTGATCAGCTAGCCTTAAGTTCATTTTTTCCTTTGTCGGTGGAACTCGCTTGCCTTATAAGACCTCGCTCGGGATAGTCCGTCTCGAGAAAGATGATCTACAATGGAAACGAGGGGCTTATAAGCGTAGTGACGAGATTCACTGATAAGAGCTCTAGGATTAGTTGCGAAAAAGAAGACTCGCTCTTTTCCAACCGATTAGGACTCTGAGAAAACGCGCTTTAAGTAAACATTAATCGGTAACTGCACATTGCACAAGCCCGAAACCTTGAGCCAAATACCCCTTTCCGAAGCCTAAACCCTTCCTTTCGTTCCCTGCAGCGAGCAGAAAGTGGTTCAGATTTCCGGCCGCCGCCTTGCCAGATCACCGTTACGGCGGCATCGACGGTTCTTCTGGTTCCCTCGGTTCCCTCAGAATTTCCGACATGTCTAGCTCACCGAGAAATTGTGACGGGGAAGGACCCCCGCCACCGGCAATGTATATGACTTTGGAAGAAGCCATCCGGGCTTGTGAGGTTCACAAGAGGCGTAAAGAAGATCGGCGGAATTTCGTGGTACAGCCTTAGAATGAGCGAGGTATAGCGCCTATCCCCGCCGACGGTACTTTTGTCCCTGTCGAGGATGAAGATTCCCCGAAACCAGCTTCGCCAAGCCTTCAACCAGTTCTTTCCCCCGCCAACTTACGGGATGACTTCCAACCAAGGAAACAAACCGACCTAGGCTCCACATTGCTACCTCTCGTGGCAACCCTGTCATTTTTGGCCACCCCAAAGCTACTCCTATCACTCAATACCACTCACCGCCATTGACCATCTCAGGATGCCAATATCCCTCAATACCCTCCCGGGTTCGTCCCGTTGTCTATACACGAATCTCTAAACACCGGGACAAACCCCGATACGCCGTAAAAGGCTCCCATATATCCACATATATCAAGCCTTCCACCTCCAATCACTACCGCTCACGTGGTAGCACCCGGCGCCGAGCCTCAAAGTCCACCACTTGACCCAACCTTAGCCTGGATGGTCGAGCAGATGAAAGACCTGAAAGCTACCATGAGCACTCAAAGCAGAAACGCTCAAATCCACGAGATCCGGAATGGTCACGCCTCTCCCCGCCAAGTTCGGGAATGCCGGAGATGGAACGATTCGACGGAACCGAATGTCCTCAAACGCACGTAGACACCTACGTTCTCGGCATGAGAGCGAAAGGAGCAACCCTCCAAAGAAATGGCCGACCACTTCCAAAGATACGCTCAAAAGTTCAGCGTTACGATGGTTTCTGAGGGTCAAGCCTGCGGATCGCCACACCTGGGATCAGATCAGTAACATCTTCCTGGAATGGTACCGATCCAATTTAGAGAGGGAAACAAGTCGTGAGGACTTAATCACCACTGAACAGAAAGCGGATGAAAGCGTCGGAGAATTCTACAAGAGGTGGAGCTGGAAACTCTCCGAGATCATGGAGCCACTCTCCAAGGATGAACAGATGCGGATCTTCAAGTCCCGCTTAAGACCATCCATCGAACTCTCATCAGCCATCATTTCTTCCCGCATCTCCGGGCCATGGTCAATGCCGGCTCACAGCTTCGAGAAGGATCTCAAGGAAAAGTTGGCTACCGCACGCCCATACGTATACCGCTCGCCAGCTGCATTCAATCCCGCACCGCCCAAGAAAGGGAAAGATACGTCTGTCAACTACATCCATCGTGGACAACAGTCGGGCAAAAGAAACCCGCCCCGCAAAGCAACAATTCTACTCGTATGTACCGCCGTACACTTCGACAAGTTGGACATGCCACCGAGCAAGATGTCGGAAGGGTTAATCAAGGAAGGTCTCCTTAAACCCGTTGCAAATTACAAACCCAAAAATCCCGTAGCCAATGCGGACAAGAGCAAATACTGCACCTTCCATCGCATCACGGCCATACCACCGACAACCGCGTGGGGTTACGATACGAAATCCGTAACTTGATAGAAGAAGGCAAGTTGGAGCGCCCCGTGGGCCCCAATACGGTCGAAACCCTTTTCCGAACAATAACAATGAATTCCATTGAGTGGGTGCCCAAGAAGATTGCCACAACCGCTTCTCCACCTCTTCCAGCCGGGTCCTCATCAAATGTCCACATCGCCTACGATGTTTGTGGATCGCTCCGCATGCTCGGGAGTACGAGTCCCAAGATATGGTCCTGAGCAATCCTCCGCGAAAACAAGAAGAAGTCCTCTCAACAAAGAATCGAGAGAAAGATACGAAGCCGGGGACACCAGTGTAGGTACACTCGGAGAGCCTTCCTCGGGAGGTTCGACTACTACGTACTTGTACTCCAGCCGGCCTCTCTTCCTCCAGGCCATGCAGCTTTAGAGCAAGCAGATGGGAAAGCCGAAAAGTCCTGGCGACAACAGAGCTCAGACCCTGAGACACCGGAATACCTCGGATCTTGGTAATCTTATCCGCGCCGAAGCCTAACCCCCGCGGATCGCCCAAGATTCAATTTGTCCAGCTTCCGAGCTCGGACCGGTAAAGGAAGATCAAGGTCAGCTTGGCACTCGCACTCGATCAACGTGCTAACCAAGGGCGGCAACCGCCACAAACAGCCTCAACACAATCCCGAGGCTCCAAGAAAGGCTTTACCTCGCAAGAGGAAGACAGAAACGGATGGCCGGATGACTCTCCTTCTCCTGATAGAGATCGATCTACGATTCCCGACTGTACGGCAGTATGATCACGTTCTGAGATGAAGACCTGCCTAGAGATGCCTCGGGGCACAACGAAGCTCTGTACATCACTCTCAAGCTCAACACCATAACACTCCTCGGAGTATTGGTAGACAACGGGTCAGCCGTTAACGTTCTCCCTCTCAGCATGATGCGAGCCCTCCGTATCAACGAAATCCATCTGATCCCGTCTACTCGGACTATCAAGGCCTACGACAGCTCGTCTCGTCCCATCCTGGGACGGTAACTCGGGAACTCGGTTCGAAACCCAAATGGTGCCAAGAAAATTCCACGTAATGGACATTCCATCCGAATTCACAGCTCTGTTGGGGCGCCCTTGGCTGCATCATATGAAAGCCATAGCCTCCACTCTCCATCAGTGCGTTAAGTTCATTAACCGGCAGGGAGATCTCGAAGTCATCCGAGGGGACAGCTTCCTCATAGGAACGAAGCCGAGACAATAGCCAAGCGTGTCCGTACTCGTGCACCGGGTTACCTCCTTCGAATCAAATCCAAGGGACTACCGGGCAAATCTCATCGTAATCCCTCGTAGTCCGGAGATGCTAACTATGTAAACGTACTCGAACAGGAAGACCCTGAAGCAGTCCGATACATCAAGATCAACTGTCGTTTCCAACATTTGGAGGCAGATTGGAAAGAAACACTGAACATCGCCATGATGCGGGCACATAAACCCCTAGTCTTCAATCGGAGATTCGTCAGCATTCTTCAAATTCTTCAAACCAACTCTCTGGCCCCGCCAGGCAAAGAGATCGTTGTGATAAAGGTCAACAAGCACCGCCATTCTCTGGATGAATGCATGAAAGTCGTATGGGATGTCCTCCACGAGGAACTACCCGTTGCACCCCTCTTCTCCAACGAAGGGCATGACATTTTCCTAGCTGCTCCAGCAACGCACCCGGACGCGATACGTCCCTACGTTTGGGTTGAGCCGTCAGATGACGACGAATCAGGACTCTCCGAAGTCGAGGACGCGGCAGACCCGCGGGCAGACCTGCGGGCAGACCTCTACATTCACATGCTCAGTTTTGAGAACGGCACTCCTTCCGATCAGGTCACCTACGACCAAGGCTCCAACACCATGGAGATTGTCAAGCTCAATGTCCAGTACAGGCAGCTATCCGACAATTGGAAGCAATTGGTTCACACAACGAAGAATCCCTCTGATCAAGTGACTGACGATGACTTCGTCAACATCATCTATTCCAGATATCCCGATGATACCAAGGATCCGGTCTTTATCGTCAGATTCTGCAATGCCAAAGTTACCCTCGACGACTGCCTGCACATGGTAAACGAGGCCCTGGCCAAGCGAGCTCAGAGCTCATCACTACTTCCGAGTACCAGCCCCAGCTGCAACCGGCCTCGCGCCGTCGCCAAGCTTATACCCTCAAGCGCCGCCAAGGCCAAGGGCAACAAAGAAAGGAGACAAAGCTCCTCACCCCGCTACGAGTCGATCAACCTCGGGAACGCTTCCGGCAGCCTACCCCGAAAACATCTATGAAAGTCTTCCCCGCAAGGCGTAGCCGCCTTCCGACATAGGAAATGACCACCTCAAAGATCAACATGCTCCAGCCGATTCTCGCTCCCACCGTCACGGCCCCGGATTCGTACATCCCGCCAGGCCGATCGCTAGCTCGATAGACTTGGCAATCGAGCGAGATCACGAGACTGTCAACATTGCGCAGAATTCAACACCACCGTGGGGTCAATCAAGCGAGATATGGGCAAATTTCTTGGTAATCGAGATCAAGGAAGGCCGCATGGAATGTCCTCCGACTTCCTTCGTCAACGTAATCCAAGTCTTTCCGCCATTCGGCGATTTGAATGTAATCACGGCTCGGACACTAGTCGATGATGCGCACCTACGGAGACCGCTTAGCTCTCGCAAGGAAAGCCCTCATGGAACTAGCCGCTCAAGAAAGTCGTCTTTGGGACGAAGACCAAGCTCGAAAGACCGACAGTGGACCGAGCCCTTAAAGTGTCACAGCGGCTTCGGATGTAAAGCTAGAGGCCACTCTAGACCGCTCGACCTCAAGGGTTTTGCTCACGGCAACTTCCCTGGACTACCGTCTGTTCTCATCCAACCCCTCTCGCCACACGATGGTGGTCAACGGTCCCGATGACCTAGGAGATGGAACGACACAAAGATAACGAATCCCGCCGCTTACCTCCCGGGAAAGCAAGCTCTCTCGTGAAAGCGACGACGAAGGCGATGAAACCATTCTCTTCCAAGTTGGACATGAAGTCAACAAAACCGGACTCCCAAGGGTCCCGGGAGGATGGGAACGGATCATTTCCGCACTCAAATTGAAAGGCCAACTCAGGGAGGAAGGTCTATTTAAAAACAAGAGGAGGATGGAAATTGCCTCGAGCAACTACTCGTGGAAATTCCACGCATCGAGGCATTCGTTTACGTAAACGATCAACTGGGACAAAGAACCAAATACATGGGCGAGATGTTCGGGAAGCCGTGTACTCACCTTCCGACATACCCGCCACTCGATAAAACAAAGGAGAAAACTCTCCCGATGGAGGTTTACCTAGACCGCCGCACGCAGCTCAAAGAAGCACCGGCTATTCTCACATGGGAAGAAACGCAGCGCTAACTCTCGACGCAGCTCCGCCGCAAGAAAGTTGATCTGGGCCAAAAGTGGAGGAAAATTAGCAAACCATGAGTATCGCGGACCCAACCAGAATGCCCCGAGTATGCTCGGCAAGAAGGAAAGGAACGCGATATACCGTGAAGAGATCAAGGAGACCGTTCGCTTGAGCCGAGAAATCTCCAACCTCCTCTGAGGGTCGCAATGCACGGTTCAGCTCAGACAACCACCTGTTGTGCACCGACATTCGAACAAATGCGTCAAACCGTAGGCTACCTCCCCGTAGAGGCACCTAAGCGCATCTGGGACGTAATCCGTCAAGCCGCCGAAGCTTCAGTGGAATACATCCACAGCCAATGAGTTGAGGGAAGACATATGGCCCTATGCTACGAGGAATCCTCCTCTAACTATGGCTCAACTCAGGCGGCCTGTTCGAAGGGACCAAACCCGATGTCGAGTTCTAACCCGATCGGGTCAAATCCATGCATTACCACCCAAGGCCACCAAAAAGCCGACGGAGCCGTAACCGCAACCCGCCGCCACGAAGACACAAGTTCCCCGAAAGAGGACCCGATCCTCACTCTGCTCAAGCCAGACTCGGGCGAACATTTCCCTTTGGTCTCTCGCCACCTCTTCATATCCTCACAAGCTCAAGCTAGAGGAAAGCTCGGCCCGTACCATGGTCCCCGTGGGGCAACCCCGGATGAAGTCATTCAAATGATCGGCAACATCCACTATGGCAACATTATCACCTTCACAGATTTGGACCTTCCAAAATTTGGGGCTGATCACAATGAGCCGCTCTACATCACACCACTGGACGAGCGTCGCCTTCCCCCGTGTGTTGGTAGCCGGAGGTTCCGGATGAATGTCTTGCCCGCCAAGATGATGGACCTGCTTGACATCAAGCCCACAGATCTGAAGCCTTCAGTCCACACTGTCAAGGCCTATGACTCTACTTCCCGTACAGTTCTTGGGGTTGCTACTCTTAATATTTGGTTCGGCAAGCGGATGATCCCCACCGAATTCCAAGTGTTGGACATTCCAATCACTTTCAGCGGCCCATCTGCAGGGCATCCCTGGTTGCATCAAATCAATGGCGTGGCATCCACCCTTCATCGGTGCCTCAAGTTCATGCAAGGCAACGAGCTAACTACGCTCTACGGCGACAGCGTCACCACCGAGGGGACCAGCACCAACGACATTCCAGTATTAGAAATCAAGCATAGTGACGACATGCCATTAACTGGATTCACTCTGGAGACCTCCAAGATCCAAATATGCAACGTGGACCTTCCACTATCTCACGACCAGATTCCTCCTGCCATGAGGATGATGAAACTCATGAACTTCATCCCAGGACTGGGGCTCGGCAAAAGGCTACAAGGCCAACACCAAGTTATTGAAGTCAAGGACCATACCACGGTCCAGGGGCTTGGCTACGTGCCAACACCGGCTGACATCAAGAAAGACAAAAGGCTCGCCCGCACCAAGGCAGCAGCCCGCAAAAGGGGAACCTCCGACGGCACACCCAATCTCCGGCCTTACAGCTTTGACCTCGCTCATTACTTCACCAAGGGAACCGACAGCAGAACTGAGGGGACCGACAGCGGAACCGACAGCAGAACTGAGGGGACCGACAGTGGAACTGATGAAGATGAGAAAGAAGCAGGGATAGTCAGCACCGAGACTACAGAAAGAATGGAACAGCTAGCATGGGACCTCAAGCGTTTCAGAGGACTCAAAGCTAATCCGATAAGGGGAGCGTTCCTCGACATCACAGCTCTACCTGGACCAACTGCCACCACAGTCCAGCACGAGTACACATTCAAGCGAATCCCAAACTTGGAGGAGCAACTTAGGGTACTCTCCATGGGAAACAGATTGTTCGGATCAGCCACCGAGGCCACGTTCGAGACAGTAACTCCAAAGCAGAAGGAACCAGAATTCATAGAAGACGCTACCAGCTCTGAGTCAGTCCTTGTCAGAATCCAGTCCTCTGAGTCATCCAACGGCCTTACGCCGGAGGACTATGATAATGTAGCCAATCATGTATTTCCGTTCTTGTTCAATGAAAAGTCTGACCTTTCGGAGTATCCTCTTATTGCCACATTAACAACTGATAAATTAACAAACAACTTAAAAGACGTTAATAACTCAATTGATAAAGAAGTAGACACATTAAACGAACAATACATTAAGGAAGTTCTTGAGCGTGTAGTTGACCAAGAGGACAACCGGGCCCAAGCTGCCGAAGAGGTTATGACCAAAGTGAACCTGGGGTCAGTGCAAGAGCCTAAAGAGACATAAGTGGGCAGTTTCTTCGCCGATGCGAGAAAAGAAGCCCCGATAAGCCTCCTCCGGGAGTATGTTGACGTATTCGCTGGTCATACCAGACATGCCAGGACTCGATCCCTCAATCGTGGAGCACAGAATTCCCCTGGATCCCGAATCCAAGCCTGTCAAACAGAAGCTGCGCAAGATCAAGCCAGAGTGGTCCTTGCAAGTAAAAGAAGAGATTGAGAAAATGCTTCGAGTTGGTTTCATCAGAGTGATTGAGTACCCGACTTGGCTCTCCAACATCGTGACGGTCACTAAGACCAACGGAAAGGTCGATCCGTATGGATTTCCGGGATCTCAACAAGGCCAGCCCTAAAGATGATTTCCCACCGCCTAACATCGACATGTTGTGTCGACACCACGGCAAATTTCGAAGTAAAGTCCTTCGTGGGACGGGTTCGCCGGATACAACCGCATCAAAATGTCCGAGGAGGATCAAGCCAAGACTACCTTCACCACTCCGTGGGGGACATACGTTACACGGTCATGCCGTTCGATTACGAAGAGCGGCTGGGGCTACTTACCGGCGGTGGCACGCGGCCCTCTTCCATGACATGATTCACAAGGAAATCGAAGTATATGTCGACGACATGATCATCCACTCCGGGGATCGGACATGCACATGCACCGATCTCGAGAAAGTTCTTCAACGGACTCGTAAAGCACTCCATGAGACTAAACCCCGCGAAGTGCACCTTCGGCGTCCAAGCGCGGCAAGGTACTGGGGTACATGGTTACGTAAAGAGGTATCGAAGCCGATCCCAAGAAAATCAAGGCCATCATCGACATGAAGCCGCCTCAAACCACCGACAGTGAAGAGCTTCATGGGAAGACTTCAAGACATCGATCGCTTCATCAACCAGTTGACATCCCTCTGCGAGCCCATGTTCAAACTGATGAAAAAGAATGCCGACATCAACTGGGACTCCGAGTGTCAAACAGCTTTTGAGAAGATCAAGACCTACTTGGTGAACCCCCAATTCTGTGCCCACCACATGAAGACAAGCCACTACTCCCGTATCTCGATGAGAATGTACACGTCAATCGGAGTAATGTCGGCACAAGAACGTAAAGATTCCAAGGTTGAGCATGCAATCTACTTCGTAAGCGGAAGCTTCAAGGAAGTGAACTCGGCTACTCAAAGATCGCAGAAAACTTGTACCGCCTTGGTATGGGTAGTCGGGAAACCGAAACACTACATGCGGCCGCATTCGGTGCTCTGGTCTCCAAAGTGGACCCCGTCCGATATCTCTTTGACAAGCCATCCCTGTCAATGCGGCTAGCCAAGTGGTCATTCTTCCTGGCTGAGTTCGACATCAAGTACATGGTCAGAAAATCAACAAAGGGTAGAGTCATGGCAGATCAGCTGGCCAACTTCCCGAGCAGTGAACCTAAGGGTCTTGATCCGCAATTCTCGGACGACGGAATCTTCTCACTCGACAGCGCAAACCGCTGGCAACTCTTCTTCAATGGGGCAGCCAACAAGAATGGGAATGGTATTGGAATGCTCCTTGTCGATCCCAAGGACGAGCATACTCCCATAGCTATCAAACTGAATTTCGAAGCAACCAACAATGCAGCAGAATACGAAGCTTCGTGCAAAGAAGTCCGGAAGCCGCCTTGAGCGCAACATCTCGTAGCTGGATGTATATGGAGACTCGGATTGATCATCAATCAAGTGTCCAACAAATGGTAGACGGTAGATTCGCCTCCGGAAGTACCACGCGTACATGGAGGAGCTCATTGCTCGGCCCAAGGACATCTCTTTTCATTATTTGCCAAGAGACAGGAACCGCCGCGCACGCCTGGAAACCCTCGCCTCTCTTGTCGAAATTCCCGATGGGAAAGCAGTAAAACCCCTCAGAATAGGCAGACGGGAAACACCCGCCTATTGCTGTGAGATCGAAAAAGAAAAAGAAACAATCGACGAACCCTGGTACAATCAGATTTACCAGTACCTCCAAAGCGGAGAAGCTTCCTTCACAAATGAAGATGGAAAATACAAAGAAGGGATCAAAGCCAAAAACATGATGGCATTAAAACGCCTGGTGAATGAACGCTCGCCCGAAAAAAGAGAGAAAGAAAAAAATAAAAGTGTTTTTGAATTCTTTCTCTTCCCTTTGTCTTTTTTTGTTTTATTTTGCTTTTGAAGCGGAAAAGGGAGTTCTCGGTTTTTTTTGGGAGTCGCCACACCGTTTTTAGAGGAAAACATTGAAAAACCTAATTTTAAGAGATTTTGAGTCCGGGAGTCTGGTTACGTGTTGGGAAGAACTAGAGAGTTCACCCAACACGCCCCTTTTGGGACTTTCAATCAACATTTGGACAAATATGGACATTCAAAATGTGTGTGCGATGTGTGTAAACAAGTAAAGTGTGCAAGCCTTAGATTTCATTAATGGTATGGAACTGAATACAACTTGCGAGCCATGATAGGGGGCCGCACCCTTTTTACACGTGATATCTTTTATCACAAGGCAGAGGTTTTGAGACAGATTGTCCCTTACAGAGGTAAAGCTACTCGATAAATGAAAAGACATTATTTTGCTCATTTAGGACACTATTTAGTGGTCTAGAACCCAGTTTGGGGTTGATGGGAGTGGACAAAGTCACGATAGGCTTTGTCGACACGGATGTCACATGACAGAGTCTTTTGAAGTCTTCTATGTCATATGGTGATCCTCTTCCGTCAAGTAGGTTGCGTCCAAACTGAGTTTAGGCACCCAAATAATGGCTTATGAGCCAGAAGATGCTTAGGTAGGCTTTGAGTCACAAAGGGATAGGCCTAGCAGATTCTGAAGTCCAAGAATGGCTTTGCAGCCTTTTGGGAGTCCCATGTCGTATGACACAGGGTCTCCATGGAGACTTATGTCGCACGACATGGGGAGCCTGTTTCAGTGCCCTTCAGTCTGTTTGGTTCCTCCTTTGTTCCCCAAGCAAACCAAGCATATTTAGCTACTGTAAGCAGTAATATGACAATAATATATGAGTATAATGGGAGGGTCACATGGCTTTAGTGGCCAAAGTGTGATAAATCACTTGATTTTGGCCACTTTGAAGTAGCCATCACCTCCTAACTCCATGCAAATATGTAAAGATTGAATCTTTATTGATCCTAAGATGACCAAATGTCCAGATCTGAGGTGGGGAGAAGTGAATATTGAAGATTCACTTCTCCACCACCTTTGTCATGCAAAATCCCAATTTCTACATGGTAAGAGAGCAAGTATGCATGCAAGGTATATTTAAAGACTTTATTTAAAGGGAGAGAGAGGTTTAGTGTCTACCTATTGTAGTCCACGAAGTAGAATCACCAATAGTATGGTGTCTACCCCTTCAATCACCACCAAAGGAAGCTTCTTGAAGTCTTGACCTTGAAGTGTGTGTGTGTGAGGAGGGAGGTGAGTGTGTGTGTGAGAGAGAGGGAGAGACTCTATTTGGTAAGAGTTTCCCCTATTTTACTGATATTACTCTCAGAATTTGACCCTCACTTTGGCTCTCTTCCTTGCCTCCCCTTAAAATGATCAGCCATGCCTTCTATTTATAGGCATCCTGATGGGGCTTCTTATGTCGCACGACATGGCGGTAAACCGCCTTAGTGTCCCTTGTCGGACGACAACAGTACATCTTTTGGCCATAATGGGCAGTGAGCCCAAGTGGATGGATCTGTGGGATTTTGGACTCTAATTGCTTCTTAGCAATTTGTGTAAGCCCAAATTTAATTAAATTGAATCCAAAACTTGAGAGAGGTGGGTACTTGAACCCAATTATAACGACGGATTTTAATGTCAGGTAGCCAAGATAGGCTGACAAAGTTGATCAGGGGCAAAAGGGGAAAATCACCCTTCTGGGACATGGATGTCGTACGACATGGGGAGGTTCCCAGGCAGTTTTAATTAAAACCGCAGGTCGTAAGACAGGTCTTAAAAGACCATCCATTGCCGCCGAGAACAGAGAGAAAGAAAGAGAGAAAATTTTGAAAATTCTCCCTCCGATTTTGATTTAGATCAAGACATTGAAAATGCCTCCGCGGGCCGAATCAAGAAGGAACGTGCAACAAGTATTGTCCGAGAGACGGAAGCTTGTGGATCGGAACAAGCGGAAGAAATTCCCCGAGGGACATGGGCTCTACCCGGGTCTTGATTTTCACACTTCTACATTGGAGCAGAAGGGGGTAAGTATTGAAAGATTAACCCTTTTCGAAATTTGATTTCTAGGGTTAGGGATTGAAATTGGGGGAAATCGCACCTGTAAGTACGCCAATCCAATTCGCAACCTTTTCGATGCATTTTAACATAATAAAACTGCATTAAGGAGCGTTTTGGTAAATTCCCGGCCTATCCCGAGACTTCCGGAAACATTCCATGAGTTTCCCGCGAAGGAAGTACCTTTTGGTACATCATTCATGCCAAAGGACCCCATGGGAATAAAACTTGTTGGACCTTTTGGGTATTTTCCCAGAATGTTCCAGAAACTGGTTTTTGGCGCCAAAAGCGGTTGAGCCACCTTGTGTCACGCGACAACTTGAGGCATGGAAAGTGGACGCGTAAGGTCGTGCGACATACTAAGGCAGCCAACTGCATCCTATAAATAAGACCTTCCCCCTCATTGAGATGAATCCCAATTTCTAGCCTACTGTTACTCTGCCAAAATAGCACTGTGACGAACATCCCAAACACCAAACCTCTCTCTCTCCTACCTTTCCAACCCCCTAATCCCTCTCATCCAAACCCAATTCTCTACCCACACCAATTGGAACCCTTGGATCAGAGCTGTGAGATCTACAACAAAGAATTGAAGGATTCTATATCTAACTAGATATAGAATTCGTGGAATCAACAAGGGTAACAATTCCCTAACCCTCTCTCTCTCTCTCTCTCTCTCATTTAATTCCTTGCAAATTTTATAATTCTATTTTGTTTGGATTCGCAATCCATCCTAGCTATCTCGAATTATCAATCCCAATCGCAATCTCTCTGTTTAACTTGCATATATTGTGTAATTGAGCTCATATTGATTGATTTGGTTGAATTTGGTGTTTGAGCCCCCAAGGGGGTGTGGATCTACCCATATCCACACTCCCTGGGTCGATTCGATGTTGTTTATGTTTTTCGTTTATAATTCAGCTTGTTAATTAGATCTGTATAGCTTCTGTTAATTTCTGAATTCATATTGTAAGGTTTCTGCAGAAGGCTCATATGTGTCACGCGACACCTTCGTCCTAAAGTGATCCTGTGTCACGCGACACATGTGGTCACTGGTACGATGTGTCATGCGACACACATGACCCATCTGCAGTGACTCTTTTCCTTTGTAATCTGTTTTTAGTTTGTTTTTATCAGGGATGTGGCCTCCCTAAATAATGGGCTCACAATATGTAATTTCCCGTTTCATAATTAATAAGATGCATTTTATCACATTTCGTTTATTATCGATATTTGCACACACTTTGGATTTACTTGGATGTGTTTGATTGAAAGACTCGTCTATGGACGAGGCGTGTTGGGTGAACTCTCGGTTCTTCCCAACATGTAACCTGGCCCCCGAACTCATGTTTTCTCTCTAAAACAAAGGTTTTCAATGTTTCCTCTTAAAACGGCGTGGCGACTCCTTTTCATTTTTCTATTTTTCGGGCGAGCGCACATTCAGTGGCGACTCCGCTGGGGACTTCACTTGAAAACCTGTTTTTCAAGTGTTAAGTGGGTCAAGCTTTCGTTTAGTCAAAAAACATCCAATGCATCCATGTTGTGTACATTATTCGATAATCATTTGTGATACCTACATTTTGTTGATTATGGAACTTGTGAGCCCTTTGTGCTTGTGGTCATTTGTTGTGCATTGGTATCTCTGTGTTGCTCTTGATATGGTAAAGCAGGGGCTGATTTGATGATTTGAGGAGCTGCTGGTTCAGTGACCACCCGAGTCGTGCGACACCTTTGTCTCTGGTTGTCCTGTGTCACGCGACAAGAGGTGGCCACCGAACGCATCATCGAAGATCCGGTTTGAGGGCAGTCCCTTGGACCAAAGCGTGACTCATTTGATTATTGTTCCCTCGTTTACCTTGTGTGAGGGTGTGTGTTTTCTTCTTAAAAAAACAAATAAAAAAAAAATAAAAAAAACCTTGTTTTTTACAAATAAACGAATTAGTCATCCGCACACTACATCACTTAGATTTAGAACCCTCGGGTGCGATTGACGGCATCGCGGACGGCCATGAAATTCGCCTACGCTTGAGCGCCTGAAATCAAACCTAAACCCCTAGTGCGTTATAGGTGGCACCACACTAAACCTTACCCACGGTTGGTTTTTGATACGATGTTTTCATTACAACAAAAATGAATTGTTTTTGAAAAATATCATAGATTCTTATACCTTCTCCCAAAACCTCATACCTTGTGGGCATGTTGCCAAATGCAACATGATTTCACGTGGGAACATGTCACTCTCGTGGCGTGTTCTAAACGAGAGGTCATGCCGCATTGCCAACATGTACCGACGAGAGGTCATGCCGGATTTTTCTTCGAAATTCTTCGAAAAGACCCGTTATGCTGCCCAAATTTCCTTAGAAATTTGGACGAACCTCTTCGTTCCATAAAGATGTTAGGGTTTGGTTAGGTATCATTACCTATTATATGTTTCAAAACAAGACATTTTATGTAATTCGAACGTCGCGTCACTAGGTTCCCCCGAGGCATAGTTAGCATGAATTAAGGCTTATCCTTTCCCAACTGTATTTAGGATTTAAAATACTGATTTATACTTGAACATAAATAAATTTGTGTTTGCGTGAGTCTGTCCCGTTTCTTTCCCTCTCCCGTAAAAAAAAAAAGACGAAGAAAAAAAAATTTTCCTTTCAAGCACCTTATAAACCCCTCTCTACACCTCGCAGCCTACGGCGAGTTGGGTCCGCTCATCTGTTTCGGGAGGTCGTTTAATCCGTGTACAAGCAAAGGTGTCGGTTGGTTTAGAATCGAAATGGCTGCAATGGAGATGTTTTTTCGCTCCGCCCGCCGGAGGCTCGGTGACAAAGTGGGTCGGACAAGTTTGAATGAGATGACTACGGAGGAATTGAGGGTGATGCTGAAGTCGCTCTAGCTCGGGAGCGTGAGGCTTGTCTCTTAGTTCAAAATGCCAAGTCTCGTGAAGAAGAAGCTCACAACCGATTCGTAGAAGCTATGAGAGCCAAAGGGATTGCGGTACTTCGTTAGGAGGATGGTTCCTACGAAGAGATTACGGAAGATAGCCACAACGAAATCGGATCCGCTTCACCGCTCACCAAACCACCCTAGCTACAATACGATGCCTCCCCAGTGAATTACGTTCGGCATTACGATCAAGTAGCTTCTACAGAATGGTGGCAAGTGACCAAGGAAGATTCATTCCCCCGTCTTCTCAAGGGTATGGCCAGGTTATCCAACAAGGTGTCGCGAAATGACGGTCGGCCCACAAATTTCTTTGATCTCACCGCTTCTCCAACTCCTAATGCTCCAAAGACTACGCTTTTAGCATGGACCTCGGTTTCGAACCAGCTTTTCCCAGCCTCCAGTGTGTATCCGGATGGTTATCGTGGTGTTCGGTATGGTGTTGTGAGAATGGTCCGCACCGGCTCGTGAAATCGAATAGTTCAGACGGTGTCTCAAGGTACCAGCAGCCGGACTCAAGACAGCTTTTTCTCAACCAGCGGTATGTTCCACCCTTACTCGGCATATTTATGGTTCCACCCTTACTCGGCTCCGTGTGTTAGCTCGGGATTATCTTCTTTTGGTCGCGTACAAAGTCGGTCGGCGCAATACAACTCCCGAGTCTCGGTAGGCAATTCAACGGTTATGATATGTATGGGAACAAGATTCCGAGCTCGATTAGCTTGTTGGACAAAGCAATATTGGAATTCCTAGTACTTTTGGTCTTCCACCAACCGCTTTGCCCATGGGACCTAATTCGATTTCCCAATACCGTCGTCAACGGTGGCTCACGCAATTCCTCGCACTTCAAGTTTGGCACCGTAGTAGGCTGCTTTCTTGAAACGGATGCAACAACAGATTGACGGATTAACCGTGGGTTCTAGTGGTCTTAAAGTCGTAGATCCCGCCCAAGTGACACCTTTGCCGCACAAGTTTAAGATGCCCAAGCTGGATTTTGATGGTACCGCCTTTGTCCAAAGACGCATGTAGACACTTAAGTGATGACAATGGGGGCAATGGGCTGCACTCCCGAATTCATGGCTTCCCACTTCCACCTAACTTTGAAAGGATCGGCACTTACATGGTTTTTAGCTTTGAAGCAAGAATGCCGTACTACTTGGAGCCGTATAACGAAGCCTTCCCGGAGAAGTACAAGGGTAATTTAGAGTGGCGTACCACGCGGATGATCTAGTGGGGACAATTCGGAAGTCGGATGAGTCAATCACAATTCTACAAGCGTTGGAATGCTAAGCTCAACGAGTTATCGGAACCAATCCCCTCCAAGACCGTAGGACATCTTTCTATCATGTGTTAAGCCGCACTTTAGAGAAACCATTGGGAAAGGATGGTACCCGGATCTGCGAGAGATGGTGGGGATCGGAGCAAGGAGTGAGAATAAGTTGTTCAACCAAACTCCAGTGCAAGCACCACTAACAACAACAAGTGGTGGAAGTTACCGATATCGGGCATCCAATCCTCTCAAGAATGGCGCCGAGAGGAAGAGAACCGGCGAAAGATAATAGTATCAATAATCTTCAAAAGGGAGGTAACAACATGCGAGAATGTGACGAGGCTTCCTTTAAGCCACAACCGAAGTTTGATGATTTGGGTATGTCAACGGAGGAAGTTTTTAACGGTTTGCTACAAGCGCATGATAAATCCATTAGAGAACTACACCCCGCTCGCCCTAATCCTCACATGGATGCTAGCAAGTATTGCCGTTTCCACCAATTTCCGGGGCACACTACGAACTCTGTTTGACTCTCAAGAAGATAATCCAGGGTTTTGTGGACGACAAGAAGATAGAAAAATCTCCTCGCCCGAATATTGTCAACAATCCTCTGCCGAACAAGAATGTGAACCTTATTGACTTTGAGAATGATTATTTTGTTAATGTATTAGAATTTGGGGAACCCGTAGTTGGGGATGATAGCAATGGATGTAATGGGGTCGAAACCGATGTAATTTCCTGTTACGATGAAATGAAAGATAACTACATTATGTTACGTATCTCGATGATTTACATGATGTGAATAATATTGTTGAACTTGATGATTACGAAGAACGCACGATTGTTAATGCTATATCTTCAATGACTCCTAGAGAATCCCCAATCTCCTTGGAGGAACTTCGAGAATAGCGGCTAGTTAGGAAACACCTTTGACCATTAATGAGATACGACAAGCGGCTTGGCCATACCGCAATCACTCTGTCCCGCTAACATTATCGAACTTCAAGGAGGCTAGCAAAGAGTTCGTGGTTGATGACCAGAAGAAGTTAATCGTTGACACGCTCGGGAAGAATGTTGGGAGTAAGTAATCCGGCATCCATCTCGGAAAAGGGAAAGCTTGTGTGCTCTAACCCTCGGTCCTCTCGAGAATCCTCACGAGGCTAGACGAAGAAGTTCAGAAGACCCGACATCGACGCAGCTTGAAAAGAATGCAAGCCGATATTTCTTTGTGGTCCCTACTTACATCCTCCTACCCTCACAAATTAAAGCCGGAAGAAGCCTTATCCAAGATAAAGGTATCCGTCAACGCTACCCCGCATGAAGCATGTCACGATTGGAACGGCTCGGTATGGGAATATCATTACTTTCACAGATCTTGACTTGCCTGCTTATGGTGCGAAACATAACGAATCCTTACACATTACGGTGCCTCTGGAGGGACGGTTGATTCCCCATGTGTTGATAGATAATGGATCAGCCATGAATGTGCTCCCCGCCAAAATGATGAGTATGATGGACATCAACGCGCAGAACCTCAATCCCTCTAACCAGACCATAAAGGCTTATGATTCAACATCCCGGGCAGTGTTAGGGATAGTCTCCCTTAATCTGATGTTTGGGGGCAAGGAAATGATGGTGGAGTTTCAGGTTATAGACATTCCTGTTACGTTCTCAGCATTATTGGGTAGACCATGGATCCACGAGATTAGAGCCGTAGCTTCCACGCTTCACCAATTCTTAAAGTTTGTACAAGAGGGAGTGCTGACAACCATCTATGGTGATAGTGTTACAATCGGAGAAACCAGCGCAAATACCTTACCAGTAATGGAGATCAAGCTTGACCAAGAAAATCCGATGCTCGGCGGATTCACAATCGAGAAACCTAAGTGGGCAAGTCTGTACTATAGACTTGACGACATCTTCGAACAAGATTCCTCTTGTGTTGAAAATGCTAAGAGGTATGAGCTATATCCCCAGTCTGGGGCAAGGGAAAACGCTAACAGGGACCGTGTAGGCTTGTGTTGCCGCCGCAGCCCAAGAGAAATAGGCAAGGTCCAGGGTATGCCGTGACTAAGGAAGATAAGGTGTATGACAAAACCGAGGCTTTCAAAGAGAAGATGACCTCTGCAGCCCAGGTAGAAAGTACAAGAGGCCCGAAATGCGCCCATACGCTTGGTCTCTCGAATAAGCACTTTGTCGAGAGAGGATGGAGATATGTTTGTTTGTCCCGAGCCAAAGCTTACTCCGGCGGGGAAAGAATGAAGATGATCCGCAGGTTCGCCAATAGCGAGAATCCGATGAAAGAAATGTTTGATAATTTGCCCAAAAGACAAGGTGTGACCGCCACCTACGGAGCAACTACCACTTCGGGGACCCGAATGTGAGAATCGGTTTGAAAAGCTTGCCTTGGATGAACCCACAATATGTAAAATTCGCGGTGCGACCACTGCGAGATATTGATGGAGAGTTAGCAGATTTGTTTGAAGAACGAGGGCCGAGAACTTGTGAGCGGTACGTCTTTGGCGAAATGAGAGATGGTGCTAAGGAGCCGATTGATCTGATTGACTTTCCCTCTGACAGTGAAGTGATAGCTATGCTAGAATCCGGGAAGGAATCTAATGTGGAGATAGTCAAGGCTGAGACTGCCGCAGAAAGACCGCTTGCGAACTGGACTTCGTTCGGGGACCGGTCGCCGACAAAGAGACTATGATTGAAAAGCTAGGGCTCAAACCCCGTCCTTGTCCTTCCAAGTCTAAATTCACCCCACGTATCTTGAGTCGTCTCCCGAGTCTCTTGTCATAGAGTTTGAGTCTTCCGACCGGTCTGATGTCCTCACGACTGAAGACCGTCTTCGAGTTGTAAACACCGTATTTCCCTTTGCTTTAAATAAAGTGGTTGATCTTTCTGAGTACCCCGTGATTGCCAATTTAACAATTGAATGCTTAACGAAAAATAATCATCAAGATTTAAAAATAATTAAGCCTAATTCAATTGAAGATAATGCAGACTTAATCGATGAACAATTTTTAGAAAAAGATTCAAAACAGACTTGTGAGCAAAAGGAAAGCCGGGCCCAAGCTGCCGACGAGGTATTAACAACAGTGAACTTGGGAACAGCCGAAGAACCCAAAGAAACGCAGATTGGTAGCTTCTTCTCCGGAGATGAGCGGGTTGCTTTGATTGAATTGCTCAAGGAATTTGTGGATGTGTTCGCTTGGTCCTACAAAGATATGCCGGGGCTAGATGCTTCTATTGTGGAACACCGAATACCTTTGGATCCAGAAATCAAGCCGGTCAAGCAGAAATTGAGGCGGATAAAACCTGAATGGTCATTACAAGTGAAAGAAGAAATTGAAAAACTCCTACGGGTAGGCTTCATCAAAGTAATTGAATATCCGACCTGGTTGGCGAACATCGTAACAGTCACCAAAGCAAATGGAAAGGTTCGAGTCTGCGTAGATTTCCGAGACCTCAATAAGGCTAGTCCTAAAGATGACTTCCCTTTGCCCAACATTGACATGCTAGTGGATGCAACCGCGAACTTCGAGGTCAAATCTTTCGTTGATGGTTTTGCGGGTTACAACCAGATTAAGATGGTCAAGAGGATCAAGACAAGACGGCATTTACAACCCCATGGGGTACTTATTGTTACACAATGCCATTTGGCTTGAAGAACGCCGGGGCTACCTATCGAGAGCGAGTCACTACCCTTTTCCACGACATGATCCACCGGAGATTGAAGTGTATGTGGATGACATGATTATTCATTCGAAAGGATCGACGGACAGCATTTCATTGATTTGAGGAAATTCTTTAATGAGACTCCGAGAACACTCCATGAGACCGAACCCGGCCAAGTGTACATTTGGGGTTATTCGAGGTAAAGTTCCGGGATACATGGTCACCGAGCGCGGCATTGAAATAGATCCCAGAAAGTTAAGGCGATTATTGAAATGAAGCCGCCCCGTAACCGTCTACAAGTAAAAGGATTCATGGGTCGCCCGCAATACATCAAGCAGGTTTGTCAACCAATTGACCACCATATGTGAGCCGATCTTCAAGCCGCTAAAGAAGAATCAGAAGTGGTCCGGAACGAGGAATGCCACTAGCTTTTGAAAGGATCAAAGCCTACCTCGTCAATCCTCCCATTCTCTCGCCCACCTCATGGAGACAAGCCTTTACTTCTATATCTCGACAGTCACGGACACATCTATCAGGGCTATGCTAGCACAAGAAAAGAAGGATTCAAAGATTGAGAATGCTATCTATTTCGTCGGTAGTAAATTCCAAGGGAGTGAAGTGAATTACTCGCCCTCGAGAAGACTTGCGCAGCCTTGGTATGGGTAGTTGGAAAGCTAAAACACTATATCCGGTCCCACACCGTACACTTAGTCTCCAAGATGGATCCGATCGTATATCTATTCCAAGGTGACAGAGGAAACATCTCCACCCGATTGGCAAAATGGACTTTCTTCACAGCGAGAATTCGACATCAAATATGTGATTCGCAAATCGATCAAAAGGCGAGCATTTGCGACTCCGGTTAGGCCGAATTCCCAGTACAGGAAGATCAAGGGCCGGACCTCCAGCTTCCAGATGTAGGGATCCTTGCTATAGAAAGCGAAAACAAGTGGCAATTATTCTTTGATGGAGCAGCTAACAAGAAAGGAAATGGCATTGGAATGGTCTTGATAGACCCGAACGACAGAGCATACTCCCATAGCAATCAAGTTGAATTTCTCGGTCACCAACAATGCAGTGAGTACGAAGCTTGTATAGCCAGGTCTAGAAGAAGCCGCCTTGAGCGACATGTGGAAGAATTGGAAGTGTTCGGGGATTCCCAATTGATAATCAACCAGGCCGCCAACAAATGGAAAATTATAGACCCAATGTCTCCGTAAGTACCATGCTTACATCGCGTAACTTGTCGGCCAATTCAAGGAAGTATCATTCCAATTCTTACCGCGGGACAAGAAACAGATTCGCAGATGCTCACGGCTACCTTAGCCTCTTTGATGGAAATCCCGGAGAAGGAAAATTAATCAAGCCTTTCGTGGTCGGCAGAAGAGAAAATCCCGCATATTGTTGTGAGATTGAGATCGAGGCCGTCGGTGAACCGTGGTACAATCGATCTTTCAATACCTCAAGTATGGGAAGCATCCTTTCTGTGGATCAAGAAGGAGATTCAAAAAAAGAGTACATGCCAAAAGCTTGCAGCCCTAAAGAGACTGTCGGCGCAATATGTCATACTCGAGAATGAATTATGGAAGAAAAGAGAAGGTTGTCTGCTCCTACTCTGCATCGGTAAAGAAAAGGCTCAAAGAGTAATGGAAGACGTTCACAACGGTGCTGCGGGACCTCATATGAACGCTCGATCCCTCATGCATAGCATCATCAGCCGGGTTACTTAGGATTACTATGGAGACAGATTGCATCCATTTCGTGCGGACTGTGACAAGTGCCAAAGATTTTCCAATCGAACCACATCCCGCCTCACGACTTATACCGTATGACAACTCCGTGGCCTTTCGCAACATGGGGTATTGATGTCATTGGGAAGATTTCTCCGCCCGGGAGCAATGGGCATGCATTTGTACTAGTGGCCGTGGATTACTTCACGAAATGGGTAGAAGCCGCATCTTATAAAGTGCTCACCGCCAAGAAGGTTGCCCGATTCATAAAAGAACAGATCTTCGCCGCTATGGGGTCCCGAACGAGATTATTTCCCCGACAATGGCACTCATTTCGAGGGAGAAACCGATCGATTGCTCACCGAATACGTAGTTAAGCGCCACAAATCTTCACCGTACAGCCACGTATAAACGGTGCCGTTGAAGCCGCCAACAAGAACTTGGAAAGGATCATAAGGAAGATGGCCGAGCGGGACGAGATTGGCCGTAAAAGTTGCACTTAGCATTGTGGGGCTATCGCACTTCGATCCGAACCGCCACTGTGCAACCCCATATGCTCGACTTACGGAATGGAGGCCGTCATGCCCATTGAGTTAGAAATTCCTTCCCTCGTGGTCTTACTCGAAAACGAAGTGAACGAGATCGAATGGCTCCAAAGTCGATATAATGAGTTGGCTCTGCTAGATGAACGCGAGACTAAAAGCCATGGAGCATAACAGGCATACCGTAGAAGAATGGCCCGTGCCTTCGATAAGAAAGTGAAACCTGTGGATATCAAAGTCGGTGATCTCGGTTCTTAAAATGAAGCCCTCAAATCAAAGCAAGGCGTTGGGCAAGTGGGCACCCATTTGGGTCGGACCGTTCTCGGTAAAGAAAGTATTCTCCTGAGGAGCTATGCACTGTCCGACTTGGATGGCAACCCATTTCTCGCACCCGTCAACGGCGATAAGTTGCGGAGGTATTTTGTATGATCGAGTCTTTCCCCTCTAAAAAAAAATAATATAAAAAAAATATAAAAATGAATAAATAAAGGCGCAACAAAATTGTCCCGTATGAGATCGAAAACCTCTCAAGAGGCAGTCCATGCAAAAATAAGGGACGCGCCCGTGCTAAAGAATATACCCAACTAGACCGAAAACCCAAAAGAGGGCGGTCTAGGTAAAAACAGGGGTTGCACCATTTCCCCCTTCTATCTTCCCCTTTCTTAAACACTAAAGTCAATTGAGTCGAACTACGGAGACCTGAGCCCCTCAGTTCTCTTACAAAAGGGGAACGTAGGCAACCACTTGTGGTTCGGTCTAAAATTGCTGCAAAAATCTCTTTTTACCAAAATGCGTTTTGATTACAGTCCCAAGGCTTTTCAAAGGATCATTTTGAGTTAATATTCTTTTTGATGAGTTCAAGCACGGCCTACTTTTTGACTCAAAAGACTGTTGCGAATAAAAGAAAACATTGATAACGTCTATTCTCGTCCGCATTAAGTAATCAAAGGGTACTCGGTTTTCATACGATATAATTCCTACTCTCAAGACATAAAGCAAAAGAGTCTCAAAACTCTCGAAGTAAAAAAAAAAAATGTGTGTCTAGATACTGCCCCCGCTCCCGAATTTGCTCCTCTATCCTTCCTCTTTCTCGGTCCCCGGAGGTCTTTGGCTTAGGAATGTCAAACAAGCTCTGGTTTGAGCCCGTCCCAATTCGGAATAACTCGCGCCGGCGGTTCAATCGCACAGTCTCTCAAGGCAGCCCTAGCAATCCTCGCTTGCCGCAACGCCTCTCTGCGAGATCTCATCTCTGGATCATCCCTTAAAGCAGCTCTCCGGATCTCTTGCCTCTCATAATCGTCAGCAGCATTGCCGGTGACATTGTCTGGGTTTCCTCGCGCCTCTATATCTCTGAGATTTCGGCTGGACAGAGAGTCTGCTCCCAAGTATTCCCGGCGGCGAGCCTCTATAGCTAACTGTGAATGTGTGCCCAAAATTTTTGTTTATTGGAATTCACGCGGGTTTGAAGACATCCGAGTTATTTGAAAAACGGAGTCGCCACGCCATTTTGATTACCTCAAAACTTTGAAAAAAAGGTTTTATGGGTTCGGAGGTTAAGTTACCCCTTGGGAAGAACGTTTGGCGTTCACCCAAGGTGCCTTGCCGGAACAAGTCTCCCTAGATTTCATTAATCGTGTTTGCTTGCGTGCTTTCTTTGTGTGCATGTGTTTGAAAATAAGGGGGGGATGTCCCAAGTTGTCTTCCGGACGTACAAACCATTTGTTGGTTGTCGCTCGGATTCCTTGGAATTTATGTATTTGGGATTATGATCCCGTCCTCATCTTATGACTTATGATCATCGCATTTAAACCTCGGGACCCTCGGGACTTGCGTGATCGAGAGAATGACTCTCTTTTGGGTCAAAGATGAGGTTCTTTAGGAAGGAATGTCCTTAGCCCATCAATCCTACGCTTTAAGACTGGCCGAGCTCGTATAGAGGCTTCATACTCATTCTTAAACGATAATTGGAGATATAGGGTTCAAGGTTATCCTTTTCCTAAAGAAA
Source organism: Adenophora triphylla var. japonica (assembly GCA_022495995.1). NCBI lineage: Eukaryota > Viridiplantae > Streptophyta > Magnoliopsida > Asterales > Campanulaceae > Adenophora > Adenophora triphylla. The sequence continues at coordinate 205,231 of JAFEMH010000174.1, forward strand.
TCATGAACCTTTAGTGGAAGGAACGATGCAAAGATGAGAACTTTTACACCGGTCCGTTCCAAGGTTGGGGAAAGGGGAAATGCATGATGAAAATGAATCTTTAATGAAAAGATGACATTTTTAGGTTGCAAATGATGCTTTTTGATTGAGAGAAATGATCTTTATGCAAATGATGCATAAAGATTTGGTTTTTATGCAAATGATGCATTGAAAAGGGGGTTTTGATGCAAAGGATGCATTTTTATTGAAAAAGACTTGATCTTTATATGCAAATGATGCATAAAGATAACATTTTTATTAGAAAATAGAGGTTTTAGGTGCAAAGGATGCACCTTTATGAAAAAGACTACATTTTTATGACAAATGAGGTCTTAATGCATGCAAAGGGGGAAGGGGATGATAAAGATGTGATCTTTAAGCTACCAAGTCCCAAGCAATATAAAGACAATGCAATGAGCAATTTATAATGCAATTAGGATGCAAAGGTAGGGCGTGCGAGGTTACCAATCGTTTTCTTCGATTCTTTGGACGGAGCTTGGAGGAGGTTGGTCTTGGACCTTCAAGGAGGAGGGAGATGGCTTCTTGAGCTTCTTCTTCACCTTCTTGAACCTTCAAAGGGATTCTTCACGTCTGGGAGTGGACTGAGTATTTTTCTCATATATTGTGTGTGTGTTGAAATGGGTAGAGGAGGGCTCTATTTATAGGCAGTCTGGATAAGGCTAATGAAGCCGTGCGGCCGTTGTGCTCTTTGCAAATGAGGCCGTGCGGCATTATCCACAATGACTCAGCATTCTAGAACCATGCAAGGTGGCATCATTCTAGAAGCTTCCCCCTAATTAAGAAAAACGTGTTTTCTTAATTAGGAAGGCTCCTTACAGCCCTAATTTTAAATTTGTACTGTTCCAGACATTTCCGAACACTAGGAAGGTCCGGGAATTACCGGAAAATTTACCGAAATGTCGGGAAAATTAACCTAAGGCATGAGCCGATTTGGGTACTTACAGAAGCCCTCGGCAACGTCACTTGCAAGGCGAGTGGGGTTGTCGATAGAAAAGGATCCGATCTGGCGAATGCCGAGACGGATTGGGAGACCAAGGTGGTCGAGTGGCCGAACCTTTGGAAGGCTACCTACGTATCCCGAGGAATCAAGCCAGCCGTAGTTCGGAATTAGGATCCGCCGGGGGAGGAAGAAGAGAAACCGGTCTCTTGTCGAGAAAATGACCTAGGAGGTCAAGCAAATGATCCTACCGGGGATATGCTAGGAGTGACCCAGTGGTCGAATATTTGAACTTTTATGAGGGGCGCTTTATCACCGAGGAGTGACAAAGGAACAAAGGTGACCAAAGTGGTCGAATGGCCGGACCTTTTATAAAAGGCTACCTACGTATCCCTGAGGAATCAAGCCTTGATCGTAGTTCAAGCATCACTAGATAGTTAGGAACGATGTCTAGGATCCTTGAGATTTTGACAATTCGGAGGTCGCCACCGAGGAAGCTAGAGCTTACGACACTATCTCTTTATGACGGAGATAGAGGTAATTTAAGTTGGGAAACTTGAGCGTACGTCACTATTCGCGGATAGTGGTATCACAAGTTGAAATGACTTGGGCATACTTCACTATTTCATGATAGAGGTAGCACAGCCGGAATGACTTGCATTCACTATTCGCTGATGAGGTAGCACAAGTTGGAATGACTATTCGCGGATAGAGGTAGCACAAGTTGAAATGACTGGGCATACTTCACTATTCGCGGATAGAGGTAGCACAAGTTGAAATGACTTGGGCATACTTCACTATTCGCGGATAGAGGTAGCACAAGTTGGAATGACTTGGGCATACTTCACTATTCGCGGATAGAGGTAGCACAAGTTGGAATGACTTGGGCATACTTCACTATTCGCGGATAGAGGTAGCACAAGTTGGAATGACTTGGGCATACTTCACTATTCGCGGATAGAGGTAGCACAAGTTGGAATGACTTGGGCATACTTCACTATTCGCGGATAGAGGTAGCACAAGTTGGAATGACTTGGGCATACTTCACTATTCGCGGATAGAGGTAGCACAAGTTTAGAGTTCTGACAATTCGGAGGTTGTCACCTAGTGTTATCCCGTTATAACGGAATTAACGGAGGCGACTGGGAATAAAGCTTGATTGCTAAAGAGATAAGGGATATTTTCTGAAAAGATGTTATCTTGGTTAAAAGATAACGGAAATTGCATGCCCAAGTGGAAGGTCCAGGGCAGGATTGTAATTTATGCTCGTAGCGAATGAAGCCGCCCCCGGCATGAGATGGAGAAAAAGAAGCCGTACGGCTAGAAACCTGTTTTTTCCAGATTATTTAAAATCAGATTTGAACGGGCATTGGGCATTTGTTGCCGCCCACTTCAGCCGAGAGAGAGAGAAGAGAGAGAGAGAATTTCGAAATTCTTCAACCCCTTTGCTTCCCTTTGATTTTGAAATGGATCCGGAGGGCAATCCCATACCAAGGCAAGCGAGGAGAAACATCTCGGCGGCCGCGAGAAGGAGGAGGAAGGAGCTCGTGAGGACGGAGAGGAAGTATGACTTCCTTACGCCTCCATCGGAGCTTTATCCGGGGAGAAGGGAGCACAAATCGACGAACCCGCGATCGGTTGGGGTAAGCATTCTCATTTTGCTCAAATCCGATGATTTTGCTTGAATTTTGAATGATTTAGGGCTTGACCCGAATTTTAGGATTTTTGAATGATTTTTTGAATGATTTTGAGATGCATGAACAACCTATGAGGCTAAGAATGTGCAATGTGCAATTTGTTTGGTGAAAAATATGAGAATGACTCACTTTTTTCTCGCAAAATGAAGTAAAATTTTTTTTCAAAATATGAGACGGAGTTCTTGCCTTGTGCTAGAACTAGGTCAAAATTCTGATTTTCAATGAGAAAACATGATTTTGGAAGATGAAAATGATTCATGCATGCCATTTTTGAAAGAATAATGCTTATGTGCAAAGAATTGTGATTTTGTGCTTTAGGAAAGCAATGACGCGTTTCAAGTGATGAAAGACACGTTTTGATGCACAAGATATGCTAGAAAAACTTTTATGAATGCTTTTCTTTTGAAAATATGTGCACTTTTGAATATATGCATGCTTTTGAAATGATATGAAGGACTGACGCTTCTTTTGATGTGCTTGTCTACAGGAGAACAAGTCTAGAGGACCGTCGGAGATAGCGGTCAAGCTTTGGCAGAGGATGCCAGACTTTGAGAAGGATGGGGCAAATCCCAAGCAGCTGGTGAGGGCTACCGGCTTGGATGCATTTGTAGAGGCTATCGGCAGGGGTGTCTACATCACCTCTAAGAGCAAGGGCTTGCTCCAGCCCTATCTCGAGTTCCGTGGGACAAGACACATAGCTTTCACCCGAGCCGGGGAGAGCCGACAAAGTGACTCCGCCGATTTCACCGCTATTACGGGCTTACAGCTCACCGGAGGCCCGTGACTTGGAGGGACCATATTACCGCGAGGAGTTTCGTGCTTTGGTCGGGTTTGAGTTGATTCCGAAGGGGCCGGGATGGAGACACGGAATGTCGAGGTGGCGGCACCCGTACTTCCATGCGTAATTTGTCGTTAATGATGTGACCGCCCAAGCCACTGCTAGAGCATTCATATGGTTGATGCTATCGGTCACCATTTTTGCTAATTCGGGACGATAGCTATGACTTGCCTCCTCGACTCTCCTGGGAGGATGTAGATGGGATTGGGACGGTCTCTTGGGGAGAGGCCGGATTGGCGGAGCTATACTTCTCGTTGGACATGTACACGGAACAAGGCCGCTTCCATGGACTCGTTTTCTTTTGCCCTTGAGGTAGTCTCCTTTCTTTTTTCTTTTCTCTTTTCTCGTCTTGAGATTTTTATAAGAGAGAAAATGACCTTTTGATGTTTTGAACATGCAGCCTGGTTTTGTGAGGTGATCGGGTTCTTCCCTTGGAACCAAGCAGAGTGATGTCACCATCTTCCCCGCTATGGTTCGCCGGAGGGGAGACGCGAGAGATAAATTCACTGGGAAGACCCTGATTACCTTCGACTACAAAATGGTGAGGCCGGTCATCAACAGTGGATGGGCACGACGGAGTGGACTTCTACCCCCGGGGCGTATCCAGAGATCTTGGCCGGGAGATGCTATAGAGGTGACGAGGCAGAGGAGGTGGCTCACGTGGCCGACATGTGATGTCATCTACTTGGGACCGTTTCTCGAGGCAAGATGGTCATGTTCCCCACTAGATGCCATTACTCCTTCCGACCCTCCAAGACGGATGCCGCAGCCTGTGGACCGGCCGAGGATGAGATTGCTAGGTACCTGTGCAGCGTGGCTGCGGAGGAGTACTTCGACATGGACACCCCCTACGCCGTGTTTGGAGCAGCGCCCGAGGACGCCACGTAAGCTAGCGAAGCCGGGCGGTCACTCGTGGATACGGGGAGGATGAGCCTATCCGACCCGCCGATCCCTCCCCGCACATCCGTCCTATGTGGTCCATGGAGTGCCAAGGAGGATGAGGATACCTCGTCCCCGATGCTAGGGAGCCCCAAGTACACCTTGCCGCCCGACAAAGACTGTAAGTGTACTCTTAGGGTCTTATTCCCTTTTTAGCTTTCATATTTTCTCGCTTTTGCAATTTTCTCGAGATTTTCTCGAGATTTTTCTCTTCTTTTTTTTTTCTCAGTGTTCCAGCTCGCACTTATGATAGGCCGGTCGTGCGTAATAGGGGCCGGGAAGGACATGTGCCGGTCTCTTCTCGAGGAAGCCGGCTCAAGTGCTTCGAGGGCTGGGCAGCAGATGCACAGAGCTCGGGGCGCAAGAGACGGCATGCCTGGGGCACTGGGCCTACCTCATCGGCCTCGGAGTACTCTTCCAAAGGCTATGCCTCGGGGCGGGGACCCAACGCCGACATTCGGGAGCAAACTGGCCGAGTACGGGCACGATAATGTCCATTTATCTGATGTGGAGTGACTGTGAGGACCCGATGAGGGAGGCTAGCATCTACGAGCCGAGCAAATGATGAAGATGACGAAGAATCGGAGGCCTAGGAGGTCTCTAGAGCAGATTTGGAACAAAAACAAACAATTTACAATTTTTATGCACATTTTGTTTATTTTTTGCTTTATTTGGGCGCCGATGGGGCGAAAACATTGTATTTATGTTTTAAATGCTTTTCTAATTCATGCTTTTTCAATTTGCATATTATCTCGAGCCTTGGGGCGACTTTTTTGCTTGGAATTGGGGCTGAAAATGGGCCAAAATGATTTATAATGGTGTATAAATGCTTGAATGGCTTCGGACATGTTTTTGTACATGGTGTTTTGGTTGAAAAAGTGGGGTGAAAACTCCCTTGGGCAGCAATCTTGGTTGCCGCAGAATTTTTTTTCGCAGAGGGCTAATGTAGCCGTGCGGCATGGCCTTGAGGGCAAATGAAGCCGTGCGGCTTACGCCTGTCTCGAGCCGGTTATTTTCTCGAATAAAAGCAAGGCTTGGCCATTTCATTTCATTTTCACTCTAGACTTGTCCCAATTGTTCCCGCAGCATATTTTGGACCTAAAAGCACCATCTTTGATCATTTTGCGATGGAGAATCCCGTTAGATTGCAAAGGGGGAAACGAGACCATTTTCTATCCGGTCTTCAATCTTGGGCGAGATATAACTTCCAAAATCACAAGGGGCTGCTTGATTCTTCCTTCAAGATCAAGTCTTTATGGCATTTGAGGGATCTCCCGCCCGATTGGGATCTCGTTGAGAGCCGCAAAGAAAGTTCGGGATGTCCGGAGACATGTTTATCGTTTCTCTTACAACGAAATTGTCCCAACGCACGAAGACTTCGTGAGCCTTGATTGGGGGTCCCGAGATTGAGGCTATATCTATTCCGCTGATCGGAGACGTGCCGGTGACGGTAAAGCTTGCATCTTTTCTCGCAGATTCCTTTGGGAGAGGCCGAGAGGATGATGGTAGCCCCTGATAGGATTGACCTTTCCGATATTTCCGGCAGGTTTGGGTCTCCAGATATGGCTACGACCACGGTGGCTATGGACGCTTTCATTCTCTCGCGTATTCTCTATTTTGTTCACCGCCGAGTCCGCTGGGATCTCACATAGTGGTCTCTTGGACATGGTCGAGACCGCAGTGGCTGGGAAGGATATTGTCCCGCCGGTTTTGGGAGAGACATTTCATGGGATTGATAGGATGGCTCGGGAGACCGTTTCATGAGGTCCGGAGTCCGGCTATGTTGACTTCGTGGCTGCAGGAGAGGCTCTGGCTTTGCCTGGGCTTTGCCGACTCGGTGCCCTTGGGTGATTTCTGAGAGGTGCACCTAGGCAACAGAACAGGGTAGCCGAGCCGATGATGGCTAGGCTATCCACTTCGGACATCCGTTGGTGGATACCACATTGGAGGTTGCGCACTGTGAGGATATTTCAGGGGTCTTATGCCGTGAGGGTTCCGTGGATTCTCGCCGGGTCGTCCTTCTACATACCCCGCTTGGTATCCAGGCAGCTTTGGGGCTTTACAGAGCCATTGAGTGATTGGGAGGACATCCGGACCATGGAGGTGGTGTCATTGGACATGAGAGATCCAAATGCCTTCTCTTTCTTCTCGAGGGCTTTGACACATACCGCTTTCCCACCTGTGGCTATCTTCAGAGCGTGAAGAGTACCATCTTGACCCACCGTCTACTGACCTGTACGAGAGGGAGATGGGAGCGACTCAAAGCTATCTTGGAGGATAGACGTCGAGCTTTATTGGGAGCCGATCGCGACTCGAGTAGGACTCTCGAGGGAGACCGAGGCTAAGGCGAGTTGCCATAACCAATCGTGTGACTTGGTCGTGATATGGAGGCTCTGCACAAGAGATTGTCCGAGGTCGCTCCTTCGACCGAGGCTCGAGGGAGGAGGTGCGGACTCGTGCTCGTATAGAGAGAGCGCTCATTGACACGGGGTTGGTAGAGGCTCCAAAGGAGGATACCGCAGGTCGGGATGAGGGATACCGACATTATTGAGAAGAAAAGGAAGAAGACTCGACGAGGCCGAGGAAAAGGGAAGAAGACTCGAAGAAGACTCAAACGAATGACGATTGACAAGTCTTTTCTCAAGATCCTCTTATTGCCATTTTGCAAACACATTAGTTTATTTAGGCATTTTATTGTATTTTAGATCTTTTTAGCAGGTTAGCAGAGTTAAGAGGTAGACCGTGCTTGAACTCATCAAGAAGTTTTTAACTTGTAATGAACAAGAGATATTATCTTTAAAAATTAATCAAGACACATTTCATGGAAACTCAAATGTCTTATTTGTTTGGGACCCGTTTTATGAAAACTGAAATACCCTTTATTTTATTTATTGTTTAGGACGCACTTCATGGAAGCTTGATTGCCCTTTTTTTATTGTTTAGACCGAACCATATATGGCTGCCTACGTTCCCCTTTTACAAGAAAGGCTAAGGGGCTCAGGTCTACGTAGTTCATTCTGGTGAACTAAATTTTTTATGTGCACTGCCTTTTGCCTAGACCGCCCTTTTTGGGGTTTTCACCTTAGCCGGGCATTACTCTTTTTGCACTTTTTCTTCTTTTTTTTTTTTTTTTTTTTTTTTTTTTTTTTTTTTTTTTTTTATCGACATAGTATCTTCTGAGTTTATCACCGTTGACCGGGTGGACAAAGGGATTGCCATCCAAGTCTCGCAAGCTTCATTGCTCCTCCCGACGTATTTTCTCGCACCACATAAGGGCCGATCCAGACGGGTTCCCATTTTCCCAGGGGTTGTCTCTCGGTAGGGGGCTTCACTTTCAGCACCAAGTCACCCTCTTTGATGTCTCCGGTCTTGACCTTTTTATCAAACGCTCCGCCATTCGCCTCCGGTAGGCTCGGGTGTGTTCCATGGCTTTTAGCCTTCTCTCGTCAAGGTGGCTAATTCATCATGCCGGCCGCGCAACCATTCCACTTCATTGACACTGTTTTCCAGAGGACCCTTAATGACGGGATTTCCAACTCCACCGGTAACACTGCTTCCATCCCGTAAGTTAGGGCAAAAGGAGTTTCTCCCGTGGCCGTTTCCGACAGACGTTCGTAGCCCCGCAGTGCTAGGTGCAGCCTTTTCGGGCCAATCACGACCACGGGTGGCCATCTTTCTGGATGATCCGCTCGAGTGTCTTATTAGCAGCCTTCCACGGCTCCATTGGTCCGAGGTCCGTACGGGGACGACTTGTGGCGAGTAACTCAATTTCGACAGTTAGCCTATCGCAGCCTCCTTCAAGTGTGACCCATTATCGAAATGATCTCGCTGGGCACCCCATATCTCGCACATTATGTTTTCTTTGATGAACTGGGCCACTTTTCTCGGAAGTGAGGACCTTGTAGGACTTGGCCTCTACCCACTGGGTGAAGTAGTCGATGGCTACCAACACGAACTCGTGCCCATTGCTTCCGCCGGGATATTTTCCCTATCACGTCAATGCCCCAAGTTGCAAACGGCCAAGGAGTCGTCATGCAAGCAGTCATGAGGTGGGAGATGGTTGAGGTTGGCAAACCGCCGGCATTTGTCGCAGTTCGGACGTGCCGAATGCACTGTTTCCATGGAGATCCAAGTAGGTAACCCATTCCGAGGATCACTTGCATCGTGGCTCGCATTCATGTGAGGACCGCAGGGACCATTGTGGACTTTGGCCATCAACTCTTTGGCTCTTTCTTGAGTGACACATAAGAGGAGTGGTCCTTGATACCGCTTCTTGTATAGGTTGCCTCCTAGAATGACATAATGAGAAGCCAACCTTTTCGTGGCTTGTAAGCTTTTGGCTCGACTCCTTCTTTGGTCTACCTTCTTCGTCTCTCGAAAGCCGACTCTCCGTCTTTGAGGAATTGGTAACTGATTGTACCAAGGTTCCTTTATAGGCTCGGGTCCCGTGTCCACTTCACAACAAAGTCGGGGCTTCTCTTCTACCCACTCGAAGGGCTTTATGGCTTTTCCCTGGGATCTCTACCAATGAGGCTAGAGTAGCTAGGGCATCTCGCGAATCTGTTCTTTTCCTGCAAGTAGTGGAAAGTCACTTCTCTCGAACCGCATCCAAATAACTCCTCCATATAGGCATGATACCGTCAGATTAGGGTCTACAGCCTTCCACTTGTTGGAAACCCGGTTGATGATCGTGGCCGAGTCTCCGTAAACTTCGAGCTCCTTGACATTTCTTTCTAAGGCGGCCTCCAAACCAAAGAATGCAAAGTGCTTCATACTCTACGGCATTGTTCGTGGCAGAAAGTTCAACTTGAGGGCTATGGGGGTATGCTCATCTTTCGATCGACCAATAGCATTCCCACACCATTTCCTCTTTTGTTAGCGGCTGGCCAAAGAATAACCGCCATCTATTTTCGTGCTCAACCGCAAAGATCCCTTCATCCGGAAATTGGGGTTCGTGCCCTCTCGTCTTCATTATCGGGGAAATTTGCTAGGTGATCTCGACAATGCTTGACCCTTGATGGCCTTTCTCGGTCACATAGTTGATGTCGTATTCTCGCCAAGAAGAAGGACCACTTCGCTAGACGCATCGATAGGAAGGCTTGTCAAAGATGTACTTGATGGGGTCCATTTTCGAGACCAAGTTCACAGGTGGGCTTCGCATATAATGCTTCAACTTGCCGACTACCCGCACTAGTCCCGCACAGTGTCTTTTCACACGCCGAATAATTGAGCTCACTCCCGTAGCTTCCTACGACAAAGTAAATGGCACTTTCTACCCGAGAATCTTTCTTCTCTTGAGCAAGCATAGCCCCAACCGCCGTGTTCATGATGCTAGATAGAGCGTAAGAGGCTTCGTCTATGTGGGGGCATAGTACCGGGGATGCACTAAGTATGCCTTGATCCGGTCAAAGGCGTCTTGGCATTCTTCGGTCCATTCTCAGGTCCACATTCTTCTTCATGAGCTTGAAGATGGGCTCGCACATAGTGGTCAACCGATTGACGAAACGGCCGATGTACCGCAATTTACCCATGAAGCTTTTGACTTCGTCCTGGTTTGAGGTGGCCTCATATCCATGATAGCTTTGATCTTTCTGGGGTCAACTTCTATACCTCGCTCCGTGACCATATACCCGAGCACTTTTCCCCTTGTCACTCCGAAGGTGCATTTGGCGGTGGTTTAGTCTCATGGAATGCCGTCTCACCTCTCAAAGAATTTTCGTAGGTCAACAAAGTGTTGCCCACCTTCTCCTTTGGAGTGGATTATCATGTCGTCTACGTAGACCTCAATCTCCTTGTGGATCATGTCATGAAAAAGTGCGGTCGCCGCCCTTTGGTAAGTAGCCCCGGCATTCTTGAGCCCGAATGGCATTACCGTATAACAAGAGGTTCCCACGGTGTGGTAAAGGCCGTCTTTTCTTGGTCTTCCTCGGCCATCTTGATCTCGGTTGTAGCTCGCAAAACCATCAACGAAGGATTTGACTTCGTAGTTGGCGTGGAGTCCACCAGATGTCTATGTTTGGCGTAGGGTAGTCGTCTTTGGGCTGGCCTTGTTCAGATCTCTGAAATCCACACAAAGAGCCGCACCTTCCCATCGCCTTGGTTACTTGGCCACGATGTTGGACAACCATGTCGGGTATTCAATGACTCGATGAATCCTACCCGCAGAGCTTCTCAATTTCTTCTTTGACCGTAGAGACCATTCCGGCTTGATTTTTCTCGCCGCTTTACCGTTTAGCATCTCGGTGCTAAAGGGATTCTCAGTGCTCTACTATCGAACCTGTCTAGCCCCGCATATCTTTGTATGACCATGCAAACACGTCGACGTATTCTCTCGAAAGCAAACTCAATCAATCTGTCCCTTTCAACCCCCCGGAAGAAGCTTCCAATCAGTGTCTCTTTAGGTTCCTCAATAGTACCCAAGTTCACACTTATCAAAACCTCCTCAGCTGGGGCCCGGTTTTCCTCTTTTCGAAACCCGCTAAAGATTTCTTTAATGTATTGTTCGTTTAGTGTGTTTGCATCTTGTTCAAATGATTCATTATTAACTCGTTGTTAAGTTTTGAGTTAATTTATCATTTGTTAAGTTGGCAATAAGAGGATAATCGTAAAGATTTGTCATTTCATTCAAGATAAGGGGAAAGATGACATCGACTACATTTTCATAATCCTCAGCGTGAGGCCTTCTGATGACTCGAGGACTGGAATTCGAAGATTCCCGACTCAACCGAATAGACAACACCGACTCGGACCCTACACTACTTATTGACTCGAGGGGACTTGGCGAGGGTTAGACCGGATCTCACTGCTTCTTGCCGTTGCCCCTGGGAGTAGCCTTGTCGGCGTTCTTCGTAAAGTTGGAGACTTCGAACCGATCAAAAGCTTGCCGGAAATCATTAATGTGCCGGCATCGTGGAAAGATGGTGAGGGGAACTAAAGTAACTTGTTGCAATCTTTCACTAGCTCTTCCGTAGCGACCGGACTCATCGATCAAGGGTCCGGCTCATCTTATCAATGCATTGCCGATAACTCATTTTCTCTTTACCGATCTTGGACACCACAACCTTGTCGCAGTAGCCACCGTAAGGGTTGGCTTGGATAATGCCGATGAAGTCTTCTTCGTAGGGGATCTTGATTCTTCCTTGACCGGCTACGTATTCAATAGGCTTTCGTGTTCTCGCTTCTGGATCTCGCTAGCTTCTTATTGAACTTCACGATGGCCACAAATTCAGCACTTTCGCTTCAAGAGGATCACCGTACACCTGGGTATCAGCCGGACCGTGCTTGGGGTGACGGGTTCCTTGATGGGTTCCTTGGCATAACCGACATAGTAGTCGAACTTGCCCGAAGGCTCTCCCAAAGTTCCTACGCTCTTGTCCCCAGCCTTCGTATCTTTCCTTAAGCTTCGCCGTGGACTTTCTCTTCTTCTTCTTCCTTGAAGGAGCGTCCTCATTGATCCATTCTTGATACTCATACTCTAGGCGCCTTCGCAATCACATACATCATACCGTATGTGAGGCCTGGTTGAACTGGGATAGTCCCTCCAACCGCTTGGTTATTACCGTTGTGGATTACCATGTTAGCCATTTTGACACCGAAAGCCGACAAAACCGAGGATTCTCGCGAACCGTTCGAGGATTCTCGCGCTAACAAGTCGCCGACCCGGTGTTCTCACCCACTTCTTTCTCGTCAAGCGGGAAAGGGATAGGAAAGGTTTAGACTCTGGGTAGGTGTTTAGTCAAGGCTCGTGCAATATGCAAATTAGAATCTTCAAGTTTACTTAAAACAGTTGTCTTTTATTAATATCTATTTGGTTGGAAAAGGGATTCTCGCCCTTCTTTTTTCACAACTACTCTAGATCCCGGATCGCTGGGTTCCGTCACTACGTCTATAAGCCCCTCGTATTCCACCCGTATTTCGACCTCCCAGTGGTGGACAGCCCCGGCGAGGGTCCTATAGGGCACGCGGATCCCACCGACCGAGAGTAAAGAACGCTCCTATCGGGTCTAGCGGGTCATAGGACCTTTCAACGCACGAGCGATGCGGATTATATTTAAGGCAATACCGTGAAAGTCTCGTCTCTCGCCTCGACGGATCTGACGTGAGTTTCGCTTGAGCGAATGACGGTTTTTGACTTTCGGTAATGTCCGAGAATATAATAGGCATGGGTCGGGCGGCAAAAGCCGGATGACGCAGTTGTCACATTGAACTTCGTTGCATACGCAAAGGCGTGAGTCCTAATCGAAGTCAATGCCGGCCAAGATCTTGCCAATTTTTCCTTGTCGGAATTTTGGCGTAGCTTCGCTGAGCGAAAGATCTTTTGATTTTTGGCAAAGACTTGGTCTTGACTCTTACGCATTTCGTGCGGGTCAAGGTCAATAGTCAATGTCGGAGTCAAGATCCCACCGATTTTTCCTTGTCGGAATTTTCGTACACTTCGCTTGAGCGAAAATCTTGGTTTCCGTTATGAGCTAAGGCTTGACCTTTACGTGGGTATGCAACTCGGGCTATATGACACGGACTAGACCAAAACCAACCAAAAGTCACGGATTTTTGAAACGTGTGACACCTGACCGTGCATTGGTCGACACCGGCCGCCACGGGAGGTTGGGATGATTCCGTGCGCGCCGGAGCATCGTAAGGCCGTCCGTGATCGCACTGAACCACCCTCGGGTTTGAGGGACGTGCGTGCAAAAGTGTACAGATATATCAAAGTGCGCGTAGTGTGCGGTCTCCTAAAATTGTTCCTTTTTGAGTTAAAACAGAGATTTTCATAAATGTGTTTTAAAGGAATGATTTTCGGGACGGGGAGAATGCAACACATAAGCACGTAAATTTTTCTCGGGAAGCCCTGGCCGCCATGGAGCCGAATAGCCCCAAGCCGCTAGGACTCGCCAGATTAACCATGATTTTTCCCGGTGGAATTGCCACCGAGGTCGTATGGTCGAATCCAATGAGGATTAGCCGTACGACTGCATGGATCAATTTTCCAGGTTCCACTCCTTTTGCTATTTTTCGGGTTATTTCCCGTTTTTAAAGTATGCACAGATTCCAAGATGCAAATGATGCAATGCATGGTAAAAGAAAGCAAGCACGATTAATGAAATCGGCGATGGGAGTCTAACCCGCTCAAAGGGAAAAGCTTTCTGTATTTTTTTTCAAAAAATTTTCGAAAAGGGATACTGGTACGTGGGATTGTTAAACCACCTTGTTATCCCAAGCCCCGGTTAGGAGCGATACAGAAGGGTAAGTGGGGTCCACCTATATACCAAGTATCGACTTTTGTTTTGAAAATAAAGCTTTTCTCCTTTGGGATGATCCCCACGAGTCGCCAAACCGTGAATGTGTGCCCAAAATTTTTGTTTATTGGAATTCACGCGAGTTTGAAGACATCCGAGTTATTTGAAAACGGAGTCGCCACGCCATTTTGATTACCTCAAAACTTTGAAAAAGGTTTTATGGGTTCGGAGGTTAAGTTACCCCTCGGGAAGAACGTTTGGCGTTCACCCAAAGTGCCTTGCCGAACAAGTCTCCCTAGATTTCATTAATCGTGTTTGCTTGCGTGCTTTCTTTGTGTGCATGTGTTTGAAAATAAGGGGGGAATGTCCTAAGTTGTCTTCCGGACGTACAAACCATTTGTTGGTTGTCGCCGGATTCCTTGGAATTTATGTATTTGGGATTATGATCCCGTCCTCATCTTATGACTTATGATCATCGCATTTTAAACCTCGGGACCTTGGGACTTGCGTGATCGAGAGAATGACTCTCTTTGTAGTCAAAGATGAGGTTCTTTAGGAAGGAATGTCCTTAGCCCATCAATCCTACGCTTTAAGACGGTCGAGCTCGTATAGAGGCTTCATACTCATTCTTAAACGATAATTGGAGATATAGGGTTCAAGGTTATCCTTTTCCTAAAGAAATCATGAACCTTTAATGGAAGGAACGATGCAAAGATGAGAACTTTTACACCGGTCCGTTCCAAGGTTGGGGGAAAGGGGAAATGCATGATGAAAAATGAATCTTTAATGAAAAGATGACATTTTTAGGTTGCAAATGATGCTTTTTGATTGAAAGAAATGATCTTTATGCAAATGATGCATAAAGATTTGATTTTTATGCAAATGATGCATTGAAAAAGGGGGTTTTGATGCAAAGGATGCATTTTTATTGAAAAAGATTTGATCTTTATATGCAAATGATGCATAAAGATAACATTTTTATTGGAAAATGGGGGTTTTAGGTGCAAAGGATGCACCTTTATGAAAAAGACTACATTTTTATGACAAATGAGGTCTTAATGCATGCAAAGGGGGAAGGGGATGATAAAGATGTGATCTTTAAGCTACCAAGTCCCAAGCAATATAAAGACAATGCAATGAGCAATTTATAATGCAATTAGGATGCAAAGGTAGGGCGTGCGAGGTTACCAATCGTTTTCTTCGATTCTTTGGACGGAGCTTGGAGGAGGTTGGTCTTGGACCTTCAAGGAGGAGGGAGATGGCTTCTTGAGCTTCTTCTTCACCTTCTTGAACCTTCAAAGGGATTCTTCACGTCTGGGAGTGGACTGAGTATTTTTCTCATATATTGTGTGTGTGTTGAAATGGGTAGAGGAGGGCTCTATTTATAGGCAGTCTGGATAAGGCTAATGAAGCCGTGCGGCTGCAGGCTCTTTGCAAATGAGGCCGTGCGGCATTATCCACAATGACTCAGCATTCTAGAACCATGCAAGGTGGCATCATTCTAGAAGCTTCCCCCTAATTAAGAAAAACGTGTTTTCTTAATTAGGAAGGCTCCTTACAGCCCTAATTTTAAATTTGGACTGTTCCAGGACATTTCCGGAACACTAGGAAGGTCCGGGGAATTACCGGAAAATTTACCGAAATGTCGGGAAAATTAACCGGAAGGCATGAGCCAGATTTGGGTACTTACACTAACTACACAGAACCCTGATGCTCCTCATACCAATCCAGATACTCTGTGGTCAGAAATGTAAATCCTCTAGATTGCCGAAGGAGCACACGAGTGGGAAGAAAGCCCTCCAGAAAAGATCTCGCCGAAACCGTATAGCTCGGGGCCTTGGCCATGGACATCGTAATGCATCAGCCACCGCCTCTCCCTCAAGGCTCGTATGATCTCGCCGAGGATACCTATACCGTCCGCTCACCAATGATGGGACACGTAAAGAGGATACATGCAAACCAGGCAACCGGACTACTACCGATCCATCTTGAATATCTCTCATGGTCTCGTATATTCCAAGCAGAATCCAAAAGCTCGATCGTTGGTCGTGTACCGTGACAACCTCACATGCCAACTATCAACAACCTCGTCCCTCATCAGCCTGCGTGGCCGAGTCACCCATGGCATTACCGTCCGACCCTCTGGTAATGGCCCGATCAGGTGTAACCTCTCAGAGAACCACAGAGATAATAAGCTGGGGCTGCCTGCTCCCATAAAGTCTGATCCCAATTTCTAGCCTACTGTTACTCTGCCAAAATAGCACTGTGACGAACATCCCAAACACCAAACCTCTCTCTCTCCTACCTTTCCAACCCCCTAATCCCTCTCATCCAAACCCAATTCTCTACCCACACCAATTGGAACCCTTGGATCAGAGCTGTGAGATCTACAACGAAGAATTGAAGGATTCTATATCTAACTAGATATAGAATTCGTGGAATCAACAAGGGTAAAAATTCCCTAACCCTCTCTCTCTCTCTCTCTCTCTCTCTCTCTCTCTCATTTAATTCCTTGCAAATTTTATAATTCTATTTTGTTTGGATTCAAAGAATCGATCCTAGCTATCTCGAATTACCGAATCCCAATCGCAATCTCTCTGCTTAACTTGCATATATTGTGTAATTGAGCTCATATTGATTGATTTGGTTGAATTTGGTGTTTGAGCCCCCAAGGGCGCTGGATCTACCCATATCCACACTCCTGGGTCGATTTGATGTTGTTTATGTTTTTCGTTCATAATTCAAATTGTTAATTAGATCTCGTATAGCTTCGTTAATTTCGAATTCATATTGTAAGGTTTCGCAGAAGGCTCATATGTGTCACGCGACACCTTCGTCCTCAAGTGATCCCGTGTCACGCGACACATGTGGTCACTCGTACGATGTGTCATGCGACACACATGACCCATCTCGCAGTGACTCTTTTCCTTTGTAACTGCTTTAGTTTGTTTGTATCGTGGATGTGGCCTCCCTAAATAATGGGCTCACAATATGTAATTTCTCGTTTCATAATTAATAAGATGCATTTTATCACATTTCGTTTATTATCGATATTTGCACACACTTTGGATTTACTTGGATGTATTTGATTGAAAGACTCGTCATGGACGAGGCGTGTCGGGTGAACTCTCGGCTCTTCCCAACACGTAACCCTGACTCCCCCGAACTCATGTTTTCTCTCTAAAACAAAGGTTTTCAATGTTTCCTCTTAAAACGGCGTGGCGACTCCTTTTCATTTTTCTATTTTTCTGGGCGAGCGCACATTCAAGGGCGACTGCTGGGGACTTCACTTGAAAACCTGTTTTTCAAGTGTTAAGTGGGTCAAGCTTTCGTTTAGTCAAAAAACATCCAATGCATCCATGTTGTGTACATTATTCGATAATCATTTGTGATACCTACATTTTGTTGATTATGGAACTTGTGAGCCCTTTGTGCTTGTGGTCATTTGTTGTGCATTGGTATCTCTGTGTTGCTCTTGATATGGTAAAGTAAACAACAAGGCTCCTGCAAACAATCACGGGAGAGGAAGTTTCATTCAAAAGCAACATACACATGAACCATTACCCTCATATACAAACCCCGAAGTTACATAAACCCGACAAAGCCAATCTTTAACCCAATAATTGCGTTCGCTTTCCCAGAACAGACAGATTCACGCAAACCAAGCTAACATATAGTAATCTTTGCTAACAAGATAGGCTTATTCAAGTGTAGCGCGTTGGAGTTGCTGTTTTCCCCCCCGCAGGTACAATAATCAATTGAGTCTCGACGACTGGACCTCCGACCAAACTGGAGAAGAAAGAACAAAACGAAAAAGCATGCGTATCTGTGACAGCCCCAAGAAGAGCTCGACAATACCAGAAACCAAGAAAAGCCTCTCAAGCAGAGCCCCACCAAAAGAAAAGCCTCTCAAGCAGAGCCAAACCAAGAAAAGCCTCTCAAGCAGAGCCAAACCAAGAAAAAGCCTCTCAAGCAGAGCCAAACCAAGAAAAAGCCTCTCAAGCAGAGCCCACCAAGAAGAAAAGCCTCTCAAGAAGAGCCAAACCCAGAAAAGCCTCTCTAGCGGAGCACACAAAGAAGAAAAGCCTCTCTAGCGGAGCCCACAAAGAAAAAAGCCTCTATAGCGGAGAACACAAAAGAAAAAGCCTCTCTAGCGGAGCCCACCAAGAAGAAAAGCCTCTCTTCAGCCCAACCAAAGAAAAGCCTCTAGCGGAGCACACAAAGAAGAAAAGCCTCTCAAGAGCCAAACCAAAGGAGCCTCTAGCTGAGCCCACCAAAAGAAAAGCCTCTCGCGTAGCCAACCAAGAAAAGCCTCTAGCCAAACCAAGAAAAAGCCTCTCAAGCGTAGCCCACAAGAAGAAAAGCCTCTACTAGCGGAGCACACAAAGAAGAAAAGCCTCTCTAGCGGAGAAGAAAAGCCTCTGAGCACACAAAAGAAAAGCCCTGAGCCCACCAAGAAGAAAAGCCTCTAGCGGAGCCCAACCAAAAGAAAAGCCTCTAGCGGAGCACACAAAGAAGAAAAGCCTCTCAAGCAGAGCCAAACCAAAGGAAAAAGCCTCTCTAGCGGAGCCCACCAAAAGAAAAGCCTCTCAAGCAGAGCCAAACCAAGAAAAGCCTCTCAAGCAGAGCCAAACCAAGAAAAAGCCTCTCAAGCAGAGCCCACCAAGAAGAAAAGCCTCTCAAGCAGAGCCAAACAAAAAAAAGCCTCTCTAGCGGAGCCCACCAAGCAGAAAAGCCTCTCAAGCAGAGCCCAACCAAAAGAAAAGCCTCTCTAGCGGAGCACACAAAGAAGAAAAGCCTCTCAAGCAGAGCCAAACCAAAGGAAAAAGCCTCTCTAGCGGAGCCCACCAAGCAGAAAAGCCTCTCAAGCAGAGCCAAACCCAAGAAAAGCCTCTCAAGCAGAGCACAACAGAAGTCACAGGTAAGCACAGCAAAGGTATGAAGACACATCTCTACCCCTTTCTTGCTTGTAGTCAGTATTGGTAATTCCGAACTACGATTTGGCTTGATTCCCTTCTTAAAGGGATACGTAGGAATCCTTTATCAGAAAGGTCCAGCCATAATTTTCCCCTTCTCACCCTTCTATCCCTTCACCTTAACCCCAGCCGCTCATTGAGATTGGGTCTTATTTTATCGACAACCCCACTTTTTCCAAAAGTGACGTTGCCGAGGGGCTCTGTAAGTACGCCAATCCAATTCGCAACCTTTTCGATGCATTTTAACATAATAAAACTGCATTAAGGAGCGTTTTGGTAAATTCCCGGCCTATCCCGAGACTTTCGGAAACATTCCATGAGTTTCCCGCGAAGGAAGTACCTTTTGGTACATCATTCATGCCAAAGGACCCCTTGGGAATAAAACCTGTTGGACCTTTTGGGTATTTTCCCGGAATGTTCCAGAAACTGGTTTTTGGCGCCAAAAGCGGTTGAGCCACCTTGTGTCACGCGACAGCTTGAGGCATGGAAAGTGGACGCGTAAGGTCGTGCGACATACTAAGGCACCAACTGCAGCCCTATAAATAAGACCCTCCCTCATTGAGATGAATCCCAATTTCTAGCCTACTGTTACTCTGCCAAAATAGCACTGTGACGAACATCCCAAACACCAAACCTCTCTCTCTCCTACCTTTCCAACCCCCTAATCCCTCTCATCCAAACCCAATTCTCTACCCACACCAATTGGAACCCTTGGATCAGAGCTGTGAGATCTACAACGAAGAATTGAAGGATTCTATATCTAACTAGATATAGAATTCGTGGAATCAACAAGGGTAACAATTCCCTAACCCTCTCTCTCTCTCTCTCTCATTTAATTCCTTGCAAATTTTATAATTCTATTTTGTTTGGATTCGCAATCGATCCTAGCTATCTCGAATTATCAATCCCAATCACAATCTCTCTGTTTAACTTGCATATATTGTGTAATTGAGCTCATATTGATTGATTTGGTTGAATTTGGTGTTTGAGCCCCCAAGGGGGTGTGGATCTACCCATATCCACACTCCCTGGGTCGATTCGATGTTGTTTATCTTTTTCATTCATAATTCAGCTTGTTAATTAGATCTGTATAGCTTTTGTTAATTTCTGAATTCATATTGTAAGGTTTCTGCAGAAGGCTCATATGTGTCACGCGACACATGTGGTCACTGGTACGATGTGTCATGCAACACACATGACCCATCTGCAGTGACTCTTTTCCTTTGTAATCTGTTTTTAGTTTGTTTGTATCAGGGATGTGGCCTCCCTAAATAATGGGCTCACAATATGTAATTTCCCGTTTCATAATTAATAAGATGCATTTTATCACATTTCGTTTATTATCGATATTTGCACACACTTTGGATTTACTTGGATGTGTTTGATTGAAAGACTCGTCTATGGACGAGGCGTGTTGGGTGAACTCTCGGTTCTTCCCAACACGTAACCTGACCCCCGAACTCATGTTTTCTCTCTAAAACAAAGGTTTTCAATGTTTCCTCTTAAAACGGCGTGGCGACTCCTTTTCATTTTTCTATTTTTCGGGCGAGCGCACATTCAGCACCCAAATAGGAATTGCATGCTTGGCATGGGATGAATGTGTTTTGAAAAGATTTTTCCTTTTCTGTTTCTTTTTATTTTGAAAGAATTTAGTGATGATGAATATATGCACATATTGTTATGAGTATAATTTTTGATACCTGTGCTGTGCTTACCTGCAGATCTTGCGGACCAAGGGGTCTCCTGAGGCTATTGCGACCATTTGGGGTATTCTTCCGGGCTCTTCTGATTTACCGGATAGTCCTAAGGGACTGGTCTTTGCTGCTGGTCTTGGACCGTTCTTCACAGCTGTCGGAGCTTTTGGGGACACGACCAGGAGCGTCGAGCTAGTGCGTGCCTTTAGGCAGTTTTGGTGGGACTCTACCCGCACTTTCCATCTTTCCTGGGGTGAGGCGACCATCACTCCGTATGATTTTACGGCTATTACAGGTCTGCAGTTTACAGACAGGCCGATCTTTTCTGAGGACCCTGGCGTGCTGAGCATAGATGCCATCAGAGCTTTGACTGGATTGACCCTTGGCCTGAAGGGCAATGGGGTTCCTTTGGCGGATTTGCACTCTGCCTTGACGCATCAGTGTCGTCTGTTCTCTGAGGGTGTTGCCGTGGTTACTGCTGAGCAGCTGGCTAGAGCCTTTGTCTGGGCTGGGTTGTCTGACACCCTGTTTTGCAATGCCTCTACGACGGCATTGACTCTTCTGTTGGAGCCTCTTAGAGATTGGGACCAGGTGTCCACTTTTTCATGGGGAGAGGCTGGTTTGGCCCAGGTATACAGGGGCCTGGACGAGGTGAGCAGAGGCAGCGTGACCTCTTTGGATTTTTACCAGACTGTGCTGGAGGTATGTCCTTTGCTTTTTTCGCACATTGACTGCACATGACTTTTCTCGTCTTCATTTCATACTATTGCTGCACACTGAGAGTCTCTTGTCTCTGATTTTAGGTGAGGGCCTATGAGGTGTTCGCCGTTATGCCCGGATCGTGCCCGAGAGGATTGCGGCAGATCTGTTCCCTGCCATTCGCCGTTGGACCTTTGGAGCGAGGGAGAGCCGAAAGGTGGACGGGGTTAAGCCCCGTAAGACGGCTTGCTATCACGACATTATGATTGCTCTGAGGGCTACTCCTGTCGGGTTGAGACACTTCCCCCGGTACGGCCAAGTATGGTGAGGACTTGATTGGTGCCGCGCCCGGTGACCGTGACGAGGAGGCCGTTAGTTGGCCCGGGAGGGCGATGCCCCGTACTTGGGGGAGAGAGTGAGCAGCAAGCATGGTCCCGTGCGGCCGCCGTGTTCCTCGCGATCCTCCTCCGGATATGGCACATTCGGGCCCCCGCCCGATTTGGAGCGGCCGGACCGGCATTGATGCCGCCGAGTTTTATGAGGAGGGTGGTTACGCCTATTTTGTTTTCACCCGGTTGGTGACTCCTCGTGTCATGGCCGCTAGGAGGGCGGCGGGGATGTGTGCACCGGCGCCTCCCCGATTCTTTGAGTATGAGGCTGGGGGCAGTATTCGCCGTTCCTCTTTCGACATGTCCGAGACTCATCCGCATCTGCGGCTACCCTGAGGGACCACCTCTGTGAGTAATTTCCCTTCTTTTTTATGATTCATTCCAGCTTTTAACTGCCTTACTGTTTATATCAACTGCTCTTTCTTTGAACAGGTTCCAGTCAAGACGTTCAGGACGGTGGCGAAGGCGCTCACCGGTGCTGTGAAGATGCTGCGCCAATTTCAGAGGAGCGCGGAGCATTGGAAGGGGAGGTGTAGCTCTCAACCTGGTGACGTTGTGCCTCCGAAGAAGAGGCCCAGGCCAGCTTTGGCTCCTTCTGGTTCTCAGGCGGGTGGATCGAGTCGACAGCCCCAGCCTGATGTTGATGATGGCGAGGAGGATCCTTATCAGCCCCCTTTTACTACCGTACCTGAGTGGCAGGGATATTATGCTGAGCCCCAGCCTTGGGCGCATTATGAGGGCGATGACTCTGACGGCGAGATCCATGAGGTGTCGGAGGGTGGCGATGATGGCCAGGAGCAGAGTGGCTCTGAGGAGGAGGTGGGAAGCGCTGAGGATGACAGTGGTTCTGAGGAGGAGGACGGTTCTGATGACAACTCCGAGTCAGAGTGATCACGGCGGTCCCCTTCTGCCATGCTTTGACTCTTTTTAGGGAGAGAGGAAATGCATGTGCTATTTTTGTTCTTTTGGATTGTAAAACAATGTTTTTTATTACTTTTGTACTTTGACAATTACAATATTTGTTTATTTATGCATTTGCGAGCTTATATGCATGAGTTCGTCCCAAGAAAGGCACGGGATGGTGGCTTTTGGTGTGATCGGGTGTTTTTTGCGATTTTTGTATGTTTTGGGCGACATTTATGTGTCTGTGGGTGTGTCGAATGTTCCGAATCCTCTCCCGTGGGCTTTATGAGCGAGGGGAAGTGTTTGGGTATGTTTTTATGGTGTTTTGGACAGGTTTGGGTGGTTGTTTGAGCAAGCGTTGGGTCGCTTTGGGATTGCTGCAGTTGCAGCTGTTGCTGTTGCTGATGTAGCTCTCTATGTCGTCCGACACAGGGCTTCTTGGGACCTTTATGTCGCACGACATAGAGAGTCTCGTGGGATGTTTCTTGGTCGGCCAAGTTTCAAAGCACTTTATAAAAGGCAGATTCGGGAACAGTTCATTCCAGCAGCTACATCAGGTGTCGAGTTTGTCTTCCACCTCAAAATTAGCCCCAAGATTTGATCATTGGTCCAAAATGGAACATTATGACGACAGGTCTAAGACCAAAGAGCGTCAATTTCATTCCGATCTCATAGATCTGACCCGCCGTCATCGCAGCAACAACCGAAGGATCATTGACCAACGATATGGGTTGAAATGCATCTGGGCATTGAAGGAGTGGGCGGTAGATTGGAACCTTCTCCGGGCCGCATCCAGACACTGGGACCGGGAGAGGCATGTCTTTACCCTCTCGTATAACGATCTCACACCCACGATTGAGGAGTTCCGTGCACTGATTGGGGGAGCTGAGCTTAGAGATCCTGTCTTCCCGCGAGATTCGCGACCTTTGACTGAGCAATTGGCTGACTTCTTGGGTTTTCATGTAGACCAGGTGACTGATCTGATTCTTGACCTATCCTTTGTTGACCTGACCCAGATAGCCCAATTGGCTGTGTCATGCCCAGAGCAGTTTGACTTATCTACAGCCATGGACATCTTTATGCTGATTATGATCTCCCTATACTGCTTTTGTGAGTATGATGGGGTATGCTCCGGCTTGCTGCTGGGAGTTGTTAGGCAGATGCGGGGCTCTCGAGGTATCACACTGACTGAGGTTCGACCCGGGCAGGGAGAGAGAGACATAGTTCCCATTCTCGCCGGCAGACCTATCACGGGATGGACCGACCGGGCCGGAGGGTCGGTGCACATGGGACGCGCGGCCCCAGCCTTTTGTCATTGTGGCTCTTTGAGCGGTTGAGGCTTATTTCCGTTACCCGTTGGGCGGCATCGCAGCACCTTGGGTTACGCAGCAGAGGCGAGTGACTCCCGAGGCTTCACAGGAAGGCTGGCTGAGACGACTGTCCAGGTATACTACCACTGATATCCAGTACTGGGTTCCCGGATGGAGGCTCGAGATTATGAGCGGTAGGCAGGATGGCTCTGCTATAGTGAGGCCGCCGGATTGCATTTCTCATCGTTCGCATCCCCTTGCTTGTTCAGTAGGCGGTATGGATACCCACAAACAGCCGTTGATGGGTTCAGGGAGCAGATGGCTCGGGATACCGCCCTTCTTGACATGACCGATGCCCGGACCCTTAGGTTCTTTGCCGTGGCCTTTTCAGAGCAAGCTTTTCCCACTCATACACTGATACGGAAGACTCGGGGAATCACATATCTATCCACCTTGTATTTGATCTGGTATGGGGAGCAGATGGGACCAGTCCAGCACACCATTGAAGTGTATTGCCGAGGGATCTACGGAGGAGACCCAACTAGCCGGGAGCTACGCGATGTTGAAGCACAGGCTGACCCAGACAATGTGGCCGACGACTCGACGGCGGATTTTGAGAGACTCGTGGAGAGGAGAGCCAAGATGAGGGATGACCCTGAAGTTATGGCTAGGAGGCCAGCTCTGAGAGATGAAAGGGCTACCCAGGCGGCATTGAGAGCTGCCGGATTGATTGACTCGCCGACTGTATTATTCCCGAGCCGGATGACGGAGACAAGATTGTTTGGTATGGCTAAGCCAAAGACCTCCCGGGGACCAAGGAAAAGGAAGCAGAAGAATGCTAGCTCGGGAGTGGGAACGAGCGACTAGGATTAGGCGACCAGTCATTGTATCCCTTGTTGCCAACACAAATAATTTAGATGCTCTTTTTAAAAGATATTATTTTAGCTAATGTTAATGAGTCGAGAGTAGACCGTGCTTGAACTCATCAATGAATGTATTAATGTGATATAAGTTGAAATTACTTCAAAACTTAATCAAGACACATTTTGGTGATCACAAATACAACTGTTTGACAGGATTTGGTGATTTTTATGTTTTTTAGACCGAACCGCGAACGGCTGCCTACGTTCCCCTTTTACAGATTGGACTGAGGGGCTCAGGTCTCCGTAGTTCGACCCAATTACCTTTGTGTTTAAGAAAGGGATAGATAGAAGGGGGACAAATGGTGCAACCCTATTTTTTACCTAGACCGCCCGTTTTTAGGGTTTTCAGCCTAGTTGGGTATATTCTTTAGCACCTAGCGCGCCCTTTGTTTTGCACGGACTGCCTTTTGAGAGGTTTTCAGTCTCGTCTGGGTACATTATTTTCGCGCTTTTGTTTTTGTTTTTTTTTTTTTATTATCTCTTCTTTTTTTTAGAGGGGGAGACTCGATTCAGATGTAATAACGGCGTAATTTGTCGCCGTTCACCGGATGCATGAAGGGGTTTCCATCCAAATCCGTCAACTTCATTGCTCCACCGGAGAAGATTTCTTTCACCCGATACGGGCCTACCTGCATCGGGTGCCCACTTGCCCGCAGGACCGAACCGATTCGGTGGCTTTTCTTTTAGGACCAAATCACCCACTTTAATGTCGCGGGGATGTACCTTCTTGTCAAAGGCCCTAGCCATGCGCTTCTGATAAGCTCGGATGTGCTCCATTGCTTTAAGCCTCCGCTCGTCCAGGAGAGCTAGCTCGTCGTGTCGACTCTGAAGCCATTCTATCTTGTTGACCTCATTTTCAAGCAGGACTCATAGAGAGGGTATTTCCAACTCGATGGGCAAAACGGCCTCCATCCCATAGGTTAAAGCGAACGGAGTTTCACCCGTGGCTGTTCTTACTGAGGTGCGGTAGCCCCATAGTGCTAAGTGAAGCTTCTCGGGCCAGTCCCGGTTCCTTTCGGCCATCTTTCGGATGATTCTTTCCAGGTTTTTGTTTGCCGCTTCGACAGCGCCATTGGTTTGAGGGCGGTAAGGGAAGGACTTGTGTCGCTTGATTCTGAATTCCGCGAGCAGTTCGTCGGTATGTCCCTCGAAGTGTGACCCATTGTCTGAGATGATCTCGTTAGGAACTCTGTATCAACACAGAATGTTTTCTTTTATGAAGCGGGCTACCTTTTTGGAGTTCAGGACCTTGTAGGATGCTGCTTTGACCCACTTGGTGAAGTAGTCTACGGCGACCAACACAAATTCGTGTCCATTGCTACCGGCCCGAGTTATTTTTCCAATGACGTTGATTCCCCAAGTTGCAAATGGCCAAGGAGTGCTCATGCAGTAGAGATCATGGGGAGGCATATGGTTGAGATTGGAGAACCGCTGACATTTATCGCAGGTCCGCACAAACTGAATGCAGTCAGTTTCCATGGAGATCCAATAATAGCCCATCCTGAGTATGCTGAACATCAGTGATCGGGCGTTCATATGTGGTCCGCATGCGCCACCATGGACTTCTTCCATGACTTTTCTGGCCTTAGATTTGCTGATGCAGAGCAGAAGTGGCCCTCAATGCCTTTTCTTCCATAGGTCGTCCCCCAGAATAACGTACTGTGCAGACAACCTTTTTAACGCTTGCAAGCTTTTTGCGCGGAGGCCTTCTTTTAGCCTACCATCCTCTTTTTTGCTGATTTTCCTTTTGGAACTTTATCTTGGTAGCAATGACGAGGACTTCTCGTTTTTCTCCGGTGAGGCGGCTGCCAGTTTGTGTCCCTTTGGGTTTTTCCGTAGTTCCCAAATTCACCGTGGTTAATACTTCATCGGCAGCTTGGGCCCGATTGTCGTCTCGGTCAAAAACCTGCTTTATATTATCGTTTAAAAAGTTTTCATCTAAAAGGTCTGTGTCTTCTTCAAATGAATCATTGTTAACCACTTTTAAGTCATTAAGATTTGTCTTAGTTAACTTATCATTTGATAGAATGGCAATTAAGGGATACGCAAAAGGGTCAACCATTTCATTCAATGTAAAAAGGAAGACAGAGATACGACTATAATCATTAGTCGTGAGAGCACTAAACATATCTAGAGACTCGATTTTGATAACGAAAGACTCTGACTGACTCAGGATTACAGGGACTGACTTAGACATATCAGGACGAGGGGTCAGCCCGAGCTTCTTCATTAATCTTTTCCCGTCGGAAATCAAATAACGGTGCTTCTGCCAGTGGATCAGCCCCGGTGATTTTTGACAAATCTGCTCCTTCGAACAAGGCTGCGACATCTTCGTCCATATCAAGTTCGGTGGTAACATTGTCTCCACGAATAACAATCAATTCTCCATTTTGGACAAACTTGACACACTGATGCAAGGTTGAGGCGATCCCATTAATCTGGTGCAACCACGGTCTTCCTAGCAGGGCGTTAAAGGCTGCTGGGATATCAAGGACCCGGAATTCCACGGGCATCATCTTCTTACCGAACCATAGATCTAAAGTAGCGATCCCGAGTGTTGAACGAGATGTTGAGTCGTATGCTTTAATCGCGAGGGAGGAAGGTTTCAAATCTGTGAGCTTGATTCCGAGTAGGCCCATGATCCTTGCTGGAAGGATATTCATCCTGCACTGTTGTCAATTAAAACTCGCGGAAACCGCCGTCCATTTGACCGGATTGTGATGAAGAGGGGCTTGTTATGATCAGCCCCGAATTGGGGGAGGTCAAGGTCTGTGAAGGTTATCAAGCAGCGAGGGCTACTACTTCCAGAGCCCAGTGATCCTTCTTTTTCGTTTTCATCATTACGCAGTAATCCTGGACTCTTCTCATAATGCTCGGTGCTTGAGATGATTGTAGCACTCTGTGTTGAGGGAATATCGGACATTGTGCCGGCATCCAAAGCCTCCCTTAGGGCTGAGATGCACTCGGGGAAAGTGACTTCCCAGTTGGTAATTCGGACCAGTTCGTTTCTTCACCATCGGGTGGGCTTGACTTGATAATGGTTACTTTTTCGTCTGGGAGGATGGGATTCAGTTTCCCTTCTTTTAACAACTCTTCAACCATCTGTTTGGATTGGACTCCTGAAAATCCTTTTCCCAAAGCACGATAGGTGGTATTGAATTTTATGACATCCACATACTCAGACCCGGCAAAATCCATTGCTCTCATGTCTTCGGTCATATAGTCGTCTTCCGAGACTTCTCTCATTTCCTGACTGTCGATTTCCATCTCATCGTACACCATTTTCCTCTCGCTTTTGCAGGTTGGGCAACCGCAAGTGAAAGATTGGCAATGTCCGTTTCTTTGGCCTGACGTCGGAGCTCGGGACACCTGGGTCCAAGTGAGGAGCACTCGGGATCCATTTCTGGGTATTGGGGCAACCAGGAAGGCATCGTGTGGGTCCATAGGTATGAATGCAACGGGAGTGGCTTCTAAATCCATAACCCTTTTGAGAGATTCCAGGCATTCATTGTGCTCGAGAGGTTTGGCAGTGACCCTTACAGCTGTGATGCCGTCCGATGCAGGGGAAGAAGAAAGTGATCTGACGACGTTTACGAATTCGTCGTTTGTTGAAGGCTGGAAACCTGCTTTTTCAGCTAGCATAATAATGAACTGTTTCCATTCACCGGTTAGTTCTCCATAAGGAACATTGTGTTCCAATATCTCGGACTCATACTCGTCTCTAGATGGGTCGGGTTGTTCATCGCCCTCTGGGGTGCTCGGACACTGGCCACAGTGGCATCTCGAGAAATACTCCTCATAGGGGTCGGTTTCTATTGACATTTGATCTATATCTTCTGGTGATCCTGCGTCATCACTGTCTGACAACCAACAATTATGCCCTGAATCCATATGGTCACTCCCGGTGTCACCTTCTTGAACTGATTCTGGGCTCGAGATTTCGACTGACTCTTCGCTTTCGTTGTCATCATTGTTAATGCCGTCGTCGGGATTGTCATCCCATACCCCTCGAATTTCGGCTAAGAGAGAACGCCGATCGTATCTGGTAGGGGAGGGTGGGCATGTGCAGCCGCAGAAATTGTTATAATAGTCCAAAGCTGGGAGCGGTAGTTCTGACTTGGCTTCTCCTCCCAAGAACTGTGGGGGGAGAGTGAGAGGGGGAGGTATGTACTTGACTTCGGGCAGAATATAGAAACAATCTTCCTTCTCTGATTCTTCATCCTTACTGTCTTCAGGGTCGTATCTGGTCCATCCGAGAGCCAGTTTACAGAGATGTATTGACTCAAGTTGGGCTTCGGCCTCTCTACTAATGAGTCTCAACACAGATGCCCGTCTGAAGCTCTCTTGCTCGATCCTTTTTTATTGTTCTAGCCATCTTGTGTAAATGACTTTCTCGTGATTTGATCTGAACAAACCCAGTTCCGTAGTATCGGCTTCCTTTTTTCCTGAGAAATACCAATCTTCGTATTCTTGCAAGAAACGGCTAAAATGAGACCAGGGGGGATTGGTTTGTTCACTGCTTTCAGAGCTGAGAGGGAATCCAAATCTGACATTCTGCCCCGCGTTCTGACTTTGATCCGACCCTGTACCCGGACTGATATTCTGATTCTGAGCTGGATCTGCATTCGGTCCCAAACTTGCCGAACCCTGCGAATCTGCCATTTCTGGGACTGCTGAATCCCTGACTGAAGAGAGGCTGATTAACCGACCACCCGGAATTCTGACCCAACACTTGCTCGCTGAAAGGGGGAGAGAACGGTTTTAGGTGGGGGAGAGGATAGGCTGAGGACGGACCCATGCTTATGCTTTTTCTTTTTGTATTTTTATATTTTTGTATTATTTACAAAAATGATTTTATTAATCCTAGGAATGGTTGGAAAAGGGGGAAATACCTTCTTTTTCGCATTCTATTCTATTCCTGGATTAGTGGGTCCCATCACTACATCTATAGACCCTCTGTATTTCACCTGTATTGCACCTCTGGGACGGACAATCCCGGCAGAGGTCCTATAGAGCACTTGGAACCCACCAACCGAAAGGGGAGAACGAGCCTATGGGCATACAAGTCAAAACGGTTCAAACTCGGGGTTTTCAAAACCGAGTCCAAGTCAACGTCTAAACTCGGGAGGAGAAAGAGTCGGAAAGTACGTTTGAATGTACGATACCTCAATTTGCAGGTAAGATCCTGGCAAAATTGGGCGTGACTTTTCCTCTTTTCGAGTTGAAAATCTGGCATAACCTTTCGCTGCTTTGTGGCGAAATTCTGGCATAATCCTTCGCCAGTATGTATCAAGAATTCGACATGGTCTCACATTTGGCGCATGTCGAAAACGTGTTATGATTCCTTGCGGAGTCAAACCGTGAGATCGACACGTGCTTATGTTGAGATATGTCAAAGTCTTGACGTTTACTTACGTTGGGTTATGTCGTAATTTCGACACTAAGAGGGGAAGGTATACCGAGACTTTTGGAGACGGGATACGACTTGGACTTTGTGAGGAAATTTTGAAAACCGAGTTTTGAATGACGTTTTGAAAAGTATTTGCCAAAAACCAACCAGTCACGGTGTAAGGTGTGTCACGGACAAGTGTTGGCTGACTCACTGGCTAGGAGGACTTTAGGCGCTCAAACGTCAACAAACACGTCGCTTTCCGCGATGCCGTCCGTACACTCCCGGGTTGTAACTCTATGTGCAGGTAGAGTGCGAGTAGTGTGAAGGTATTTTCTAAGAAAATATTTTTGTTTTTTATAAAAGATTTTTTTTTGCTTTTGTTCTTTTTTTTTTTGTATATTTTTTTTTTCTTTTATGCAGCATGCAAAGAGAAAAAACAAAGGAATGAGTCAAAGCATGACAAAAAGGGACTGCCCCAAATGTCAGAGTTTTACCAGTAGCTGTAGTCCTGTATCTTTCTGCCCTGTTCTATTTTGACGGAACAAGCAAGTAGGAAAAGAGCCCCGGCTCTCGATAGTATCACATACCAAAGCATGATAGAGCATATAAGCATGGAATCAAGGCAAAGCACACAACATGACACAGATGCACACACAAGAAGAATGAAAAATTTGTCCAAGTTGATTTGGAGAAAGTTAGACTCTCTTTAAGAAAAACCTTTCTTCTTTTAGAAAATAGAAGAATGATACTGGTACGTGGGATTGTTAGACCACCATTTATCCCAAGCCCCGGGTTAGGGAGCGATACAGGAAGGTTAGTGGTTTCCACCTATATACCAAGTATCGTCTTCATTTTTTAGAACAAAAAGTTTTTCAACATCTCCCCAGCGGAGTCGCCACTGAATGAACGCTCGCCCGAAAAAAGAGAGAAAGAAAAAATAAAAGTGTTTTTGAATTCTTTCTCTTCCCTTTGTCTTTTTTTGTTTTATTTTGCTTTTGAAGCGGAAAAGGGAGTTCTCGGTTTGTTTTGGGAGTCGCCACGCCGTTTTTAGAGGAAAACATTGAAAAACCTAATTTTAAGAGATTTTGAGTCCGGAGTCTCGGTTACGTGTCGGGAAGAACTAGAGAGTTCACCCAACACGCCCCTTTCGGGACTTTCAATCAACATTTGGACAAATATGGACATTCAAAATGTGTGTGCGATGTGTGTAAACAAGTAAAGTGTGCAAGCCTTAGATTTCATTAATGGTATGGAACTGAATACAACTTGCGAGCCATGATAGGGGGCCGCACCCTTTTTACACGTGATATCTTTTATCACAAGGCAGAGGTTTTGAGACAGATTGTCCCTTACAGAGGTAAAGCTACTCGAGAAATGAAAAGACATTATTTTGCTCATTTAGGACACTATTTAGTGGTCTAGAACCCGGGTTGATGGGAGTGGACAAAGTCACGATAGGCTTTGTCGACACGGATGTCACATGACATAGAGTCTTTTGAAGTCTTCTATGTCATATGGTGATCCTCTTCCGTCAAGTAGGTTGCGTCCAAACTGAGTTTAGGCACCCAAATAGTGGCTTATGAGCCAGAAGATGCTTAGGTAGGCTTTGAGTCACAAAGGGATAGGCCTAGCAGATTCTGAAGTCCAAGAATGGCTTTGCAGCCTTTCGGGAGTCCCATGTCAGATGACACAGTGGTCTCCATGGAGACTTATGTCGCACGACATGGGGAGCTTGTTTCAGTGCCCTTCACCGTTTGGTTTCTCCTTTGTTCCCAAGCAAACCAAGCATATTTAGCTACCGTAGCGTAATATGACAATAATATATGAGTATAATGGGAGGGTCACATGGCTTTAGTGGCCAAAGTGTGATAAATCACTTGATTTTGGCCACTTTGAAGTAGCCATCACCTCCTAACTCCATGCAAATACGTAAAGATTGAATCTTTATTGATCCTAAGATGACCAAATGTCCAGATCTGAGGTGGGGAGAAGTGAATATTGAAGATTCACTTCTCCACCACCTTTGTCATGAAAAAATCCCAATTTCTACATGGTAAGAGAGCAAGTATGCATGCAAGGTATATTTAAAGACTTTATTTAAAGGGAGAGAGAGGTTTAGTGTCTACCTATTGTAGTCCACGAAGTAGAATCACTAATAGTATGGTGTCTACCCCTTCAATCACCACCAAAGGAAGCTTCTTGGAGTCTTGACCTTGAAGTGTGTGTGTGTGAGGAGGGAGGTGAGTGTGTGTGTGTGTGAGAGAGAGGGAGAGACTCTATTTGGCAAGAGTTTCCCCTATTTTACTGATATTACTCTCAGAATTTGACCCACACTTTGGCTCTCTTCCTTGCCTCCCCTTAAAATGATCTGCCATGCCTTCTATTTATAGGCATCCTGATGGGGCTTCTTATGTCGCACGACATAGGCAGTTAAACCGCCTTAGTGTCCCTTGTCGGACGACAGCGTACATCTTTTGGCCATAATGGGCCGAGTGGACATGTGCCCAATGGATTGGTGGGCTGCTGGGATTTTTGGACTCTAATTGCTTCTTAGCAATTTGTGTAAGCCCAAATTTAATTAAATTGAATCCAAAACTTGAGTTCGGATCGGGGTACTCACACCTGGCATCCCATTTCGTCATTCTGAGGGGTATGTTGTACAAGAAGCGCCACCAAGGGCCACTCCTTCTGTGAGGACCCCGACCCGGAACCTACACGTGTCCCGAGCTGGAGCGTCCTCAAACTAACCCAAATTTCCTTAACTTTTAAAACCTTTTATTTAACTTCCAAACATAACATAACCATTTTAAAATAACTCTACTCATTTCCACATTGGAGGAAGAGTTGACCAACCTTGAAAGTATTAAACGATTTTAGTTACAAAAAGATGTCGAATATAAAATAGAATTAGAGTTTATGAATACAACCCTTTAAAAGAATTATACTAACATACACTTTCTATACCAACCTAATCATACCCAGACAATTCCCACAATATAACTTCCAAACTCCTCACCTCCCTTACTTGGCTGGTCCACCGGTCTCAGAATCTAAAAACAAGAAAGGGAGAGGGGTGAGAATAAATCTCAAAGAAGCTATTATGAATGCAGCAATATGCCATATAAGATGCAACACATAACAAGTTGCATATAACACATTGGAAAAGCTGTAAACACCTTACATTACCTTGGTTTACCTTTTCCCGTCTCGAACAAGAGTCGTACAACATTGGGTATAATAATACTCCAATCTTACAGTGAGCCGCTTAAGCAATACTCACGTCTTATAAGACCCGTTTTTCGGGGAACCAAATAAGACAAGTAGCAACTCGTAAGGCTTTTGGCTCAATACGTATGCTATACCCCATCCCGTGGCCACAGGAGGGGACGGCCACGTATATAACATAATCCGATCACATTAGGTCACACTTCCATAATTGATCGTATTATGTTATACCCCCAAATGTCAGCTGACTCACACATAATCAAGCACATAATAGATACTTGAATAAATCCACAAAGGGGATAAACCACATAGCAACATGGTAAAATATACTCATGCTCAACCAACTTCATAGTGCAACATTTCTTTAACACACTATGCATAAATAAGCAATATAGTCACATGGTAAAATATACTCATGTTCAACCAATAATCAGAGTGCAGCATTTATGTAACACGCTAAGCATAATACAATCCATGAATAGGTACTCAAGTAAGATAATGAGATATCATCAACCTATCTTACTTAGTCATTATATGATAATATATGATCTCTATAAGGATCCCAGTTAACTCTACCAAGTTGGAATCATTTCTGTTAATTTACCAAACTAGGTTAACTAGCATTTTCCAAGCAACATTTAAAGTACTTCCCCAATTCCATTTTGATCACTTAGGATGTTAATGTGTAGCCAAAGTATTCTACTTTAATCTAGGTTAAAGAGATTCTATTTTGGTTCGAGTTTGGTTAGGTTTACACAACTCTAAACTTGATGTGAAAACTGTGCCAGTGGCACGACTCGTGCCCTGCAGGCACGACTCGTGCCCATTTGACCCTCTCTGATTCTGGCGTCCTTAACCCAGGCACGACTTCCTTTTGTTCAAGTCACGACTCGTGACCTCCACATGACACGACTCGTGCCTCTGGGCACGACTCGTGCTCACTCCCTTAAGTCACTCAGAACGATTGGAACTCCAATGAACGACTCGTGGTCACGATTTGGGCCAAGGGCAAGACTCGTGCCAAGGGGCACGACTCGTGCCTCGGCCTGCAATGTGTAACAACAAAGAAGCAACAATCACAATTCCCCAAGAATCCAAATTTTCCACCAAGTGCATTCTAAGTTATAAACCTAAAGGAAATTTCTAACTTTGTTACTTACTTGCAACTCAATAAATCTCCAAGGTATCAAGTCCCACACCTATATCATTTCCACTTGATTTTCCACCCAATCTACTACCAATTTTCAAGATTTCCATTTAATCCATTTAATTCCTTTACTTCTATTAATTTACTACTTTCATGAACAACAACCTTTCTCATGACCCTAACCCATTTTACTAACACATTTCAAGTTAAATCTTTTAAAACTAATCTTCACCCATTTCTTACACCCCAAATCCACTTTTATGAACCTTAACTTCATTTTATGTAAATTTCCAACTTTCTCAACTCCAAGAATAGTTCCAAATCATTAAACAACCATCATATTAACAAGAACAATCATTAAGAGTTCATGAGCATTTAATGAAGGGAAGGTCATAATAACTCACCTTAATATAGGAGATGGATCATGGATTTCTTTAGCTTGATAGAGTCTCCTAGTTGTCCCAAGCTCAAATGTACTCTTAGATCTAAAAATGGTGGAGAATTGCCTTCTCTAGGAGCTTAGAAAATGAGGCTTTCAAGGTGGGATTTCCATGGCATTTTGTAAAGAAAATAAAAATGAAGAAGAAGAGGAAGAAAGAAGATGAAGTATAAAATGGAAGAGAGAGCAAGGGGAGGGGCCGGATGGAAGGGAGGAGTATGGGGAGAGTGAGGTGATCATTGACTTTAGGCTAAAGTAGGAGGAAAATAAGGAAAGCATTATGGCCCCCCTTTTCCCACACATCACCTAGGCTTTCACCAATTTCTTTTTATTATTTCCAAAGCATTTAAATTAAATTTCTCCTACTCAAATATTTATTCTCCATACTTAATTCTTCCTTCCCCATTTTATTCATGATTTTATTATTATTATTCTTTTTGAACATTAATTTATTTTCCTATCATTTATCCTAATATAATAATTCAAGTATATAAAAATGGACACATAATATTAACAATAATAACAAAAGCACATGATGTGATATTAAAATTAGGGCCTAGGGTTAGGGTCGTTACACTCACTCCCCCTTAAAGAAAATTCGTCCCGAATTTTAAAAAGAATTACATAAATGTTCAACCCACCTTGGTTACTTACGTATAACTCAAATTCCAATTCTTAATTAGTCTCTTCAATATGGTGATTCTTCCCACGCTTCCTAATTTCATTAATAATACGATATTACATCCTACTGTTCCACGAATACCATGCACTTATCACTAACCTGAATTTCCACGACCTCAAAATATACATAATTAAAATTATTACAACTTAGGTCACCAAATACACTATGATATGACATTTAAAACTTCGCATACTCTATAAGCTGCTCTAAGCCAGTCTATAAGTCAACTCACCAACCTTTTCTAGAACTTCAAATGGATTAGTAAACTTTGGCGCCAATTTACCTTAGGCCTTGCTTCACCAACTTCACCCCAACAAATTAGAGATCGATATTTTCTTCCCGAACCACGCCTCATACCGTTTTATCTCAATACTAGAATGATAAATACCATTATACGCACTCAACCACTGGTAACCATACGTCCTATCGACTACTAACATTCATTGTTTATGCCCGTAGCTTATCTTCAATAATAAGTAATTATCCCTCAAATTTTCACAAGGTTAAACTTAATAGCATCCCTACATTCTAAAAGGATCCTCCCCAAATGATATCTATCCAATCCATTTACTACTATGGGGTTTACACCATCGAACTATCCCTTAACATATATGAGGACTTGATCAAAGAATTTCATCACTATAAACATATACAATGAGTAGAAAATACAATCAACTTTCTATAAACAAAACAACATACTACTTTTTACTTCCAAGGGAACCCAATCACAAAACCCATCGTTTTAATACTCTTAAGTTCAATCTAGAACTCTAAATATTTTAATAAATCTTCTAACGTCAATATTCTATTATCACAATTCAATGTTTCAATTATGCCAAAGTCCAGTGATGATCGCATTCAAATCAAATGGTTGGCCGCCCACAACGGAGCCGATCCAACTCCAAAACAAAAACCGAGCTTATCGCAACCGACACAATAACAACCCCACAATTTATTGAATCATTTCTCGGATCAAAACTTGAATACAATTAATCATTATAGGGGAACTAGGTTGCATTTTCTACTTGCTTCTGAACAATTTACATCTTTAGGATACCCATTCTTTCTAAAATTTTCAACATCTTTCCGAATTCCAAAGGATAATATAAAAAGATATTCAAAGAGACCTGAATGGTTTATTTATTTAAAACCGGCCCATACCAGTTTTAATTAACTAAACCACTCACAGTTTAAGAAATTTCAAAAGATTGATAAGCTAACAAAGTAACTCGAGTGATTTAATTATCTACAACCGTCCCATACCGATGGTAGATAGTTAAATTACTCACAGATTTTAATTTACACAAAAATGATTTTCTGTCCTTATTAAATCAACTATCCCCGAAGGGTACAATTGCTCATACCGAAGTTCTACACACCTTCCAAGTTTTAAAACACATTTAAACACTTCTAACATAATATTCTGGTTTGACTCTTATTTATAGTGTTGCCACCACTCATAATATTTTTACTTAGTTAATTTTCCTATAAGAAAACACAATCTATTAATACTTATTACTATCTCCGATAAATAACACTAAACATTCATTAAGGTTATAAACTTGGCAAAGCATCCTCAATTCAATAATTATTCAAGTTGAATATTCAACACCTTTACTTAATGTGAGTCATCTATTCCCTACCTTTGATATTGGTATTGTACTTAGCAACAACATTTTGTAAACATCTAGTTCCCAATCAAATACCATAATTTCTAAATAAGAAAATATAATTGGAACTCTCATAGATCAATCATTCCCAAATTTCAATTAAACATTACGGTATAATCTAACTTAACTCTCAATAACCATCAACAAACTCAAAATCCGTATAACGTCAATATCTTTCAAGCATCACACTAATCCCTCATATGATTCACGTAACTAAGTCGACCTATAGTATATAATCATCCTAAAGTATCCTGTCTTCCAATAAGATTCATCCTCATTTTCTCAACTAATGATAATCAATTCTCAAAACGAACCATATACATATATTACCAATTTCTGAAGTTGATCCTTTAAGTCACCAATAACTGTATCTATTATACTTCTTCGCATTTACCCTATTTACCTCTCCATAACTAATACACAACCCACAAATCAAAACGGTCATACTATATATAAATGTTGTCTTAAGTATATCCTTAAAGCAAATTCTCACTGTAATTGTAACACTCCGAAAAATTCAACTAATAACCATTGAGTATCCTACTAGTTTCTAAAATCGCCATACAAATCGTCAACAAGTGCTAACGAATACTTATTCTTCACAGTTACCTATTTAAGATCTCTATAACCTTATAATTAACCACCAAGTATCATCTTTTCTAAATATAGTAACAATTTACCCTTATGGAGATTCACTACGCTCATTATCTTCTTTACCAAATAATTTTCCCAAAATGAATCATCAATTCTGTCATCCCAATTAGTGTCCTCTGTCTAGGAATCCGAATACTAAAATAGCACCTTATATCAACTCAAAGCTTCAATATACCGGTATGATACCCGATGCAAACCCGTTTTGAACCTCACTTGAAAAGCACCACCTAATCAACTTATAGGGTGATATCACTTACAAGAATATCAGATTTCCTATTCAAATTAGTAGCAAGAATTCAATCATTCTCTCCTTAGAGAATAAACTTATAGCACATAAGGCAAAGATATATTAGTTCCATAAGATCTCTTACTCGCGATATTTTATAACTCATATAATCCCACTTAGACTATCACTTTCAATACTAATCTCATATATCTAGTCTCCCCACGAGACACCAATGTATAAATACTCAAGCAAGTTACACAACCATAACCCACTCTTAATTAGGCCATATACCTAACCTCAACTAAGAGTTTACCAATTCATTTACTACCGGTATACGAGATAATTCAAGTGTATTTTAAATCAAATATAGCACACAACCCAATTAACCTTCACATTCCTTAGGCCATACTTTCGACATTTACGCATATATGACATAATAGCAAATAATGACTTATCCGCCTCAACCACACATGGAGGCAAGTCAAACATAGATAAGGAGACTCGCTTCTTGCGACAGTCCTCCCCAAACACCACAACTACTCAAATAATTCAGGTCAATATAATCAATAATTCTCGGATTGGTAACTCGACCAAATCCAACGGCAATACATGCCCACATATGGATACTTCACAACTACCACGATAAACCAGAATGATTCGAGGTACTCTCCCATAGGAGTAGAACCTCCAGCACATAAGGCAACTCTTAGGCCAATTATGCAAATAAAGATGAAATGTAATGCCACATGAGAACGAATGTACGAGGATTTATAAAAGTATGAACCCTAATTCCTGAGACAGGTAAAATACCTCAAATGATGGTGGGGAAATCTATCTTTCCAAGACTCACCTTTCCTTGATTCCTTGGTTGGTCAATATCATTTTCTGTCTTTGAACAAATTCCTGCATTAAACTCTCGACGTAAGTTATCGCACACTCTCACCCAGCTAGACTCTACCCGAGAACTCTAACCGAGCTCTGATACCAACTGTGAGGACCCCGACCCGGAACCTACACGTGTCCCGAGCTGGAGCGTCCTCAAACTAACCCAAATTTCCTTAACTTTTAAAACCTTTTATTTAACTTCCAAACATAACATAACCATTTTAAAATAACTCTACTCATTTCCGCATTGGAGGAAGAGTTGACCAACCTTGAAAGTATTAAACGATTTTAGTTACAAAAAGATGTCGAATATAAAATAGAATTAGAGTTTATGAATACAACCCTTTAAAAGAATTATACT
Organism: Adenophora triphylla var. japonica; assembly: GCA_022495995.1. Classification (NCBI taxonomy): domain Eukaryota; kingdom Viridiplantae; phylum Streptophyta; class Magnoliopsida; order Asterales; family Campanulaceae; genus Adenophora; species Adenophora triphylla. The sequence continues at coordinate 244,513 of JAFEMH010000174.1, forward strand.
AACATACACTTTCTATACCAACCTAATCATACCCAGACAATTCCCACAATATAACTTCCAAACTCCTCACCGCCCTTACTTGGGCTGGTCCACCGGTCTCGTAATCTAAAAACAAGAAAGGGAGAGGGGTGAGAATAAATCTCAAAGAAGCTATTATGAATGCAAGAATATGCCATATAAGATGCAACACATAACAAGTTGCATATAACACATTGGAAAAGCTGTAAACACCTTACATTACCTTGGTTTACCTTTTCCCGTCCGAACAAGAGTCGTACAACATTGGGTATAATAATACTCCAATCTTACAGTGCCGCTTAAGCAATACTCACGTCTTATAAGACCCGTTTTTCAGTGGAACCAAATAAGACAAGAGCAACTCGTAAGGCTTTTGGCTCAATACAGATGCTATACCCCATCCCGTGGCCACGTGAGGGGACGGCCACAGATATAACATAATCCGATCACATTAGGTCACACTTCCATAATTGATCGTATTATGTTATACCCCCAAATGTCAGCTGACTCACACATAATCAAGCACATAATAGATACTTGAATAAATCCACAAAGGGGATAAACCACATAGCAACATGGTAAAATATACTCATGCTCAACCAACCTCATAGTGCAACATTTCTTTAACACACTATGCATAAATAAGCAATATAGTCACATGGTAAAATATACTCATGTTCAACCAATAATCAGAGTGCAGCATTTATGTAACACGCTAAGCATAATACAATCCATGAATAGGTACTCAAGTAAGATAATGAGATATCATCAACCTATCTTACTTAGTCATTATATGATAATATATGATCTCTATAAGGATCCCAGTTAACTCTACCAAGTTGGAATCATTTCTGTTAATTTACCAAACTAGGTTAACTAGCATTTTCCAAGCAACATTTAAAGTACTTCCCCAATTCCATTTTGATCACTTAGGATGTTAATGTGTAGCCAAAGTATTCTACTTTAATCTAGGTTAAAGAGATTCTATTTTGGTTCGAGTTTGGTTAGGTTTACACAACTCTAAACTTGATGTGAAAAACCAGGCCAGGGCACGACTCGTGCCCATTTGACCCCTCTCTGATTCTGGCGTCCTTAACCCAGGCACGACTTCCTTTTGTTCAAGTCACGACTCGTGACCTCCACATGACACGACTCGTGCCTCTGGGCACGACTCGTGCTCACTCCCTTAAGTCACTCAGAACGATTGGAACTCCAATGAACGACTCGTGGTCACGATTTGGGCCAAGGGCACGACTCGTGCCAAGGGGCACGACTCGTGCCTCGGCCCAGAACAGGTAACAACAGCAGCAACAATCACAATTCCCCAAGAATCCAAATTTTCCACCAAGTGCATTCTAAGTTATAAACCTAAAGGAAATTTCTAACTTTGTTACTTACTTGCAACTCAATAAATCTCCAAGGTATCAAGTCCCACACCTATATCATTTCCACTTGATTTTCCACCCAATCTACTACCAATTTTCAAGATTTCCATTTAATCCATTTAATTCCTTTACTTCTATTAATTTACTACTTTCATGAACAACAACCTTTCTCATGACCCTAACCCATTTTACTAACACATTTCAAGTTAAATCTTTTAAAACTAATCTTCACCCATTTCTTACACCCCAAATCCACTTTTATGAACCTTAACTTCATTTTATGTAAATTTCCAACTTTCTCAACTCCAAGAATAGTTCCAAATCATTAAACAACCATCATATTAACAAGAACAATCATTAAGAGTTCATGAGCATTTAATGAAGGGAAGGTCATAATAACTCACCTTAATATAGGAGATGGATCATGGATTTCTTTAGCTTGATAGAGTCTCCTAGTTGTCCCAAGCTCAAATGTACTCTTAGATCTAAAAATGGTGGAGAATTGCCTTCTCTAGGAGCTTAGAAAATGAGGCTTTCAAGGTGGGATTTCCATGGCATTTTGTAAAGAAAATAAAAATGAAGAAGAAGAGGAAGAAAGAAGATGAAGTATAAAATGGAAGAGAGAGCAAGGGGAGGGGCCGGATGGAAGGGAGGAGTATGGGGAGAGTGAGGTGATCATTGACTTTAGGCTAAAGTAGGAGGAAAATAAGGAAAGCATTATGGCCCCCCTTTTCCCACACATCACCTAGGCTTTCACCAATTTCTTTTTATTATTTCCAAAGCATTTAAATTAAATTTCTCCTACTCAAATATTTATTCTCCATACTTAATTCTTCCTTCCCCATTTTATTCATGATTTTATTATTATTATTCTTTTTGAACATTAATTTATTTTCCTATCATTTATCCTAATATAATAATTCAAGTATATAAAAATGGACACATAATATTAACAATAATAACAAAAGGACACGATGTGATATTAAAATTAGGGCCTAGGGTTAGGGTCGTTTCACCTTCGGTGTGTAAACAAAGAAAAAGTCAGCGAGCTAATGAATGAAGTTCACAACGGAACCTGCGGTCCGCACATGAACGCCCGAGCATTGACACATATCATCCTTCGTATGGGATACTACTGGATATCGATGGAAACAGACTGCATCCAGTTCGTCCGAAGCTGCGACAAATGTCAACGGTTCTCCAACCTCAATCATATCCCTCCACATGAGCTCTATTGCATGACTACGCCATGGCCTTTCGCCACATGGGGATCGATGCATCGGCAAGATCACTCCTCCGGGGAGCAATGGTCACGAGTTCATCTTAGTCGCAGTCGACTACTTCACCAAATGGGTAGAAGCCAGATCGTACAAGATACTGAATTCTAAGAAGGTGGCCGAGTTCATCCGAGAGAACATCATGTGCCGATACGGAGTGCCCAACGAGATCATCTACGACAATGGGACTCACTTCGAAGGAGATTGTGACCAACTGCGGCCCGATTCGTAGTCACACGTCACAAGTCTTCTCCTTACGGACCACAAACCAATGGTGCGGTAGGCGGCCAACAAGACTCTCGCCATGATAATCGGAAAGATGACCACCAGAGGTCGGGAATGGCCCAAAAAGCTACATCTAGCCCTGCAGGGATACCGAACATCGGTCGAGAATCGCCACGGGGAGACTCTGTTCGCGCTTACCTACGGAATGGAAGCGATGTTGCCCGTGGAATTGGAAATTCCATCCCTCCGAGTCATCTTGGAAAACGGGATCAATGAAGTCGAATGGCTACAGAGCCGTCACGACGAACTTGCTCTACTCGACGAGCGCAGATTGAAAGCCATGGAACATACTCGAGCCTACCAAAGCAGAATGGCATGAGCATTCGACAAGAAAGTCAAGATCCGAGACATCAGAGAAGGCGACTTGGTGCTAAAGGAAAAGCCTCCTACGCAGACCAATCCCCTCGGAAAGTGGGAGCCTACCTGGATAGGACCGTTCGTGGTACAAAGAATCTTCTCCGGAGGAGCCATGAAGCTAGCAGACTTAGACGGAAACCCTTTTGTTAACCCCGTAAACGGAAGCAAGCTCCGCAGATACTTCGTTTGAGGAAGAGCACGAGTCAACTCACCTTCCCCATACACCGTCCCCTCAGTAAAATTAAAGTACTAAAAGAGTAATACCCAACTGGATACATTCCCGCTAATGATCCAGTAAAAAGCAGTCGCACTTCTTTTGTCTTTGTTTTTCTCAAATTCACCTAAAAGTGTCGAACTACGGTGACCTGAGCCCCTTAGTCCAATTGTAAAAGGGGAACGTAGGCAGCCATCATTGGTTCGGTCTAAAAAAAATACAATAAGCATCAATTGCTTGTGTTTTGAAAAACTCTTTTCATTTAACCTACAAATTCATAACGGTTAAAACATTCTTTGATGAGTTCAAGCACGGTCAACTCTTGACTCGCTACACGCTAGCAAAACTACAATAAAACATTAATCAATTAATGTGTCTGTAATGACAATGGGTGGATACTCTGGACAGCAAGGTCAACCTAGTTTCCCGTACTTGGTCCTTCATCCTTCTTCCCCTTCCCTTTCCCGCGACGAGTGTTCTTCACCTTCACAGGAAATATTCCGGTAGGCCTTCTACCTGGCTCAGGGACTCTTCCCGACGCCTCCGCCAAGCCTGTGGCTGTCAATGCAGCCCTTTCTCTAGCTCTGTCTCGAGCCGCCTCGCTTCGAGCCATCATAACAGTGCTTTGATTGGCCTCCCGATCAGCATTGGTCTCATAATCATCCATGGCATCGCCAGTACGATTCCCAGGGTTAGCCCTTGCTTTGGCCCTCCTCAAGGTCGAGCTGTCCAGGTGATCAGCACCCAACAGCTCACTCTTTCTCCACAAGATAGCCATCTGTGTCTCCCCTATACACTCTTCGTACCGGTTGGCCGTATATCTTGCGTCGGCGGAACAGTGCCCTCTCTCCGGTGAAAGAGAACCCCGGGCAGAAAGGACGTGTATTGCCACCACCGTGTGAGCAAAGCAATAGCGTTGAAGGATCTTCCATCCGCAAAGATCCCACCTCAAAGGTAGCAAAGATAACTCAAATCAGCCGCTGGCACCTCGCCCACTGCGTACTATCGCAGTAACCAACGATGGAATGTAGAAAGATGTCTCGAGACAGCCCCGCACTCGACAACCAATGTACCCTCCCGAGTGGTCCGACAAGTCTCAGAATCTCCAGTGGGAACCCACCATCGCAAGTGATGCGTGCGGAGTCTCGGCCATCCAGAGCCCCACTCGCCCGACGCCCCCTATCACCAGAGGACGTCGAGAGAAGGACCAAGCGTCACAAGACATTGGCACCTCGTGCATCATCTACAGTCTCTCCTCAACCACATGGTAAGCATAGCGGGACTCCCTCCCCATATGTATCGGCTACCGGCCGCCATCCGACCTATGCCCAGAACGTCTCGCCCAAGACCAGCCGGCACGATGTCTCCCCACTCCGACATCAGCCTCACCAGGTCCAAGACACCGTGATGGCACACACCTGCAGACATGAATGTGAACGAGTAGCAATCGCGCACAGAGCAAACGCGTCCCACGAAAAGACGCTCCTCGCCTCCGCAAATCTTTCGGGCGCTCCCAAATGTCAACACAATCCGCATCCTCAGACGCATCCCGTATGCTTCTCCAATGAGATACCAAACAAAGACACTAGCTTTCTCAACAAGGGCCATGCCACCAAGATACGGAAGAACTAGCTGTTCCGTCTCAGTCCTCCTGCATGGCTCGGAAATCTTCAAACGTAGGAGTGACTTCGTTGTACGAAAAGCTATACACATTCCTCCGTACGTCCGGAAAGCGAGACGCGGCTCTCAAAAGATCCCATCGGCATGAGCTCCTTCAAAGCCCAAACAGATTTAATCCCGTAATGACCTTCGAAAAACCCTTTGTTTCGCCTCGTGTGGCTCCGTACCCACGATCGAAAGTTGTCCAAATATCGCTCTTGCATCCGAGACGGTAACTTGGGAAAGGGAGCCATAAAAATGAAGAAAGCCTTGGAAGTTTGAGAGAATTCAGCCGGAATGATCAAAAACAATGCTAGCTTCTTAAACAATTGCAAAGCCGAAACCGCAATTTAAAGAATCGAAATTCACTCCTAGTCCTACGGACTCCCTCTCGCAGCTGACTTGGTCAACTCGCAGCCTAGCTGCCCCTGAATTGGAAACATTTCCAAACAACTCCCTGTTCATCCTTATGAAACCTGCGTGCTGCCCCTGGTTTCATTCAATCAATATCAATATCCCTTCCGCCCCGGGCTTGTGTAACAGTGCAAATAATTAAATATTAGTGCATATAGGCTTAAATTTTGACCCGTTCAATTTTTAATGCATGTTTCATTTTATTTATTTTTGATTAACCTACTTCCTTATTTGCCGAAAATAACAGAAGGTGATCACAGAATAAATGTGCGAAGTACAGGTTCCGCCCCACGGGCGCCTTTTTTCGAATACAGTTCAAATCAAATTGTTCCGAACGATACAAAAAAAAAGAGAAGAAAGGCAGTAAAACAGGACTACTCCGAGTCCTGCTCGTCATCCAAGCACTCGACGCACTGCTCCGCCGCTGCCGGATTCGTTGCAAACAGGACCTCGCCAAATTCCTCCAAGCGGGAATATGCAAAAGGCCTCCTCGGAGTATGCGAACTCGAGGACTCTCCCCTCTCGTGCCCCGAGTGCACAGAAGAAGGAGCTCCAAATCCAGCCGTTCCACCCGCGAACTGGCCAAATCCCTGTGCAAAGTCCTCCCCACCAGCTGTGGGAGCAGGCGAACCTCTCGGCCTAGACGGTCCCCACTCTCGGACATCGACGCTCCTCCGAGAACTGCACCGCATGAACTCCACGAGCCTCCTAGCGTAGGCGGCCCACCCGTCCACCAGCCTCATAGCGTCGTTGTACGTACGGCCAGACACCTGCGAACCAGGAAAGTTGTCAAAAGACAAGCAGAAAGTATAGATGCAACATTTGCAGAATGCTACTATCAAATGCAGAAAACAAAAAAAGGTGCTCACCGAAGCATTGGGGTCAGCCCTGTATCGTGGTCTCGGCTCATCCGGGAGCGGGATCACAAGTCGCCTGCACGAACCATATAGCCCCTCGTACGCCAACCTAGCGCGTGGGACCGGGAGATCTCGGAGATGTCCTGGGACCTCGCCCTCCCTGTGCTGCACCTGTAGGCTCCTCAGCCTCATCCTCAAGAAAGTATCATAGGCGGCCCCCGCTATGATGTACTCGGTATAGAACACGCCCTGTCTATACCTCTCCAACTCATCCATCGGCATCGACAGAGGATGCTGCATGTGCATAGGAGGATCCACCGGCACGAACGGAATGGACCCCGGGCCATGCTGACGGGTCACTCACTCCCCCAGATACATAACGTCGCAATGAAGTCCCACCAGGAGCCTCCTCCGCCGCGTCACCTCGCTAGCGACCTGAACCACGCCATAGTGGAACCGATTCCACCAGGTCAGCTGGATCCTCTCGGAGAACTCCCGGTTCAATGCCAGAGACACCTCCTCGTATGACACTCGAGTGCCAACTCTCGACGAGACCGCCCTCTTCGCTTTCTTCTGCCAAACCAGCATGGCAGGGAACAGGGGTCGATACGCCTCCTTAATGTCCCAATCCTGCAGACTGAACACCTCATAGCACCAGACCTGTCAAGCAAATGGAAAGTTATGTCAGCTACAAAGCAGATACATACGAGTACATGAAGGAGGCAAGGAAGAGAAAAAGACGTAAACTTACATCCAAGACAGGCGTGAAGCAGCTAAAGGAGTGCTTCTCTCCCCGCGAGAACCTGTCCAGGGAATGGTAGGCAAGGCACATCATTTCTGGAACCCTCCCCGTTTCAAATCTTCAAAAAGTGATGTATCTCAAAACCGCAAAGCAAATGTGGGATGCCATAGAGAGCTACCTCGAAGGTGATGACGAATATAAGGAAAATAAATTATATGCTGTTGAAAAATCCTACAACAACTTCAACAGAAAATCCAATGAAACCTTGCGTCAGACCTACGACCGCTATGTTGAGGTAGTTAATGCTTGTAGATCTCTTGGCAAAACTTTAACTGATAAGGAAATCAATATGACTTTCCTAGCTGCTTTAGGTTCTAGATGGGTTAATAAAGCAACCTCTCTAGAAGACTCCAAAATTTTGAATACTTGGTCGTTAAGTAACTTGTATGAAAATCTTAGAGTCTATGAGCTTAAGTTAAATCATATTGAAGATATTGAAGGGAAACCAAATCGCTTTCCATGTCCGTCGTGGAACATGAGGAGAAACCATCCACATCCAATCAAACAGCAGATCCTTCCATATCAACCTCATCACTCATCGAGATGGATGATGATGATTTTGCCATGTTTGTGAAAAGATTTCAAAAATTTAGAAAATCCTCAAAACCTTTCACAAAATCATTTTCAAAAGGCAAACCTCCTGCAACATTTTCTAGGGCTGCAGATACAAAGAAAAAGAGCGACTAGTTTGCTACAACTGTAGAAAATCTGGTCACTTTGCATCTGAGTGTCCACAGCCTAAATATGAATACATGAAAAAGAAAACCTCTCCTGCGAAATTTTCTCATCGCAAGGGAATGGTTGCTGAGGAGGAAGAGAATTTCAAGGAATTACCAACTTTGATTGAAATAGATTCTGAGACTGGAAGTGACGATGAAACCGAAGAGGTTAATCTATGCTTAATTGCAGATGCTTATGATGAGTCAGATACTGAGTCAATCGAGTTGCCTGATATGGAGGAAGAAGAGGTTTCTACAAAACTTCCAAATTTTAAGTTGGATGATAATGTTAAAATTACTCCTAGCATTAAGATAGGAAATTGTTCGTATTCACGTCCCATTCTTCCTCCTTCAAATGCTCCACCTTCAAAAGTAATTCCAAAGAAGAAAATTTTGAAAAAGGTTGTGGAAGAGGTTTCTCCCGTGGAACATGAAAGGATGTTCAAGGAAGTAGAAATGATGATCCAAAATTCTCTAATGTTAAGAAAGCCTTAAGCTTAGCTCATGATGAAATTTCTCATACAAGACAGAGAAAACTGTGATGAGGTCTGAAATTTCAAATCTTAAGGACCAAATCAAAAGTATGACTCCTCTTGTTAATCAAAACCGCACCCTTGAAACTAAGGTTGCTGCACTTCAACTCCGGAATGATGACCTGGTCACCCAAATCAATGATCTCCAAAAGATTATTTATGCGTGGCTCAAGTCTCAATCCACCATGGATCAAATCATAGATACCCAAATACCCAGCGGAATTACTGAGGGTATTGGATTTGGATCTGGTGATGAGGATAAGTGTGCATCCTGCAGTGAAAAGGATGAGGAAATTCTGAAACTAACTAAAGAAATTTCTAAGGGGAAGCATGCTAAGTCTAAGGGTAAAGGACAAAAAAATTTTAATTATGTCTACCCAAAGAAATAATATGGGAAGAATTCTCAGATGAAAGCAAAGGATTCTGAAAGTGTAGCTTCAGAGGAAATGGCTTATGGAGTTGGCCGCATCCCTGCTCCAACCGCTTCTGGTGGAACAGGTGGTGCTGGCAACTGCAAGGCTGAATGCCCTTCTTCTTCGACTGCTCCTCCTGCCTTCAAAAGCAAGAATAGCATTCCTAGGAAATACGTGGTCAAACCAAAGCCAGTTCCCTTTGTTAAGGCAGAAACCGCGCCTCACAAACCGCATACATCTCCTAAGAAAAGTAAGGAGTTAGTAAAACCTCATGATGCTTGCAGCTTTTAAAAATGCTCTGTGTGTGATGATTTAGGTCACAAGGTTGCAGAATGCCTTTTACGGTTCACATCCAATGCCAGGAAGAGTAAACCTCCTTCTGTCAAACAGGTGTGGGTCGTGAAGGGTTGCTAACTTCAGGACCCAAGGAATAAAGGGGGACCTCGTTCTTAATGTTTACATTTCAGGTCCTCTGCTTAATGGCTGGTCACTCCAAGGATAATGAATGGTATCTTGACAGTGGTTGATCAAGACATATGACTGGAGATAGATCATTACTTGAAGATGTCATTGAAGCAAGTGGTCCGTCTGTAACCTTTGGTGACAACAACAAAGGCAAGACCATTGGATATGGTGTAATAAGGAGAGGAAACCTAACCATTGAGAAGGTTTCTCTTGTTGAAGGACTCAAGCACAACCTCCTTTCAATTTCTCAATTCTGCAACAAAGGAATGCTTTGCAACTTCATGTCATCAAACTGCTTTATCAAAGATAGCATTTTTGGAGTCACCCTACTCACAGGGATTCGTAAGAGTAATATTTACATTATTGATCTAGATTCTGCATGTAGTATTACTAATCTCTGTTTTGTAGCTAAAAATGTGAGCGAAAATAGTTGGCTATGGCACAAGAGGTTGAGCCACTTGAACTTCAAGTATCTTGCAAAGATTGGAAGGGAAAACCTAGTTCGTGGTTTACCCAAAGTGGCTGACCACCATCCTGAGAAATGCAGTGCATGTCAACTTGGTAAGCAATCTGCGTCGTCTTTCACCAGCAAGACCGCTCCATCAACTTCAAGATGCTTACAACTTCTTCACATAAATTTGTTTGGACCCGTTACCACTGCCAGCATTGGAGGAAGTTGATATACTTTAGTGGTGGTGGATGACTATTCAAGATATACGTGGGTTGAGATGATGATTTCCACAGATGATTGCTATGAGATTCTCACCGCACTTTTTAGACGGCTCCAAACTCAAAAAGAAGATGAAATTGTTAGTGTTCGATCAAATAATGGAACAGAATTTAAGAACAACGGTGTTGGTCAGTATTGTGATGACCATGGGATTGATCACAATTTCTCCACAGCTGGTGTTCCACAACAAAATGGGGTTGTGGAAAGGAAGAACAGGACGTTGATTGAGGCTGGAAAGACAATGAAATCTGAAGCCAAGCTGCCTCAGTATTTCTGGGCTGAAGTGATCAACACTGCATGCTTCACTCAGAACCGCTCCCTCATCAACAAAACCTATAACAAAACTCCCTATGAGCTTTGGAGAGGAAGAACCCCCAACATTGCTTTCTTCAAGATCTTTGGCTGCAAATGCTTTATCCTCTACAACGGAAGAGAAAATAGAGGTAAATTCGGAGCCAAGGCCGATGAAGGTATTTTTGTTGGGTATGCTAAATATTCAAAAGCTTTTCGTGTTTTCAATAAAACTAGTTTAAAAATAGTTGAGTCTATCCATGTTACATTCGATGAGCATTCTCTCCTTGAGCCACATTTGGCTCCAAATGTTGCTGATGATTTTGCTGAGCATAATGAAACAGGTGAATCCTCTAGAACCGCAGCTGAACCTCAACTGCAAAATCCAGTACCCTTGTTGGTCCCAAAGGTGGCAACAAGGGTGAAAATACAGCTAGAGGGGGGGGTGAGTAGCTGTTTAAAATTTTTCGCCCTCTATTAAAAACTAAACCTCTTGCTTACAAAATCCTCTTGCAGTTGATAATAGACTGCAAGTGATAGTGTAAAATGCACAGCGGAATTATAGAGTATAAAGCGGTTTTAGAGGCGGTTTGTAAAATGCGGTTTTGATATGCGGTTTTGGGAAGTGCAGTTTTACAAACACGTGTGGTTTTGACTTTGTTAACTCCAAACACTATTTCACAATAATGGATAACTAAATAAAGATCAAACAGAGACAAAGATAAATAATTAGTAAGCACAAGTAAATATAAATGCAGAAAGTAAGAACACAATATTTGGAGTGGTTCAATCGATAAACGATCTACGTCCACTACCAAGATGGTTAGTCTTGGATTTCTAAGAGAGATTTTATATTAAGTATTTGAGAGATTACAAAGTACAATAAAATCTTTTCTATGAAGAACAAATCCAAAACTATAACCAGTGTATCTCAAGTGTTTAATCTATGTGATTAGAACAAATGAGGTGTGTGTGTGTGAGAACAAGATCAAGGCTCTTTAAATCTGTGAGATGTAGAGCTCAATGATTCTTGAATGTGTTAAGGCTTGATTTCTGGGCTGGGGAATATTTCTTGAAGTATGAAGATGAAGATTCAAAGGGTTGAACAATTTCTGGGCAGAGCTTCAGCTTCTATGAACACAGCACTTTCAAATTCTCAAGCAATCTTCAAATGGTGAAGATTGGGGGTATTTATACCCAAGCATCAAGAAACTAGCCGTTGGATACAGCTGTTGTAAGGACAGTACTTGATGCAATCCTATTGGTCCACAGCAACCACTTTTGTCCTTTGGTACTGCAGTTGCAGATAAAGCTGATCAGGCTACAGCTGCAAGCAATGAGGTTAGGACACCTGTCACCTATGTGAGATCTTTTGCAGATCTGCTCTGACATGGGATCACGTGACAAGATAAGATAGTTGACATTTGATGTTTCTGACGTGGATCTCAATAGTAAAAGTTGGTTCACTTCAAGTAGCCAATCATTGGATGAGGTAGTTCATTGATCAGATTCAAGGAATCATACATGCGGTTGCATGTGCGGTTCTAAGGGCGGTTTTGAACACTGCTGGAACTGCAACCTTACATCCAATGAGTCTTGTGCCATACTTCAAGCCTAAGATTAACCTATTCTATAAAATGGACTTAGCTAAAGAATTGAAGTCTAAGCTTCATTACATAGGGTCCTAAAGTCCTTAAAATAGACAGGAGGTTATGGTATCAATCAAATCTAATACAAAATAGGAGGGTTAAAACATGCATACCCAACAATCTCCCCCTATTTGATTGATGTCATTACCTACTATAACTAAAGCAAACATTGTACTTGGTAAAAACATGTCCATAAGAATTAACATGGTAATTCATGTCCCAAGTCAATGCACACACTTAGCTTAAGCTATAGATTTCTATACTATCTGAAAGTTAAATACTTACAATATGGAAGGTATAGAAATGCATTCAGTGCACTCAAAAAATTGTGAGTTTAAGTTCAAAGTGCGGTTTAAACTGAATGTTTAAACATCAATTCAAAATAGTGATTTTAAGTTAGATAATATTTGAATGAGTTTATAAACCATAAGAGGTTTCATTGTTCTTCAAACAAGCAGTTTGATATAAACAAGGTTTTGAAACCAATGATGCATTTTTCATTACTACCAATGCGGTTACACTTACAATGGTAGAGAAGCAAAATACAAAGGTTTCAAAAAACAAAAGAAAGTTGGACAAAAAATACATGGAGTGCGGTCCAACAAAAACAAAAAGAGTTCAGCAAAAAGAAGATAAAGGAATTACAAAAGAGAAGTCCTAATGCTGACGCGGTCGGTGCTGATGCGGTTGATGTTGATGGCGTGCTTGCTCTCTTGGTTGATTGACTTCTTGCTGGGGCAATTGCGGTTCTGAAGGTCTGAAGGCTGAGCTTTCACCTCTGATATTTCTTCTGAGGGCTCTGAGGTCTTCAACCTGTCTGGCAAGGGTAGTCTCAACAGATTTAAGAGCGGTTACATGTATTCAAGAAGATAGCCGGTTCCAACAAAGATCAACAGATCTAGAGTTAGCATCAACACTCTCCTTGATCTGAGTAGTGAATCCTTCAATGCAGGCCTTCAAAGAATTGTAGAAAGTGAAAATCTCATCCTGAATGGCCACAGTTTGAGTAGATAGGGCATCTCTCAATGGGTCCAGATCAACTGTTACATTCAGGTTGGACTTCAATTCTTTGATGGAGTTGTCTATCTTGAGGTTGAAGCCTGCCTTGAGGTTCTCAAATCTGAAGGAAATGTCACCATCAAAAGTGGTTACCTGCTCTTTGATACTGTCTCCCACTATGTTGAGGTCAACATTGATTCTATCTTTTAGGGAGTCCAGTTCAGTGAAAATTTTGAGCTGCAGGTTATCCAACGCGGTTTGGATAGGGGCGGCTGAGGTGGATGCTTGCTGCGGTTGAGGATGGGAATCTTCAAGGGTTTTCATGAAAGACACCAGAGCAGCATTGGTTGAAGAAACAAACTCATCAGATAGCTTGGAGAGCATCTCTTGGAGTTGAGTCTTTGAAACCGCATCACCCATGGCTTTGAGCACTCCAGTAGCTAGATCTTCTTTAAAGGCTTGGAAGCATTCAGTAGCTGCGGTTTTGACAGCTTCTGTGGACACTCTCTCCCCCTTAATGGCATCAATCAATTGGGATTTCATGACGGCCATTTCAGCGGTTTGAGCATCAACCTTGGCATGTAAAGAGCGGTTGGAGGCTTCCAGGTTGGCATTGGATGCGGTTAAGGCCAGGTTAGATTCAGTTAACTTAAGCATGTGGCCTTGGTTTACAACCAACTGTGATTGAATCAGTTGGAGGGTGGAAAGAATTTGAAGGTAGTCAGAAGGGGCGGTTGAGATGGATGGAATTTGGGTTATTGAGGGAGGTGGTTGAGATTGGGTTGGAGGTGCGGTTTGGGATAAGGGGTTTAGGAGGGTTTGAAAAAGGCGGCTGGCAGGGACAGTAAAGGGTGAAGCGGTTGGAGGAGGAATAGGTTGAGTTAGGGGTAAAGGAATAGAAGTAGTTGGAATTGGGATGGAAGGAATGGGTGCGGTTGAGATAGGTGCGGTTGAGGGTGGAATGTTGGTGGTTGGAATCCCAGAAGTTATGGGGTTAGAATCAGAGGAGGAACTTGTATGGGCTGTATGGACAGAAACAGGAGGGGTTTTTTGTTTGGATGGAGAGGTTTGAGGAGGTGGAGTAGGAAGGCGGTCAGGAGTAGGGGATTTTTGAGGTGGGGAATTTTCAGGAGGAGGAGGAATATTGACGCGGTTTAGGGATGGTGTTTTCTCGCGGTTAAGGTTTGAAATGGAGATGGCTGGGGTATGATGAGAATAAGGATTTGAGTGAATGCGGTTTGAAGGTTGAGGGGAGTTTGATTGGTTGGAATGTTGAGGTGAGGGAGTTGGTGATTCGGATTGATAGGAGGAAGAATGAGATTTAGAAGGGGATTTGGATGGTGTATGGGAAGTGGAATGGGAAGAAGAGTTAGATGAAGATGGAGAAGGTGAAGGCTGATTGCGAACTCGTTGAAGAAACCGCTTGGGGCCTTTGGTTGGGGTCTTTTTCTGAGCAATCTGCTTAACCCTTTTCGGTTTCTCCCCCTGAGCGGTTGCAGCTCTTTGCGTTTGAGGAGGAGAGAGCGGATTAGGTGATAGGGTTTTGGCTGGTGAGGAATGATGGGAGCGGTTTGGAGAGTGAGGTGGTGTTGGAATAAGTGTTTGGGTTTGGGGCGGTTTTGAAGGAGGCGGTTGGGGAATTGGATCCTTGGACTTTCCTTTGTTAGCTTCCCTCTCAGCCCTTTCTCTTTCCAATCTCTCAAACTCAGCTTTGTAAAAGATTGTCAGCTCCTCATCAGTCATTTTGGCCAGATCAATCTGAGTCTGCTTGGCCTTCTTAGCCCTGGCCACCAGTGGAGGAATAGTGTTATCTTCTTCCTCTTCTTCATCCTCATCAATGAGGGTCATCTTTTCTTTCTTTTTCTCTTTCCTTGGCTTTTTCTGGCTTGGGCCTGCATCAGCTGAGCCACGCGGTTTAGTGGGCGCGGTTGAGGCTGATTTAGGGAGCGGTTTGGAAGGACTTTTTCTTTTCCTTGAGGCTTTCTTCATAGTCTTCCCAAGCGCGGTCAAGCAAAGGCCGGATTCATCTCTACAAACATCTCCTTATTTTGAGAAGTATCAGCATCATAAATGGCTTTATAATCAATATTGCCAAAGGATCTTCTGAAGGAGTGCATAGCTTTTAGGCCAAAGGATTCTTCATCACCCCAATCAACACAAAGATTCGTGGTTGGCAATCCTAAGCTCCTCCAAATGCCGAAAGTTTGCAAATATTGCGGTTAGCATTCTTCCAAAAGGTCTCCATCTCGATCTTCTCATTCTTGACCTTTTGCCGATACGAATCAATGCCGCCGGCTAGTTCTCTCATCGAATTTTGGGCCAATGGAGCTTCATCTCGTTGTAGATGGCACAAAGAAGATTGCCATTGAGAAGAGGTGAAGTTGTTGTGGTTTCCCTGTTTGCCACACACGTACTTCCCTACGAGATAGCACAGTGGCTCATAATTTCACCAAAATCTCTCCTTGGCGTAGTTTTGTAAAGTCTAGAGAGAGAGGACAGCCTTCCCGTTAGAGTTGAACAGGTAGCATCTTGAACCTCTTGAGAAACTTCAACAGGGCACCGTATACTTGAAAACCAAAGGTGTTTCGATGTCCATATAGTCTATGGAGACTCGAGTCCTTCAACAATTCCCACCAAACTTGGAATCGTGGATCCATCAATAAGCTCCGCCTCCTTCTCGCCGGTTTCATAGAACTCGGTCAATGAAGACAGGAATGGTATATTTATGCTTCTTGTTGAATAGGGAAGGATTCCGTAAACTTGCATCTTTCTCATCATCTCCCTTCCCGCAGCATCGACCGCATCTCAGTTCATTTATTTCCCAACTGGTAGGAAATACTTGATATTCTACAAAGAAAACATACAAGTTAGAATTTTTAAGAAAAATCACAATTCACAAGCGGTTGGTGCACACATGCGGTTGGCAATAGTGCGGTTTTGGAAATGAAAAGTTCCAACCACAATGAAACTGTAAAGACAGGAAGGAAACAAATAAGAAAAATACAAAAGTAAATACTTAGTACGTGGCATTGTAATCCAAAATTATCCCACACTGCAAGCAGTTGTATAGGGGAAAGTTATGGTGTCCAAATTTATATACTTAGCAAAGCACTTAAGTAATTTCCTAGCATGCGGTTTGAAAATATATATGCGGTTTTCAAAGATGCGGTTTTTAATAGGAAATGTGCGGTTCAGTGATGCGGTTTTGAAACAAGAAATTTGCAACTATAAGTGCGGTTTCAAAACATATGTCATGCGGTTTTAAGGCATGCGGTTCAAACATGCAAATCAACAATTAAAATTTTCAGAAATTTTCTAAGTATGGAAAACAAGATTTGAAACTTAGGTCAATCCAAAACATAAGGAAAATCGAAATGAAGACGAACAAATATATGAATGCATGAAGAACACGAAGAACACCAAGAACAAGGATTTTGAAAAATGTTAACCAAAATGAACAAATAACATGTCAAAGTGATCACATTGAGCAGTAGATTAATAATATAACAATAAAAACATCTACTTTGCTCAAAATCACCCGGAAACTGGAAAAATCAAAAAATGGGTTTCGAACCTAAGAAACTTTAAAATTCAAAATCAGTGTTCAGGATGTTGATTGATCATAAAACAAAGTTTAGAAACTTAATCTATGCATGATTCCGAACAAAACCTAACAAATATCAAGCAAAATGATCAAGATTTGAAGCAAATATGAACAAAAGTCAGTTATGGGTGTTCGAAGCTTCATGATGTTCATCAATGGCAGAAACAGTTCAATAGCATGTATGATTTGCAGAAGATTAAAGAGAGTTTGAGTTCAAGAAGTCATACCATGTCATCAATGGGTTGTTTGGGAGCCATTGAAGAAGAAAAACTTAAAGTTTATGAAGTTTTTGAAGAATGAGTTTGGTGAACTCTGACAGATAGTACGATGACAGAGAGAGAAGACAGTAAAAGTTTGAAAAGGTGTATTGTGTCTTCTATATATAGTAAAGGATTAGGGTTTGGCACTTGAAAGGACACATTGGTTCACCAACTCAGTGAATCATTGCAAATATATCACCCTTTCAGCTTCTCACATCAACCAATGACGGCTGACATGAAGGCCATTTAATGCTAATGTTCCCTTTGCATTGAATGCTCTCAAAATTTAAATTTTTGTGGGAAAACATTTGCAAATAAACCCTTAAAGAAAAATAAGGACTGAAAAATAAATAAAAGAATTTGGACAGCTTTTTTTTTTTTTTTTTTTTTTTTTTTAAATAAGTAAAGATAGAAAATACTCCAAGTTGAAAACGCGGTTGAGATCCAAGCGGTTGAACTGCAGCATGCGGTTTTAAGTGAAGCGGTTGGCTGCAGTGCGGTTGGACATACTTGCGGTTTGATGCACGCGGTTTCAACATGGAATTGGAACTATACTCAACACCCAAGTTAGCTAATAAAAAGTATGGAATTTATTTAAGTTCAAGCATACCCATTTCTCCTCTGAGGAAAGAAAACCTCTTGGAGTCAAGAGCCTTTGTGAGGATATCAGCAATCTGGTTGTCTGTCCCCACGTACTCTAAATGGATATTCCTCTTCTCTACATGGTCTTTGAGGAAATGATACTTGATATCAATATGCTTGGTCTTGGAATGCATGACAGGGTTGTTGGAGACTGAGATTGTTGAAGTATTGTCACACATGATCGGGCAATTTCCTTCTTCAATTCCATAGTCCACCAATTGCTGCTTCATCCAAAGGATTTGACAGCAACAACTACCAGCAGCAATATACTCAGCCTCTGTGGTTGACACTGAAACTGAAGCTTGCTTCTTGCTGGCCCAAGCAACTAGTCTATTTCCGAGGAAATGACAAGTACCACTAGTGCTTTTCCTGTCAATAGTACAAGCTGCATAATCTGCATCTGAATAACCTACAAGATTGAAGTTCGAATCTTTGGAATACCAAAGTCCAAGGTTAGTGGTTCCAGATAAATAGCGGATTATACGCTTGACTGCAATAAGATGTGCTTCTCTAGGATCTGCTTGGTAGCGAGCACATACACAGATACTAAACATAATATCTGGCCTACTAGCAGTTAAATAAAGTAATGAGCCGATCATACCTCGATATAAAGTTTGATCAACTTTCTTACCTTTGAGATCCTTATCTAGCTTATTGCTGGTGGCCATAGGAGTATCATATGCTTTAGCATTTTCTAATCAAAACTTCTTTATCAACTCCTTGGTGTACTTGGCTTGGCTGATGAAGATACCTTCTTCGCATTGCTTGATTTGAAGCCCGAGGAAGAAAGTTAATTCTCCCATCATGCTCATTTCAAACTTGCTTTTCATTAGCTTTTCGAAACGCTTACAAAGCAACTCATTAGTAGAACCAAAAATAATATCATCGACATAAATTTGAACAAGTAAAGTATGCTCATTATATTTGGCAATAAAGAGAGTTGTATCGATTTTACCACGTTTAAATCCTTTTTCTAGTAAAAATTTAGAAAGAGTCTCATACCATGCCCTTGGAGCTTGCTTAAGTCCATACAAAGCTTTTTGGAGTTTGTAGACATGATTGGGAAATTTGGAGTCTTCAAATCCAGGTGGTTGGGCAACATACACGGTTTCTTGCAGTTCACCGTTGAGGAATGCACTCTTTACGTCCATTTGATATAACTTGAAATGCTTGAAAGAGGCGTAGGCTAAGAAAATTCTGATAGCTTCCAATCTTGCAACTGGAGCAAAGGTTTCATCATAATCAATTCCTTCTTCTTGCCTATATCCTTGTGCAACCAACCTTGCTTTATTCCTAGTGATGCTTCCATTCTCATCCATCTTATTCATAAATACCCACTTAGTTCCTATCACTCCTTGATCCTGAGGTCTAGGCACCAAAGTCCAGACCTTGCATCTTTCAAACTGGTTGAGTTCTTCTTGCATAGCAACGACCCAACTGGAATCTTGGAGTGCTTCATCAATCTTCTTGGGTTCAACTTGAGATAAAAGTGAAGTATGCTCGTCATAGTTCGATCTCCTTGTTTGAACGCCGGAAAACAGATCACCAATCACATTTGTGAGGGGGTGACTGCTGACTTCACGAATCTCTGGGGGTAAGTCTGGTTGGACTGAGGTTTGTCAAGATCATCAATTGGAACATCGTTAGATCCTTCAGATAAGTCATGGAATGTAAGTTGACGAAGAGGTTCTATAAGCTGGATAGGGGAATTTTCAACTTCTTCTTCCCTTGCAGTTGCATCTGGAGTAGGAACTTCAGGTGCGGTTTGAAAATTGCGGTTTGAGGGAATGTCAGTTGAGGGTGCTGGATTTTGCGGTTGAGGTTCAGGTGCAGTTTGAGATGGTTCACCTGGTTCATTATGCTCAACAAAATCATCAGCAACATTTGGAGCCAAATGTGGCTCAAGGAGAGAATGCTCATCAAAAGTAACATGGACAGACTCAACTATTTTTAAACTAGTTTTATTGAAAACACGAAAAGCTTTAGAGTGTTTAGCATACCCAACAAAAATACCTTCGTCGGCCTTGGCTCCGAATTTACCTCTATTTTCTCTTCCGTTGTAGAGGACAAAACATTTGCAGCCAAAGATCTTGAAGAAAGCAATGTTGGGGGTTCTTCCTCGCCAAAGCTCATAGGGAGTCTTATTATAGGTTTTGTTGATGAGGGAGCGGTTCTGAGTGAAGCATGCGGTATTGATTGCTTGACCCAAAAATACCGAGGTAGCTTCGCTTCGGATATCATTGTCTTTCCAAATTTCAATCAACGTCCTATTCTTCCTTTCCACAACCCCATTTTATTGTGGAACACCGTGTGGAAAAATTGTGATCAATCCCATGGTCATCACAATACCGAGCAACACCGTTGTTCTTGGATTCTGTTCCATTATCTGATCAAACACTAACGATGTCATCTTCTTTTTGAGTTTGGAGCCGTCTAAAAAGTGCGGTGAGAATCTCATAACAATCATCTTTGGAAATCATCATCTCAACCCATGTTTATCTTGAGTAATCATCCACCACCACTAAAGTATATCTCTTTCCTCCAATGCAAGCTGGCAGTGGTTACGGGTCCAAACAAATCAATGTGAAGCAGTTGTAAGCATCTTGAAGTTGAAGGAGCGGTCTTGCTGGTGAAAGACGACGCGGACTGCTTACAGCCGGCATGCACTGCATTTCTCTGGATGGTGGTCAGCCACTTTAGGTAAACCACGAACGAGGTTTTCCCTACCAATCTTTGCAAGATACTTGAAGTTCAAGTGGCTCAACCTCTTGTGCCATAGCCAACTATTTTCGCTCACATTCTTAGCTACAAAACAGAGATTAGTAATACTACATGCAGAATTTAGATCAATAATGTAAATATTACTCTTACGAATCCCTGTGAGTAGGTTGACGCCGGAAATTCTATCTTTGATAAAGCAATTTGATGACGTGAAGTTGCAAAGCATTCCTTTGTCGCAGAATTGAGAAATTGAAAGGAGGTTGTGCTTGAGTCCATCGACAAGAGAAACCTTCTCAATAGTTAGGTTTCCTCTCCTTATAACACCATATCCAATGGTCTTGCCTTTGTTGTTGTCACCAAAGGTTACAGATGGACCACTTGCTTCAACGACATCTGTTGGGTTTCAAGGTTCCATGCGCAGCGGAATTTTAGCATTAATAACTTAAAACCCATGAGCCTAGGATCCGTTCTATACGATTAAATTGAATACCTACGAGATAGATTTACCAACCTTAATCGTTTTTCCGATTTTGGTCTATCGAACGTATAATTATGTGATTCATAATCACAAACTTTGATCTTCAAATCTTCGAATCTTCAACTCCTTTGGATCTTCAGATTTGAACTCTAGGCCTTTTATTTGTTTGAACAAATAAAGACCCTCTTTTGGTAATCCACACAAATATGAATGTCGAGAACGATTCTCGGATTGGGAATTGCTAGATTCCAAAAACTTATGGAAGAATATTGAGAGGACTTTTGATTGTGATTTTCTATTAAAAAATTTGGCTAGCTGTTAGGGTTGACAGCCCTCTCATATTTATACTACAATAGCATGAATATGTTTCCTAATCAAATTAGGAGAACAGGCTGTCACCCACGCCTGGTGGCTCAATATGTCGCGCGGTATACTTAGCCACTGGCTAAGTATGTCGCGTGACAAAGGTAGCCAGTTTCAGAAACTCTCAATCATTCTTCCTCTAGTTTCAATCAAAAACATTCTAAGTGTGTGTGACCCAATAGGATTGTATTATGTTGGCAATGAGTCCGATCACATCGACCCTCATAAGACATAAGCGGACTCTAGCAAGCCATTATGTCTACCCAAATAATACAACATAAGAGTTCATGCTTCCATAATAGTAATAATTTCACAATCCCTTTGTCACACGATGTCATATTGAACATAAGTCATGGTCATTGTCAACTTACATTGTTCAATGCTTTCTCGATTTCGAATATGTTGATTAACCAAGTATCCATGATCTCTATCATGTTCCTTGAGTGTGGCCACACATTTCATCAACACTATTCTACGAGGGGCCCAAGCCAACATCTCTCTTACGAGGGACAAATCCCATCTTGACTTATCATTCTTCCCTACAGGAATCCCGTAATGCCAACATAGCCTTTATTGCTACCCGGTTAAGGATAACTTTAGACTACATCTAACAACACGTTCATCAAGTGGAAGACAATGATAATCTCAGGTCTAAGGATTCTAATGACACTACTATTTTGAGATTTAATTATGACATTTGACCATGACATAAATCTCAAGCGGGTCAAGTCCAGTCACTTGTTCTCTAACAAGTACCCATAAATCTAATGTGCATCTCTATGCAAATAATCATCATATGATTATCCATTAGCATTTATACCAGTTATTTACAAGTTTGTAATGTGCATCTCTATGCATATGATCATCTCTATGATCATCCATTACCAACTTACACTAAATAACTAGGGACACGAGTTAATATAATAAACATGCAAAACATATATTAATCAAAATAAAATTTCTCTTTTATTAATGATAAAGACGATACATAAAGGTTTATAGAAACTATAAGCCTAGGGCACAAACACTAACAGCTCCCACTTGCACTAGGCCCAATCTCCCATGTATCGTATACCCATGGACCTAACATGACCATCATGCTTCGCTTGTGCTAGCGGCTTTGTAAGTGGATCGCTAATGTTGTCGTCGGTTGATACTCTGCATATCTTGACATCTCCTCTTTCTATGATTTCTCGAATCACATGGAAACGTCTAAGAATGTGTTTGGATCTTTGGTGTGACCTTGGTTCCTTTGCTTGTGCAATGGCACCATTGTTGTCACAGTAAAGCTCTATCGGATTAGTGATACTTGGAACAACTTCCAAATCACTAACGAACTTCTTGATCCAAACTGCCTCTTTAGCCGCATCGGATGCTGCTATGTACTCGGCCTCAGTTGTAGAATCAGCTGTGGTACTTTGCTTGGAACTCTTCCAACAAACCGCACCTCCGTTAAGCATAAACACAAACCCCGATTGCGACTTAAAATCATCTTTGTCGGTTTGGAAGCTAGCATCTGTGTAGCCTTTTACAACAAGATCTTCTTCCATTCCTCCAAAAACCAAGAACGCATCCTTAGTTCTTCGTAAGTACTTAAGGATGGTCTTGACTGCTATCCAACGGCTTTCGCCCGGATTAGATTGGTATCGACTCGTGGTGCTCAAAGCATACGAGACATCCGGTCTAGTGCATATCATGGCGTACATGATGGATCCAATTGCCGAAGCATACGGAATCGCAGTCATTCTCTTTTGCTCATCAATAGTCTTAGGACATTGATTCTTGCTAAGAGTTACGCCATGACCTACTGGCAAGTTCCCTCTCTTAGAATTTTCCATCTTGAATCTTCTAAGGACCTTGTCAATATATGTACTTTGACTCAAACCAATCATCCTTCTAGATCTATCTCTATAGATCTTAATGCCAAGAATATAAGAGGCTTCACCCATATCTTTCATTGAAGAACACTTTCCTAACCAAGACTTGACAAGCCAAGTGCGGGAATGTCATTTCCAATGATTAAGATATCATCGACATACAGTATTAGAAAAAGCACTTTGCTCCCACAGATTTTCTTGTATACACAAGGTTCATCTTCGTTTTTGATGAAACCAAACTCTTTGACCGATTCATCAAAACGTAGATTCCAACTCCTAGAAGCTTGCTTTAATCCATATATGGACCTTTGCAACTTGCACACTTTATTAGAATTCTTTGGATTGACAAAACCTTCGGGTTGTGTCATATACACATCCTCAAGTAACTTCCCATTTAGGAAAGCTGTTTTGACATCCATTTGCCATATCTCATAGTCATAATATGCGGCTATGGCAATCAGAATTCTAATAGACTTAAGCATCGCAACAGGCGAAAAGGTTTCATCATAGTCTATACCATGAGTCCTCTATATCCCTTTGCTACAAGCCTAGCTTTGTAAGTGTGCACCTTCCCATCCATGTCGGTCTTTTTCTTGAAGACCCACTTGCACCCTATGGTTTTTGCACCTTCGGGTGGATCAATCAAGTTCCAAACTTGATTATCATCCATGGATTGGATTTCGGACTTCATGGCTCCAAGCCATTTTTCCGAATCCGGAGCAGACATCGCCTCTTGATAGGAAGTTGGTTCTTCATTCTCAATGACTTCCACTTCATTACTTTCCGATACAAGAAATCCATATCTTTCGGGCTCGGATCGTAACCTATCAGATCGACGACGGACTTGAGTATCTTGAACCGGTTCCACAACTCCTTGTGAACTTGGTTCCGTCTCTACCCTTGGCTCAATGTTGTCTTCGGGTTCTTGAACTTCTTCAAGATCAATTTTACTCCCACTAGTTCCCTTATTGAGAAACTGTTTCTCAAGGAAGGTACCATATTGAGCAACAAATACTTTGTTCTCATTGCGGTTGTAAAATTGATATCCTTTTGTTTCCTTAGGATAACCCACGAAGACACATTTGTCAGATTTTGGTTCTAGCTTATCGGAGACAAGTCTCTTCACATAAGCATCGCAACCCCAAATCTTCATGAAAGAAATATTCGGTTTCTTTCCCCACCACATCTCATATGGTGATTTAGGAGCCGATTTAGTAGGAACTCTGTTTAGTGTGAAAGCTGCAGTTTCTAATGCATGTCCCCAAAAGGATATAGGAAGGTCAACTTGACTCATCATCGATCGAACCATGTCCAACAAGGTTCTATTTCTCCTCTCCGACACCCCATTCCATTGTGGTGTCGCAGGTGGAGATAACTCTGAAACGATTCCACAGTTTTTGAGATGATAGTCAAATTCTTGGCTCAAATATTCGCCACCTCGATCGGATCGAAGTGCTTTAATCGTCTTGCCAAGTTGATTTTGTACTTCATTTTGAAATATTCGAAATATCTCAAACGCTTCACTTTTGTGCTTCATCAGATAGGCATAGCCATATCTTGATAAGTCATCGGTGAACGTAATGAAGTACCGAAATCCGCCTCTAGCAATGCTGCTCATTGGTCCACATACATCGGTATGTACTAGACCCAATAAGTCACTAGCCCTTTCACTACTCTTAGTGTAAGGTGGTTTGGTCATTTTCCCAATAAACAAGATTCGCAAACATCATATGATTCATAATCACATGAGTCTAAGTATCCATCTTTATGGAGTTTAGAAATGCGTTTCTCATTTATGTGACCAAGCCGGCAATGCCACATGAATGTGTTGTTCACATCATTTGGTTTGGACTTCTTACTCACATTATAAATATTTTCAATATTACTTTCTTTCTCAACATTAAGGACATAAAGGCCATTAAATGAGTTTGCAATACCATAAAGCATATCATTTAAATAGATAGATAACTTATTATTCGCAATAATAAAGTTAAATCCTTCTTTGTCCAAATAAGAAACTGAAATAATATTTCTACTCAAATTCGAACATAATAACAATTGTTCAAAACAAGTATTAGTCCACTACGTAAAGTGACTTCATAAGTCCCTACGGCTAATGCAGCAACACTTGCTCCATTCCTACACGTAGGTCTACTTCACCTTGTTTGAGTAGCCTTCTATGTTTTAGTCCTTGCACATTTAGACAAATGTGGGATCCACATCCAGTATCACATACCCAAGAACTAGAAGTAGAAAGGAAAATATCTATAACATAGATACTTGAATCGTAGCAATCATATTGCCCTTTTTCATACCTTCCTTATTAGCCTTGCAGTTTTGCTTCCAATGATCAATCTCATTGTCATGGAAGTAAACCGCATCCTTTTGAGACCTTTTTAGTTTAGCCTCAGTGGCAATGGCAACCTTTGCCTTAGGCTTAGCAACACTTGCTTTACCTTTGCCCTTTTCAATGACGGATCGCAGTGATGAGTTTTGTTTAATGCCATTTGATCTACAATAAGATATGCAACATATGAACACATATAAGTATCCAACACATTTATCATTCAAGAGACAAATATAGTATTTCACAAATACTCCCACTAAATTATACACCTTCAAATACAAGCATGTATCATATAATTACAATGGGCTAAGATCCATATTTCACTTCAATTTTGGTTTAACTGAGTCAATGCCCAAAATTAAGTTATTTAGGTAGATAACATTTATCAATCACATCATATGTGACTCTTAGATCCTTTATGAGATTTTAGACATCATATGTCAAAACATGTTTTAATCTCATCTTATGCCTTGGGTCAAAACTCTTTTGAAAACACCAATTAAGTCTAACCAATTTCAAACGTATGAGATACATAGAACGATGCACCCAACTGAGTCGAAACTACATCAACCCTTACCTCATCTTGCTCCATACTAGAATAGAATGATGTACCCAACTGAGTCGAAACTACATCAACCTATCCCAATACTTCTCAAGTGTTTTACTTTCGGGGTGGCATAAAACTTAAACATTAAATGAAGGTTCTTTAAAAATAGATTATAAGCATATCAACAAAGATAACTGTAAAGTACACCAGGTAAGTTCCCAGGAAACTGGTGAGCCACAAGGACTACTTAAGTACCCAATCCTTAGACAGAACTCTCCTAGACATGTACAACTACAATATCAGTTTGATTACAACATAATTCTACTTATAAAGCTGACTTGTTTCATAAACAATCAGACACTAACTTGTTTCTCATAAACAATTAGTAAACCATAATTCAATGTTCAAAACATTCTAGAATTATAACAGTTCTTCATGCAATGCAATAATTAATAAAACACCTTTTAAACAATTAAGCAAGCATAAGAACACAAAATAATCATGCAACGCAACAATTAAATAAACATCTTTTAATTAATTAAGAAAGCATAAGAACATATAATAATCATGCAACGCAACAATTAAATAAACATCTTTTAATTAATTAAGCAGACATAATTATTATACAATTCTAGCATAGATTTATAAACAGATTTGTTTCTCATAAACAATCAGATTCCTTCAAATTTTGCGTAAACTGACTTGTTTCTCATAAACAATCAGAAAACCAAAATTTAATGTTTCAACCAAACATTTAGGAATTCTCAATTCAATGTTTCAACTAAACATCTAATAAAATTCTAAACACTTAAGAACAAATAATTCATGCACCGCAATAATTAATAAAAACACATTTAAATTAATTAAGCATGCATAAATAATGAATTAATCTAGCATAGACCTATAAATTTAATTTCCAGAAATTTATAGCATCCAGATTAAGACATAAAACATCTCAGATTATCAACATAATCACAGATTAGCAGAAAATTTAAACAAACTGATTCTGCCCAGATCTGGCTTATTATGTCGCGTGACATAATCAGCCAGTGGCTAGTTATGTCGCGTGACATAACTGGCCAGATAACCAGATTTCCTCATGTGGCCTACTATGTCGCACGACATAGGTAGCCAGTTCGCAGGATTTCCAGATTTCAATCAATTCAGATTATATGCAATTAAATCATATAAACAACTTTTTAACAGATTTAATTCAACATAATCAGAAACCGATTTAACATAGATTAGCAAATTGTTTCACATAAACAATTAAATCTAATTCATACAAAGCAAGCCTAGAACATTTATAAACAATTTATAACGACTTTCTAGCATGCCAATTCGAATCTAACCATACGAACGGGGCTCTGATACCACTGTTGGGTTTCAAGGTTCCATGCGCAGCGGAATTTTAGCATTAATAACTTAAAACCCATGAGCCTAGGATCCGTTCTATACGATTAAATTGAATACCTACGAGATAGATTTACCAACCTTAATCGTTTTCCGATTTTGGTCTATCGAACGTATAATTATGTGATTCGTAATCACAAACTTTGATCTTCAAATCTTCGAATCTTCAACTCCTTTGGATCTTCAGATTTGAACTCTAGGCCTTTTATTTGTTTGAACAAATAAAGACCCTCTTTTGGTAATCCACACAAATATGAATGTCGAGAACGATTCTCGGATTGGGAATTGCTAGATTCCAAAAACTTATGGAAGAATATTGAGAGGACTTTTGATTGTGATTTTCTATTAAAAATTTGGCTAGATTTGTTAGGGTTGTGAGCCCGCTCATATTTATACTACAATAGCATGAATATGTTTCCTAATCAAATTAGGAGAACAGGCTGGCACCCACGCCTGGTGGCTCAATATGTCGCGCGGTATACTTAGCCACTGGCTAAGTATGTCGCGTGACAAAGGTAGCCGGTTTGAAACTCTCAATCATTCTTCCTCTAGTTTCAATCAAAAACATTCTAAGTGTGTGTGACCCAATAGGATTGTATTATGTTGGCAATGAGTCCGATCACATCGACCCTCATAAGACATAAGCGGACTCTAGCAAGCCATTATGTCTACCCAAATAATACAACATAAGAGTTCATGCTTCCATAATAGTAATAATTTCACAATCCCTTTGTCACACGATGTCATATTGAACATAAGTCATGGTCATTGTCAACTTACATTGTTCAATGCTTTCTCGATTTCGAATATGTTGATTAACCAAGTATCCATGATCTCTATCATGTTCCTTGAGTGTGGCCACACATTTCATCAACACTATTCTACGAGGGGCCCAAGCCAACATCTCTCTTACGAGGGACAAATCCCATCTTGACTTATCATTCTTCCCTACAGGAATCCCTTAATGCCAACATAGCCTTTATTGCTACCCGGTTAAGGATAACTTTAGACTACATCTAACAACACGTTCATCAAGTGGAAGACAATGATAATCTCAGGTCTAAGGATTCTAATGACACTACTATTTTGAGATTTAATTATGACATTTGACCATGACATAAATCTCAAGCGGGTCAATTCCAGTCACTTGTTCTCTAACAAGTACCCATAAATCTAATGTACATCTCTATGCAAATAATCATCATATGATTATCCATTAGCATTTATACCAGTTATTTACAAGTTTGTAATGTGCATCTCTATGCATATGATCATCTCTATGATCATCCATTACCAACTTACACTAAATAACTAGGGACACAGATTAATATAATAAACATGCAAAACATATATTAATCAAAATAAAATTTCTCTTTTATTAATGATAAAGACGATACATAAAGGTTTATAGAAACTATAAGCCTAGGGCACAAACACTAACAACATCTTCAAGTAATGATCTATCTCCAGTCATATGTCTTGAGCAGCCACTATCAAGATACCATTCATTATCCTTGGAGTGACCAGCCATGAAGCAGAGGACCTGAAATGTAAACATTAAGAACGAGGTCCCCCTTTATTCCTTGGGTCCTGAAGTTAGCAACCCTTCACGACCCACACCTGTTTGACAGAAGGAGGTTTACTCTTCCTGGCATTGGATGTGAACCGCAAAAGGCATTCTGCAGCCTTGTGACCTAAACCATCACACACAGAACATTTATAATAGCTACAAGCTTCATGAGGTTTTACTAACTCTTTACTCTTCTTAGGAGTTGCATGTGGTTTGGGACAAGGAAGCGGTTTGGGAGGTGCGGTTCCAGCTAGCATTCCAGCTGATATAAACGGAACAGGCTTTGGTTTGACCACGTATTTCCTGGGAACGCTATTTCTGCTTTTGAAGGCAGGAGGAGCGGTCGAAGAAGAGACGCGGTCAGACCTAGAGTTAGCAGAACCGCCTTTTCCACCAGAAGCGGTTGGAGCAGGGATTCTACCAATTCCATAAGCCATTTCCTCTTCAGGTGCTTCCACAGAATTCTTAGGTTTTAACACAAAATTCTTCCCATATTGCTTTCCTTTAGGGTAGACATAATTTACTTGTCTTGCTTTACCCTTTCCCTTAGCATGCTTCTCCTTGGGAATTTCTTTAGTCAGTTCTGGAAATTCCTCATCCTTTTCACTCGAGGATGCACACTTCTCCTCTTCCTCAGATCCAAACCCTAGACCATCCTTAGTTCCGGGAGGAACTTGGAAGTCCAAGATTTTATCCTTGGTGGATTGAGACTTGAGCCACGAATCAATAATCTTTTGGCGATCGTCGATTTGGGTTACCAAGTCATCATTCCTGAGTTGAAGTGCAGCAACCTTAGTTTCAAGGATGCGGTTTTGATCAGCAAGAGGAGTCATCTGTTTGATTTGGTCCTTAAGATTAGAAATTTCAGACCTCATCACAGTTTTCTCCGTCTTGTACAGATTAAGTTCATCATGAGCTAAGCTTAAGGCTTTCTTAAGATTTGAGAATTGATGGATCACCATTTCAGCTTCCTTGAACATCTTTTCATGTTCCATGGGAGAAACCTCTTCCACCACCTTTTTCAAAATTTTCTTTGGAATAGCTTTTGAAGGTGGAGCAGTTTTAGATGAGAAAATGGGACGTGAATACGAAAAATTTCCTATCTTAACGCTAGGAGTAAGTTTGATATCATCATCCAATTTATAATTTGGAAGTTTTGCAAAAACCTCCTTTTCCTCCATATCATGCAACTCAAATGATTCAGAATCTGAGTCATCAGAAGCGTCTGCAACTAAGCAGAGGTTAACCTCTTCGGTTTCACCGTCACTTCCATCCTCAGAATCTGTTTCAATCCAAGTTGCTAATTCCTTGGTATTCTCTTCCTCCTCAGCAACCATTCCCTTACGATGAGAAAATTTCGAAGGAAAAGTTTTCTTTTTCATGTATTCATATTTAGGCTGTGGACACTCAGATGCAAAGTGGCCAGGTTTTCTACAGTTGTAGCAAACCAAGTCACTCTTCTTCTTTGTATCTGCAGCCCTAGAAAATGTTGCAGGAGGTTTGCCTTTTGAAAATGATTTTGTGAAAGGTTTTGAGGATTTTCTAAATTTTTGGAATCTTTTCACAAACATGGCAAAATCATCATCATCCATCTCGATGAGTGATGAGGTTGATATGGAAGGACCAGCGGTTTGGTTAGATGTGGATGGTTTCTCTTCATGTTCCACTACAGACATAGAAAGCGATTTGGTTTTACCTTCTATCTCTTCAATATGATTTAATTTAAGTTCATAAACTCTAAGATTGGCATACAAGTTACTTAACGACCAAGTACCCAATACTTTGGAGTCTTCTAGAGAGGTAGCCTTATTTACCCATCTAGAACCTAAAGCAGATAGGAAAGTCATATTGATTTCCTTATCGGTTAAAGTTTTACCAAGAGATCTACAAGCATTAACTACCTCAACATAGCGATCGTAGGATTGACGCAAGGTTTCGTTGGGTTTTCTGTTGAAGTTGTTGTAGGATCTTTCAACAGTGTATAATTTGTTTTCCTTGCACTCTTCGTCACCTTCGAGGTAGCTCTCTATGGCATCCCACATCTGCTTTGCGGTTTTGAGGTACATCACATTCTGTAGAGTTGATACGGGGAGGGTCCCAGAAATGATGAACCTCGCCTTGCTGTCCAAGGCAACTAATCTCTTCTCTTCATCCGACCACTCTTCTTTTGGCTTTTTGACCTCTGGAATTGTTGCACTGGTGGTTGCATCTGTGTTGGCCTTCATTGGAACTAACGGGCCATTGATCACGCACTCCACCAGCATTTCATCTATGGTTTCCAAATGAATAAGCATTCGGCACTTCCAGATGTCAAAGTGGTCTTCATCCAAGATTGGAATGTGTGAGTAGTTAACAGTAGTCATTGTCTTTGTGGTTGCCATATCGAATCGGCACACAAGCTGTTAAGCTTGAAAAACAGTGGTTTTAAAATGTGTTTGCTCTGATACCACTTGTTGGTCCCAAAGGTGGCAACAAGGGTGAAAATACAGCTAGAGGGGGGGTGAATAGCTGTTTAAAATTTTTCGCCCTCTATTAAAAACTAAACCTCTTGCTTACAAAATACTCTTGCAGTTGATAATAGACTGCAAGTGATAGTGTAAAATGCACAGCGGAATTATAGAGTATAAAGCGGTTTTAGAGGCAGTTTGTAAAATGCGGTTTTGATATGCGGTTTTGGGAAGTGCAGTTTTACAAACACGTGTGGTTTTGACTTTGTTAACTCCAAACACTATTTCACAATAATGGATAACAAAATAAAGATCAAACAGAGATAAAGATAAATAATTAGTAAGCACAAGTAAATATAAATGCAGAAAGTAAGAACACAATATTTGGAGTGGTTCAATCGATAAACGATCTCCGTCCACTACCAAGATGGTTAGTCTTGGATTTCTAAGAGAGATTTTATATTAAGTATTTGAGAGATTACAAAGTACAATAAAATATTTTCTATGAAGAACAAATCCAAAACTATAACCAGTGTATCTCAAGTGTTTAATCTATGTGATTAGAACAAATGAGGTGTGTGTGTGAGAACAAGATCAAGGCTCTTTAAATCTGTGAGATGTAGAGCTCAATGATTCTTGAATGTGTTAAGGCTTGATTTCTGGGCTGGGGAATATTTCTTGAAGTATGAAGATGAAGATTCAAAGGGTTGAACAATTTCTGGGCAGAGCTTCAGCTTCTATGAACACAGCACTTTCAAATTCTCAAGCAATCTTCAAATGGTGAAGATTGGGGGTATTTATACCCAAGCATCAAGAAACTAGCCGTTGGATACAGCTGTAGGACGAGTACTTGATGCAATCCTATTGGTCCACAAAGCAACCACTTTTGTCCTTTGGTACTGCAGTTGCAGATAAAGCTGATCAGGCTACAGCTGCAAGCAATGAGGTTAGGACACCTGTCACCTATGTGAGATCTTTTGCAGATCTGCTCTGACATGGGATCACGTGACAAGATAAGATAGTTGACATTTGATGTTGCTGACGTGGATCTCAATAGTAAAAGTTGGTTCACTTCAAGTAGCCAATCATTGGATGTGGTTGGTGAGACGCGGTTAGGAACATGCGGTTAGCTACACCAAGGGGTTGCAAGGATGCGATTGTAGATGAACTGCAATGATGCGGTTCAACAAGCGGTTTGCACTGAGGTAGTTCATTGATCAGATTCAAGGAATCATACATGCGGTTGCATGTGCGGTTCTAAGGGCGGTTTTGAACACTGCTGGAACTGCAACCTTACATCCAATGAGTCTTGTGCCATACTTCAAGCCTAAGATTAACCTATTCTATAAAATAGACTTAGCTAAAGAATTGAAGTCTAAGCTTCATTACATAGGGTCCTAAAGTCCTTAAAATAGAATGGAGGTTATGGTATCGATCAAATCTAATACAAAATAGGAGGGTTAAAACATGCATACCCAACAACCCTCAACTGAAATTCCCTCAAACCGCACCTTTAAAACCGCACCTGAAATTCCTATTCCATATGCAACTCCAAGGGAAGAAGAAGTTGAGAATTCCCCCATCCAGCTTATTGAACCTCTTCGTCAACTTACCTTCCATGACTTCGCTGAAGGATCTAACGATGTTCCAATTGAAGATGTTCAGTAAACCTCAGTCCAACCAGAATTACCCCCGGAGGTTCGTAAAGTCAGAAGTCACCCTCTCTCTAATGTGATTAGTGATCTGTTTTCCGGTGTTCAAACAAAGAGATCGAACTATGATGAGCATAGTTCCTTATTATCTCAAGTTGAACCCAAGAAGATTGATGAAGCACTCCAAGATTCCAGTTGGTTCGTTGCTATGCAGAAGAACTCAACCAGTTTGAAAGATGCAAGGTCTGGACTTTGGTGCATAGACCTCAGGATCAAGGAGTGATAGGAACTAAGTGGGTGTTTAGGAATAAGATGGACGAGAATGGAAGCATTACTAGGAATAAAGCAAGGATGGTTGCACAAGGATGTAGGCAAGAAGAAGGAATTGATTATGATGAAACTTTTGCTCTAGTTGCAAGATTGGAAGCTATCAGAATCTTCTTAGCCTATGCCTCTTTCAAGCATTTCAAGTTATATCAAATGGACATGAAGAGTGCTTTCCTCAACGGTAAACTGCAAGAGACCGTGTATGTTGCCCAACCGCCTGGATTTGAAGACTCTAAATTTTCAAATCATGTCTACAAACTCCAGAAAGCTTTGTATGGACTTAAGCAAGCTCCAAGGGCATGGTATGAGACTCTTTCTAAATTTCTACTAGAAAAAGGATTTAAACGCGGTAAAATCGATACAACTCTTTTTATTGCCAAATATAATGAGCATAATTTACTTGTTCAAATATATGTCGATGATATTATTTTTGGTTCTACTAATGAGTTACTCTGTAAGCGTTTCGAGAAGCTAATGAAAAGCAAGTTTGAGATGAGCATGATGAGAGAATTAACATTCTTCCTCGGGCTTCAAATCAAGCAATGCGAAGAAGGTATTTTCCTCAGCCAAGCCAAATACACCAAGGAGTTGATAAAGAAGTTTGGATTAGAAAATGCTAAAGCATATGATACTCCTACGGCCACCGGAAATAAGCTAGATAAAGATCTAAAAGGTAAGAAGGTTGATCAAACCCTATATCGAGGTATGATCATCTCATTACTTTATTTAACTGCTAGTAGGCCCGATATCATGTTTAGTGTCTGTGTATGTGCACGCTATCAAGCAGATCCTAGAGAAGCACACTTGATTGCTGTCAAGCATAATCCGCTATTTATCTGGAACCACTAACCTTGGACTTTGGTATTCCAAAGATTCGAACTTCGATCTTGTAGATTATTCAGATGCAAATTATGCTGCTTGTACTATTGACAGGAAAAGCACTAGTGGTACTTGTTATTTTCTCGGGAATAAACTAGTTGCTTGGGCCAGCAAGAAGCAAGCATCAGTTTCAGTGTCAACCACAGAGGCTGAGTACATTGCTGCTGGAAGTTGTTGCTGTCAAATCCTTTGGATGAAGCAGCAGTTAGTAGACTATGGGATTGAAGAGGGAAATTGTCCTATCATGTGTGACAACACTTCAACAATTTCAGTCTCCAACAACCCTGTCATGCATTCCAAGACCAAGCATATAGATATTAAGTATCATTTCCTCAAAGACCATGTGGAGAAGAGGAATATCCATTTAGAGTACATGGGGACAGACAACCAGATTGCTGATATCCTCACCAAGGCTCTGAACTGCAAGAGATTCTCTTTTCTCAGAGGAGAAATGGGTATACTTGAACTTAAATGATTCCATACTTTTTATTTTCTAACTTGTTTGTTGAGTTTAGGTTGATATCCATATTGAGGATTCAAACCGCCTTATTGAAACCGCTTGTACAAAACCGCAAGCAGTCAAAACCGCCTGCATCCAACCGCCAATTCCAAACTGCCTGATGCAGCTTGACCGCTTGGATTCAAACCGCGTTTCAACATAAGAGTAAATTCTGTCTATTTATTTCTTATCTTTATTTATTAAAAAAAAACTGTTCAAATTCCTTTTATTTATTTAGTCCTTATTTTGATATAAGGGTATTTTTGCAAATGTTTTCCCACGTTTATTTCAAAATTTAGCAGTATTTAATGCTAAGGGGGCATGAGCATTAAAAACCCTCATGTCAACAGTCATTGAGAGAAGTGCAGGAGGTGAAAGGGTGCAACAGTTGGTATATTTCAATCATTTTTCTTCTTAACCAACTGCTTACCCCTTCACCTATATATACCTTGTTTGGTGAAAACTCTAACCTTTTACCTGTCACTCTTTGCACTTGTACTCTCTACCAACTTCACTTTCTCTCTCTAAACCTTTAAAAAAACACCATTTTTCAAACCTTCAATCAAAATGACTTCAACTTCAAAAAGACAAAGAGCCTCTGTAGTTACTAGGGCTCCCAAGAAACCCATCTTGGAAATGGTAAACAATTTCTAACCCTTAACTCTCTTACATTTATGAAATCTGCCATTGATGAACTTGAACAAAAACTGTTCGTATTCTTGAGTTCATGTTTCAAGTGATTTTGATCTTGTTTCTCTATCATTTTTGATGATATTTGTTGGGTTTTGTTCGGATTTGCACATGAATTCCATATATGTTACTTATTTTATGATCCATCCATGTTTAGAGCACTAATTTTAAGATTTTCAGTTCATACTCTTCAAAAACCCACTTCTTATTTTTGATGATTGTGGATGATTCTGGGTAAAGAATGAAACTTTAATGATATATTGTTATTCCCCTTCCCAATGTGATCATTTTGACATGCTTTTTGTTCATTTTGGTTAAGATTTGATAATCTCTGTTCTTGGTGTTCATGAACTGTTCAATAATTTTTCCATACATAGAAAATTTTTCAACTTTTTCATGAAATTTGGATTTCACAAGTGTTTTGAAACCGCCTGTTCTTGAACCGTATGGATATATTTTGTTTCAAAACCGCTTGCCCCCTTTCAAATGCTAAACCGCATGCTAAACCGCTTTCTCAAAATTCTTTTGAAACTGCATGCTGTTTACATCTTTTCTTGATTTTTGAGATTTTACTAAGTATATAGGCTGGACACCATAACCTTCCCCTACAAAACACTGCTTGCATGTGTGGGATAAATTTGGATTACAATGCCACATACCTAGGTAATCTTGTTCTCAAATCCTCATTTTCTTTATGTATTCATAGTTCACTTGGGGTTTGAAATTTTCAAACCGCACCACTGCTAAACCGCTTGGTGCTCAAACCGCTTGTGAACTGTGAATACAAAAATGGATCTAACACTTATTGTTTTCCTTTGTAGGATCCTACTACCTTCCTACCTGGATGGGAAGTAAATGAGGCTGAATTAAAGACAGATGCTTTAGGAAGGGAGCTACTAAGGAAGTTGAGAGTATCTGGCATTCTGCCCCTCTTCACCAAGCAGCAGGATTTCATTGTGCCTTCATTTGTTGATCAATTCTATGCAACTGCCAAGCATGGATCAAGGGTGCTAGATGAAGGTCAAAGAGTTTCTTGCCTGACCGCTGTTAATGAAGGCCTATCCCTTTCCATTGACATCAGAAGAATTTTCAAATTCAAAATTGGTGGATCTCCTGTAGAAGTGGATCAAGTGATCCAAGATGGTGTTGCCTTTCAAACCACCAAGGAGAAGACTATGGTTGGGAAATTCAAGAAAATCCCAAGGAAAGGATTTGGTGAGCTTATGAGCTACATAGGTTACTTGGTTGGGAGATGAGTCTGTGGCAAGACTGGTAATCATAATAATTTCACATCCCAACAATGGATGTATAGTTCAGCAATTCTTATGGAGATTATGCTGCATTGGCCAAGAATCCTCTACAAGGAGATACGTGACAGTGTTGAGACATATCAATCTAAGAGGAGAGGAGAAGAGCATAGATGGAGACCCTTCTGCAAGATCTTGACCGCACTCTTAATGGATTTTGACCATCTGGAGGAGATTACCAATAAGAATCCTGAATTGATGGTTGACTGTTCTGATGAATCCCTAGGCTTGCTCACCTGCCACTCTTTCAGATATGCCAATGGGGATGCACTCTAAAAATCCTTGTATGATGCAGACACTTATCCTAAAAAGGAGCCTTATGAGCTTAGGGATCCCACAATCGCTCCTCAGGCTAAGGGTACAAAGCGGTCGAGGAAGCCTCCTGTTAGAGTTGAACCGCTCCCCAAGAAGCTCAAGACCGCTCCTGCATCTAAACCGCATGCAACTGATGGTGCTGGAACCAGCAAGGCAAAGAAGCAAGGGAAATCCATGAATCTGGTGGATGAAGAGGAAGATGAAGAAGAAGACCCAAGTATTCCCAACTTGGTTTCCAAAGCAAAAAGGGCCAAGGATGATATGGCTGGGATGACTGTTGAGGAACAGATGAAATTCCTCCAAGATAAAATTGACAGATTGGCCAGGGAGCAGGCAGAGAAGTATATTGCTAAAGGAAAATCAAATGCTGATGATGGAACCGCTTCACAACCTGAACCGCCTCCACCCTCAAATCCTTCACCTGTCCAATCCCCAATCCAATCACCAATCCAATCCACTGATCAAACTCCAGTCCAATCCCCTCACATATCTCCTGCCCACTCTCCTGCAAAATCCAAATCCAAAACTCCTTCTCCTTCCCCTCTCAAAAATGCACCAACTCAGGGGGAGACACCCAAGAAAAGGAGAAAAATGATTGCAAGAAAGAATTCCAAAAAGGGTAAACCTATTCAACCTTCTCCTTCTCCCTCACCTCCTAGAAATTCTCCCTTACCAACTCCTCAAAACTCACCTTCACGTTCCCCCAGAAAATCCCTTTCACCCTTATCCTCTTAATCCCCAAATCATTCACCCCAACATTCCCAATCCATAAATTCCCAACACTCTAACCAAACCCCTACTCAATCCAATGCTTTCCAACAATGGCAATCCAAACCCTCTGCAAGTCATGCCACCTCCAAATCTATTAGAGAAGATCCAACACCAACCAATTCCCCTAACAAAAACCGCTCCAGATCACACTCCCCTTCCAAATCAATAACTCCACAAAATTCTCCCCATAGACAGAAATCCCCTCCTCCAAACCCAAACCGCACCTGAAACTACTCATTTCCAACTGCCCCCAACTTTCCAAACCTCCTCCACCTCAATCGCTCCTCCCTCTGAATACTCCCAGATCCTCCAAATCCTTAACCTCATCCAAAGTCAACTAGTAATCAACCAAGGCCATGTTATTTCCCTAACTGCTTCTAATGCCTCCCTTTGTGAATCAAATTGCTCCCTCCAAGCCAAGGTAGAATCTCAATCCCTTGAAATGGCAACTCTTAAATCTTCATTGCTTGATGCTATTAATGGGGAGAGATCTACATCAATTCCATCCTCCTCAACCGCTCCTGATGATCAAACCGCTTCAGTCATCAAAACCGCAGCTGAAGCATTTCAGAAATCTGTTGAAGAAGGAATGATCAAAGCCTTGGGAGATAAGGCATCAGTTGCTGAGCTGAACAAATCTTTGGATAAACTTAGAGATAAGATATGCACTTCCTTGGAAAAGGATCTTGGAGAGTTGAGCTCAAAATTCCTTAACTTTTTGACCTCCAGACCGCAGCAAGCTCAAATAGTTCAAACCGCTCTGGATTCTCTGCGTGAAGAAGTGCTGGCTCAGATTGACTTGTTCAAAGTATATTCAAAGGTAAATCTGGATTGTGTAGGAGATGCTAGGATGGCCAAGTTGAAAGAAATTCAAGAAGATTTTACCGACCGCCTAGACAACTTAAAGACTGGATTCAACTCCAAGATTGAAGCTGAAATCCACAACCTCAAATCCTCTCTAAAGGTCACCATTAACCTTGAGCCAATGGAGCAAGCAATTCAAGCCCAAACTGCTGCTGTCCAGGAGAAAGTGCATACCATCTTCAATTCCCTTTACTCATCCTCCATGTTCAGCTGGATACTATCAAGGAAAATTTGATTGCAAATACCCAAGCGGTTGGAGCTACCAATTCTACTTCAGCCCATTCTTTGAATGCTTTGAAAAAGCTAGAATCTACCCTCACCAGAACCGCTGAAGAAGTCCGAAGATTGAGGAAGGCTTTTGCACCTGATCAGTCATCTGCAGGACCGCGTGGAGCTGAGCATGATGTGAACAAACTGCGTCAGCAGTAAACTGCTCCTTCCTTGTAATCTTTTGAACTGCTTTTGTAAGTTGGACCGCTCTCCTTGTGTTATTTTTTTGTCCAACTTATTTTGTTTTGTTTTTGTGCAACCATGTAATTTCCTTTCATACCTTGTAACTGTAACCGCTTGAGGTATTAATGAAAATTGCATCATGGTTCCAAAACCTTGTTCATATCAAACTGCTTGTTTGTAGAACAATGAAACCGCTTATGGTCTTAAACCTCATTCAAATATTTTCTAACTTAAAAATCACTCTTTTGAATTGATGTTTAAACATTCAGTTTAAACAGCACTTTATACTTAAACTCATACTTTTCAAGTGCACTGAATGCATTTCTATACTTTTCAAATTGTAAGTTTTTCAATCCTTCAATAGTATATAAATCTATAGCTTAAGCTAGTGTGTGCATTGACTTGGGACATGACTTACCATGTTTATTCCTATGGACATGTTTTTACCAAGTACAATGTTTGCTTTTGTTGTAGTAGGTAATGGCATCAATCAAATAGGGGGAGATTGTTGGGTATGCATATTTTAACCCTCCTATTTTAGATTAGATTTGATTGATACCATAACCTCCTATCTATTTAAGGACTTTATGACCCTATGTAATGAAGCTTAGACTTCAATTTTTTAGCTAAGTCAAGTTTATAGAATAGGTTAAAATTAGGCTTGAATACTGGCACAAGACTCATTGGATCTGAGGATGCAGTTCAAATGTTTCAGAACCGCTTCATCAAACCGCTTGGCAGAACCGCTCCTAGCTAACTGCCTTGTAAAAACCTTAGTCTGAAACCGCTTATGAACTCTAGTGTGAAAACCGCACTCACGGATCCTCATCACTGGTGGAACCGCTCATGTCTGAACCGCTCCACACCACATTTGACCGTTGGAATCCACGTCAGCAATATCAAATGTCAACCACCATATCTTTTCATGTGACTACTTTTCAGACAAGATCTGGAAGGATCTTGAAAAGGTGACAGATGTCCTAACCACCTTGATTGCAGCTGAGATTTGATCAGCTTTACCTGCAACAACAGTTCCAAAGGACAAAAGTGGTTGATGTGGACCAATGGGAAAGCATCAAGTACTGTCCTTACAACAGCTGTGTCCAACAGCTAGTTCCTTAGTGCTTGGGTATAAATACCCCTAATCTTCACCATTTGAATATTGCTTGAGAAATTGATTTGCTGTGAGTTCATAGAAGCTGAAGCTCTGCCCAGAAATTCTAAGTCCTTTGAATCTTCATCTTCAAACTTCAAGAAATATATCCCAGCCAAGAAATCAAGCCTTATACACATCAAGAATCATT
This sequence comes from Adenophora triphylla var. japonica, assembly GCA_022495995.1. NCBI lineage: Eukaryota > Viridiplantae > Streptophyta > Magnoliopsida > Asterales > Campanulaceae > Adenophora > Adenophora triphylla. Next base: position 284,910 of record JAFEMH010000174.1, read on the forward strand.
GTGCTCTACATCTCAAAGATTTAAAGAGCCTTGATCTTGAACACACACACACACCTCACTTGTTTAATCACATAGATTATTCATTTGAGATACACTGGTTATAGTCTAGGATTTGTTCTTCATAGAAAAGATTTTAGATTTGAGTATTACTCATTGTACTTTGTAATATCTCATATACTCAATATAAAATCTCCCTTATAAATCCAATACTAACCATCTTGGTAGTGGACGTAGATCGTTTATCGATTGAACCACTCCAAATATTGTGTTCTTACTTTTCTGCATTTATTTTCTTGTGCTTACTGATTATTTATCTTTGTCTCTGTTTGATCTTTATTTAGTTATCCATTATTGTGAAATAGTGTTTAGAGTTAACATTGTCAAACCTCACTTTCAGTTTTATAACTGCACAAAAAACTGCACCAAAACCGCTTTGCAAAACCGCTCCTCAAAACCGCTTGTATCTTCAATATATTTCGTTGTGCATTTTACAACTCTACTTGCAGCGTAGAGGTTTAGTTTTTAATTGAGGGCAAAAATTTTGAAACAGCTATTCACCCCCCCCCTCTAGCTGTATTTTCACCCTTGTTGCCACCTTTGGGACCAACAAGTGGTATCAGAGCAAACACATTTATAAAACCACTGTTTTTCAAGCTTAACAGCTTGTGTGCCGATTCGATATGGCAAACTCAAAGACAATGACAAATGTTAACTATTCACACATTCCAATCTTGGACGAAGACCACTTTGACATCTGGAAGTGCCGAATGCTCATTCATTTGGATACTATTGATGAGATGCTGGTGGAGTGCGTAATCAATGGCCCGTTTGTTCCCATGAAGGCCAACACTGATGCAACCACCAATACAGAAACTCCAGAGGTCAAAAAGCCAAAAGATGAGTGGTCGGATGAAGAGAAGAGATTAGCTGCCTTGGACAGCAAGGCAAGGCACATCATTTCTAGAACCCTCCCTGTTTCAACTCTTCAAAAAGTGATGTATCTCAAAACCGCAAAGCAAATGTGGGATGTCATAGAGAGCTACCTCGAAGGTGATGACGAATGCAAGGAAAATAAATTATATGCTGTTGAAAGATCCTACAACAACTTCAACAGAAAATCCAACGAAACCTTGCGTCAGACCTACAATCGCTATGTTGAGGTAGTTAATGCTTGTAGATCTCTTGGCAAAACTTTAACTGATAAGGAAATCAATATGACTTTCCTAGCTGCTTTAGGTTCTAGATGGGTTAATAAAGCAACCTCTCTAGAAGACTCCAAAATTTTGAATACTTGGTCATTAAGTAACTTGTATGCAAATCTTAGAGTCTATGAGCTTAAGTTAAATCATATTGAAGAGATTGAAGGGAAAACCAAATCGCTTTCCATGTCCGTCGTGGAACATGAGGAGAAACCATCCACATCCAATCAAACCGCAGATCCTTCTATATCAACCTCATCACTCATCGAGATGGATGATGATGATTTTGCCATGTTTGTGAAAAGATTTCAAAAATTTAGAAAATCCTCAAAACCTTTCACAAAATCATTTTCAAAAGGCAAACCTCCTGCAACATTTTCTAGGGCTGCAGATACAAAGAAAAAGAGCGATCTAGTTTGCTACAACTGTAGAAAATCTGGTCACTTTGCATCTGAGTGGCCACAGCCTAAATATGAATACATGAAAAAGAAAACCTCTCCTACGAAATTTTCTCATCGCAAGGGAATGGTTGCTGAGGAGGAAGAGAATTCCAAGGAATTAGCAACTTGGATTGAAACAGATTCTGAGGATGGAAGTGACGATGAAACCGAAGAGGTTAATCTCTGCTTAATTGCAGATGCTTTCGATGAGTCAGATACTGAGTCAATCGAGTTGCCAGATATGGAGGAAGAAGAGGTTTCTACAAAACTTCCAAATTTTAAGTTGGATGATAATGTTAAACTTACTCCTAACATTAAGATAGGAAATTGTTCGTATTCACGTCCCATTTTTCCTCCTTCAAATGCTCCACCTTCAAAAGTAATTCCAAAGAAGAAAATTTTGAAAAAGGTGGTGGAAGAGGTTTCTCCCGTGGAACATGAAAGGATGTTCAAGGAAGCAGAAATGATGATCTAAAATTATCTAATGTTAAGAAAGCCTTAAGCTTAGCTCATGATGAACTTTCTCAGTACAAGATGGAAAAAACTGTGATGAGGTCTGAAATTTCAAATCTTAAGGACCAAATCAAAATTATGACTCCTCTTGCTAATCAAAATCGCACCCTTAAAACTAAGGTTGCTGCACTTCAACTCCGGAATGATGACCTGGTCACCCAAATCAACGATCTCCAAAAGATTATTGATGCGTGGCTCAAGTCTCAATCCACCATGGATCAAATCATAGATACCCAAATACCCAGTGGAATTACTGAGGGTATTGGATTTGGATCTGGTGATGAGGAGAAGTGTGCATCCTGCAGTGAAAAGGATGAGGAAATTTTGAAACTAACTAAAGAAATTTCTAAGGGGAAGCATGCTAAGTCTAAGGGTAAAGGATAACAAAATTTTAATTATGCCTACCCAAAGAAACAATATGGGAAGAATTCTCAAATGAAAGCAAAGGATTCTGAAAGTGTAGCTTCAGAGGAAATGGCTTATGCAGTTGGCCGCATCCCTGCTCCAACCGCTTCTGGTGGAACAGGTGGTGTTGGCAACTGCAAGGCTGACCGCCCTTCTTCTTCGACTGCTCCTCCTGCCTTCAAAAGCAAGAATAGCATTCCTAGGAAATACGTGGTCAAACCAAAGCCAGTTCCCTTTATTAAGGCAGAAACCGTGCCTCCCAAACCGCATGCATCTCCTAAGAAAAGTAAGGAGTTAGTAAAACCTTATGATGCTAGCAGCTTTCAAAAATGCTCTGTGTGTGATGATTTAGGTCACAAGGCTGCAGAATGCCTTTTGCGGTTCACATCCAATGCCAGGAAGAGTAAACCTCCTTCTGTCAAACTGGTGTAGGTCATGAAGGGTTGCTAACTTCAGGACCCAAGGAATAAAGGGGGACCTCGTTCTTAATGTTTACATTTCAGGTCCTCTGCTTAATGGCTAGTCACTGCAAGGATAATGAATGGTATCTTGACAGTGGTTGCTCAAGACATATGACTGGAGATAGATCATTACTTGAAGATGTCATTGAAGCAAGTGGTCCATTTATAACCTTTGGTGACAACAACAAAGGCAAGACCATTGGATATGGTGTAATAAGGAGAGAAAACCTAACCATTAAGAAGGTTTCTCTTGTTAAAGGACTCAAGCACAACCTCCTTTCAATTTCTCAATTCTGCAACAAAGGAATGCTTTGCAACTTCACGTCATCAAACTACTTTATCAAAGATAGCATTTCCGGAGTCACCCTACTCACAGGGATTCGTAAGAGTAATATTTACATTATTGATCTAGATTCTGCATGTAGTATTACTAATCTCTATTTTGTAGCTAAAAATGTGAGCGAAAATAGTTGGCTATGGCACAAGAGGTTGAGACACTTAAACTTCAAGTATCTTGCAAAGATTGGAAGGGAAAACCTAGTTCGTGGTTTACCCAAAGTGGCTGACCACCATCCTGAGAAATGCAGTGCATGTCAACATGGTAAGCTGAACGCGTTGTCTTTCACCATCTAGACCGCTCCATCAACTTCAAGATGCTTACAACTGCTTCACATAGATTTGTTTGGACCCGTTACCACTGCCAGTATTGGAGGAAGTAGATATACTTTAGTGGTGGTGGATGACTATTCAAGATATACGTGGGTTGAGATGATGATTTCCAAAGATGATTGCTATGAGATTATCACCGCACTTTTTAGACGGCTCCAAACTCAAAAAGAAGATGACATCGTTAGTGTTTGATCAAATAATGGACAGAATTTAAGAACAACGGTGTTGGTCAGTATTGTGATGACCATGGGATTGATCGCAATTTCTCCACAGCTGGTGTTCCACAACAAAATGGGGTTGTGGAAAGGAAGAACAGGACGTTGATTGAGGCTGAAAAGATAATGATATATGAAGCCAAGCTGCCTCAGTATTTATGGGATGAAGCGATCAACACTGCATGCTTCACTCAGAACCGCTCCCTCATCAACAAAACCTATAACAAAACTCCCTATGAGCTTTGGAGAGGAAGAACCCCCAACATTGCTTTCTTCAAGATCTTTTGCTGCAAATGCTTTATCCTCTACAACGGAAGAAAAAATAGAGGTAAATTCGGAGCCAAGGCAGATGAAGGTATTTTTGTTGGGTATGCTAAACATTCAAAAGCTTTTCGTGTTTTCAATAAAACTAGTTTAAAAATAGTTGAGTCTGTCCATGTTACATTCGATGAGCATTCTCTCCTTGAGCCACAATTGGCTCCAAATGTTGCTGATGAATGAACGCTCGCCGAAAAATAGGAGTCGCCACGCCGTTTTTAGAGGAAACATTGAAAACCTTTTTTAGAGAGAAAATGGGTTCGGGGGTCAAGTTACGTGTTGGGAAGAACCGAGAGTTCACCCAACACGCCTCGTCCGTAGACGAGTCTTTCAATGTTCAACATCCAATTCATTCAAATGTGTGTACGAAGTGTGTATGACAATATATGTATAAAATGCATAAGAGTGCTTTATTTTATTGCTCAACAAGGGGGAAATACAACTTGTAAGCCATTGACTCTGGGAGGCCACATCCCACTTTACATCGAGGAACAATACTTACAACTGAAATGTGGTCTCTGCAGAGAGCCACTTGTGTCGCGTGACACAGGACTCCTACTCTCCAATTGTGTCGCATGACACAAGTTAACCGTCTGCAGGAACCTTACAATTTGAGCACAGATCCAACAGAGAATGAATCAAATCCCAACACAATATCAAAACAACTCAGAAACCAACGAATTCATAATGGATTGACCAAGGGGACGTGGATATAGGGAGATCCACACTCCCTTGGCCAATGAACAACAAATCCCACAAAATCACATTATGAACATCAATTGCATCAAACCAAACACATTAAACAGAGAGATCGGCAGTTGGGACTTGATAATTGAGGACGGATGGAGTCCAATTATCAAGTCTGGGAAATAGATTGTAATTAAACAACACAATAGCAAATATGACAGAGATGGAAACGGATCGTTACCCTCGTAGTGTCCATGCTCCTTCAACCACGTTAGGTAGAAGGATCTTCAATCAGCTTCGGAACGAACTTAAATACCAGACCAATTGATTTTGTTATTCCTAGTATGTGCGTATGTGTTGAACAGGCTTGGCTCCGGAACAGGGGAAGAAGGTTTCAATCGGTCTTGGGGTAGGGAGCAGATAACGGTGAGGAGATTGAGAGGGAATGGTGGTGAGGATTGAGGTTGGAGGTTGAGTTTTCCGGTGAGGAAGAGGCTAGGTTCAGGGAGAGAGATTGTGAGAGAGAGTAGATCGGGGAAGAAGGGCGTTAAGGTGTGGAATTGGTTTGCCGGTTGATTATAGGGAGGGGCTAGGTGAAGGTTTGGCCGGAGAAGGGGAAGCTTCGGTTGAGGTAAAGGAAGATTGATGAGGTTGCGATTGGGTGAGCTTGGGTCGCCGGTTGGTTTGGGGAGCTTGGGTCGCCGGTTAACTGGGATGTGAGAGAGAGGGTCGGTGTTGGAAAGGAATTGAGGTAGGGAGAGGTTTGATTTGGGGAGCTCGTTGCCGGAGAAGGATTTGGTGAAGGAGCTTGGCCGGAATTACGCCTTCTGCGTATAGAGAGAGAGAGGAGAGAGAGAGCGGTGAGGTTTGTGAGTTTTGTGCATGAACTGTGTGTTATCCTTTGACAAATGAAGCAATTTGGTATTTATACGTAAATTGGAAAAATTGATTGAAATGTCGCACGACCCAACGTATCCAATTTCCATGCCTCAAGCTGTCGCACGAATGGAGGAGTCAATAACCGATTCTGGCGCCAAAACCAGATTCTGGAACATTCCGGGTTAATGCCCAAAAGGTCCAAGCTGATTAATTCCTTTTAGGTCCTTTTGTCCGGGAAAAATACTAAAACATACTTCCTTCGCGAGAAACTTATAAAATATTTCCGGAAGTCTCGGAACGGACCGGGAATTTACCAAAATGCCCCTTAATGCAATTTTATCGTTTAAAATTCACCCAAAAGGGTTGCGAATTGGATTGGCGTACTCACAGAGCCCCTCGGCAACGTCACTTATGGAAGAAGTGAGGTTGTCGATAAAAAGGACCCAATCTCAATGAGCAGCAGGGGATAAGGCGACGGGCTAGAAGGTGAACTGGGGGAATCGGGTGGCTGGACCTTTCTGAGAAAGGATTCCTACGTATCCCTTAAAAAGGGAATCAAGCCAAATCGTAGTTCGGGATTACCAAAGTTGACTACAAGCAAGAAAGGGGCAGAGATATGTCTTCATACCTTTGTTGTGCTTACCTGTGACTTCTTGAGGGGTCGGTACTACTGCGGTTGACTAGTAGCTGCCTTTGGTGCCAGGTTGTAGCTGCCGGAGGATCCTATGCTGCAACTGGTCTTCGTGGATGCCGGTGGGACTCATACCACTTTGTTGGTGCAAGGTAGCTGCCAGGGGTCTCACGCTACTGCTGCTTTTTCTCTTCTTTGGGGATAAGTATAGCTGCCAGGGGGCTCATGCTACTGCTTTCCTGCTCTTTGGGGATAAGTATAGCTTCCAGGGGTCTCACACTACTGCTTTCCTGCTCTTTGGGGATAAGTATAGCTGTCAGGGGTCTCACGCTACTGCTTTCCTGCTCTCTTGGGGATAAGTATAGCTGCCAAGGGTCTCACGCTACTGCTTTCCTGGTCTTTTAGGGATAAGTATAGCTGCCAGGGGTCTCACGCTACTGCTTTCCTGCTCTTTTGGGGATAAGTATAGCTGCCAGGGGTCTCACGCTACTGCTTTCCTGCTCTTTTGGGGATAAGTATAGCTGCCAGGGGTCTCATGCTACTGCTTTCCTGCTCTTTTGGGGATAAGTATAGCTGCCAGGGGTCTCACGCTGATGCTTTCCCTTTTGTATTCTACCGGTTTTGTCAAATGCTGGACGGTCTTTGTTAATTTTTTTGGTTTTTGTGTCCTGAACTTCACTTGGTAAGCCGGGGACTCTGCTTTTGTCTGTGCTTCGAGGCTACTGGTCTTTGAAACTTTTGCTTGGTAAGCCGGGGACTCTGCTTTCTGGGGAGTTGGCTTCTTTGGAACTTTTGCTTGGTAAGCCGGGGACTCTGCTTTCTGGGGAGTTGGCTTTTTGGAACTTTTTCTTGGTAAGCCGGGGACTCTGCTTTCTAGGGAGTTGGCTTCTTTTTGGTGCTTTGGGGCCGTTGATCTTGCTGCGCTCTGCCTGGGAGACTATCATAGATACGGGCTTTTTTGTTCTTTTTTTTTTCGGTTTTGCCTGAGGGCCAGTCTTCGAGGTTTTGTGAGACTCAGTTGATCATTGTACCTGCGAGGGAGAAACAACACTCCAAGCGCTGCATCTAACTAAGCTATCTTGTTAGCAAAGATTAACCTATGTTAGCTTGTTTGCACGAGTCTGTCTGTTCTGGGAAGGAAATGTGATCATTGTGTTAAAAGGTCGGGTTTGTTCATGAGATTTTGGAACTGTCTCGGATAGGTGTGTATAGTAGGGGGTCCTCTCCCGTGCATTTTCATGGGCATGTATATGAGGGTAGGAGGTGTATTATAGCAATGGCGAGTCGGAAAGTGCTCTGGGGTAACCACTGCAGGCCTTTCCATACTGTCTGATGTCAACCAATATGTGTCGCCCGACATGCTATGTCTGCTTGGCCTATTGTGTCGCACGACTGAGCGAAGCTCGTAACAGGTCCTTTTTTAGAGTTAGTTCAGGCTTCACTTGCAAACACTGTCTTCTTAGTAGAGGAAACCAGCAGCCCCTACTTGGCAGATAAGTGAATTCTTTGGCCAAGACTGATACTTTCGGCTGCAATGGAGCATTATAACAAAGAGGTTGCTTCCCGGGAATGTCAATTTCATCAAGATTTTGTCGAAATTTGGGGATTTCATCTGAGGCAACATAGGAGGGTTATTGACAAGCGGTACAATATGCCATGCATTTGGTCCTTGAAAGACTGGAGGGTCGATTGGGATTTGCTTCGGGCTGCATCCTGCTTCTGGGACTCAGAGCGGCACGTCTTTTCTTTGTCATACAATGACTTGACCCCAACCATGGAAGACTTTAGGGCATTGACAGGCTTGGGCGAGGTGGCAACTATAGCATTCCCACGGGACGATCGGTCGGTTGTGGAGCAGTTATCGGACTTCTTGTGTATGCCTGCGGATCAGGTGTTATTCTGGGTGATGGGTCCATAGACTTGACTCGAATGGCTAGGTTACGCCTGTCCCGTCCTGAGCTGTTTGACCTTTCTACCTCTTTGGATATATTCATGTTGTTCACCCTGTTGGCTTACTATTTCTGCGAATATGCCGGAGTCTGCTTAAGTGCGTTGCTGGAGATTGTCAGGCAACTGAGGGGTGACCGGGGTGTGGATCTTCATCAAATTCAATCCGGCCAAGGGGAGATGGACATTGTACCACTGTTGTTGGCTGAGACCCACCATGGCATCGACAGGCTGGCAGGGGGATCAGGCTTCATGGGATCAGGCAGCCCCGGTTTGTTATCTTTGTGGTTCTCTGAGATGTTGCGCTTGATTGGGCCATTACCAGAGGGTCGGATGGCAATGCCTTGGGTAACCCGGCCACGTAGGCTGCTGAGGGATATAGCCGTTGACAGTTGGTAGATGAGATTGTCGCGGTACGGGACTACTGATCTGAACTTTTGGATTCCTGCCTGGAACTTACAGACCATGAGAGATAGAAGGGGGACATGGTGCAACCCTGTTTTTTTACCTAGACCACCCTTTTTAGGGTTTTCGGTCTAGCTGGGTATATTCTTTAGCACCGGGCCCGTCCCTTGTTTTTGCATGGACTGCCTTTTGAGAGGTTTTCAGTCTCATCTGGGACAATTTTATTGCGCCTTTATCTCATTTTCTTCTCTTTTTTTTTTTTTTTTTGATTTTTATTATAGAGGTTGAAAAGACTCGATCATACATAATACCTCCGCAACTTGTCGCCGTTGACGGGGTGTAGAAATGGGTTGCCATCCAAATCTGTCAGCTGCATAGCTCCTCCGGAGAAGATTTTCTTCACTAGAAATGGTCCGACCCAAACAGGTGCCCATTTGCCTAATGCACTGCTCTGATTCGAGGGATTCATCTTAAGGACCAGATCACCAACCTTGATGTCCCTGGGTTTCACTTTCTTGTCAAAGTCACGGGCCATTCTTTTTTGATATGCCCGGTTATGCTCCATGGCTTTTAATCTGCGTTCGTCTAACAGAGCCAATTCATTATATCGACTTTGGAGCCATTAAATCTCATTTACTTCATTCTCGAGCAGAACCCTGAGGGATGGAATCTCTAACTCAATGGGCATGACAGCCTCCATTCCGTAAGTCAAAGCATATGGAGTTGCGCCGGTGGCAGTTCGAATTGAAGTGCAGTAGCCCCACAATGCTAAATGCAGCTTCTCTGGCCAATCTCGTCCTCGTTCGGCCATCTTCTTTATGATTCTCTCCAAGTTCTTATTGGCAGCCTCAACAGCACCGTTCGTCTGCGGTCTGTATGGTGAAGATTTATGGCGCTTGACCCTGTATTCAGTAAGCAGACGATTGGTCTCCCCCTCGAAGTGGGTTCCATGGTCGGAAATGATCTCATTTGGGACTCCGTACCGACAAAAGATTTGTTCTTTTATGAAACGAGTACCTTCTTAGCTGTGAGCACTTTGTAGGACGCAGCTTCTACCCACTTTGTGAAGTAATCTACCGCGACCAAAACAAATGAGTGTCCATTGCTCCCGGGTGGAGTTATTTTCCCGATGACTTCGATCCCCCATGTTGCGAAGGGCCACGGAGTTGTCATACAGTATAGGTCATGAGGAGGGATGTGGTTCAGGTTGGAGAATCGCTGGCATTTATCACAAGTCCGTGCAAACTGGATGCAATCAGTCTCCATAGTGATCCAGAAGTATCCCAGCCTGATAATGCTATGTATAAGAGATCGAGCGTTCATATGAGGTCCGCAGGCACCGTTGTGAACATCTTCCATTACTCTTTGGGCCTTTTCTTTGCTGATACAAAGCAGGAGTGGGCAACCTTCCCTTTTCTTCCATAACTCATTGCCAAGTATGACGTACTGTGCTGATAGTCTCTTTAGAGCTTGCAAGATTTTTGGCATGAATGCCTTTTAACTTTCCTTCTGGTATTTCCACCAAAGAGGCTAGAGTAGCTAGGGCATCGGCAAATCTGTTCTTATCTCGCGGCAGGAACTGGAATGACACTTCCTTGAACTGACCGACGAGCTCTGCAATGTAAGCATGATATCTTTGGAGACACGGATCTGAAGTTTTCCATCTATTATCAGCTGGGAATCGCCAAACACTTCTAACTCCTCCACATGTCGCTCGAGGGCAGCCTCTAGACTAGCTATACAAGCTTAGTACTCGGCAGCATTGTTGGTAACCAAAAATTTCAGCTTGATAGCTATGGGGGTATGCATGTCGTTCGGGTCTACTAGTACCATCCCGATGCCATTACCTCTTTTGTTCGCTGCTCCATCAAAGAATAACTGCCACCGGTTGCCGCTTTCTATAACAAGAATCCCCTCATCTGGAAACTGGAGATCTGGTCCTCGGGCTTCTGTACTGGGGAAATCAGCCAACTGATTTGCCAAAGCTTGTCCTTTGATTGATTTCTGGATCACATATTTGATGTCGAACTCGGCTAGGAAGAAAGTCCATTTTGCCAATCTGGTAGAGATGTTACCTCTGTCACCCTGGAACAGGTATCTGATCGGGTCCATCTTGGAGACCAAGTGTACGGTGTGGGATAGCATGTAGTGTTTTAGCTTTCCGACTACCCAAACCAGAGCTGCGCACGTCTTCTCTAGGGCAGAGTAATTTAACTCGCTACCTTGGAATTTGTGGCTGACGAAATAAATGGAATTCTCAATCTTTGAATCCTTCTTCTCTTGTGCTAGCATAGCCCCAGTGGCTGTGTCTGTGACCATCAAGTATAGCAGTAAAGGCTTGCTCTCGTGAGGCGGACAAAGAATGGGAGGATTGACGAGGTAAGCTTTGATCCTCTCGAAAGCTAGTTGGCATTCTTCGTTCCAAACCACTTCCTGATTATTCTTTAGTAGCTTGAAGATCGGCTCACACATGGAGGTCAGTTGGTTGACAAATCTGCTGATGTACTGTAATCGACCCATGAATCCTTTTACTTTGGAGACAGTTCTGGGCGGCTTCATTTCAACGATTGCCTTAATCTTTCTGGGATCTACTTCGATGCCGCGCTCTGTGACCATATACCCCAGGACTTTACCGCGAATAACCCCAAAGGTGCACTTGGCTGGATTTAGTCTCATGGAGTGCTCTCGGAGTCTGTTGAAGAACTTCCTCAAATCAATGAAATACTGTCCATCTGACCCTTTCGAGTGAATAATCATATCATCTACATACACTTCAATCTCCTTGTGGATCATGTCATGAAACAGGGTAGTGACGGCTCTCTGATAGGTAGCCCCAGCATTCTTTAGTCCAAATGGCATCACTGTGTAACAATAAGTACCCCACGGAGTTGTAAACGCTGTCTTGTCCTGATCTTCCTCAGCCATTTTGATCTGATTGTAACCCGCAAAACCATCAACGAAGGACTTGACCTCGAAGTTTGCAGTTGCATCCACTAGCATATCAATGTTGGGCAAAGGGAAGTCATCTTTGGGACTAGCCTTATTGAGATCCCGGAAACCTACGCAGACCTGAACCTTTCCGTTTGCTTTTGTGACTGTAACAATGTTTGCCAGCCAAGTCGGATATTCAATCACTTTGATAAAGCCCACCCGTAGGAGTTTTTCAATTTCTTCTTTCACCTGCAAGGACCACTCAGGTTTGATCCGCCTCAACTTCTGCTTGATCGGCTTAATTTCTGGATCTAGAGGTATCCGGTGCTCTACGATAGATGTATCCAGCCCAGGCATGTCTTTGTAGGACCAGGCAAAGACGTCCATAAATTCTTTAAGCAACTCGATCAGGGCAACCCGTTCATCTCCGGAGAAGAAGCTACCAATCTGTGTTTCTTTGGGTTCTTTGGCTGTTCCCAGGTTCACCGTTGTCAATACCTCATCGGCAGCTTGGGCCCGGCTTTCCTTTTGCTCGCAAACCTGCTTTGAATCATTTTCTAAAATTTGGTCATCTATTAAGTCTGCATTATCTTCAATTGAATTAGGCTTAATTATTTTTAAATCTTGATGATTATTTTTTGTTAAGCGTTCAATTGTTAGATTTGCAATCACGGGATACTCAGAAAGGTCAACCATTTTATTCAAAGCAAAGGGAAAAATAGTGTTTACAACTCGAAGACGGTCTTCCGTCGTGAGGACGTCAGATCGATCAGAAGACTCGAATTCAATAACAAGGGATTCAGGAGACCGACTCAAGACACGAGGAACAAATTTAGTCTCGGAGGGACAAGGACGAGGCTTGAGCCCAAGCTTTCCAATCATAGTCTCCCTGTCGGCGACCGGTCCTCGGAATGAAGTCCAATTCTGCAACGGTCTCTCTGCTATGGTCTCCAAACTTTTCAGCTTCACAACTGGCTCTTTCTCGAATTCTAGCATAGCCACCACCTCGCTATCGGAGGAAAAGTCGATCAAATCACTCGGCTCTTTAGCAACAACCACCCCTTCTATAGGTACTTCTGCCAAATGCATACCATCCTCAGGCTCTGACAGCCCCTGCTCTTTGAACAAATCTGCCAAATCACCATCAATGTCCACGGGTCCAGCACCGCGGATCTTGCATATTGTGGGTTCATCCAGAGCAAGCTTTTCAAATTGATTCACATAATCAGCCCCTGCTCTTTGGGCAAGCTATCAAACATTCTCTTCACCGGGTTTTGACTGCTGGAAAACCTCCGAATTGTTCTCATTCTTTCTTCCATTTGGCTCAGCCTCGGTTCTGGGAAAACGAACACATCTCAGGCCTCTTGTACCTCTTACCAGCAGCTAAGGTCATCCTTTCTTTAAAAGCTTCAGTCTTATCGTACGCTTTATCTTCTCTAGTCACGGCATATCCCAGGCCTTGTTTGTTTCTCTTGGCTTCTGGCAACACAAGCCTACACGGTCCCTGTTGGCGTTTTCCCAGCCCCAGACCAGGGATATAGCTCATACCTCTCATCATTTTCAACACAGGGGGAATTTTGTCTGAAGATGTCGTCAAATATATGGTGCATACCTGCCCTTTAGGTTTCTCAATCGTGAATCCACTGAGCATCGGATTCTCCTGGTCGAGCTTGATTTCCATCACTGGTAAGGTATTGGTGCTGGTTTCCCCGATAGTGACGTCATCACCATAAATGGTTGTCAAGACTCCCTCTTGCACAAACTTTAAACACTGGTGGAGAGTGGAGGCTACCGCTCCAATTTCATGAATCCACGATCTGCCCAATAATGCTGAGAATGTGACTGGAATGTCGATAACTTGGAATTCTACCATCATCTCCTTGCCCCCAAACATCAAATTCAGAGAGACTATCCCCAGTACCGCCCTAGATGTCGAATCGTAGGCCTTTATGGTTTGGTTGGATGGTTTAAGGTTCTGCGCATTAATGTCTAACATACTCATCATTTTAGCAGGGAGCACATTCATAGCCGACCCATTGTCTATCAACACATGGGAATCCGCCGTCCTTCCAGGGGTACCGTGATGTGTAGAGACTCATTATGCTTCTCACCGTAAGCAGGCAGGTCAAGATCCGTAAAAGTAATGATGTTACCGTACTGCGCAGTTCCGATCAGCTGACAGGCCTCATCTGGGGTGGCGTTGATAGACACTTTTGTTTTGGATAGGGCCTCTTCCAACTTTAGTTTGTGAGGGTAGGAGGACGTGAGTAGAGACCATAAGGAGATATCGGCTTGTGTTCTCTTTAACTGTGTCAAAATCGGGTCTTCCTGGTCTTCTTCATCTCCTGCCGATCTGTAGGGATTCTGAGAGGACTGGGGATTAGAGACCGCAACTGCCTTACCTTTCCCGGACGGATCTGAATTATTCATTCCCAACATTCTCCCTGAACGAGTCAACAGATTAACTTCTTGATGATTATCAACCACAAAATCTTTACTGGCCTCCTTGAGCTCTGCTAGTGTAAGCGGTACAGGGCGAGTGCTGTATGGCCAAGCCGCCCATCTTATCTCATTTACGGACAAAGGTGCTTCCCAGTTAGCTGCCATCCTGAGCTCCTCCAAAGAGATTGGGGATTCTCTAGGAGCCATGGAGGATATAGTGTTAACAATCAAGCGCTCTTCATAATCATCAAACTCAACAGCATTATTCAAATTATGTAAGTCATCAAGATACAAAACATAGCAGAAGTTATCTTTCATTTCATTAGAACGAGGGATTACATCAGTCACAACCTTATTACAATCATTGCTAACATTTCCATCTACGGATTCCCCAAACTCTATTACATTGACAAAATAATCTTGCCCGAAGTCGATAAGATTCACATTGTTACTTGGCAGAGGATTGTTGACAACATTTGGGTGAGGAGATTTCTCGATCTTCTTGTCATCTACGAGCCCTTGAATAATCTTTTTGAGGGTTATGCATGAATTTGTGGTGTGCCCTGGGAACTGGTGAAATCGACAGTACTTACTAGCATCCAGATGGGGATTAGGACGGGCAGGACTATAATTCTCCAGCGGCTTGATCATGCCGGTCCGAAGCAATCCGTTGAAAACTTCCTCTGTAGACATGCCCAAATCATCAAACCTCGGTTGCGGCTTAGGCTGAAATCTCACTGCATTCTGTGCATTACTACCTCCTCTCTGCAAGTTGTTAATACTGTTGTCTTTGGCCACTTCTCTTCCCCTCGGCGCCATCGTTGAAACAGGGTTGGGTGCTCGGTATCGGTATCCTCCACTACCGCTGCTACCACCGGCATTTGCATTCGGGGTTTGATTGAACAATCTGTTTTCACTTCTGGCTCCCATTCCAACCATCTCTCGCAAATCTGGATACCAACCTTTTCCGATGGCTTCCCTGAGTACTGGCTTTACGCATGACAAGAAGATGTCTTTTTGGTCCTGAAGGGGTATTGGCTCTGATAGCTCATTAAGCTTGGCATTCCACCGTTTATAGAACTCTGTAATTGACTCATCAGTCTTCTGGATGGTCCCCACTAAATCATCCCGGGTGGTACGCCACTCCAAATTGCCTTTGTACTTCTCCAAAAAGGTTTCCGTGATCTGGCTCCAGGTGGAGCGGCATTCTTGTTTCAAGGCCAAAAACCATGTGAGCGCTGATCCCTTCAAAGTCAGATGGAAGTGGGATGCCATAAACTCGGGCGTGCAGCCCATCGCTCCCATTGTCATAACATAAGTATCCACATGCGTTTTCGGGCAAGCAGTACCATCGAAATCCATCTTGGGCATTTTGAACTTGTGAGGCAAAGGTGTTACCTGAGCTGGGTTCACAACCTTGAGACCACTAGAACCCACGGTCAATTTGTCGATCTGCTGTTGCATTTGCTTCAATAAGGCTGTCACTTCTGGCGTCAAACCTGGAATCTGGGGGATAGCGGGAGCCACTGTTGATGACGGCACTGGGAACTCTGGACTGGATCTAATGGGCAAAGCTGCTGATGGGAGACCAAAGGTACTGGGAATTCTGATATTACTGTCCAACAAGCTGACCGAGCTAGGGATCCTGTTCCCATACATATCATAATCGTTAAACTGCACACTGGGGTTCTGGGGACTGAACTGCGCTGACTGACTTCCGAACTGACCAAGAGTAGAAAATCCTGTACTGATGCAAGGAGCCGAATACGGGGTAGAACCATATAAATGTTGGGTAAGAGGGGAACACACTGCGGGCTGAGAGAAACTGCCTTGGGTCTGAGACTGCTGATACCTCGGAATATTGTCTTGACAAATCTGATTCCCTGAAAGACGGTATTGACCATTCTGCTGCACATTAGACTGACCACCCTGAAAACTGTCGGGGTACACTCTGAACTGGGGTTGGGGATAACCTGCTTGAAACTGAGATCCATACTGAAACTGTGATGCTGGGGCATTGGGAGTTGGAGAGGCAGTGAGATCGAAGAAATTTGATGTTTGACCACCATTCTTGCTAACACCTTGCTGAATAACTTGGTTATACCCTTGAGAGGATGGGGGAATGAACCTTCCTTGGTCACTCACAAACATTCCCGGAGATGACATTTGATCGGGACACGGGGTATAGCTTACTGGAGGAGGCATCACATTGTAACTGGGCTGAGTAGGCTGGGCAGGTGAGGCGGATCCAATCTCATTGTGGCTATCTTCTGTGATCTCCTCATAAGAACCGTCCTCTCGACGAAGTACTACGATCCCTTTGGCTCTCATGGCCTCAACAAAGCGGTTATGAGCTTCTTCCTCACGGGCCTTGGCATTCTGAGCCAATAGACAGGCCTCACGCTCTTTGGTCAAAGCGGCTTCCAGATTCATCCTCAACTCTTCCGCAGACATCTCGCTCAAACTTGATAGACCCAAAGAGACCGAACCTCCGGCAGACTGAGCGGAAAACACATCTCCATTCCTGGCCATATCTGATTCTACGCTGACTGAAACTGCTTGAACTGCTTGAACACGAACCAAACGAGCTCCTGGGACAGATGAACGGGTCCAACTCACCGTAGCTGCATGGGTAGAGACGGGTTTATAAGGTATTGAAGGGAAATTTTGAGGAACGGGACAGACTCGCACAAACAATCTTATTCGTCTTCAAGTATAAATTAGTGTCTTAAATCCTAAGTACGGTTGGGAAAGGAGAAGTCTTTATTCATACTAACTATACCTCGGGGAAGCCTAGGGACTATAGACACCCCATTCTGAACACATCGGATCATATTTATACCACTCTAAGTCTCGCTTTGAGTCAAGAAGTAGAAATCCACCATTTCGTCATGTTTCGTTAAGTTTTGACTAACCATCGTTAGTTTAGGACTAAACTGCATACGAGATAACGAGGAAAGGACGGAATTGTCCACAGAAGCAATATCTTGCCACGAGATGGCGTGTCTCGCGCGAGATATCGTCCCTCTGCAGCATGCAGAAGACAGTTTTCTCATCGATTTCAACCTCTTTTCGGGATAAGATTTTATCCATCCGGCCAACCAATTGAGTTTGGAGTCTGGAAGCTTCTTGAAGTGTTTGATCTCATCTTCAACACTTCTCCAACCCCTATAAATACTTGGTGACTTCCAAGGATCGAAGGACGGAATTTTGACACAACACACACATATTTTGTTGGTTTCTTTCCCTGAAAGAATCCTGCAAAATCACCTTAAAAATCACCTCAAAGTTTGTTTGTCAACCTTGTTGATAAACAAACATCAAGATCCAAGTCAAGGACTGAGGCGAAGCTCTGTCCGTATCGAGATTCGATTCTAAACTTGAGTCGAAACTCTGCCCAAATCACCTCACGCAAGGTACCCCCTAAAACCCTTTCTAATTGATTATTAGAGTGGTATAAATCTATTGAATCTAGGATCGGCCTAGAGCCTCTCCAAATCATGGGGACGGTCTCGAAGCAATCGATCCTACATTCCGTTTAACCCTGTTAAATGGATCTTTATTTGTTATATTTGAAATCGTCTTATTTTCTCTGAAAACCTTTCTTTTCTTTAGCAAGACCAATCTCCGGATTGGGTGGAATGGATGCCCCTTGACCTACCCATTCCATAACCTAAGCCCCGAACCCAATCTCTTTTTAAAAAAAATGGTTTTTCTATGTTTTCCAAACGAATAATATAGGTGGCGACTCGAAATCGAATCCCGACGCTCACAGTGGCGACTCCGCTGGGGACTTGAAATTAAGAGGCCTAAACTTGCGTCAAAATTAAAAGAGAGGTTTTCAAAGAAAATTATTGCAAATTCAATTTTTCTGCTCTCAGATGAGGCATATCTCGCACGAGATATCATATCTCGCGCGAGATATCGCCTCGGCAATCTGGTTGTTTTCTGGTTTCTCCCGTTCATCTCATAGTTCAAGACGAGAGCCGAACACGCAAGGGGGATCCCAGAATTCATTATCTGCAGAGTTCCCGCATCTTAAGGCCTCCCTTAAGATGTAGAACTCGAATCTTCATTTCATTTAAATAATTGATTATTATTTATAAACTGCGTGTGATTGGGTTTTATTTAATTAAAGTCCGGTCCATTGGGGATTCGGGAGTTGTAAATTAATTTATTTATCTCTCTCTCTCTCTCTTTATGTGGAACTATGACGGCCTGAGTCTTCCTAAATTGGGAGAAACGTAGGCAACCACTTGGTGCGGCCACTATCTATTTTCCTTTTGATTTTCAAAAAAAATCTCTATTTTTATCTATCACCTAGATTGACTATCACACACGCGCACTCATGATATATCTGTCATTGCACTACATACCCTATATAAACCCGGGACCCACACTAAGGACGGATGACGGTAACCACCTAGTCGCCGGTCTCTCCGAAGTTGGACCATCCCACTCCGCGTATTCAATCCACTTAGATTGTCATATCGCGGGGAGCCTAGCCTTCCAGCCCTGCTGTAAGTGCTCCAAATTGAGTTGTTAGTATTTTCGTTAGAAAATTAACGAAAGTCCTAACATCCCTAACATTTCTAACAATTCCTAACTTTTCTAACAAAGCAAGGATAAATTAGGGATTGCTATTTAGGGTTAAGCAAGGGAAAGAATATTTCAAAATGTAAAAACCCGAAATGGGTAAGCTGTAAAACACAGCTGATTGAATATTTTGAAAAATATTCCTCTTGTCCACAGCCTGCAGCAGCATTAAATGAACAGTGCACGCTGAAGTACATATCCGCGCGGATACTTTTGACATTTTCAGAGGCCTATAAATTGAGCCCCTCAGTCTCAGAAAAACAATGAACAATTCACTCACAGCAAGCACCTTGGCGAAAATACTAGAGAAAACAGTGGGAATTCCTTGAATTGCCACCTTTTTCTTTTGATTATTTTCCCAAATCACACTCACTAAACACTCTCAAATTCAAGTCTCAAACACAAATACAAAGAAGATAGGATACCACCATTGGTAAACCCTCCTTCTCCTTACCTTAAACCTCTCTCATCCATGCATGCATCTCACATTTCAAAGATGTAACTTGTTTGTTGTCCACCCCTTGCCCTAGATCCAAGAGGATCACCATGGAAGTTCATCTCCATGGATGATCTTCTACAAGGATCAACATTCCTTCCAAATTGTTTTTACTTACTTACAAACATTTTCTTAACCTAAAAATCAATTTTCATACATAAAATCTTGATTTCAAGTTAAATCTCCCCTTCCCAAGCAAATGAAGTGCTTTAAGTCCTTATGTACCCTAAGGATGGCTTGATATAGTAGATCACCACTAAACAAGTCTAGTAATCACTAATCAAAGCCTAAGGAAATGGGGACAAAGCATGGATGCAAACCCCCTTTAAAATCACATTTTCCTTCTTGAAAATGTTGCTGTCCAGTAGCCTTTCTCTAAGACCTCTGTCCATTGTCTAATTTTTTAGACACAGAAAAACTTGGAATTTGGTGTTGACTACAAAATACTTTTTGTAGCCAACATCCATAGAATTCCAGACATATTTTTACTTTATTTGTTTGCGTGATTATAACTCCCTTTTTCAAATTATTTTCTAAAAGTCAGTTTAGCAGTCTCTGGAAATCCAGATTTCACATCTGAGGTTTCCAGAAGGTTTTGGTCCCTCAAATCATCTCCAATCATTAAAATATATTTCAGTAACCTTATTTAAGATGTTTTGAACAACTTTCATTCTCTGACTTTCCTCAGATTCTGAATTTTTAAAGCTCTTAAATCCATTTCAAAATCAAGAGTCCACTGCCTTTTTCATTCTGGCCGAATTGATTTTCAACTTCAAGGAGTCTTTTGAGTACCAAAACTCAACGCTAAAATCATACCAAAAATCATGAGACTTGTTTAATGTCTTACAAAGAGTTCTCAATTTTTAGTTTTCTCATTTTGCATTTATTTAAAACAAAACACACATACACACACACAAATGGTTTCAAATTAGGAAGACTCGTTTTACGAGGCATTCCGGGTGAACCCTAACGTTCTTCCCGGAGTGTAACGTGACCTCCGAACCCAAATCTCTAATCTCGGGCATTTTTCAAATTTTTGGCCCTTAAAATAAAAATGGCGTGGCGACTCCGTTTTGTTGATTTTCAAAAAAAGAAAAATCGTGGTGGCATCATCACAGTGGCGACTCTGCTGGGGAGTAAAAATGAGCTTTATCTTTTTCAAAAAAAAAATCTTTTTCAAAAAAAAAAAAAGAAAAGCTTTTGTGGGTCAAACTTCCGTCCCGGCATTTGAAACCATTTGTATTGTGTGTGTGTGTTTGTTTTGCACATTTTGTGTTGTTTTGACCGTCCCGAAAAAGTCAAAATCTTGACTGTCGAAATTATTTTCTTAACTGTTTGAATTTTGTGCCTATGTGCTTATGTGTTTATTTGCTTTCAAAAAAAAATTCAAAAAAAAATTCAAAAAAAAAATTTCAAAAAAAAAAGGATTTTCAAAAAAAAAAAATCATTTTCAAATTTTTTGCATGCATCATCCTCTTTAAGACACATGTGAAAATTTCTATTTTACTCAGAAAAAGAAGATAGACTGCTTGCACACTACGCGCACTTGGCCTTACACTGCACACTACGTCACCCGGGGAAATCCCAGTAGCAGCCCGTTTGGCCTTATTACGCCTCTCGGTGCGAGCACAGGACTACCCAAACATCCCTTGGAGCCTCGTGTCGACCATGCACTTGTCCGTGACACACTTTGTCCGAGACCCGGTTGGTTTTTAGTCTGGTCCGTGTCATGCCCGGTCTGTGTATACACCTTTCCTTTCAAGCCTTAGTCGGCATACCAAGTCAATATCTTTCGGGGACCCTAATCAGTCGAAGTCATGCCAGTTTTCCGCCGCAAACTTTGACCAGATATTGACTGGCGCCTTGACTCTGACTGGCACAACTTATGCACCGACTCCCGGCATGACACTGAGTCATCAAGGATTAATGATTATTCCATGTCTAATTACGGCCTAACCAACGACGGGTCAAGATCAATTATGGACGTTCATCAGTCCGAGCCATGCCGACTTTTTGTCGAGCCCTCCGGACATGATCTTGACCTTTGACGTCAGCTTTTTTCGTAATTTACATTGAATGCTCGTTAAGACTAGATTACCCGCCAGACTTTAGGATCGTTTTTCTTTTCGGTCGGTGGGACCTGCTTGCCCTACGGAACCCTTGTTCGAGGTTACAGGTTGAGGATCCGCAGGCGTAGTGATGGGGCCCACTGATCCAGGAATCAGAGTAGTTTGCGAAAAAGAAGAGCAATCTTTTCCAACCGCTTAGGTTTAATAAAATACGTTGTAAGTAAACTGGAACAAATAACTGCATGTTGTATGAGCCCTAAGCCCAAACACATACCCTCCCTCACTCCCAAATATCTGAACCCTCGTGTCTTTCCCCCCGCAGCTCCTCACAAAGCTTGGTTTCGGGAGCCGGGTCACCGTTTGATCATTTGGGAAGAGTCAAGCGCATCGTCAGCTTCACCATTTGTTCCGACTCCGGGTTTCAGAATGTCTGCATCAGCAGGTAACGATGGGGACAGCATCACTCCGCCTCCCAGGACCCCTCAAACAGAACAGCAGTGGAATCAGTTAGCAGAACATATGAGATTGCGACAGGAAGCTCAAATTAATAGCCTTATGGAAGCCATCAGGAGCCATAGTTTGGCTGTCAGTCTCAATCCCGATGACACTTTTACCATAAAGAATGAAGAAAGTCCTACTCCCACTCTCAGTCGTCCCGGGATACCACCCTCGGCTTCCTATGCCACCACCGCAGGAACTCCCGCCCGTCGACTTACGGGTCAGCTAGCTCCCAAACAGAAGTTCAAAGCTCCACCATCCCAACAGCAGTCAAGCATGGATCAGTTCGGTATGCCTCAGCAACCGTCGGGCGTCCCCCCTCAAGATGATACCGGTCCTGCAAACATCAGTAGAAAGAATGAAGATTGGGGAACAACGGAGGAAATGTGGTTAGCCATCAGGGCTCTCGAGGAACGCCAGAATAAACAGCAGGCCTGGATCGAAGAAGCCACACGTCATTTCGGAACATTGGCAATCCCCCAACTGACTGAGGCTCCCCTAAAGGACAAATATGTGCCTGTTTTCCCGGATCCTAATGCCTCTCATTACTCGGCAGAATCCAACCATTTGCTTCCTGGTGAGCCCCACAGTAAATCTCCCCAGACTGGTTCAGCTCAGAGTCATTCTAGCACAGCTCAACCCGAGGTCCCAAATCCACCACCAGTTGCCGAACACATTTGGTGGGATATCTGTGACTGCCCCGATTGCCTCGAAAGGGACTATCAAGATTGGATAAGCGAGGACCGCCCACCTAAGAAGAAGAAAGCTTCCTCCCAAGAGAAATTGAAAGAAAGGTTCGAAGCCGGTGATACCAGTGTGGGTACACTCAAAGAGCCATCCGTAAGGTTCGATTACTATGTACTCTACTCCAGCCAGTCCTCCCTTCTTCCAGGTCATGCCGCTCTAGAACAAACAGGGGTTAGAAGGCCGAAAAGTCCTGCTGACAACAGAGTTCAGACTTTGGGACACAAGAGTACTTCAGATCTGGGTAATTTCACTGCCAGCCAGAAGCCTAATCCCCGGCGGGATCAGCCAAGGTTCAATTTGTCCAGCTTCCGAGCACGTACCAGCAAATAAAGATCAAAGCCAGCTTGGCACTCGCACTCAATCAATGTGCTGGCCAAGGGTGGCAACCGCCACAAACAGCCTCAACACAACCTTGAGGCCTCAGCAAAAGCTTTACCTCGCAAGAGAAAGATAGGAAACGGATGGCTTGATGACTCTCCTTCTCCGGATAGAGACCAAATCTATGATCCCCTGATATATGGTAGTATGATCACCTTCTGCGACGAAGACCTGCCAAGAGACGCCTCTGGGCACAATGAAGCCCTGTACATCACTCTCCGGCTCAACACCATATCACTCCCCGGGGTATTGGTGGACAACGGATCAGCCTTTAACGTCCTTCCCCTCAGCATGATGCGGGCCCTACGCATCAATGAAAGGCACATGATCCCATCTACCCAGACCGTCAAGGCCTACGACGGCACGTCTCATCCTATCCTGGGGACGGTGACTTTGGAGCTCTGGTTCGAGACCCAAATGGTGCCAGCAAAATTCCATGTAATGGATATTCAGTCTGAATTCACAGCTCTGCTGGGACGCCCTTGGCTACATCACATGAAAGCCATAGCTTCCACTCTCCATCAATGCGTCAAGTTCAATAACCGTCAGGGAGACCTTGAAGTCATTCGAGGGGACAGTTTCCTCATAAGGAACGAAGCCGAGACAAGATCAGCGTGCCCGCGGCCGAGATCGGGGCTACCTCCTTCAAATCAACCAAGGGGCTATCGGGGCAAGTCTCATCGAATCCCTCGTAGTCTAGTGATGCTAACTATGTCGGCGTACTCGAACGAGTGCGGACCACAGCGATCCGATACATCGAGTTCAATTGCCGTTTCCAACACTTGGGGGCAGACTGGAAAGAAACGTTGAGCATCGCCATGATGCAGGCACATAAACCCCCAGTCTCCAATCAAAGATTTATCAGCATTCTTCAAGTCAACTCTTTGGCCCAGCCATGCAAGGAAATCTTTGTGATAAAAGTCAACGAGCACCGTCATACTCGTATTGAATGCATGACAGTTGTGTGGGATGTCTTACAAGAGGAATTACCCACCAAACCCTTCCTCTCGAGTATGGGGCATGAGGTTTTCTTAGCAGCTCCAGCAGCACAGCAAGGTTCAAGACGCCCTTATGTCTGGATTGAGCAATCAAACGACAATGAATCAGAACTCTCCGGGGGGAGGACGCGGCGTATCCTCAAGCAGATCCTTACATTCATAGGCTCAGTTTTGAGGATGGTACCAGTTCCGATGATGTCACCTACGATGAGGAAGTTATCAAGCTTGCCACTGTGATCCCCACTGCCCAAGAAGACCCGAAGCTTGAGTTTGAGCTGACCATGCCGAAAGCCAAAGTTACAGAATTTCCTTCAGATGATTGGGACGGTCCCGTTATGCAACAAGTATTCGGGGAAGAGGTCCAGGTGCCAGATCTGATCGACTTCGGTTCAGTCAAAGAGATGATAGCAATGATCGAGGAAGGAGTATAGGAACAATGCAACTCCCGAGTCATGAGGCCCCTGACAGCGATGCCACTGAAGAATTGGGAAATCCTCTCGGGTCCGGCCGCAACCAAGGAGGAAATGATCACCAAACTTGGATTGGACCCCCGTCCCCTTGTGTCAACCTATGTAAAGTCCTCCGAGTCTCTCATTATTGAGTTCGAGTCTCTCGAGTCGTCCGATGGCCTTACGCCTGAAGACTACGAAGTTGTAGCCAATGCTGTATTCCCCTTTGTTCTTAATGAAATGACGGACCTTTTCTGAGTATCCCCTGATTGCCACTCTAACTAATGATAAATTAACTAATAACCTAAAAACAGTTAATAATGATTCATTAGAATCAGACACATTACACGAACAATATATCAAAGAAATCTTTAAGCAGGTTGTTCGGAAAGAGGAAAATCGAGCCCAAGCTGCCGAAGAGGTTTTGACAAGTGTGAATTTGGGAACTGCAGAAGAGCCTAAAGAGACGCAGATTGGTAGTTTCTTTGAAGGGACCGAAAAGGATACCTTGATTGAGCTGCTAAGAGAATTTATGGATGTGTTTGCATGGTCCTATAAGGATATGCCAGGCCTCGACCCTTCCATAGTTGAACATCGGATACCGCTCGACCCTAAGTCAAGCCGCAAAGCAAAAGTTGAGAAGAATTAAACCCGAATGGTCTCTACAGGTGAAGGAGGAGATTGAAAAAATGCTCAGAGCAGGGTTCATCAGGGTAATTGAATATCCGACATGGCTTTCCAACATAGTGACAATGACCAAGGCCAACGGGAAGATCCGATGCTGCGTGGACTTCAGAGATCTGAACAAGGCTAGTCCAAAAGATGATTTCCCCTTGCCAAATATTGACATGCTAGTGGATACCACGGCCAACTATGAGGTCAAGTCCTTCGTTGACGGCTTTGCCGGCTACAACCAAAGCAAGATGGCAAAGGAAGACCAAGCCAAGACAGCCTTCACCACCCCTTGGGGCACGTACTACTACACTATTATGCCATTCGGACTGAAGAATGCCGGGGCTACTTATCAGAGGGCAGTCATAGCTTTGTTCCATGACATGAACCACAAAGAAATCGAGGTCTATGTGGACGATATGATAGTACATTCCAGAGGATCCAATGGCCAACACTTCGTTGATTTGAGAAAATTCTTCGGCCGCCTCCGAGACCACAGTATGAGGCTTAATCCGGCCAAATGCACCTTCGGTGTAAGACGAGGCAAGGTGCTAGGATATATGGTGACGGAACGGGGAATTGAAGTGGATCCCCAGAAGATCAAGGCCATAGTCGAAATGAAGTCACCTCGGACGCTGACAGAAGTAAAATCCTTCATGGGAAGACTGCAATACATAAGCCGCTTTGTAAATCAGCTGACCTCGATCTGCGAGCCGATCTTCAAGTTGATGAAGAAAAGTGTCTGCACAGAATGGACCCCAGAATGCCAGCTCGCTTTTGAGAAGATCAAGGCATACCTTGTGAATCCACCGATCCTTTGCCCGCCACATCAGCAAAAGCCATTATTGCTATATCTGACTGTCACGGATACAGCAATTGGGGCTATGCTAGCTCAAGAGAAGAAAGATTCTGAGGTCGAAAATGCCATCTATTTCGTGAGCAGAAAGCTTCAAGGAAGCGAACTCAATTACTCTGCTTGTGAAAAGACTTGCGCAGGCCTGGTCTGGGTACTGAGAAAGTTGAAACACTACATGCAGTCTCACCCGATACATCTGGTCTCAAAATTGGACCCCATCAAATATTTGTTCGACAAACCTTCCATCTCCATGAGGTTGGCAAAATGGTCGTTCTTTGTGGCCGAATACGACATCACTTATGTGACAAGAAAATCTGTGAAAGGGCGGGTAATGGCAGAGCAGTTGGCCGACTTCCCAAGTAATGAGTCCCGAGGAACTGAGCCCCAATTCCCCGATGACAGAATCTTTGCTCTAGAAGGAGAAAATCGTTGGCAGCTCTTCTTTGACGGGGCATCAAACAAAAGAGGAAATGGGATAGGAATACTTCTGGTCGATCCTATTGACGAACACACTCCCATAGCAGTAAAGTTGAATTTCGAGGTTACCAACAATGCCGCTGAATATGAAGCTTGCATAGCCGGGTTGGAGGCCGCTCTTGAAAGAAATATCAAAGAATTGGAAGTGTACGGTGACTCCTTCCTCATCATCAACCAGGTGTCTAACAAATGGAAGACCATGGATCCAGGTCTGCAAAAGTATCACACTTACATGGAAGAGCTAGTGACCCAGTTCAAGGAGATCAGCTTTCATTACTTGCCCAGGGATCGCAACAGATTCGCAGACGCTCTGGCAACACTAGCCTCTCTCGTCGAAATACCCGAGGGAAAGTCTGTCAAGCCATTCCGAGTCGGGAGAAGAGAAAACCCCGCTTATTGCTTTGAAATCGAGACGGAGGCCGAGCTGACCAATGATCCCTGGTATACCCAGATCTATCAGTACTTGAAGAACGGTGAAGCCTTTTTCAAAAATGAAGATGGGGAATATAAAGAAGGAATCAAGGCAAAAAGCCTCTCGGCCCTAAAGCGACTCGCCTCCCACTATGTTATTTTGGGAGATATGCTGTACAAAAAGCGTTATCAAGGCCCCCTCCTGCGATGTATTGGCAAACAAGAGGCTACGGAACTCATGAAAGAAATACATGGTGGTACCTGCGGCCCCCACATGAATGCTCGGGCTCTAATGCAAGTCATACCGAGAATCGGGTACTTTTGGATCTCCATAGAAACCGATTGCATCCAGTTCGTCAGAAGCTGCGACAGATGCCAGCGGTACTCGAATCTCAATCACTTGCCTCCTCACGAGTTATACTGCATGACAACCCCTTGGCCTTTCGTCACTTGGGGAATTGATGTCATAGGCAAAATCACACCATCAGCAAAGAACGGCCACGAGTTCGTCCTGGTAGCAGTGGATTATTTCACCAAATGGGTCGAGGCCAAATCCTACAAAGTCCTCAATTCAAAGAAAGTAGCCCTCTTCATCAAAGAGAACATCATATGCAGATACGGGTTGCCGGCCAAAATCATCTCAGATAACGGATCCCACTTTGAAGGGGAATGCGACAGGCTGCTGGCAGAATTTAGAATAACCCGTCACAAGTCATCTCCCTACAGGCCCCAAACTAACGGAGCCGTTGAAGCAGCAAACAAGACCTTGGAAAACATCATCCGAAAAATGGCCGTCCGAGGCGTAGATTGGCCCGACAAGCCGCACCTTGCTCTCGGGGATACAACATCCGTCGAACGGCAACCGGAAACACCGTTTGCTCTTACCTACGGAATGGAAGCCGTACTCCCAATCGAGCTAGAAATCCCTCACTCCGGCACCGTTAGAAAGTCAGATCAACGAGGTCGAATGGCTCCAGAGTTGCAATGATGAATTGGCCCTGCTAGATGAACGCCGATTGAGAGCCATGGAACATATCCGAGCTTACCAAGGAAGAATGGCCAGAGCCTTCGATAAGAAAGTAAAACATCGGGAGATCAGTGAAGGTGACCTCGTTTTGAAAGAGAAGCCCCCACCCGCATCAACCCGCTTGGTAAATGGGAGCCTGTCTGGGTCGGGCCATATGTTGTTCGAAGATCTTCTCCTGAGGGGCCATGCAACTTGCGCCTCGACGAAAATCCTTTGTACACCCAGTGAATGGCGATAAGCCGCAGATACTACGCATAAAACACCGAGTCAAAAAAACAAAAAAAACCAACAAAAAAAAAATTTTAAAAAAGTGCTAAAAGAGTAATACCCAACTAGGTTGAAAATCCGAAAAGGGCGGCCTAGGTAAAAAACAGGGTTGCACAAAAAAAAACAAAAACAAAAAAAAACACAAAAAAAAAACAAAAAAAACAAAAAAAAGGAGTGCTAAAAGAGTAATACCCAACTAGGTTGAAAACCCGAAAAGGGTGGCCTAGGTAAAAAACAGGTTGCACCAAAAAAAAAACAAACTACAAAAAAAAAAAAAAAACAAATTAATCGGGTCGAACTACAGAGACCTGACCCCTTTAGTCCAAGGGAACGTAGGCAGCCGGAAACGGTTCGGTCTAAAACACAAATAAAAGTCATGCTTTATTATCAATACATTGATCAAGCCATGAAGGCGTTTCGAAAAACTCTAAAGCAATTCACATATTCATTACAGTTAAAAACTTTTTGATGAGTCTAAGCTCGGTTCACTCCTACAACTTACAACCTGCTAAAAGAAACTAAGATACATAATAACTAATGTGTCTGCTACGACAAGAAAGGGATACTCGGAAACCTTAAGGTCACTCCAAGCCACTCGTACTGGCTTCTCCCCTCTTCTTCCCTCCTCTTCGGGTCTTCTTCCGCTGCACGGGAAAAATGTCAGTCTTCCTCCTACCAAGCTCTGGTGTAGGGACAGGATCTATCAAACCCGCGTCTGTCAGGGCCCTAGTAGCCCTAGCCTCGTCTCTCATCTCCTGCAGTCGAGCCGGTAACATAGGAATCCGCCCTTCCCGTCTCTTGACATAAGACTCGTAGTCAGTCACGGCATCCCCGCTCCTATCATGAGGGTTGGCCCTCGCCTCAGCCCTCCTCCTCTCAGAAACTGTCATATCTTCCGCCCCAACAATGGCCTCACGCCGTCTCAAAATAGCCACCCGAGTCTCCCCCAAATGCCTCTTGTACCAATCCAAGTACCAAGTGGTCAGAAACACCTGCCCCGGACGCCTGAGGATTACCCTAGGAGGAAAGACGTCATACCTCCATGCTCGGGAAAGAAATGGGAACACTGAAGGATCATCCATCGAAGCAGAAGCCACCACCCTGGTAGCTATATCCTCAAAATCCTCCAAAGGAGTCTGCTCCAAGCCAAACTGCCGCCGAACCAGAGCGGGAATATAAAACCGGATCGAGAAAGCCCCTAAGCACAACCACATGAGACCCATCCTGAAGCACTCTCCGAGTCTCTTCCCGCCAATGAGGTACCAACCATCTGATATCCGCAGTCTGGCGACAAGCTATCCAATACTCCCATGAGCCCTGATCATCAAGATCCACATTAACCCCTCTCCTGGCAAAGGTCCAAGGTTTGACTGCATCAGAAGTTTCGCGAAGAACCCCCAAGCGCTCCATCAGCCATATAGTCAAAAGAAACGGGTTGCCCCCGTGCATATACCGCATCCCGGTAGCCAACCTGTCAAGAGCATGAAGGGTCTCTCCCAGGATCAAGGGCACAACATCCCGGCCCAAACGGTGTCAGACAACCACATCCAAAGAAAGCCCGATGACAAATCCCAAAAGAGTAAACCATGAACAAGGTACCAAACATGCAGAGTGCAAAAGCATCCCAATAGGCATCATCAATCAAGCCTAAACCCCTAAATCTATCAGGAAGACCAGAAATGTCAAAATGATCGGGACCATAGATCATACCTTGTGCTTCCTCCGGAGAAAGATGAAAAAGGTTGCATAACTTGTCAACAAAAGAGGCTCCTCCGGGCAAAGGAATCGCAATCTCCTCCACCTCGGGACCACCAAGCAAAGCCCGGAATTCTTCAACAGTCGGGACCACCTCATTGTAAAAGAAGCAAAAGATATGCCTTCTAGTATCCCAAAATGAAGAAGAAGCCCTCAAGAGATCATAGTCCGGAACCAATTCTTTGAGAGACCACAAGCATTTTATCTTGTACCTTTCTTCAAAAAATGATCTTCTCTCGTACATAATCTCCCTACACCACTCCTTGAACTTTTCAAAGAACAACATTTGCCTTTCTTTGGACAATTTTGGAGAATTTTTGGTCATTTCCATGGCTTTTCTCTCTTCTCTCCCGAAATTCCAGTAAGTTTGAACTGGAGAAGATGGAGTTTCAATGATATTTATGGTCCAAACCAGATCCAACCACCGAAATAAATGAAACCTCGTCAGATTCGACCCGTCCGCGCGGACATGATTGTCACCACTGAAAAAAATCTGCAGCAGCTTAAACCGCCGCACTACTGAGGAATATTTCGTCCCAAACGCCGAAACCTGTGCAAAGCCTGTCCAAACAGTTCATATACCAAACATCCACACCCTTGCCAAAAAACCGGGCTCATGCAACATACACATGCATAATAAAAAAAAAAAGTAGGTAACAGTAATCCTAGATCATTACATTCCAAAAAAAAAAAAAAAAAAGAGTGTGCATGAAAAATAAACTGTATCTGTCAAGATAGGTACAATCTCAGAATCAACCAAAAATCATCGGTCAGAATCCTCAGTGGCTGGCGCTTTCCCCCGGTCCCTTTTGCGACTCGGGCCCGCCTCCTCAGTAGTCATGAATATCTCGGGCCCGGGATCGTCATCCTCGTCTCTGCAGAGAGGCTCGCCTGGATCAACCGGCACGCCCCGATAAGGCAAGCCGAGATCCGCAAAGAAATCATATCCGAACGTGAACGCATCGGATCCCTGGCCATGCGAAGATGATCCACCGTGGCGCCAAACATGTCCCTGTCCATGCAAATCCCCGAGAATGACGTGGTCCGAGGCGCTCCATACCGGGATCTATGAGAGGAGAAAGAGGAGTCTCGGTAGAATGCTCGGAAGGAATAGGGAAGTCTCCCGCTCTACGGGCGCCGGCCGTGCTCGTCTCGCTCGCCCCGAGCAAATTTCCACGTGTAACCATCCTCCTAAGGAACCTCTTGGCCCCAATCACCTGCTTCGTCAGCTTCTCCACAACCACTGCCGGGAACTGCACGGAAACAAAAGCGTCAGAAATGATTTGATGCGAAAGAAAAGAAGAAGAGACAGAAGCAGTAACAAGCTGTACCTTCATATCCGGACGAGGCCGAAAAGCTCGTGGGACCCGCTCAGGATAGGGATCTCGCACTCTCAACCCAACCCCATCCCGACATATGAAAAGTCCGATCGAGGGTACCGCACAACCTCCTCCCCTCTCTCTCTAGCACCTCCGAGGCGTCCTCGCCTCTCCTCAAGATAAATCGCGAATAATCCTCGCTCGCCACAAACCTCGAGAAGTGCACGCCACCTCGATAGTCACCCCAGGTCTCCGAGCTCTCAGTCGGATGCATCATGTCAGTAGGAGGCTCCATCGGTGCCATCAAAGGCGCACCCTCGCCATGTTGGCGCGTCACGCTCTCCCCCAAGTAATATGCATCACAGGTCAAACCCCTCAAAATCCTCCGCTCCACAGTCCACCTCTCCGCACCCTTCAGCTGCTCCACCTCGAAGCGGCCCCAGGGGTAGAACCTCATCCCCTCATCCGTCTCAGTTCTCACCAAAGGCAGGCAATCCTTGTACTTGAGGTTCGTGCGCCCCCTGGAACCTATATTCTCCCGAGCATGCTTGGTCCAGGAAAGCATAGCCGAATATGCCCCGATGTGCTCTGTCGGCTGCCGCCACATCGTGACATGAAAGAACTCCAGAGCCCATACCTGCGAAAGGTAAAGATCACATCAATTAAGTGCGAAAAGAAACGATGCGTGCTTAAGGAAAAGAAAAAGCGTAAGCTTATACCTCCGTAGGGAACTCAAAACATGTGAGGGAACTCACAGCCTTCCGCCGTACTGTCTAGAGCAAAGTATAGCTCGCCACCCGGCCTCCCCCAAGCTACCTCTCCACCCATCTCCACATCGCCCAACGTCGGCAGCAGGCAAATACCGCCGTCCCCTCGGCGTGTCCAAAAAGTGTGCTCGAAAAAGCGAACCACGTAAAAGCCCTAGCAATCCGCACACAGCCCACTCTCTCATCCCGGCCTCATAATTCTCAATGCTCTCCACGATCTTCCCGTGGACCACAGCATACTCCATCCCCATCCCCTTTTTGGGAATGGGGGTAAAGCCTAGAAGATCCTGTAGCTCCCGGTCACTGTACCCATCTCGCCACTCAATGCTGCGTCCTTTAAAGGACAGGCCTGTGATCGCAGCATAATCAGAAGGTGTGACCGTAGCCTCGCCCCAGAAGAAATGGAATGTGTGGGTCACGTCCCACCAGTGCTGTGCCAAAGCAAAAATCAGGCCCTTACTCTTGGGGAACTTGAGCAACCCCCTCGGACACTCGATGAACTCATACAACCCGGTCTCAATGACGATCCGCTCTCGACTCATTAAACCTCCTCTGCCCAAGACTGGAAGCCGATCCCACAGGCCGATCACAGCCTCCACTGATCCCCGAGTCTTCAGCTTATTCAGCTGCTCCGTCACAAAACGATCTCCACCCTGCAATTGAAATAAAAACAAAAAATGTCAAAAAAAAAAAAGAGAAGAAGAGAAAAATTGCATTTGTATTTAAAAGCATACATATGCATCATAGACATAAAGTTTTGAAAAAATTCGGCAGCATAACGACGTATAATGGACCCAGCCCCATTTTTCTCGTACAAAAGAAGAGATTTTTGAGCAATCACCATTCATCATCCATTCATGCATAAAAAGACATTGAGTCAACGGAAGCTAAACTCCGTCCCATTTTTCATAAAATAGCATACGTAAAAAAATTCCACATTCATACATTCAAGCAACTAAGCAAAATCCGTCCCATTTTTCACAAAAAATCATATTTTCACAAAAAACATGCACGCATGCATTCATATCATTCATGGAAGCATCATATCATTGCAAAAATCCTACAAGCAACAAAAAAAAGAGGTCAGTCCCGGATTCGGGCAAATTCTCGTCATCAAAAAAAAAATGTGGCAAATCGCCCATACCTTTTTCAAATAAAATGCATATTTGGGTTACCCATATACTCATTACAACATGCAAATCATCAAAGTCCAATTTCAATGCCAAGAACCACAATTTTCGGATTAAAAAAAAATCACAAAAAATCAATTTCAAATGAAAATCGACAAAGAATATGGAGAGATTCGAAGTATACCGTGCGAAGACTCGGATCAGTGGACCAATGTTGCCACGCATCGGGATATGGCTCCTCCGCAATCGATTGCGAAAGTGAGTAATGCCTCCTCATCCTCACAAGCTCTAATCGCCTCTCCGCGATCGGGCCGCGTCCTTGGCCTTGAATGGCAACTCCCCCGTGTTCCATTGCTCGAAAAATCAAAGAAAATGGAAGAATTTCGAAGCTTTTTGGGCCAAAAATGGCTTCTCTCTCGATTTTCTCTCTCTTCTCTCGTAAAAACTGGAAAAATGGTGAGGAAGAAGGAGAAGGGCGGCGGCCCTCTTTTCAAAACCTGTCTGGACTTTGTTCTAATCCGCGCGGATGGAATTGAAGGATCAAAAAGACTGTTTTGCCCTCTAAAATTCCAGGACTCTGCAGTTTAGTCCCAAACTTAACAGGGATAACCAAAGTTAACCAAAGTTAACCCCCTTTTTCAAAAGAACTTCCCGGCAGTAAAACGTAAGCCCGATTTCTCCAGAGAAAGATAACGGAATCCCGTTTCTTTCATCAATTTCATCAACGGCAGTAAAACGTAAGTCCGATTTCATCAACGAAAGTTAATGGAATCTCGTTTCTTTCCTCATTATCATCAACGGCAGTAAAACGTAAGTTCGATTTCTCCAACGAAAGTTAACGGAATCCCGTTTCTTTCCTCATTATCATCAACGGCAGTAAAACGTAAGTCCGATTTCATCAACGAAAGTTAACGAAATCCCGTTTCTTTCCTCAATTTCATCCCCGGCAGTAAAACGTAAGTCCGATTTCATCAACGAAAGTTAACGGAATCCCGTTTCTTTCCTCAATTTCATCCCCGGCAGTAAAACGTAAGTCCGATTTCATCAACGAAAGTTAACGGAATCCCGTTTCTTTCCTCAATTTCATCAACGGCAGTAACACGTAAGTTCGATTTCATGAACGAAAGATAACGGAATCCCGTTTCTTTCCTCATTATCATCAACGGCAGTAAAACGTAAGTCCGATTTCTCCAACGAAAGCTAACGGAAGCCCGTTCCCAGCAGCTTTCGAACTACGATTGGCTTGATTCCTCTTAAGGATACGTAGGTAGCCTACCATAGGTCCAGCCACTCGACCAAAACGGTCATCCCCTTCCCTAAGCAAAGAACGTAAGACCGGCCCCTTCAAATGAAGTCCACCAAAGGACCATCAATCCCAAATCTTTAAGGTTCGAGGCACCTAAAACGCCATCATCAAGGTTCGAGGCACCTAAAACGACATCATCAAGGTTCGAGGCACCTAAAACGCCATCATCAAGGTTCGAGGTGCCTAAAACGCCATTATCAAGGTTCGAGGCACCTAAAATGCCATCATCAAGGTTCGAGGCACCTAAAACGCCATCTTCAAGGTCTGAGGCACCTAAAACGCCATCATTAACGGGTTGACGCCTCAAAATAGTCATTCCAGGGTCAAAGACCCGAACTACGACTGGCTTGATTCCTCTTAAGGATACGTAGGTAGCCTATCATTAGGTTCAGCCATCAGACCAAAATGTTCATTCCTTTCCCCAACAGTGCGAATATACAACTCCAGCCATCAGACCAAAATGGTCATTCCTTTCCCCAGCAGTGCGGATATACAACTCTAGCCATCAGACCAAAATGGTCATTCCTTTCCCCAGTAGTGCGGATATACAACTCCAGCCATCAAACCAAAATGGTCATTCCTTTCCCCAGCAGTACGGATATACAACTCTAGCCATCAGACCAAAATGGTCACGTCCTATCCCCAGCAGAGTTTCTTTCAGCAATCGACTGCAGAACTCGCTCACCAGGTTGACACCCTAAAACAGTCACTCCAGGGTCAAAGACCCGAACTACGATCGGCTTGATTCCTCTTAAGGATACGTAGGTAGCCTATCACCAGGTCCAGCCACTTGACCACTTTGGTCACCCCTTTCCATTTTGTCAAATATGGAGCCTTACTCTTATCGACGACCCCGCTTCCTTCGAAAGCGCCGTCGTCGAGGGGCTACTGTAAGTGCTCCAATTTGAGTTGTTAGTATTTTCGTTAGAAAATTAACGAAAGTCCTTACATCCCTAACATTTCTAACAATTCCTAACTTTTCTAACAAAGCAAGGGTAAATTAGGGATTGCTATTTAGGGTTAAGCAAGGGAAAGAATATTACAAAATGTAAAAACCCGAAATGGGTAAGCTGTAAAACACAGCTGTTAGAATATTTTGAAAAATATTCCTCTTGTCCAAAGCCTGCAACAGCATTAAATGAACAGTGCACGCTGAAGGACATATTCGCGCGGATACTTTTGACATTTTCAGAGGCCTATAAATTGAGCCCCTCAGTCTCAGAAAAACAATGAACAATTCACTCACAGCAAGCACCTTGGCGAAAATACTAGAGAAAACAGTGGGAATTCCTTGAATTGCCACCTTTTTCTTTTGATTATTTTCCCAAATCACACTCACTAAACACTCTCAAATTCAAGTCTCAAACACAAATACAAAAAAGATAGGATACCACCATTGGTAAACCCTCCTTCTCCTTACCTTAAACCTCTCTCATCCATGCATGCATCTCACATTTCAAAGATGTAACTTGTTTGTTGTCCACCCCTTGCCCTAGATCCAAGAGGATCACCATGGAAGTTCATCTCCATGGATGATCTTCTACAAGGATCAACATTCCTTCCAAATTGTTTTTACTTACTTACAAACATTTTCTTAACCTAAAAATCAATTTTCATACATAAAATCTTGATTTCAAGTTAAATCTCCCCTTCTCAAGCAAATGAAGTGCTTTAAGTCCTAATGTGCCCTAAGGATGGCTTGATATAGTAGATCACCACTAAACAAGTCTAGTGATCACTAATCAAAGCCTAAGGAAATGGGGACAAACCATGGATGCAAACCCCCTTTAAAATCACATTTTTCTTCTTGAGAATGTTGCTGTCCAGTAGCCTTTCTCTAAGACCTCTGTCCATTGTCTAATTTTTTGGACACATAAAAACTTGGAATTTGGAGTTGACTACAAAATACTTTTTGTAGCCAACATCAATAGGATTCCAGACATATTTTTACTTTATTTTTTGCATGAGTATAACTCCCGTTTTCAAATTATTTTCTAAAAGTCAGTTTAGCTGTCTCTGGAAATCCAGATTTCACATCTGAGGTTTCCAGAAGGTTTTGGTCCCTCAAATCATCTCCAATCATGAAAATATTTTTCAGTAACCTTATTTAAGATGTTTTGAACAACTTTCATTCTCTGACTTTCCTCAGATTCTGAAGTTTTAAAGCTTTTAAATCCATTTCAAAATCAAGTGTCCACTGCCTTTTTCATTCTGGCAGAATTGATTTTCAACTTCAAGGAGTCTTTTGAGTACCAAATCTCAACCCTAAAATCATACCAAAAATTATGAGACTTGTTTAATGTCTTATAAAGAGTTCTCAATTTTTAGTTTTCTCAGTTTGCATTTATTTTAAAACACACACACACACACACACAAATGGTTTCAAATTAGGAAGACTCGTTTTACGAGGCATTCCGGGTGAACCCTAACGTTCTTCCCGGAGTGTAACGTGACCTCCGAACCCAAATCTCTAATCTCGGGCATTTTTCAAAGTTTTGGCCCTTAAAATAAAAATGGCGTGGCGACTCCGTTTTGTTAATTTTCAAAAAAAGAAAAATCGCGGTGGCATCATCACACCTGCATCGCCACATTCTCATGTAGATTGTCTTTTTAGGATCACTCCGTGACTGGTCGGTTTTGACTCGGTGATCTTTTCTTGTTTTTTGACCAAAACAAAGCCATGTAAAATTGACAATAAAGAAGGACTCAGAAAAGTCCCTTCGAAAAAAGTGCTTCGGAAAAAGTCCCTTCGGAATGACCCTTTCGGATGTCCCTTTGAAAAAATATATATACATATAATCCTTCGAAAAACGATCTTACATGGCTTTGTTTTACAAAAATTGGATTGATTGCTTAGTCGTTAGGTTCTGATAAAGGCCTTAGAAACCCCTAAAAACGGATTTTCCGTTCCGACCAAAATTTAGGTCTAATAAAAATTGACTTTCCGTGTGATTATCTCGTGCGGGACTACATATCTCGCGCGGGATAATGCCTCTGTTTCTTTGGCCCGAGCTGAGCCATTTAAGCCTGCTTTCGACTCGTTGGGGCTAGATTTGATCCTGATATCGTCTCTGCATCTCTTCTGTCAGTTTTCCGAAGCTACTCAACTTCAAGACTCCCAACACAATGTCCGACATCGACAACATTCCGGGTAATGAAACCTTGTCCGAAAACAACCACAAACTTCTGGAAGAGGCCAATGATCGCCTAGAAGTGCAAGCTTCCCAAATCCACACTCTCGTGGAAGAAATTCAAGAGCTTAGGGCAGCACTAGCCAACAAAGAAAAGAAGAAGAAAAATGATTCTTCCTCTGGTGAAGAAGAGTCATACACCAAAAAGGCCAAGGGTCGCCGCCAAAGCAAAAACAAGAAAAAGAAGTACGAGTCTAGCTCGTCATCTTCCTCATCTGACAACGAAAGCTACACATCCAAGAAGGAAAGCAAAGGGAAAAGCAAGAACGAACCCCTTACCATGGCCATGTTAGAAAAGAAACTTGCATCCCTCGATGTGAGTAAGGGAGCCTCGCTCTCTATTGATTACGACACCCTTCGTCAATCCATGTCCAAGCTTCCCAGAAAGTACAAAACACCCGACATTGCAAAGTTCAATGGCACCACCTGTCCCAAATCACATTTGGAGACCTACTCTTGGGCCATGCTACCTATGGGTGTTGATGACAACCTGTTAGCCCAATGCTTTCCACAAACTCTCGATGGTACCGCTAGGGATTGGTATATGACCCTTCCACTCTCTACAAGACTCGACTGGCCACTCGCTAGTTGTACTTTCCAAAAGCAATATGAGGACAACTCCACTTATCGCACCACTAGAAGGGATCTTGAGCAAACCAAGCAGCTTCCGAACGAATCCTTCACAGATTTTGTCAAAAGGTGGAGAACCAAACTACTGAGATCGTTGATAGGCCCAGCCTAGACGAACAAATCTACATCCTCATACAATGCCTTAGGGAGGAGTATCAAGACAAGCTAGCCGGCAACTATTTTCCTAGCTTCGTCGAACTTCACAAGTCGGGCATACGATTAGATGACCTCATCAAACAGAAAAGGGAAGCCAAGAAAGAAAGTGGATTCCGTTACAACAAGAGCTCTTCTTCCTCTTCCAATCCCAAGGATACCTTTGTCAATGCCATTGTCTTCAATCATCCCGGAAATGGTAAGTACTCTGCGGTACCTCCACCACAAAAGAAGAAGGATAGACATTATGACAAGCTTGAAGGAATCACTCAAGAAGAACTCTTTGAGGTGCTTGTCAAGAACGGGAAAATCAAACCAAGAGAAGGTGGACCTCCAAAGAAAGATCTTCCTGCCAACCATGCTCATCATCTCTTCTGCAAGTACCACAACTTCACCGGTCACGACACCAACTCCTGCTTCCACTTGAAAGACGTCATTCAAGATTTGTTTGATGATAAAGAAATAGGATTACCTAATGTTGTTACTAATCCTTTGTCAAATAATGAGGTCAATCTGATAGAGATAGAAAGTAGCTTCGAGGACCCTACTCGTCTAGCCACAATTGTGGACGAGAGCCCTCTTGAATTTAATAAATCTTCTTTCTGTTATATGATGTCTTGGGAGGAAATCTTAGAACAAAAGGAAAAAGGGTCTAAAGCAGTCAATCTACTCACACGATCCGGTCGTGTGATCATCAACAAAGATCCAAGGGATGAAAATCCTCCTAAACAAGCCAAAGTCTCATCGCCAAGCGAACCAGAGGACCCTCTCTTAACTCAGTTAAAGAAGACACAAGCAAACATCTCAGTTTGGGATCTCATAGGAGCATCTAAAAAGCACCGTGAGATGTTGAAAAAGGAATTGGCTCAAATGACCATTTCCTCGAAATCAACACCCGAAGAGCTTACTCAAATGATTGGCCAAGTGCAATTTGGCAATATCATCACTTTCACTGACTTGGACCTACCGTCCTATAGGAACAATCATCAGGCCCTCTACATAACTGCTAAGGTGAATGGGTACCGAATGCCACGCATTTTGGTTGACAATGGTTCTACAATCAATGTCCTCCCAAAGAAAGCCTTATCATCCTTAGGCCTCACTCACAAAGACCTTAAGCCATCCGGGCATACTGTAAGGGGATACGACTGTACCGCTAGAACCGCTTTGGGATCAGTTGTGATACATGTAGAAATGGGGCAAGTCACAATGAGCATCGAATTTCAAGTCATCGACATTCCGGCATCCTTCAACCTGCTGCTTGGTCGCCCTTGGCTACACGACGTAGGGGGTGTGCCCTCCTCCCTGCACCAATGTATCAAGTTCAGACACAACAATACGATAGTCACCATACACGGAGAGATGGTTACTGCTAGCCCTATCCTCGAAGTACAACATAACACTTATGATTTCCTGTTCAGCGGCTTTGAGATCGAGAAAGAAAGCCTTTGTGAATGTCATAGAAACTTGCAACGAAAATGATTACTCCAAGGCATCTTGGTTTTTGGAAGCCTTCTGTGCGGAGAATGATGCAAGCAAAGGATAATTTCTGGATTGGGGCTTGGAAAGCACTTGAGGATAACGGAACCACCACCGGTTCCCCCACCTCACACAAAGCATGGCCTAGGATACATCATTTCCATCCACGATGGGGATGACGAAGAAGAGTGGGGCTTCACTCAAATCAAGTGGGAAGGAACCGCATACAAAGGCCACAAAGACCCAAAGGCCAAGAATTACAACCTCGAGCCATATCGAAAGACACTCAATGGCTACTTCATCCGGGAAGGGGAAAGTATTCCCTGCTTTATCTTTTCAGAACCATGGACTGATGATAAAGGAAAGCGCCAACCAGGTTTTGAAATCTTCAGCGACTGCGATGCTTCACCAGACGAAACAGAACCCGTCCCGCTAATCCCTAAAGATTTGTGGGGCACGAAGGCAGAAATGACAAGCGAATGGGACTTTGTGTTGGGAGAAGACATGCTGCGACAGTTCGAAGACCTGTGCCGGTTGGAAGACAGCCAGATCCATGCAATCTCCAAGGGGGACGGTCCAACTATTGATTACACAAGACTAATACAGAAATGTGATGAGCCAATTCTAAATTGGCACGTCACCGGAGGACCAGTTGTTGATGAAGACTTCATGATCAAAGAGCTTGGTTGCACTCCCCATCCCCGCAGGAAGATAGGCCCTGTAACTTTCTCATTAGAAGCAGGCTCCACCTCCGATGAACTCACTCAAGAGGAAATCGAAGCGGTGGCTGAACATGTATTCCCTTACTTCCTTAATGAAAACTTTGATCTTTTCGAGTACCCTGAGATTGCTAACATCGTGAATGATGAATTAACTAATAATAATCAATATAACGAACACATTAATAATGAATCATACGATGAGATAGATCAAGAAAACGAACAAATCTTAAAAGAATTAGCTAAGCAAGTAGGTCGTTGTGGAAAGAATGGCCCTGTTGACGACGAGGAAATGCAAACGGTTAATCTTGGGACAATGGAGGAACCCAGAGAAACAAAGATCGGCAGCTTCTTCAAGGGGGAAGACAGAGAAACCTTGACGCAGCTCCTCAAAGAATATGTCGACGTCTTCGCTTGGTCCTACAAAGATATGCCTGGGTTGAATCAGTCAATTGTAGAGCACAAGATACCGCTGCTACCCAATGCCAAGCCAGTCAAATAGAAACTACGCAGAATCAAGTCGGAAAGGTCAATGC
Source organism: Adenophora triphylla var. japonica (assembly GCA_022495995.1). NCBI lineage: Eukaryota > Viridiplantae > Streptophyta > Magnoliopsida > Asterales > Campanulaceae > Adenophora > Adenophora triphylla. The sequence continues at coordinate 325,978 of JAFEMH010000174.1, forward strand.
AAGTGAAAGAGGAAATCATGAAGCTCTTGAACGTAGGGTTTATCAAAGTGATCGAGTATCCGGAATGTCTAGCAAACACGGTACAAGTAGCCAAGTCGAATGGGAAGATACAAGTCTGTGTCGATTTCAGAGACTTGAACAAGGCATCCCCTAAAGATGACTTCCCGCTACCAAACATAGACATGTTGGTCGACGCCACAGCCGCATACGAAGTCCGCTCATTCGTCGACGGTTTCGCGGGGTATAATCAAATCCTCGTAGGCCGAGGAGGATCGGCCTAAACGGCATTCACCACACCTTGGGGAACGTTCTGCTACACGGTCATGCCGTTTGGTCTTAAGAATGCTGGGGCTACCTACCAAAGGGCAGTCACTACAATATTCCATGACATGATCCACAAATAAATAGAGGTATATGTGGATGACATGATTGTTCACTCAAAAGGGACAGATGGTCAGCACTTCAGAGATCTTAGGAAATTCTTCAATCGACTGAGACAGCACAAGATGAGACTCAACCCCACCAAATGCTCATTCGGAGTGGTCAAAGGGAAAGTCTTAGGGTACATGGTCACAGAGCGTGGCATAGAGGCAGACCCCGCCAAGATAAAGGCTATCATTGACATGCCTCCACCCAGAACACAGAAAGAAGTAAAGGGATTCGTGGGCGGACTTGATATATCGATCGATTCATCAATCAACCGACTACAATGTGCGATCCATCTTCAAGCTGCTCAAGAAAAACGCACCTTAAGAGTGGACCGAAGGATGTCAAGAAGCATTCGAGGAAGTTAAGCATTACTTAACTTCCCCACCCATCCTGGTTCCACCGCACAAGGAAAAGCCCTTAAAGCTATACCTCACGGTCACTAACAATGCGTTAGGGGCTATGCTCGCTCAAGAACAGCCGGCCTCACACACAAAGAATGCCATCTATTTCGTCAGATGCAGATTCCAAGGCAGCGAAATCAACTACTCTCCACTCGATAAATCTGCTTGTTTGCTCTCGTTTGGGTTTCACAAAGGCTAAAGCACTATATAGAAGCCTTCCCGGTTCGCCTCATTGCAAGGATGGATCCGTTGAAATACATCTTAGACAAATCAAATTTGTCTTCAAGATTGGCCAAATGGTACTTCATGCTCGCGGGGTATGATATCACTTACGTCACTCAGAAATCCGTCAGAGGGAGTGTATTTGCAGATCAGTTGGCCGAATTTCCTTGCGACGAAGTGAAGGGGGAAGACCCGCGATTCCCTGATGAAGACATCATGAGTATAGAAGAAGATAATAAGTGGCAATTATTTTTCGATGGCGCAGCCAACAAGAGAGGGTTCGGCATCGGAATGTTGTTAGTAGACCCTGATGACATCTATACTCCACTAGCAATACGTCTTGACTTTGACGCCACTAACAACACTGCAGAATACGAAGCTTGCATAGCGGGGCTTGAGGCAGCCCTAGAGCGCAACGTGACTGAACTCGAGGTATTTGGGGACTCCCAGTTGATCATCAATCAGACATTGAAGAAGTGGAGGGTCTAAGATCCCAACCCTTGAATACAGTGCCCACCTCCAAGAGTTGGCGCAACAGTTTCAGGATGTCTCATTCCACTATCTCCCTAGAGACAAAAATCGATTTGCTGATGCATTGGCCACGCTCGCTTCCTTGGTTGAAATTCCTAAAGGGAAGGCAGTCAAACCTTTCAAAATAACCCGGCGTGCAACCCCTGCCTACTACGCCGTTATAGATCTCCATGACTGCAAAGACAAATGGTTATCCGAATGCACCATTGTTGAGAGATCCGAAGAGAAACCGTGGTACCATGACATTTGGCATTTCATCCTAGATGGAACCATCCCACCTGAAACAGATCAGAAGACGCAGACTGCCCTTAAGAGGTTGGCAGCTAGTTACGTCATCAACTATTTGGCCGTCTATTCAAGAAGCATTCCCAAGGAAACCTCCTTTGTGCCACCGAGGAAGAGGCCCGAGAAATAATGGACCATGTTCATCAAGGCATATGTGGAACCCACATGAGCGGAAACATGCTCGCCAAAAGATCATCAGACAAGGATACTTTTGGCTAACCATGGAAGCCGACTGTACCAAAATGGTCAAGAAGTGCCACAAGTGTCAGATACATGCCAACCTTCAGCACGCACCGCCTTCCTTGCTGTACCCTATGACTTCTCCTTAGCCGTTCTCGACATGGGGAATAGATGTGATTGGAAAGGTCACACCCGTAGGAGCTAACGGACAAATTTGCTTCGTCCTAGTAGCCATCGACTATTTCACTAAATGGGTCGAGGCCGCCTCTTACAAAGTTTTGAACGCCAGAAAGGTCGCAGAATTCATCAAGCACAACATCATCTGCCGATATGGAGTTCCGCAAGAGATGATATCCGATAATGGGTCGCACTTCGAGAAAGAAACCGATCGCCTCCTAACCGAGTACAAAATCACAAGGCACAAGTCATCTCCTTATAGGCCTCAAACGAATGGAGCAGTTGAAGCCGCAAACAAGACAATCGAAACCATCATCGAGAAAAATGGCGATCCTTTGGAAAAGGCGGCACGACAAGTTACCTTTCGCCTTTGTGGGGATACCGCACTTCGGTTCGAACGGCTACGGGAGAGACTCCCTACGCCCTCACATTCGGAATGGAAGGCTGTCTTGCCGATAGAATTGGAAATACCATCACTACGGGTTCTCCTAGAAAACCAAGTGAACGAAGTCGGCGGCTAGAAAACAGATACGAGGAGTTAGCCACGCTAGACGAAAGAAGACTAAAGGCGTAGAGCACACTCAAGCTTATCAAAGAAGAATGGCAAGAGCTTTCAACAAAAGGTCAAGACAAGGAACATCGAGTAGGTGACACCTGGTTCTCCGTGAGCATCGTCTGGACCTTTCAACCCTCTAGGCAAGTGGGGACCAAGATGGATAGGACCCTACATTGTGAAGAAGATATTCTCTGGGGGAGCCCTTCAGCTGGTAGACTTAGACGGAGATCAACTACCGAAGCCGGTCAACATGGACAAGCTCAAGAAATACTTCGCGTGACTTGGCCTCCTAAAAAAAAATCGCTCGCTAGGTTGAAAATCCCGAAAATGACGGTCTAGGTAAAAATTAGAGCTTGCACAAGAAAAGAAGCCCGCTAGAGTGAAAACCCGAAGGGGCAGTCTAGGCAAAAGAAAGGGTGTGCATAAAAAAAAAAAAAAAAAAAAAAAAAAAAAAAAAAAAAAAAGAGGGGGACCTTGTCTCGCGCGAGATTACCCTTCGGCATGAAGATGTATTTTGTCCTTTTTCTCAAAAATGAACTACGTTAGACCTGAGCCTCTTATTTAATTGATGTAAAAGAGGAACGTAGGCAGCCTTCGGGTTCGGTCTAATCATATAAATAAATCTATTTTTGTCCTTTTATTAATCGAATGCATTTTATTAACGGCAAAAGGGAAATCCTAACCACAACGACTAATTGGCTAAGCTAATAACTTTGGAAAAAAAATACTAATAAAATAAAAACTATTGATCTATCAAAGCAATCTCTTGGTACTCCTTAAGATCTAGCCTTTCATTGACTTGGTAGGCCGGCGGACATGGTCACCACCGTCTTCGCGATCCTTCTTGCGCTTTGAGCCTCTCAAAGCAGAACATCCCTCAAGACGATCAAAGACAGATTCCGATAGCCTCTTGAAGACACTGGGCCTATCTAAAGCTTGCGTCTTTCCAGGCATCCCTTTGCCTTGCCTCTCGTACCAATCCCCGTCAAGAAAATCCTGGGTCGGATCGGTCCGTACATTAGCAGGGTCAGACTGAGCCTCGCTCCTTCGCAAAATACTGCTAGCTACAAAAGAATCCCCTAGCAGTGAAAGCCGCAGATCATCAATCTTCTCCACACTAGGGTGGCCGGTATGAAGAAACCAATCCAAGTACTTGTCGGATAAGAAGATACTTGCATTAAAAGTCCGAAGGTTCGACCAGCGGTCCCGGCTATTTCCTTCACCCCACGCTTGAGCTAGCGCCTGCGCAAACTCTACTCCAATATAGGACACCTCACGAGAGGCCCCTTCAAAAAGATAAGTGTCCTGCGACTGACCAAACTGACGGAGCACCCGTTTGGGAAAATAGAAGGAGGAATCTCGCAAACCCGAAAGAACAACCCTGTCAAAGCCCTTGGTATTGGCAACATACTTGTTCAACCTCCAATAAGGCGGACACCAAAGAATATCAGCAGTTCCGGCCTTCGCAATCAACTCAGCCCATTCATCCGCCGAGAGATCCTTGATCAGTAATTTTCGCGTCTGATATGTGAACGGGGAATATTCCAATGGGGGGCCTACCAGCTTGAGATGCTCCCTAAGCCAAATAGTCAACAGAAGAGGACTCCCTTGAGTCATGGCACCGGTCCTATGCAGCTCATCAAGACCATGCAGGGTTTCACCCAAGATTAGCGGAATAATGTTCCTAGAACGTTTTCTAGCCTGTAGAACAATTTCCACCAGTTGGGAGTCAACCAAGCTGTCCCTACATGTAAACAGAACATCTCCGAAAAGAGAAAGGGCCAGAAAATTCCGTTTGTAGATATGAAAGGCATCATCATCTGAATCCCCGCTGAAGCGTTCTGGAAAAGAAGAGCAATCAACCCATTTGCGGTGAACCAACTCATAGCAAGTATCAAGGGGGATCCCTAGAAATTCATTCAAAGCCTCTGAATGATTCCTATGGTACTTAGGAACAGCAATCTCACCAGTCAAAGGCATATCCAAGATAATGGCAAATTCCTCCACAGTAGGCACCATCTCATTCAAAGAAAAATTGAAAAGATGGATAGAGGGATCCCAAAATCGAGCAGCACCCTGCAAGAGATTCCAATCCGGTTGGAGGTTCTTCAAGGTGAAAAGGATTCTAAATCCGAATTCGGCTATAAACCTATCGGTTGCGAAACGACCTCACAAAATCTCTTGACGCTTGCTTGAAAGATTCAATCACTTCAGACGACAGAGAAAAATCATCGACAATCATGGACATTGGAGCAACCTCCTTGGAAGCCATGGATCGTAGGGTTGGAAAAGAAGACAAGAGTTTCACCCTAACAGAATATCTCTAGAGTTTGAAAGGCTAGAATGAGGTATCTGGCCGGACTACAGGGTGATTTTGTAGGGAAAACTGACAAAATCCTGTTCGAAAAAGGAAGAGAACTCTGTCTGAGTAGCGTGTCTCGTGCGAGACACCTTGTCCCGCGCGAGATATCGCTACGGCAAAACAACAATAGTTCTGCTCAAACAGCAATCTAGCCCCGACTTGACGAAGCAAGTCTCGAAAAAAAACCTGCATGTACAATTCATAACACGCAGTAAAACACCAAGATCAAGCTCAAAATTGTGGCCTTGATGGCCATTTCATTCCATTTCCAAAAAACATGGAAAGTCGAGAAAGTTAATTAACTAACTAATTAGACCTAGGATTAGAGATTAAGAAAACATGTTTTTGTGCTACCTACTTGTTTCTAACAGGTACCAAAAAAAAGAAAAAAAATTGTCTGGGCCCACACGGCCAATATATACAGATCATCAGAAATCAAATAGAGAGAAAGGGAGGGGATCACGCCATCAAGTCTCCCGAGCTGCCGGCACCTCTGCCATCACCACCACGGGGGCTACCATCCCTCCTCGATCTCTTGGCTCAACAAGTAGGGGTCACCGCCGAGGCCACTGTCGAGGCTACCAAAGAAGCCTTCTGGAATAGCCTCTCGGACAGGTCCTTACGGAATAGCCTCTCGGACGGAGTCCAGCATCAGGCCATCGGTCCCGCCATCTTAGTCGCTCCACGGTTGTAATCGGCCGCGACGAGTGACGACAACAAAAGAAAAGAAATGCTCGAGATGAAGTCGGACATATACACTTATATGGACGAATACGAGAGATAATACAAACGAAACATACCGATGAGACATCGGCGGAAGGCGGTAACCCTCGGGAATGTGATCCGAGTCGGGATGTGGCCCACCGTTGGCATGCTCCCATCATGTATGTATAGCTCGAGAGGACCGAAGTGCGGGGCGAAAGGCGAGAACCGGCGGGCGGGAAGAAGTGCTAGGGGCGTGAACTGAGGCGAGCGGGCGGAGCCACGGCGTGCGATAGTCTATCACCCACCAGGAGAGAACCCATCAGCCGAGGCAGGAACTCCGCGTAAGAGGCCCCGGGGATAACACAAGCCGTCGCCACATCGCCTACCAGAAGACTAGCATAATCATCCTCTGGAATGGAGTGGGTGGGATACATCGCCCTCGGAGGATCCGCCGGCACCATATATGGTAGTCTACCCCGGTCATGCTGTGGGAAGACCCGCTCACCAAGATACATAGTATCCCCCTCCAAAGATGCCAGCATCCTCTGCATCCCAGTAGCATCCCAAGCACGATGCACCTCCGGCTCCAACAGGGTCCATGGATAAAGGCCCAGCCTCTCATACTCGAAAGTGTCCAGCATGGCCCGCGCCTCCGCGACCGTCAGGGTCCACTCCTGGTCCTCCTCCTCATCAACGCTCCGGTTGGGGTAGCTTCACCTCCTGATATCCGGGAACAAAGGGGTCCGGCTCTCCAACTCAAACTTGTACAGCCCAAGGACAGTATAGCCCCATATCTGCAAAGGAAACAGAACGGATTCAGTATGGAATACAGACAAAGTATACAGATAAAGGACAAGAACAGAACCAAGAGCATACCTCCCAGGCATAAGAATACCCTGACAGGGTATCCCTAGTGTGCCTACACGCCTCATCCATGGCGTGATAGCAGAAGGCCAACCAGGCTGAGCCCCAATCATATCCACTCACCTCATCCAGATTCACCAACAAACCTAACAGAGAAAGACGAGCCGTAGAAGAGTGGTTCGCAAAGATGGTCTCAGAAAGGATGTACCAGAGGGCACCCCTCACCAATCGATCAATAACTGCATTCGGCTTCTCAGCATAATCCTCAATCTAACGCCGGAGGGGTGTCAGCTCAGCAGCAAACCCCTTAACCTTGTTAGGGGAGAAACCGATCAGCTGCCTCCACACGGTGGGGCTCGCGGGCTTATAACCCATAGTCTTCGGCAGGGGATCGCCAATGAACTCTAGCCCCGTGATAGCAAGGAAATCAGTCGAAGTCATAGTCGCTTCCCCGAAGCGCAAGTGCACGATGTGGGTAGTATCCCACCACCTCTCCCGGATCGCCTGAAGTACTTGGGGAGTCCGTCTTATCCCCCGAATATTGTCAACAAACGTCAAAAGCCCCGTTTGGGCCACCCTATCCCGAACACCATCAAAATCCTTGATCTTGTCCCACACCGCTCTCGCCAATTTTGGGCTCCCTCGACAGTTCTTCGTCGGCCTATATGACTGCAAAACAGAAGAAAAACAAAAAGGACAATGTTAGAAATCATTCCTTGTCAGAAAATCAATGAAATAGAAGAAAATTTTCATTGGGGCATTTCATCAAACGCTTGGCGTGAGTACAAGAAAAGCTTGCCCAAGGATGCCATCAATGATTCGAATCAACCTCTCCTACAATCCATGATGTGTAGGAGGCTCATACGCACGCAATGCAACAACAATCATCCAACAAAATGCATAAAATCAATGCATGCAAGAAAGAACCTAGTTCTAAGCTTAGAGAAGCACAAAACAAAGAAAATAGCCATTGATGGAGTTGGGATTCAAGCGGGTTCAAGCTCAATGCAATACAAGAAACGAGAGGTGGGAGAGAAACTCTTACCAAACCTTCCCGAACGGCGATGGAGATGTGCACGTGCCTATCGAATGTGAGGTCATCGCGGGGATAATCCTTCCCTAGTAAATAGCTCCCCAAAACAGGATTCCTTTGTTCTTGAGCCATTGATTATGGAGGGAGAGAGGATTGAAAATTGATTGGGAGGAGAATCACCAAGCAATCCACGAAAAAATTACAGAGAAAACGACCTTGGCTTGAGCTAGGGAGGGGAAATTTGAAAAGGATGTTTTCAAATTGAAAGAGGAGCTGCTGTTATATTAGCCCCGACAGTACAAGTCTCGCACGATACATGATATCTCGCGCGAGATATGCCTTCTGGAATTTGGCAAAATTGTCCCCGACAATAAGCGTCTAGGCAACGTCAAAGTTCAAAATTTTGACACATTTACCCTTAGAAATGATAAACTAGCAAGGAAACGTGGAAAAACCGACACCGCAAGTCACGGAACGAGCCGAACGTGACGCCCGCACGATCGCCCGGTATGGCACCAGTCGCCCGAAAACCGAGTGGTCCGAAGATCAACTCAATCCACATGATTCAGAGCCCAGAAAGGTAAATCATCAAATTAAAAGCTCGGTCCAATGCCCAGACAGGTGGATCGTCATCAAAAAGCTCGGTCCAACGCCCAGACAGGTGGATCGTCATCAAAAAGCTCGGTCCAACGCCCAGACAGGTGGATCGTCATCAAAAGGCTCGGTCCAATGCCCAGACAGGTGGATCGTCATCAGAAAAAGCCCGATCCAACGCCCAGATAGGTGGATCGTCGAACCAAAAGCCCGATTCAACGTCCAAACAGGTGAATCGTCATCCTCAACAACAAAAAGCCCGATTCGGAGCCCAGAAAGGCGAATCGTCACAAAATCGACATGACTCAAAGGACCGGAAAGGTAAGCCTTTGTTTTCTAACATATTTTCCGCAGGTTCGGAGCCCAGACAGGCGAATCTTCAGACAGACAGGTATATTCAGAATTGGGTCTTGATTTGATTCCTCAGTATGAATTTATCTTTCAAAACAAAATCTCCTCGATTTTCAAAATACCTAAAGCAGCCTTTTCGTATTTTGGAGTCGAACTACGTTATGGTCTGATTCTCCGATAGAGATACGTAGGAAGTCGTGCGGTCCGACCATCCCGATGTTCAGAATGATATCTTTTCTATCGTCGACATGACTTCTTCCATAAGTCTTGTCGCCGAGGGGCTCTGTAGACACCCCATTCTGAACACATCGGATCATATTTATACCACTCTAAGTCTCGCTTTGAGTCAAGAAGTAGAAATCCACCATTTTGTCATGTTTCGTTAAGTTTTGACTAACCATCGTTAGTTTAGGGCTAAACTGCATACGAGATAACGAGGAAAGGACGGAATTGTCCACAGAAGCAATATCTCGCCGCGAGATGACGTGTCTCGCGCGAGATATCGTCCCTCTGCAGCATGCAGAAGACAGTTTTCTCGTCGATTTCAACCTCTTTTCGGGATAAGATTTTATCCATCCGGCCAACCAATTGAGTTTGGAGTCTGGAAGCTTCTTGAAGTGTTTGATCTCATCTTTAACACTTCTCCAACCCCTATAAATACTTAGTGACTTCCAAGGATCGAAGGACGGAATTTTGACACAACACACACATATTTTGTTGGTTTCTTTCCCTGAAAGAATCCTGCAAAATCACCTTAAAAATCACCTCAAAGTTTGTTTGTCAACCTTGTTGATAAACAAACATCAAGATCCAAGTCAAGGACCGAGGCGAAGCTCTGTCCGTATCGAGATTCGATTCTAAACTTGAGTCGAAACTCTGCCCAAATCACCTCACGCAAGGTACCCCCTAAAACCCTTTCTAATTGATTATTAGAGTGGTATAAATCTATTGAATCTAGGATCGGCCTAGAGCCTCTCCAAACCATGGGGACGATCTCGAAGCAATCGATCCTACATTCCGTTTAACCCTGTTAAATGGATATTTATTTGTTATATTTGAAATCGTCTTATTTTCTCTGAAAACCTTTCTTTTCTTTAGCAAGACCAATCTCCGGATTTGGTGGAATGGATGCTCCTTGACCTACCCATTCCATAACCTAAGCCCCGAACCCAATCTCTTTTTAAAAAAATGGTTTTTCTATGTTTTCCAAACGAATAATATAGGTGGCGACTCGAAATCGAATCACGACGCTCACAGGGACGCAACGTTCAAATTACACTAAATGCCTTGCTTTGAAATATATAATAGGTAATGACACCTAGCCAAATCCTAACATCATTATGGAACGAAGAGGTTGTCCAAATTTCTGGGGAAATTTGGGCAGCATAACGGGTCTTTTCTAAGAATTTCGAAGAAAAATCCGTCATGACCTCTCGTCGGTGCACGTTGACAATGCGGCATGATCTCTCGTTTAGAACACGCCACGGGAGTGACATGTCCCCACGTGAAATCATGTTGCGTTGGCAACATGCCCACAAGATGCGAGGTTTTGGGGGAAGGTATAAGGACCTACGATATGTTTAAAAAACAATTCATTTTGTTGTAATAAAAACATTGTATCAAAAACCAATCGTGGGTAAGGTTTAAGTGTGGTGCCACCTATAACGCACTAGGGGTTTAGGTTTGATTTCAGGCGCTCAAGCGTAGGCGAATTCATGGCCGTCCGCGATGCCGTCAATCGCACCCGAGGGTTCTAAGTCTAAGTGATGTAGTGTGCGGATGACTATATTCTTTTATTTACAAAAAACAAGATTTTTTTATTTTATTTTATTTACTTTTGAAAAGAGAAAAGAAAACACACACACACCCTCACAGGAAATACAGGGAACAACAATCAACTGAGCCACATTCGATTCAAGGGACTGCCCTCAAACCAGCCTCCTGAATATCTGTTCAGTGGCCACTCTTTGTCGCGTGACACAAGACATCAAGGGACAGAGATGTCACACGACCTGGGTGGTCACTGAACCAGCACTCTGCAATCATCAAATCAACCCCTGTCTCTCCATAGAAAGAACAAAGCAAGAACATCTAATGCACAACACAATGACCACAAAGCACATAAGGCTCACAAGTCTCATAATCAACAAAATGCATGAACCACAAATGATTATCAAAGATGCACACAAAAATGGATGTATTGGATGTTTAATTTAATGAAAGCTTGACCCACTTAACATTTGAAAAACAGGTTTTCAAAGTGCATATCCCCAGCGGAGTCGCCACTGAATGAACGCTCGCCGAAAAATAGGAGTCGCCACGCCATTTTTAGAGGAAACATTGAAAACCTTTTTAGAGAGAAAATGGGTTCGGGGGTCAAGTTACGTGTTGGGAAGAACCGAGAGTTCACCCAACACGCCTCATCCGTAGACGAGTCTTTCAATGTTCAACATCCAATTCATTCAAATGTGTGTGCGAAGTGTGTATGACAATATATGTATAAAATGCATAAGAGTGCTTTATTTTATTGCTCAACAAGGGGGAAATACAACTTGTAAGCCATTGACTCTGGGAGGCCACATCCCACTTTACATCGAGGAACAATACTTACAACTGAAATGTGGTCTCTACAGAGAGCCACTTGTGTCGCGTGACACAGGACTCCAACTGTCCAATTGTGTCGCGTGACACGAGTTAACCGTCTGTAGGAACCTTACAATTTGAGCACAGATCCAACAGAGAATGAATCAAATCCCAACACAATATCAAAACAACTCAGAAACCAATGAATTCATAATGGATTGACCAAGGGGACGTGGATATAGGGAGATCCACACTCCCTTGGCCAATGAACAACAAATCCCACAAAATCACATTACGAACATCAATTGCATCCAACCAAACACATTAAACAGAGAGATCGGTAGTTGGGACTTGATAATTGAGGACGGATGGAGTCCAATTATCAAGTCTGGGAAATAGATTGTAATTAAACAACAAAATAGCAAATATGAGAGAGATGGAAACAGATCGTTACCCTCATAGTGTCCACGCTCCTTCAACCACGTTAGGTAGAAGGATCTTCTATCAGCTTCGGAATGAACTTAAATACCAGACCAATTGATTTTGTTGTTCCCAGTACGTGCGTATGTGTTGAACAGGCTTGGCTCCGGAACATGGGAAGAAGGCTTCAATCGGTCTTGGGGTAGGGAGCAGATAACGGTGAGGAGATTGAGAGGGAATGGTGGTGAGGGTTGAGGTTGGAGGTTGAGTTTTTTGGTGAGGAAGAGACTAGGTTCAGGGAGAGAGATTGTGAGAGAGAGTAGATCGGGGAAGAAGGGCATTAAGGTGGAATTGGTTTGCCGGTTGATTATAGGGAGGGGCTAGGTGAAGGTTTGGCCGGAGAAGGGGAAGCTTCGGTTGAGGTGAAGGAAGATTGATGAGGTTGTGATTGGGTGAGCTTGGGTCGCCGGTTGGTTTGGGGAGCTTGGGTCGCCGGTTAACTGGGATGTGAGAGAGAGGGTTGGTGTTGGAAAGGAATTGAGGTAGGGAGAGGTTTGATTTGGGGAGATCTTTACCGGAGAAGGATTTGGTGAAGGAGCTTGGCTGGAATTACGCCTTCTGTGTATAGAGAGAGAGAGGAGAGAGAGAGCGCTGAGGTCTGTGAGTTTTTTGCATGAACTGTGTGTTATCCTTTGACAAATGAAGCAATTTGGTATTTATACGTAAATTGGGAAAATTGATTGAAATGTCGCACGACCCAATGTATCCAATTTCCATGCCTCAAGCTGTCGCACGACTGAAGGAGTCAATAACCGATTCTGGCGACAAAACCAGATTCTGGAACATTCCGGGTTAATACCCAAAAGGTCCAAACTAATTAATTCCTTTTAGGTCCTTTTGTTTGGGAAAAATACTAAAACATACTTCCTTCGCGAGAAACTTATAAAATATTTCTGGAAGTCTCGGAATGGATCGAGAATTTACCAAAACGTCCCTTAATGCAATTTTATCGTTTAAAATGCACCCAAAAGGGTTGCGAATTGGATTGGCGTACTCACAGCTGAGTATAATGAAACAGGTGAATCCTCTAGAACCGCACCTGAACCTCAACCGCAAAATCCAGCACCCTCAACTAAAATTCCCTCAAACCGCACCTTTGAAACCGCACCTAAAATTCCTATTCCAGATGCAACTCCAAGGGAAGAAGAAGTAGAGAATTCCCCCATCCAGCTTATTGAACCTCTTCGTCAACTTACCTTCCATGACTTCGCTGAAGGATCTAACGATGTTTCAATTGAAGATCTTCAGCAAACCTCAGTCCAACCAGAATTACCCCCGGAGGTTCGTGAAGTCAGCAGTCACCCTCTCTCTAATGTGATTGGTGATCTGTTTTCGGTGTTCGAACAAGGAGATCGAACTATGATGAGCATACTTCCTTATTATCTCAAGTTGAACCCAAGAAGATTGATGAAGCACTCCAAGATTCCAGTTGGGTCGTTGCTATGCAAGAAGAACTCAACCAGTTTGAAAGATGCAAGGTCTGGACTTTGATGCCTAGACCTCAGGATCAAGGAGTGATAGGAACTAAGTGGGTGTTTAGTAATAAGATGGACGAGAATGGAAGCATTACTAGGAATAAATCAAGGTTAGTTGCACAAGGATGTAGGCAAGAAGAAGGAATCGATTATGATGAAACTTTTGCTCCAGTTGCAAGATTGGAAGCTATCAGAATCTTCTTAGCCTACACCTCTTTCAAGCGTTTCAAGTTATATCAAATGGACGTGAAGAGTGCTTTCCTCAACGATGAACTGCAAGAGACCGTGTATGTTGCCCAACCGCCTGGATTTGAAGACTCTAAATTTCCAAATCATGTCTACAAACTCCAGAAATCTTTGTATGGACTTAAGCAAGCTCCAAGGGCATGGTATGAGACTCTTTCTAAATTCCTACTAGAAAAAGGATTTAAATGCGGTAAAATCGATACAACTCTTTTTATTGCCAAATATAATGAGCATACTTTACTTGTTCAAATATATGTCGATGATATTATTTTTGATTCTACTAATGAGTTACTCTGTAAGCGTTTCGAGAAGCTAATGAAAAGCAAGTTTGAGATGAGCATGATGGGAGAATTAACATTCTTCCTCGGGCTTCAAATCAAGCAATGCGAAGAAGGTATTTTCCTCAGTCAAGTCAAATACACCAAGGAGTTGATAAAGAAGTTTGGATTAGAAAATGCTAAAGCATATGATACTCCTATGGCAACCGGCAATAAGCTAGATAAAGATCTAAAAGGTAAGAAGGTTGATCAAACCCTATATCGAGGTATGATCGGCTCATTACTTTATTTAACTGCTAGTAGGCCCGATATCATGTTTAGTGTCTGTGTATGTGCACGCTATCAAGCAGATCCTAGAGAAGCACACTTGATTGCTGTCAAGCGTATAATCTGCTATTTATCTGGAACCACTAACCTTGGAATTTGGTATTCCAAAGATTCGAACTTCGATCTTGTAGGTTATTCAGATGCAGATTATGCTGCTTGCACTATTGACAGGAAAAGCACTAGTGGTACTTGTCATTTCCTCGAGAATAGACTAGTTGCTTGGGCCAGCAAGAAGCAAGCATCAGTTTCGATGTATCGACCCAGAAATTTGAGTACATTGCTGCTGGAAGTTGTTGCTGTCAAATCCTTTGGATGAAGCAGCAGTTAGTAGACTATGGGATTGAAGAGGGAAATTGTCCTATCATGTGTGACAACACTTCAACAATTTCAGTCTCCAACGGCCCTGTCATGCATTCCAAGACCAAGCATATAGATATTAAGTATCATTTCCTCAAATACCATGTGGAGAAGAGGAATATCCATTTAGAGTACGTGGGGACAGACAACCAGATTGCTGATATCCTCACCAAGGCTCTGGACTGCAAGAGATTCTCTTTTCTCAGAGGAGAAATGGGTATGCTTGAACTTAAATGATTTCATACTTTTTATTTGCTAACTTGTTTGTTGAGTTTAGGTTGATATCCATATTGAGGATTCAAATCGCCTTGTTGAAACCGCTTGTACAAAACCACAAGCAGTCAAAATCGCCTGCATCCAACTGCCAATTCTAAACCGCCTGATGCAGCTTGACCGCTTGGATTCAAACCGCGTTTCAATATAAGAGTAAATTCTGTCTATTTATTTCTTATCTTTATTTATTAAAAAAAAAACTGTTCAAATTCCTTTTATTTATTTAGTCCTTATTTTGAAATAAGGGTATTTTTGCAAATGTTTTCCCACGTTTATTTCAAAATTTAGCAGCATTTAATGCTAAGGGGACATGAGCATTAAAAACCCTCATGTCAGCAGTCATTGAGAGAAGTGCAAGAGGTGAAAGGGTGCAACAGTTGGTATATTTCAATCATTTTTCTTCTGAACCAACTGCCTACCCCTTCACCTATATATACCTTGTTTGGTGAAAACTCTAACCTTTTACCTGTCACTCTCTGCACTTGTACTCTCTACCAACTTCACTTTCTCTCTCTAAACCTTTAAAAAACACCATTTTTCAAACCTTCAATCAAAATGACTTCAACTTCAAAAAGACAAAGAGCCTCTGCAGTTACTAGGGCTCTCAAGAAACCCATCTTGGAAATGGTAAACAATTTCTAACCCTTAACTCTCTTACATTTATGAAATCTGCCATTGATGAACTTGAACAAAAACTGTTTGTATTCTTGAGTTCATGTTTCAAGTGATTTTGATCTTGTTGCTCTATCATTTTTGATGATATTTGTTGGGTTTTGTTCGGATTTGCACATGGATTCCATATATGTTACTTATTTTATGATCCATCCATGTTTAGAGCACTAATTTTAAGATTTTCAGTTCATACTCTTCAAAAACCCACTTCTTATTTTTTATGATTGTGGATGATTCTGGGTAAAGAATGAAACTTTAATGATATATTGTTATTCCCCTTCCCAATGTGATCATTTTGACATGCTTTTTGTTCATTTTGGTTAAGATTTGATAATCTCTGTTCTTGGTGTTCATGAACTGTTCATACATGTTCTTCATGAAACTCATGTGTTTTTCATGAAAATTCATATGTTTTGGATGCCTTGAATCTGAATAGTGTTTTTCCATACTTAGAAAAATTTTCAACTTTTTCATGAAATTTGGATTTCACAAGTGTTTTGAAACCGCCTGTTCTTGAACCGCATGGATATCTTTTGTTTCAAAACCGCTTGCCCCCTTTCAAATGCTAAACCGCATGCTAAACCGCTTTCTCAAAATTCTTTTGAAATCGCATGCTGTTTACATCTTTTCTTGATTTTTGAGATTTTACTAAGTATATAGGCTGGACACCATAACCTTCCCCTACAAAACACTGCTTGCATGTGTGGGATAAATTTGGATTACAATGCCACGTACCTAAGTAATCTTGTTCTCAAATCCTCATTTTCTTTATGTATTCATAGTTCACTTAGGGTTTGAAATTTTCAAAACGCACCACTGCTAAATCGCTTAGTGCTCAAACCGCTTGTGAACTGTGAATACAAAAATGGATCTAACACTTATTGTTTTCCTTTGTAGGATCCTACTACCTTCCTACCTGGATAGGAAGTAAATGAGGCTAAATTAAAGACAGATGCTTTAGGAAGGGAGCTACTAAGGAAGTTGAGAGTATCTGGCATTCTGCCCCTCTTCACCAAGCAGCAGGATTTCATTGTGCCTTCATTTGTTGATCAATTCTATGCAACTGCCAAGCGTGGATCGAGGGTGCTAGATGAAGGTCAAAGAGTTTCTTGCCTGACCGCTGTTATTGAAGGCCTATCCCTTTCCATTGACTACATTGACATCAGAAGAATTTTCAAATTCAAAGTTGGTGGATCTCCTGTGGAAGTGGATCAAGTGATCCAAGATGGTGTTGCCTTTCAAACCACCAAGGAGAAGACTATGGTTGGGAAATTCAAGAAAATCCCAAGGAAAGGATTTGGTGAGCTTATGAGCCACATAGGTTACTTGGTTGGGAAATGCTGATGATGGAACCGCTTCACAACCTGAACTGCCTCCACCCTCAAATCCTTCACCTGTCCAATCCCCAATCCAATCACCAATCCAATCCACTGATCAAACTCCAGTCCAATCCCCTCACATATCTCCTGCCCACTCTCCTGCAAAATCTAAATCCAAAACTCCTTCTCCTTCCCCTCTCAAAAATGCACCAACTCAGGGGGAGACACCCAAGAAAAGAAGAAAAATGATTGCAAGAAAGAATTCCAAAAAGGGTAAACCTATTCAACCTTCTCCTTCTCCCTCACCTCCTAGAAATTCTCCCTTACCAACTTCTCAAAACTCACCTTCACCTTCCCCCAGAAAATCCCTTTCACCCTTATCCTCTCAATCCCCAAATCATTCACCCCAACATTCCCAATCCATAAATTCCCAACACTCCAACCAAACCCCTACTCAATCCAATGCTTTCCAACAATGGCAATCCAAACCCTCTACAGGTCATGCCACCTCCAAATCTATTAGAGAAGATCCAACACCAACCAATTCCCCTAACCAAAACCGCTCCAGATCACACTCCCCTTCCAAATCAATAACTCCACAAAATTCTCCCCATAGACAGAAATCCCCTCCTCCAAACCCAAACCGCACCTGAAACTACTCATTTCATTTCCAATCGCCCCCAACTTTCCAAACCGCCTCCACCTCAACCGCTCCTCCCTCTGAATACTCCCAGATCCTCCAAATCTTTAACCTCATCCAAAGCCAACTAGTAATCAACTAAGGCCATGTTATTTCCCTAACCGCTTCTAATGCCTCCCTCTGTGAATCAAATCGCTCCCTCCAAGCCAAGGTAGAATCTCAATCCCTTGAAATGGAAACTCTTAAATCTTCATTGCTTGATGCCATTAAGGGGGAGAGATCTACAGCAATTCCATCCTCCTCAATCGCTCCTGGTGATCAAACCGCTTCAGTCATCAAAACTGCAGCTGAAGCATTTCAGAAATCTGTTGAAGAAGGAATGATCAAAGCCTTGGGAGATAAGGCATCGGTTGCTGAGCTGAACAAATCTTTGGATAAACTTAGAGATAAGATCTGCACTTCCTTGGAAAAGGATCTTGGAGAGTTGAGCTCAAAATTCCTTAACTTTTTGACCTCCAAACCGCAGCAAGCTCAAATAGTCCAAACCGCTCTGGATTCTCTGCGTGAAGAAGTGCTGGCTCAGATTGACTTGTTCAAAGTAGATTCAAAGGTAAATCTGGATTGTGTAGGAGATGCTACGATGTCCAAGTTGAAAGAAATTCAAGAAGAGTTTACCGACCGCCTGGACAACTTGAAGACTGGATTCAACTCCAAGATTGAAGCTGAAATCCACAACCTCAAATCCTCTCTAAAGGTCACCATTAACCTTGAGCCAATGAAGCAAGCAATTCAAGCCCAAACCGCTGCTGTCCAGGAGGAAGTGCATACCATCTTCAATTCCCTTTACTCATCCCTCCATGTTCAGCTGGATACTATCAAGGAAAATCTGATTGTAAATACCCAAGCGGTTGGAGCTACCAATTCTACTTCAGCCCATTCTGCGAATGCTTTGAAAAAGCTAGAATCTACCCTCACCAGAACCGCTGAAGAAGTCCGAAGATTGAGGAAGGATTTTGCACCTGATCAGTCAACTGCATGACCGCGTGGAGCTGAGCATGATGTGAACAAACCGCGTCAGCAGTAAACTGCTCCTTCCTTGTAATCTTTTGAACTGCTTTTGTAAGTTGGACCGCTCTCCTTGTGTTACTTTTTTGTCCAACTTATTTTGTTTTGTTTTTGTGCAACCATGTAATTTCCTTTCATACCTTGTAACTGTAACCGCTTGAGGTATTAATGAAAATTGCATCATGGTTCCAAAACCTTGTTCATATCAAACTGCTTGTTTGTAGAACAATGAAACCGCTTATGGTCTTAAACCTCATTCAAATATTTTTTAACTTAAAAATCACTCTTTTGAATTGATGTTTAAACATTCAGTTTAAACTGCACTTTATACTTAAACTCATACTTTTCAAGTACACTGAATGCATTTCTATACTTTTCAAATTGTAAGTTTTTCAATCCTTCAATAGTATAGAAATCTATAGCTTAAGCTAGTGTGTGCATTGACTTGGGACATGACTTACCATGTTTATTCCTATGGACATGTTTTTACCAAGTACAATGTTTGCTTTTGCTGTAGTAGGTAATGGCATCAATCAAATAGGGGGAGATTGTTGGGTATGCATATTTTAACCCTCCTATTTTAGATTAGATTTGATTGATACCATAACCTCCTGTCTATTTTAAGGACTTTAGGACCCTATGTAACGAAGCTTAGACTTCAATTTTTTAGCTAAGTCTAGTTTATAGAATAGTTTAAAATTAGGCTTGAAGACTGCCACAAGACTCATTGGATCTGAGGATGCAGTTCAAATGTTTCAGAACCGCTTCATCAAACCGCTTGGCAGAACCGCTCCTAGCTAACTGCCTTATGAAAACCTTAGTCTGAAACCGCTTATGAACTCCAGTGTGCAAACCGCACTCATGGATCCACATCACTGGTGGAACCGCTCATGTCTGAACCGCTCCACACCAGAACCGCCCCAATGATTGAGACATGAAGTGAACCACATTTAACCGTTGGAATCCACGTTAGCAATATCAAATGTCAACCACCATATATTGTCACGTGACTACTTTTCAAACAAGATCTGCAAGGATCTTGAAAAGGTGACAGATGTCCTAACCACCTTGATTGCAGCTGAGGTCTGATCAGCTTTACCTGCAACAACAGTTCCAAAGGACAAAAGTGGTTGTTGTGGACCAATGGGAAAGCATCAAGTACTGTCCTTACAACAGCTGTGTCCAATGGCTAGTTCCTTGGTGCTTGGGTATAAATACCCCTAATCTTCACCATTTGAAGATTGCTTGAGAAATTGATTTGCTGTGAGTTCATAGAAGCTGAAGCTCTGCCCAGAAATTCTAAGTCCTTTGAATCTTCATCTTCAAACTTCAAGAAATATATCCCAGCCCAGAAATCAAGCCTTATACACATCAAGAATCATTGTGCTCTACATCTCAAAGATTTAAAGAGCCTTTATCTTGAACACACACACCTCACTTGTTTAATCACATAGATTATTCATTTGAGATACACTGGTTATAGTCTAGGATTTGTTCTTCACAGAAAAGATTTTAGATCTGAGTATTACTCATTGTACTTTGTAATCTCTCATATACTCAATATAAAATCTCCCTTAGAAATCCAAGACTAACCATCTTGGTAGTGGACATAGATCGTTTATCGATTGAATCACTCCAAATATTGTGTTCTTACTTTTCTGCATTTATTTTCTTGTGCTTACTGATTATTTATCTTTGTCTCTGTTTGATCTTTATTTAGTTATCCATTATTGTGAAATAGTGTTTGGAGTTAACATTGTCAAACCTCACTTTCAGTTTTATAACCGCACAGAAAACTGCACCAAAACCGATTTGCAAAACCGCTCCTCAAAACCGCTTGTATCTTCAATATATTCCGATGTGCATTTTACAACTCTACTTGCAGTTTCTTACATACTGCAAGAGGTTTTGTAAGTGTAGAGGTTTAGTTTTTAATTGAGGGCGAAAAATTTGAAACAGCTATTCACCCCCCCTCTAGCTGTATTTTCACCCTTGTTGCCACCTTTGGGACCAACACGTACTCCTCTCTCTCAATTTTTCTATTTCTAATGAATCTAACCAAAGTTGTCTTCAATTGAATCTTGTTATTGTTCTTTACTGATTACAGCTAGGATTTAGGATTTCTTTATTGTCTTCACATTCCTTCTTTCTAAAATATTTTTGCTCTTTATTTTCCTCAATTTTGATTCAGTAGTGTCACCGTATTCATCGTTGGTGGGTAATAATTCACTTTATTTGACTCCCAATTCAAGCAAAATGTCTTTATTAGGTCAAATTGTGTCTTTATTAGGTCGGATTGTATGTGGATTATTGATTGTTTTGAACATAATGTAATATTTTTTGGATTTTTGATTCTACATTTGGTAGAGGATAGTAACAATCGTACCCACAAAGTTGGTATATCGACTTAGTCGATTGGTAATGGTACATATGTTTATGTACTAAGTTAAACTTGTTTGGTAAATGATATAAATGAAATACAATCGATATACATACCAAGCCAGACAAGAAGTATGTAAATTCACATGAGGAAGTATGTAAATTCACATGAGGAAGTACGTAAATTCACATATTTATGGAAAGATATAACTGTAATGAAATGAATGTTTCCAATTCCAATAGTAAAAAAAATTAATAAATAAAAGAGTTGGTCTTGTAAAAAATGCGTTTTTCCTGGCACTTAGGAAAAACATGTTTTGTGTTTCCCCGTTTGTGCCAGTGCCAGTTTAACAAAGTGCCAGTGCATGTGTAATAAAGTGCCAGTGTAAAAAAGTGCCAGTACCAATTTAACAAAGTGTCAGTGTAAACAAAGTGCCAGTGCATGTGTAACAAAGTGCCAGTATAAAAAGTGTCAGTGCCAGTTTAACAAAGTGCCAGTACACTAACACTGGCACTTTGTTAAACTGGCACTGGCGCTTTTTACACTGACACTTTTATATACATGAACTAGCACTCTTCACACTGACACTTTGTTACCCTATCGCTGGCACTTTTTTACCCCAAACACTGGTAATCATTTTTGCTGGCTCTCAAAAACACAAGCACTGGCATTCAAAAACACATGCACTGGCACTCAAAAACACATACACTGGCACTCAAAAACACATGCACTCAACATTGTTTCTTTACTCCACATGCTGGCACACACCATACACCTTGCTGGCACTCACGTACCCTCCTACCTCTTGCACGCACCCTCTCTCCCCTGCACACCATTCTTTCAATTTACCAAATCAAACAACCACCACACATTTAGATCCACACATCATCCAACGCCATTGAATTTCTCGTCCAACGGCGGCACATCATCCTGTGAGTAGAAACTCGATAGCAGATCTGTGCGCCGGCGCCGGAGAAGACGAAGGATCCTGCGAGTAGAAACTCGATAGCAGATCTCTCATTCTCTTTGATTTCTCGTCCAACGGCGGCACATCATCCAACGCCATTGAATTTTCCGATCAATTTTCAAACTTAACTAGTACTCACATGCCCGTGCCAATGGCACGGGACGGTATGTATGGCGGTCAAGAAAAAAAAATGAAGATGAACACCATAAAATTGCTCCAAGGTCTCGAAATTCATCAAAATAGAAAAACAAACAATGATAGTTACAAAAAAGCAACTTCTATCTGTCTATTGAATTGGCCAATGAAAATGATAAACTATGGTATATATCAAAACAAATGTGTGGATACAAATAAATCGTAGAAATTCATCTCCCAGATTACATTTTTTAGTTGTCTAAATCCAATCACCAATAGTGTTTAACTATGAACACTTATTTTAAACCTTATTATTTAGGACAACCCAACCTCCTTAAAAGGATCCAGCCTTGCTTGGTATTTCCATCAATCATCGTTCTTGCACTACTACTTCAGGCAGCCCCTCCTTAAAAATTTCCAACGTATATCCTTTTTTTCCAAACAAATCAAGACAATGTAGTTTAAGTTTGTTCCATAAGAAAGTGATAATAGAATATATGAATACACCCGGAGCATAATTAGAATTTATGAAACATCAAGTAACTGATTTACACACTTAAAGATCAAACTTATCAACCATCAAATGCTGATAACAGATGCATATACGGACAATAAAATAGAAAGGGTGAATGTTCAAGGAGCTTATTTACACACATAGCAAAGAAGAAAATCATTTAAGTCAGATAACTTCATTATATACAAACACACAGAAAATTGAAATTCAAGGATTGCCCGGCTGTAGTAGGGTTTTGTACATGGCGGTGGCAGCATTATCATGATCCCTTATAGTCAACATCGTCCGTGTACTCACTCAATTAAAATTGCACCCTGCAACAACTTAGTTGTCATGAGAGAGATGGAGAGGTGAAATACATGGGTGAAGATGAAGCGAACGACGACAACGATTGATTGTAAAGAGTTGCCGGTTTTGGGAGGAGAGGTAGTAACCGCTGTAGTATGGGTGGGAAGTTAAAAATATATTGCTATATATTTAACTTTCAGAGAATAAGTATACCTGCCTTAAAAATCTACTATCAAGCAAGTCCGTAAATAAACTGAGAGAATAACACATTGGATTTCCTCAAACTCAAAACATTTATTTGAACTCTACATAAAAAGCTTATAACTCAATACTCCCTCCGTCTCATTTTAAACTTCAAAAATTTCCAAAAGAGCATCCCAAACGTCAAAAATCCCAAAATGGAATTATTTTAATACTTATTTATTTAATGTCTCACATGTCATACTCACAACAACTATCCACTAACTATCTCATACCCCAGTTTCACTCTCCTACCCACTTTCTATAATCACAACACTCTATTTCACTTTATATACTTATAATAAAAACTCCCTTTTCTAAATATTTGAGCCCAATTTTATTGTTGAAGTTTAAAATGATACAGGGGGAGTACATTGTAACACCATACAACCCTTTCAACTAATACCATTTGTTTATGTAGATATAAAATGTCCTCTAGTAAACCTTATCCATTAGAACTTTAAAATCTGAAGATGAATCATCGTCCATATGCTCTTAGCAGTTCTTAACTTCCAACTCATATGTCCGCCTACTTATGTAGCTTAGAAATATGCTCGAAGAAACCTCAAATAATTCCACCGATGAAAAACGATAATTATTTAGTTCATAAGTTCCTATATAAACATCCCGAACACTCATTAGCATTAATCTGGTTGATTTTTTATGCCAAATAATTCCAGTTTCTTGGCAGTGTTCTACACTTTTAAATTAGTTTTTATCATTGACACAGTATATAAATCAGAACAATCAAGATATACCTAATCAATCTTTTTACCTCAAAGGTCTTTAAAATCTATTCGCTCCTTCCTCAATCAACACCCAGTGAATTTCAGCAGAGCTACAAAAGACAGAGGGAGAGAGGGGGGTAATCAGCACAACAGAGCAAATGAATTAAACATGGTTTTGTACATGAGCAGTCCATCATATGAGCAGTTTAGTGCATTTCTCACAAATATAAAAGAGTTAAACGATATGATATTATCATATTAATGTAAAGCCTCATCAACTAAAAGGCAGAAATTTCTAAACTGGTTGAAACAAATACATCATCACACACTCAAATACTCAAATAGAAAATGCAAGTGCAAAAAAAAAGAAAAAGAAAAGAGATTGGAAACCAAATGCAAAATTGAAAAAAAAAATAAAAAAATCTTGCAGTAGCTGGAATCATTTTCCCAACTACATCCAAATCTGACATGTGAGATGAACCCAAAATACTTAAACTCCTAGCTCTACTCCCACATTTTGCAGGTTGGATAGTTACAGTAGCAGCAAAAGAATAAAGTTATAACATGCCAACATAATGGTATTGCCCTATCATTATACCTTCTCTTTCAGCCAAATCATAAATTCTAGGTCCGACCTTGACATCCCCTTTTTAGAACATGTATCTAACCCAATCGTCAACATAACTTCTAGTGAATCATTCTTAAATTCTTTGGACCCTTTCTCCTTCTTATCCACTCTTACTCTCGCTAGCACCTGACCACCTCTCTCACTTTTCTTAGAAAAATCATCCATTTTCTTGATAACCTTTTCAATTCCTTCCCTTTTCTGCAAAAAATAAAATAAAAATGGTTGACTACTCTCACCTTTATTAAAATGATTAACATTTTTGTTACTAACCCTTTCAATTCCTCCCTTTTTGGCACATATTTTGCAAACTTCACGTGACTAATATCACCTTTCTTAGGAATTACGTCCACTATGTTAGTAACTCTTTTAATCCTTTCTGCTCCATTTACATACTAACAAACTTCTTGTCATCATATCTTTATGAAAACCCATAATCATGAGAGAAAGAGATTGATGAGAAAACTACTCTGTTATGTAAAAAACTAAAATAGGTAACCACCTCAGAAGACTTATATACTTCTACATGTGACCAAATATATAATAGGTAATAAAGATCCATCATATGTGCTGTCCTAGGAACGATAGAAAACCCCATTTCTTCAAATTTGCCATCTTTTGTAATCTTGTGCAACATGGTGACAAAAGACTATAAAGAGCTGGGTGTCCAAATATTCAATGAGAATATCAAGTGAATTTCCTAACTCCTAATATGCAATCCCTCAACATTCACAGCAAAGGGAAAACAAAGTCAAAATTAAAGTTCATGCCAAAATTGAAGTCAATGCAACAATTATAATAGAAAATTGGGGTTAGCGAACCTGAACAGACGGGAAAAATGGCGGGCAAAATGCAGCTTTGGCCAAAGGTACTTGCAGATCCTTGGGATCAGCTCCACCATTTTAGTCATACGAATTGCAGACCCAAGACTCAAGGTTGTTGGCATTTTGCCCTAATCGACTGCACACCCTCCCTCATCGAAAATCATGTATCGCTAGCAACTTCAGAAGTGCGGAAAATCAGAAGCGAAGGCGTGGTTCACATTACATAAGCATCCTACTATAGGGCTCAACAACTTGCGGATGGAATCGATAATGAAGATTGTTCAATTGGAAATTTGGAATATGCAGTTCTTTCTCCTCTAATGAGCATCCGATTGAGAGCATAAGGGCGCCCAAGAAAGGAAGAGATTGAGGGCGTCGGAGGAGGAAATAAAGAACAAATCGAATGTCAAAAAAAGGGCGAAGGCTGAATCGGCGCCGATGAGAGATTGAGGAGGCCGTGAGGAGAGATTGGAATAGGCATCCTCAATTGACTTGGGAGTAATCGGAGAGAAGGAAACTGATTTGTCGATGAATAGAGATCGTGGTGATAATTTGGATGAATCGTAGCCGCTCTTTGCCTTTCCTGAAATTAAATCTCAGCCGTTCTTTGTCTGACGGTTATTTATGATGTGTATTGTATTATAGACTAGTAAAAGTCCGTGTTCGAGGACACGTGTTTTTTTTTTAAAGGGCAAAATGGGAAAGGGATAACTTAGTGAGGGCAAAATGAAAAATTTGGCATTTGATACTGTTCATAGTACTGTTCACCCATGATGTGATTTATACTATAGATAGTTCGGTTCTGAAGTGTTCTTCCGGAATTTTGACAATCACCGGAAGGGGATCGACGATGGTGGACTGAGATTTTGAGACACCAGGAGAGCTCGTAATTTTAAAACACGTTTTTTCATAAATTTATGAAAAAACGCGTTTTTTTACGAGATTTTGACTAAATAAAATGAGTTTTTCTAATTGTGGATTAAAGTGTGCCATGTTAGAATAAATAAATAAAAATAATCATTTACAATTTGGTAAAATGGTTTTTAAAGGTGTTCTTCAACGGTTCGATAAACACCTTTTCGAACTACCCACGCACCAAACCCTAAGCACACGCTCCTTAAACCCTAACCCCCATTTTCTCCCGCCTAAAACCCTCTTCCACACCAAATTCCCCGGCGACGGTGACAGCGACCGTCGTCGTCTTTGATGCAGGTTTCCGAGATGCGAACATTGCGAGCTCTCTATGCGCAAAAGCACCTCTTCAGCTCCATCAAATTCAACCCACGCCGTCCTTCCCTCATCTCCTGTAAGTATTCCCTAAACCCTCAAACTTTTCGTATTCAACGAAACATTCATTCCACCACCTACTGTCCAAATTCAGCATCATTCCCCAAAACAAATGGAAAAATCTCCACTTTTTACGACCCCGTCACTGGTGATATCGTAACACAGGCCATTACCAGTGACAAAGAAGACTATGACCCTAAATTATCTAATTCTTATTACCAAGATGCTTTGCAAGACGATAATAGATCATACGGTAGTGTTGTCAAGGCACAGCAAAAGACGGAGTCCGGTAGCAGTGACAAAGAAGAATATAACCCTAAATTGTCTAATTCTTACCCCAAAGATGGTTTGAAAGATGTTAATAGGTCATACGGTAGCGTTGTCAAACCACAGAACGAGTCTAGTGATGGTCAAGAAAAGTCAATTCCGGCTACGGGATACAATGATAGCCGTAGGGCTTATGGGAGTTTTCGTAAGTCGAATCAAAATCAGCTTGGTAGAAGTATGTTTGTGAATAAGAATAAGAAGGGGAAGGTTAAGACCCAGTGGGTTTGTAGTGATTGCGGTAATCATGATGGGCAGTGGTGGGGAATGTGCCCTTTCTGTAAGAGTGCAGGTACAATGAAGCAGTTCTCAGTAACTGACTCTGGAGGCGGTAATGTAAGTGGGATTGAGGCTTCTGAAAACATAGTAAAGTCATGGTTGGGTCCGCAGTTGGCTGATGATGGTCCGGTGAGGTTGATAGATGTCAATAAGGGGATGAACCAAGCAGATTGGCGAATTCCTTTGTAAGTTTCCATGCTTCTTTCTTTTGATTTAGTTACCGATTTTAGTTTATTGTCATTGTTCTGCATCTACCGATGTTTTTGGTTATTGAACAATTGGGGGATGCCCTATACTTTAATACTATCCTATATAATTTAGATGAAAATTGCTTTAGTGCCTTTTTTATTAGTAAACTATTATGAGTTAGTCATGTGGAGAAATTTTGCTCAAATAACATGAGTTTTACTACATGGTGAGCCTGATTATGTCTTAGTGTTTAATTTTCTTACTTGATGGCTAAAGTACTATGATTTGAAGTTAGCTGAAGGTGCATGTAAAACACGTGAATTCATCCCTCTTGTAAATCACTCTTCACTGGCTTACAGAATTCACCTTTATTCTTCTGAGATGAATTATGATACTGATTGTTTAGATAGAGAAAGAAAGTTACGAAGGTCAAGTTCTCTCAAGTACTGGATGTTAAGGACTCCATATATAGCTAAATTAAGGATGGATTTGATGTTGATGCCTTATAACTGCCCTATTTACACCCAATGTTCAGGTTTGGACTATTTGGAAATGAAGTTGCAGCGGTGCTCGGCGGTGGTCTTGTACCAGGTATATATGGTGCATTCCGGACTGCAAAATTGGTTCACCTCTCTTCCTTTCTCAGTCACAATTTCTTGGACTCTTTTCAGCTCATATCTCTTAAGTTTTTTTTCCTTTTAAGAACACGTGATTATATTTTACGGATTTACTTCCCATGCGACAGAATGAGTGTCTCTTTCTGCTCATGATCGTAGGCAAAACGGGGCACAAAGCACTCACTTGGAATGGGGGTATATATTTTTTCCAGTCCCTTCTCCTCTATTACAGGGAAAGGGTGACCTGGATTTTCCTGTCAGATCCTTAGGAATTTTTCTAGATCTCAATCGTACCTACTATTACGAGAAAATTTCTACATAAGCTGGCTCTTAGAGTTAATCTAAAAGCTTGTTCACGTTTTGTCAGTGGGAAAGCCACAAAGTTGAGAGAACCAAGAAGTCTTTAATGCCTTTTAAGGCTGATGACTTATGTAGGTGACTGAGATGTATAAGAGGACAACACATCCAGGATTCACTGGAATGGTAACTTGGTGAAATTGCACCAACTTGCTTTCATGTACTTTTTCATCTTCCATAGCTCAATATTTCATTGAACTGATTTATATGGAGTACATGACGGGGTTAGAAAAAGTAAAAAGAAACAAAATGCATTCTAGTATAGGTCAAGCAAAGAACTTGGGTGCATATGCTGTCGTAACTGATCCAAATGATTATAGCCAGCAAAGTGAAGTCTATACCGGGTAACTATCGGGCTGCCCTGAACAACTTTAATCGCCTTTAAATAAAATCTTTAAAATTTGATCACTAAATTCTCTGCCCCCATTCTACTTGTGTTAGACTATACACGATATTTTCACTTAAAGCCCTAAATTTGTTCTTGAAGTCAATTAAAGCCTTCGTTTTTGTTCCAAACATACGTTTACAGGATTGCTTTTGTAGGTTCTTTGGTTTTGGTTGGTGGTGATCCTGGTGTTGGAAAAAGCACTTTAGTTTTACAGGTATTGTTCTTTATAATTTCATGGATATGTTGATGAACTTTATCCTTGAGGACTTGTATAAAGTTGGTCCATTTACTTGCTTATGAAATCCAAGCTATTCACTCTTCCTTAGAACATTTCGTTAGTCCATTCTATTTGTAATCAAATCTTATTCTGCTTCTGGTTTTGAAAGATGGCAGCAATGATTGCTGAAGGACATGGTATTAGCCAGGAAGATCCTATAGGAGTAGTTGAAGGGGAAGAACTGACACCAGAAAAGCAAGAAAGTTTGTTAAATGGGACAGAACATAATATTGGAAAACCAGCTCCAGTCATTTATGTCTCAGGCGAAGAGGTTAGTGTTTATTCGACCATGGAAAGTGATACTAGTTGTTATACTATCAAAAGAAATGTTCCTTCTATATCTTTGTTCACACCCTTTCATGAGGATAAATGCAGGATAGTCATGTTATGCATGTTGGAGAGGGTCTACTCTTTTTGTTATTATTTTCTTTTTCCTGATTTTGTTATGATTTCCCGTGGGAGGCGCCTTCGTTCCTTGGTTGGGCAGGATTCTTCCTAGCACCCCAAAAGTGAAATATAATAAAGTTGCATCACTTGAGTTTATCTTGGCTTCATTTCTTTCCTTAGTCTAAGGATTTCGTGGGTAAAATGAAACTCTCATAAAATGATATTAGTCTTTCATCGTTGTTCTTTCTATTTTCTTGGGACTCTGTGCCTTTTTCATTTCTCTTAATTGGATAAACTTGTTACGAGAACCAGTTATTTCACCACCATCAGTATCAGTTGAACGTTGAATTTTCAAGCAGCACATGTTTTTGCATATGAAAGATAGATTTTCTGACTCTGGAATGAATGGGAGATGTTCATTTCTGTGGTGTTTTCGTTGGCTCCGAGACTTGTTTAAAGATTATGAGTGGTCAAATTTTGGTTATATTAATTTTCCTTCTTTCACCCTCTGACGTACAGTGCAGTAGTGCCACATCACTATTATGTTTTATGATTAAGCAATTTAGTAAATTCCTCTCCTGACCTTCTCTATGCAGAGTGTTGATCAAATCAAGAACAGAGCAGATCGTATGGATATTGGAGCAGAAGAACTGTACTTATACGCAAGTACTGATATCGAGGTGATTGCTTTCAGTGCCCACCTGCTTCAGTTAATGGTCAATCGAAATATGTTTTCAGTTTTATTACTCATGTCTTATCTATCAGTTAGATAGCAAGAAGATGCTTGATATATCCTAATTACATCTAAGCTTGCACCTTGAAGGCGTCGATAACTTCTATTAACTTGCAGAAGTGTTTTGCGTAAAGGACTTCTCTTTCACCTATACTAGATGAACTTTAATCCTAGATCTGTAAAAACATTATATCTTCTCCCCAAGCTCTGATGAAGGGGACTGATAGTTTGAAAGAAAATACGTCAAAAAGTATATCAATGTTGGATTGTGGAGTTCACTTATACATGTGTGGCATACAAATGGTTCTAAAAGTTTGCTTACGATCATGTCTTGTATATACAATCAGTTGCATTCATTATTGTCACATTTTTAATACCCACCTAACCCTAAAACTATACTCTACAGGGATCCCACTTTTAGGGTTATTACTGTATATTAGTATTTACATAAACTCAATTGAATTATTGAAGTAGGAAAACTCATGAATGTAGATAATCATTGGTCATCACCGTTAGTATATTTTTCTGAACTTCGGTTCAGTGTGGTTACACACCAATGTCAGCTGGCAGGATCAATAATGTAGCATAGATAGCGAAGAATTTCATGCAAGTTTGTGTAATAAATGGAGGTTTTGCCTATATTCCGATTCAGGAATAGTATCTTATGAGAACAAGTTAATAACATTTTCTTTGCCTTTTCGTGTCATGCTTCAGGATATTCTCGATAAAGCTCAGCGTCTATTTCCCCGGGCACTTGTTATTGATTCCATTCAGACAGTCTATCTGAAAGGAGTGACTGGTAGTGCTGGAAGTATCTCCCAGGTTAGAAAATTCTGAATGTCTCATCAACTTCTGTGAACAGGTTAAAAGATCTGAGCTCTCTTTTTTTATCTTTACTTGTAACAATAGACCGTAAATCAAGGTTTCACATTAATTTTCATGGGATGAGGAGTTATGCAGTCGAAAGATTGGCAAATAGGCAAATAGCAGTAGTTTACTTTCATAAGGTGATATTTATTGTGTGTTTTTTCTAAACTCCATTGATCTTTCATAGGTGAAAGAATGCACATCAGCATTGCTGCGTTTTGCAAAGACGACAAACGTTCCAGTTGTGTTGGTGAGTCTACTGCATTGGGCCTATTGGCTAATCAATCTTCCATTTCCCTGCTCTTACGGTGTTTGATGTATAATTTGAAATGATCTCACATTTAATATATTTTCTTGTAAATCTTATCCTTTCCTCTTTTGTCTTGGGGAAGCATGCTTTGCAGTAAGCTTCTTGCTAAAGTCGCCTGCAATTCGGATGGGGAATATTATCTGCTACTATATGTAATAGCCATTCACAGCTAAAAGAACTCCTTAAATATAATGCATTTTGCATTAGTAGCTGTGAAAAGTAATTTCTTCAGATGTCAGTGCTGGAATTTCCATATTAAGAAAGCTTCTGTAGGATATAGCAGTCCCATCAAGCATTGAAGTTGTTGTCAATTTTACTTTTATCTGTCTGTTGGTCAGTCATTCTTGAGTCATTAGTTTTGAAGGCCGTTTACGTACACTTCTCTACAATCCGTTTGTTGTGGTTTCCTCTGATTGCAAGATTTGTTTTCGTGTGTCCGACAGTTTACTATGAAGAGCTAATTTACTTTTTCTTATGCTTGTTTCAGATAGGACATTTGACAAAATCAGGCGAAATAGCAGGACCTCGTATCTTGGAGCACATTGTTGATGCGGTTCTTTATATGGAAGTTGGTATCTGGATGTCTTTTTCTTTTTTTCTTTTTTACGATAGTTGATACTGGTTTCTAGAGGGATTCACATGCTTTCTTCCATTCATGAGTGGCCCAGACTAATAATCTAAAAAATGACAGATCGCGATAACTCTATGTTATAGCATCTTTCAGTTATGTCCAGCACATGATGCTTGCACGCAAAGAGTCAAGTACATGGTTCCTCAAGTACACAGAACTGATACACCCTCAAGCGTGCAAGATGCTAGCGAGAGGGACCAACCCTGTTTGTTTGTGTTCTTATCTATATATGTATACATCAACTATTTCAGGGGGAAAGTAATTCAACTCATCGGTTGCTTCGATCCGTTAAGAACCGTTTTGGCTCTACTGATGAGGTATCTGATGTTATTGATGCATGGTATTGTATTTGGTAATTCTATCTATCTTCATACATGCCCCACATATCCGTTGTGCTTAAATATTGTCTTCTTTATTGGGCTTTATTCATGGACAGATTCTCACAACTATAACTGTGGGAAGCTCCTGAATTTCGGAACATGTATGTCACTGACCATAGACCTCGTATATTCTTTCGAGTTTGCATATGTATGTGTCAAAGTGCTAGTTGTTGGTTGTCTCATTTTGAACTTTAGGAGTGCTCCCTAGATAAGTTATTCCAACTTTATTGATAAGTAGATGCTATTTGGCAGTTAGTGACTACTCCCTCCGTCCCATTACAAAAGGCACAAAAGCCCCATTTTGGTGTACCATTACGAAAGGCACAAGCCCCAAAAGGAAAATTCATGGGACCCACTTGTCATACTCACATCATCTATCCACTTACTATTCCCTATCCCACTTTCTCCCTCCCACCTCCCTTTTCATACGCACAACACTTATTTCACTATACACTTTCCTTAATTTTTGTGCAAACCCCATTTTGTGCCTTTTGTAATGGGACGGAGGGAGTATATTACTAAAGCAAAGCTAGGATGTATAGAGTTATGCAAGCATGAGTAAAACGAAATAAATATATAGAATGGAACTTTAGAATTAGCGGCATAAGTATACTATTGGAGACCAAGCTAGTGTCGATGATTTACACTTTACAAATGCTGCAACAGGATTTATTTCTGTTTTATGATTAATTACAGAATGGAGAGGTTGGAGATATCTTCCATAATACATGACATTGTCGTGATAGTCCATGGATACTCGTTGTAAATATCATGACTAATGTAATTATATTATCAGCGTTTCCTTCTGTAGTGACAAACTACGGGAGTGGATAGGAAGTTGTGCATTTGTATGCCTGTGTATGAGGGAGTACAAAGCAAATCATATAAGAGTGGTACCTTGGATGTCTTTCCCCTACATAATGCATATACCATACATAAAATCAGTACAATCTTCTGGATGTGCCAATTAGTTGCAATTTCCAATATTCAAACACATGCCAATATATAAGATAAAATGCCAACAAATTGGGTAAATATTTGCTGTCAATAAATTTCTCCTTTTTTTTCTTTTAAATTTTTGACAATGAAAAAAACTTTTTCTTTCAGCTTGGAGTTTTTGATATGTCTCAAAAGGGATTACAAGTCATTGTAAATCCCAGTGAGATGTTTCTAGGAGAGCAATACTCAGATTCAGAGGTTTTAGCAGGACGGGCTGTTGCCGTAATTATGGATGGATCTCGGACTTTTCTTATTGAAATTCAGGTTTTTCTTTCACTTTGATTCTGTTATTCCATTCTGCTTTGTCATGCTTCAATTTAGAACCTGAAATGAATTTGGATTTTTTGCTCGTCTTTTTGGAAGACATGTATCCGGATGTTGATGTTAATTGTGTTTATTTCGTGCATATGAAGGATGTAAAGATTACAATTTAGATTTCCTTCCTGCACGTTTGTCGTAAGCATTCTTGCAACATTCTTCATTAGAGGAAAGACTATGCCACAAAGCAGTCCAGCTTAACCAACTAGTAACAACCAAGATTAAATGCAAAGACGGAGGAGCAAATCTTCAACTCCGTTAAATTTAAGTTTCCATGTGAATTGGCATGCTATAATCACCCTCCTTTTGCGGATTTAACTAATTTGGCCATTAGCAATTATGTTCAAGGCCGCATTTCTTCTCCCCGTGCATGACCCTTGTTCACTGCTAGGTAAAAGTCGTACCTACGAGGCAATCAACAACGAATTTATGATTGTTCATGTTACTTGTTAGTCAAATATATGTATAGCTTTAGAATTGCTTAATCCCAATCATAATAAACATTATTGAGGACCCCTAATTTTAACTAGACCAAATAGAATTTTTCTATGTATGTTAGGTTCCCTTAGTGCTAGTGTCAGTGTTTTTATTAATGTATTTTTTTCAAAGAATGAAGACTTGAAGACCCTGAAGATTTTTCTAGTTATAATCTGGTTAACCTGTTATGCTAGCTGCCCCAACCGGTTGAGATCTTTGACCGGTCAGGATGGCTTAGCCGATTTCTCTTCAACCGGTTGAGAGAGTCAACCGGTCAAGCTCCTCTAGTTCTAGTTGCTGATCAGTCCAAGCTTCCTCTAGCATTTATTGTTCTCGCCTACTCAACACACAACTTTGCTGAAGTTGGTAAAACAACTGCCTATAAAGACATTCCTGCAACTTGTCAGTGACTCCAAAGAGGAATGTCAAAGTTACCAGTACTCACAACACTTCATCTATTCAATGAAAAAATATCTTCATCAAATCTTAGGCTTTTAATGCAAAAGATATTCTCATTAAATGCCTGTCAGTCCAAGTCATCCTTTCAACCCCTTCAGAGACAACAACTCTATTTTGAAGTTCACTATAAATACCTTCTCCAGAGTATTGAAGAGGGTTAGTGCATTAAAGATCTTTGAGAGTGAGTTTGCCAAGAACTACAAGCATTCAAGCATTCAAGTTCAAGGCATTCAAGTCCCTCATATTCACTATACTATCTCCGTTAGGACATACGCTGAGCACCATTAATCAATACTCGTAGTGTTCCCAAACAAGACTATGATTGGAACACATTGATTGAATCACACACACACCCTAGAGAAATCAGTTCAACTTTGTGAACACATCTCTAGAAAACAGCTGGTCATTCTTGTAGCACGATCCACTAGTGATCACTTTACTCTTGACAGCCTTCAATCATAAGGCTTGCAATTTGTAATAGTTAGGTATCATTAATAGTGCACTTTCACAAATTCAAGTTTTGACCAAACTTGGTAGAGGACGTAGCAGTAATTTAACACTGTGAACCTCTCCAAACAACCGTGTCATTTCCTTTTTTTGTTTGCTCGTTATTTTGTTGTTGTAACCGATTGACATTCTCTCAACCGGTCACAATCCATTGACTCCTATTTACTGCTTGTTTGTTTCTTCATTGAAAAATACAATTGAATGACATTTTAACTTACTCTTTGACAGTCCTACTGCCTAACCGATCTCTGTGTGAGTCTATACCGGTATCATTTTATTCGCTGTGCAAACTGGTTTCCATCGGTTAGCTTCTGATAAGATACTTGGATATTTTCAAAGGTTTTGGAAAGAGTTTATAAGAAAAGTATTTAATCAGGCTATTCACCCCCCCCTCTAGCATGTTTTCCTACCAATTGGGGCTAACATTACTATTGGCATGTCTTAGTTTTTCCTGATATCTCGGCTGAGCAACTTTCTTTACACTGTAAATTGCAACATTTGTCATCTCTCGGTTAACACTAAGATTTCCTTTTATCATCTACACTTTCAAAAATTGTGTTTGCCTGACACTCAGAATTTCACT
This sequence comes from Adenophora triphylla var. japonica, assembly GCA_022495995.1. Classification (NCBI taxonomy): domain Eukaryota; kingdom Viridiplantae; phylum Streptophyta; class Magnoliopsida; order Asterales; family Campanulaceae; genus Adenophora; species Adenophora triphylla. Next base: position 361,453 of record JAFEMH010000174.1, read on the forward strand.
GTAGGCATTATGTGTAGCGGGCTCTTCACCTTATACTCAAGTGAATGGTGTTCCAACAAGCAAAGCGAACATGATTATTGCAGTAAGTAAAGTTAAAAGTTCCTATTAGATTCAGTTATATTTGGTGATATTTGATTTGACATCCAAATTGCTTCACATGCCCTCTGCAATGTTTATTGACTGCAAAGCTTGTTAGAAATGATTACCTTAACACGTCATTTAGTTAAATATTTGCTGGAAGTCGGCAGTTGCAGAATGGTTTCTCTCCACTGTAGATAATATCCCATTATGAAACATTAACGAGTGCCAAACTTAATGGAAAATATTAAATAAGTTCTGTCAGCAATTTAGCCTTAATGTGATAATCATGTTGGGGCGTAAAGTCTGAAACCTGATTTGTTTTAGGACGGGGGTAAAGTAATTATTCTGGACCTAACAAAACCAAAACTTAGGTGAACCATGGTGTAATAGTGAGGTTACTCCACTGTGAGTTGAAATTATGAGTTCAAACTTCATGTCCCTCTTTGACGTGTGTACGGTGGATTTTGCGAGACCATTGTGCTAGAAGCTCATGAATAGATTGTCAATTGTGTAGTCTTTTGTGAAGTTCTTAGCATCTAAAGTAGTGATTACCGCTATTTCATTTTCTTGAAGCAAAAAAGACTTGTCGGTATCAAATTAGTTTTCTGTAATCATTTCCCGTTCATATAAGGTATAGATGTGCAGAACTTATTCTTATACCAAGAAAATCATACTTCTTATTTAGCATTATGCTAGGATGTTTTTGCGAAGTATTGGGATGACAGTTACCTTTTTATCTCCTGAGTTGTAGGTTCTTACGAAGCAAACAGGTCTCAAGCTCCAAGCAAATGTAAGTTCAGGTTTCCTCCCCATTTGTTTCATTTATATTGATGTCCTTTGCTTCTTCTTCTTGTTTTATTTTTTTATTTTGCTGTTCTGTTTCTTCAAAAAGTTTTTATGTGGTTGCCTCCACCAAATTGACCACACTTTTCTTTAACAGGGGAGGTGAAGGAAAACATCCATCTTATGATCCTTTTAAATGAGGGGGGGGGGGATACATAGCATATTTTTAAACAAAAAAGCAGAGACTTTTGGAAAACAGGTAGAGGGAGATTATGCCAATGTTAACCCCACAAACCATTTGATACATTTCTAGATGGTAGAATTGTTGGTCTAGTCCAAAAGAAAAAGTGCAGGTTGTTGTGTGAGCATTGATCAAATGAGTTATCGAGAAATCAATATAAATTGCTGAATGAAGAGAATAGGGAAGAGTGCAGTTTGTTGTGCGAGCATTATTCAAACTGAGTTGTCTTGACATCAATTCAAATTGTTGAATAGAGAGAATCTGGAAGAAATTAATGTTACTTTGACACGAAAACTTCTATATGGTGTTTAAAAGAAAGAATGCAATTTGTTGTGCAAGCATTATTCAAATGGAGTTCTCTAGAGATTCATTCAAATTGTTGAATGAAGAGAATGATTAAACTAGTGATAATGTGGACACGTAAAATGTTTTTGAGTTCAAACGCTATTGTAAGGCTTATTTACTCCCTTCACTCTCCTGCTTTCAAGTTCAAGTTTTTCTCTATAGGTCATTAATATATGAACACAAATTAGTACGTTAATTATAAGCTTAAATTATATGGGTGATCTGTTAGAAACAGGCAGTAGAGAAGATGGATAATCACAACATACACACACGTACACAAGCACAAGTATTTACGTGGTTCACCAACTTGGCTACGTCCACAGACAGAGGGAGAACGGTATTATTAATATGGAGAATCACCAATTACAAACTCTCTAATTATGTGCACGAATTCTTGATCACAAGAATTCACAACTGTGCAACCCTAATCTAGAGAAACGGATGAGAACAAAATTGAACTGCTACAGACAAGCTAGGAAATCTATGGAGCCCATACAAATCACTAACTTGGATCATAGAATTATTGATAACCTATCACAGTGTGATAATCACACTAGAAAATTCATGCTAGGGAGAAGGCGAGTATTTAATATACTCCCAAATCAATAGCTCAGAATTCCAAAACTTGAAGATAAAGTCAAATCCGCTTAAGGAACCAATTAAATCCTTAGCCAACAAGATTCCATAATCCTAAAGGACTTTAATAAGGAATCCCCAAAAAAGCTTCAATTCTTCTCCTTTTCCGTCTTCTCAAATCAATCTTCGACTCGTTCTTGGACTTCTACTTTGATCAAACTTCTATGATTCAAAGACACCAAAATCCTAACATGATCTCTGTTCAGTTGGCCATTTAGCAAATAATTATATCTCTATTTTATCTGTTTGACTGGGTATCAAATAATTTGGTATAGTTTGGTGATTATTCCATTTGAGACTTGGATAGCAAGCTGGTAGTTTTTGAGAGTGGAGCCTCGTCAGTCTGAATTTAGTTCAAATGGTAGTCAAACCTCTAATATTATGCACTTTTTCTTTGTCGCAAAGGCTGTCAAAATTAATAAAATTGGATGTTTTATTTGAAACAAAAATCCTGCTTTACCAAACTTCATAGTGTCCAAAATGGCATACACTCAAATTGACCCTTTATGGTGGCAATGACTTTGCCACTGCTTCAGGTGTGTCACCTGTGTGTGTGTGTAGCACTCAAATGGAACTGATATCTGCATCATCTTGACATTTCATTTCATGCAAGTGATTTATTGCTCATGCTTTTAGCTGTAAAAAAGACAGCCTTATAAAGGTGCCAAACTGATGTACTTTCAGTTTGACCCCCTTATGGTGGTTTTGGTTTGGTCGCTGCTTCATATGTTTATATATAGCACTCTAGAGCTGATATATTGGCATCATCTTGTACCTTTCATTTTATTCAAGTGATTTTTCGCTTATGATCTTGGCCTCAGTTTTGTTTACTTGCGGCTAACCATCCTATTCTGTTTGATCTGCAGGCCATCTTCTTGAATGTTGTTAGTGGGGTTACTCTTAAAGAAACTGCTGGGGATCTTGCAGTAGCTGCAGCAATTTGCAGCAGGCATAGCTTCTTTTGCTTAGCTTACCTTGTTAACCTTTTTCTTGATAGTATTCTTAATGGTGCATCAAATACATTTTTAGAGTTCATGGGGATATATATATATATATATATATATATATATGTATATATATGTATATATGTATATATATGTATATATATATATATATATATATATATACATATATATATATATATATGTATATATATATGTATATATGTATATATATATATGTATATATATATATATATATATATGTTTAACCTTTTGGTCAAAGTTTAATCAAATTGACTTGAAAAAATCAAACTGTGACTTTATTGGGACGGGGGAAGTATGTTCTATTCCAGGCATCTGTTTGATTTGAAATTGACAAGCATTGGGCATTTCCTTTGTCAAATAAAGAGTAAATTTTCCGTGTGCTAGAGTAAAAGAATTGGTTTTTGAATTAGTTGCCATTTTGTTAAACTACATAATAAGGCCAAACCAATTAACCATTTATATTTTTGTAAGTATAAAATACTAATGTTTGTTATCGACACAATATTGACATTACATATGTCATTGAGTTTCATGAACTCTATTAATATTCAAGGCTATACTGTTATAGGAGTATATGTTATAGCTCTCATTCCATTGCAAGTTTCTCATTTTGAACAGTTCTCTCTCCCTCCCCTTTCCGTTCTTGCCCCTCTCAGGGCACCCCGATGACCTGCTTTTGTAGGTTGGAACTCCTTTCTTTATAGTTGATAAAAACATGTACTCTCTCCCTCTCTAAACTGGGGGGGGGGGAGATACATACACCAAGAAGAATGATGTGCCCCCTTTTGTAGTGTGGCATTTCTCCTATCTTTTAAGCTAATTAACATGTTCTCTTGTGGGTCCAGTTTCTTGGAATTTCCTATCCCTAATGGCGTGGCATTCATCGGAGAAATAGGCCTTGATGGTCTGCTTCGCATGGTATGTGTCTCCTTGCCATTGTGTTCTCTTTTACGTCATTTCACAACTGTGTATATGTATATATAGTTTGCAATATTTAAAAGGTCTTAATCTTCCTTCAACCTCTTTCCGTTTTTTCCTTAATTATTTACTCCAGATAAACTAATCAACCTGAGTACTAAATATACTGCTATTGACCTGAATGTCTACTATCAAGGAGGCCAGAGAGCAAAGATCAGTTAATTTTGCAAGTTGGATTGGTTTTGTTGAACCTTTAGGGAAAAAACGTATCTACTCTTGTTTAATTTTTCTAATGTCACTCTTTAAGTTGTAATAGAAAGCATAAGACACATCATTATCCTATATCATTTGTCTGTTAAGAGTACCAGTATTTATGTGGATCCCAATCATAGTGTTTAGCCTGACCACAGCAGAGGATTCGAAGTCATTGTAATCGTCTTTTTTAAGCCTTTCTCCAAATTCGAATAATTGTGCAAACTGTTCAGACTCGAACAGTTGCAAATGTTTAAGTTCAAGTTGAAGGATATAAATTTGAGTTTTGTGTAAAAGGCCATTTATCCAGCTCCTTGCAGGTTCCTTATAAAAATTTCTACTCCGTATTTGATTATATAATAAACTCTTTACACCTTATAGGTACCGCGAATGGAGAAAAGGGTGATGACAGTGGCAAGATTGGGGTACAAAAAGTGTGTTGTTCCCAAACCCGCTTTGAAATTTCTGTCAGGATTGGATTTAGGAGGATTGGAGATTTTTGGCTGTGGGAACATGAAAGAGGTGATCAACACCGTGTTTAAAACATATGCATGAGGTATGAGCTTCCCCTGAACATTGTACAACCTCCATATATTATTAAAAAAATAGTTTTTTTAAAAAATGTACATAGAATCAGTGATCATTCGTGACAATCATTTAGTAACATCATATTACACTGCATGTATAGAATTTTCTGCATTCTAATAAAAATCTCTTGCAATCAGCAGGTCAAATTGAATATTAGGACAGTCTCTGTTCCCGATGGGCAATGGTGTATGATTTTTGAACGCCAGCATGGAGCTTTATAGGTGCAAGGTAGCCTCATTCCGAAGAACTATTCTAGCCGGTTTTGCTTGTCAGGCTAGAGATCAAGTATAAAGTGAAGTGGCTGTAGCAGATTTTTCAAATAGGGGCTAGGTACATTGCTCTATGCGGATAATTTGTACTCCGTATAACCTTAACTATGTATGTATGTATATATAACTTATCCCTAATTGTCTGCAGACCAAACATGCATGTAAAAACTAAATGTACACATTTTTGTGTATGGATACAGGGATTAATAAAATGTGGGAACATCATTTTGGGAGTATTACTTTTAAGTGAAAATTAAAATATATCTGCTTGAAAAATATACCCATTTTAGGACGTTACTCCCGGGGGTACGACTAGGATCTTTTCGATTTTCATTTTTGATGGGGCCGATTAGGATCTATGTGATAGATGTAGAATTCACCTTTCTTAAATTAATATTACTTCATGCCAAAAACTTACAAAAAACGCGTTTTTTGTTAAGCTTAACAAAAAACGTGTTTTTCAACCGCGGTTCAATTTAGCGGACGGTTCTTACGCTTTTCCGGTCCGGTTCAATTTCTCGCGGCGTATTTGATTTTTGATTTCCACATTTGTACCTTTCAATTCGATTCTTCTTACTTTCATCATCTCCGAGCTGTTGCGGCGTATCAGTTTCCACCGAGTTTCATCATCTCCGAGCTGTTTTCATTCGTCATTTTACTTGTTATTCGACATTATGACCGATCAATCCAAAGAAACGAGGAGCAAGAAGCGTAACGAAGGTATAATTTTACTTGTTTTTAGTCATATTGTTCTTCGATTTCAAATCAGTTGCTCTGGTACTTTAGAAAATACAAGCAAACATAAGCAAATGTTGGCTCTACTGAAACCCTAAATATAAGCAAAACATAAGCAAATGTTGGCTCTATTGAAACCCTAAATATTGCACTTTGAAACCGTTGCACTGTCACATTTACTTGCACTTGCACTATCGAAACAGTTGCACATTCACATTTAATTGCAAAAACAAGCAAATGTTGGCACTATAGATAAAACTGGCTCTTTGAAACCAGAACACGGACACTTTCAAACCTTAAGAATGGCACTTTGAAACCATAAAACTGGCACTTAAAAACTATAATTCTGGCACTTTGAAATCATAAAGCGACTCTTTGAAATCATAAAGCGCACCGATGTAATGTTTTTGATATGTTTGCATTATAGATAAAACTTGCTCTTTGAAACCATAACACGGGCATTTTCAAATCTTAAGACGGGCACTTAGAAATCATAAAACTGACACTTAACAACCATAATTCTGGCACTTTGAAATCATAAAACTGGCTCTTTGAAATCATAAAACTGGCTCTTTGAAATCATAAAGCGCACCGATGTAATGTTTTTGAAATGTTGGCATTATAGATAAAACTTGCTCTTTGAAACCATAACACGGGCACTTTCAAACCTTAAGACGGGCACTTAGAAATCATAAAACTGGCACTTAAAAACCATAATTCTGGCACTTTGAAATCATAAAACTGGCACTGATGTAATGTTTTTTGATATGTTGGCATTATAGATAAAACTTGCTCTTTGAAACCATAACACGGGCACTTTCAAACCTTAAGATGGGCACTTAGAAACCATAAAACTGGCACTTTAAAATTATAAAACTGGCACTGATGTTATGTTTTTTGATATTTATTTTCAGTTCCATCAAAGCGTAAAAGAGTTGTGGATGATGATGATTTTAATATCACTATTAAGAGGCCTAAAGGGGGTGATAAATTTGAGCATTCATGTACTCCCAAAAGACTCGTTGAGCTCTGTTTAACTCCAGACCAGAAGAGATATGTTAGGGATATTGGATTTGGATCTCTGTTGAATCTTGAGGTTAAGGTATTGCCTCTTAGGCTTGTTCAGTTTCTTGTTGATAGATTTGAACCAATCACAAGGATACAACAAATCAATTCATCAGATAAATATGTTATTACAGCATCGGATGTCTATGATATATTTTGTCTACCTAGGAATGTTGCAAAGTATAAGGTAAATCAATCATCCAGCACAAATATGGAATTGAGAAATCGATATTTTGAGGAATTTGGGCGTACTCAAGATGGTCTTCCTGCCTATAAACTTTTGGAACACATTTCTGAGTCACATCAAGGTGGGGATGAATTTAAACGCTTGTTTGTGCTGTTTGTTGTTGGTATTTTTCTTGCCCCAGTAGTTATAAAAACAATTGATGTGTCACTGCTAAGTATTGTAGAAGACGTTTCACAGATAAGCAAGTTTGATTGGTGTCAATATGTTTTGGACAAATTATGTCAGGGTGTATCGAGGTTTAAGACTCAAAAAAAGAATTCAAAAAACTGTAGTGGATGTGTTATGGTGTTGGTGATTGCTTACCTTCAAAGATTTCCATTTCAAGGGGTGAAAGAATCAACTGTTCTCCCTTTGATTAAACATTGGAATGCTAAAAAATTCAAAGAGAGGATTGATTCCGGCGAAAGTTGGCCGGGAATTTAATTTTTTATGGAAAGAATGTTTATCCTATAAGTAGGGGTGACGACGATTTTGTGGAGGAAGTACCCAGTGAGTTTGTGGAGGAAGAATGTATTCCGTTAAGGATTGAAAGTGCTTCAAAGGAAAGAATTGCAGAGGCAAGCAATGTAAGTATTGTCACTATATATTACTTAAACTGGTCTTTGAATTTCTTATGATGGCACTATTGATTACAAAACTGGCACAATGAATAACATCTACTGGCACTTAAAATACACACACTATTTTTCATTCTTACTATTTTTCATTGATGTAGGATGCTAAGGAGTTATGGGATATATTGAGGAAGGACCTTGATAATGCTGTCCATGCTCACATTGAAAGACTTAAATCTATCAAGAAAGAGAAGGGAAGAAATGCAGCTGATGAGATGGGGGAAGAGAAAGAGAATGAGGGGAATTGGGAGGCGGAGGGGGAGGGGGAGGAAGTAGAAGATGATATTTTTGATGATGAATATTTTTCTGAGATTGACAATATTATTTCAGGGTTTGTGAAGACAACAAAAGCTGACATGGGTAAGAAAAGAAAAGGTTCAATTCCAACATTTGAACTTTTATCTCAGGTATCTAGTGAGGAGAGAAGAGAACATACAGAGCAGAAACAACAGAAAGTTAATGAGATTTTTCGGGAGACATATGATGATGATGATGAACAAAATAGAACTCTTGATAACATTATTGCGAATATAAATTCGTTGAAGTGTTGAAGCTATCTCCCGTTATATCAATTCGAAATCCCAAAATTCAGACTGTATCTCAAGGATTGCTCAAAGTTCAGACTGTCTCTCAAGGATTGCTAACGTGTATGACAATCTATAGTATAAATCAGGGATTGTACTTGCTACAGTGGTGTGAACAGTTTTAAGCGACGAATTTTCCATTTTACCCTCATACATTTGTCCTTTTCCCATTTTGCCCTTAAAAAAAAATTTAAAATAATAAAAAAAAAAAACGTATCCTTGGACACGGGCATGTACTAGTCCTTCTATATTGATGTACTAGTCCTTCTATATTGGGGTGAGCCTCCCGCAAAGGAATTGTGGAGAATCATCTTGTTATTATTTTGTTTCTTATGAAAAAAGTTACTCCCTCTAATTCAAAATAAATAATCGTTTTTTTTAATTACTCCCTTGGTCCCACACCAAGGTTCCTTGGCGTGGGTTTCACGTTTTTTAAGAAATTTTTTTGCTTCTGTTGTTTAAAATAGAGGAGAGATAATGTAAAAATTAAATGTGGGATATAAAATAGTAGTTAATGATTGATTTTATTGAAAACTAGCCTAAGCCCGTGTCCAAGGCCACGTTTTTTGTTTTTGTTTGTTTTTTTAAATTTTTTTTTTTTAAATAAAAAAAAAATTAAATTAATTTTTTTTTTTTTTGGCAAAATGTGAAAGGGACCAAATAGTTCCTCCATTTTGAAATTCAAACTGAATGAAGAGAGAGAGAGAGAGAGAGAGAGAGAGAGAGAGAGAGAGAGAGAGAGAAAGTGTGGGTATGTGTGTGTTTTTTTTTAAAAAAAGATTTTTTTTAAAAGAGAGGGCAAAATGGGAAAGTGACAAAATAGTGGGGGCAAAACGGTAAAGTTGGCGGATGGAACTGTTCATGGAACAGTGCCAACCTTCCCTCATTTATACTATAGATTGGTAGAAGATTAGAGGAGAGAGAATGTAAAAAGTTAAAAATATTTAATAGGAGAGAGAATAAGTGGGAGGAATAGTAAGTTAATGATTTGTTTTTTTGTAAACTAGTGAGTAACCCGTCGGTCTCCGACGGGAGATAAAACACTGAGGTAAAAGTTAAATGTAAATACAATTCAAAAAATTAATGAGATAATTTTATGTAATACAGTATATTACAACTTGTCAAAAACTTTTTTGTAGACAACATTTGTAGCGTGTCATCCGACTGTTCATGACTATTACATATAAGCAATTTAAGTCTTTTCCTTGTAGTTACTATAGAAAAAACAACATATAATTGTCAATGACTAAATACTGGTCTTGGAAGAAAAAGACCAACATGAGCGAGCGACTGATCCTGACTTTTATCTATCGTCATTGCAAAAGAAACGGTCAATGGGAATTGTCTCCGTTGAAACCTAATCGGGAATTTTGTTGTATTAGAAGGTGACATAATCATCCTCGATATCAACACCTTCTTACCAACATTCTTTCCGGACAACATTACCGTCTCGACAACGAGCTTACCTATATATATATATATATATATATATATATATATATATATATATATATATATATATATATATATATATATATATTAAAATAACAGTATGTCATATGTCAAATAATCAAATAATTAATTGTATAAATCTATAATTATATACTAACAAAATTGCTTTGCGTACCTAGATTTGTAACGATCAATCTTGTACCGTTACACAATTCTGAAGGTTGATATATATTTCGTAACAACATGACGATACATCCAATCTTTAGCTTCAGAATGTGATTAGGTATTCCAGAGCACTTGACGGTGTTTAGAAATTCAAACTATTTCTTTCAATGATACACTTTTCTTTCAACCTAATTTTTGAATTTGTACTTAATTTTTTAGTCCAATATAATTTCCTTAAATTATGCATTTTCCTTTCAATCTGTGGATTTCGATTCATTTTAGATATTTGATTAAATTTTAATTTCAAATGTCAAACAATAATTTTACAATCCTGCCCATTAGCTTTCTCTAACTTGCTTTAGCCAATTAAAAAAAACAAACAAATATTTTTTATACGATAAACTCAGGAATACAGAAAAGATTGGCCACTAAGTTCCATTGACGGAGGGAGAATTATCTTGACGGAGTGGACCTACAATTTTAAATTTCAAATTAGAATCATTTACATATTGAATTTCAAATGGATGATTGTGATTGGTGGATTAGAGAAAGATTGGCCAATGATATTGTGCCACTTGAAATTTTTTAGGAGCTTGAAAAACATTTGCTATTATATATAGTAGATTTGAGATGTTATTTAGTAGAGATTTTTTTTTATAAAAAATTATATCAGAAAAGTTAATATTTTTTTAAAGAAATGAAAGTATATAATAGAAAAAAAGAGGGACGGACAATAGCATTTACTTTTTTAATTTTTTTAATTTCTTTTTTGAATAAATAAAACTATTTGATATGATATTTTAAATTTGAAATTAGAATCATTTACATATTGAATTTCAAATAGATGATTGTAATTGGTGGATGAGGAAAAGATTGACCAATGATATTGTGCCACTTGGAGTTTTCTAGGAGCTTGAAAAACTTTTGTTATTATATATAGTAGATTTGAGATGTTATTTAGTAGGAAATTTTTTTATAAAAATTTATATCAAAAAAGTTAATATTCTTTAAAGAAATGAAAGTATATAATAGAAAAAAGAGGGACGGACAATAGCATTTACTTTTTTAATTTTTTTTAAATTTATTTTTGAATAAATAAAATTATTTGATATGATATTTTAAATTTGAAATTAGAATCATTTACATATTGAATTTCAAATGGATGATTGTGATTGGTGGATGAGAGAAAGATTGGCTAATGATATTGTGCCACTTGGAGTTTTCTAGGAGCTTGAAAAACTTTTGCTATTATATATAATAGATTTATACTATAGATTTGAGATGTTATTTAGTAGGGAAATTTTTTATAACAATTTATATCAAAAAAGTTAATATTCTTTAAAGAAATGAAAGTATATAATAGAAAAAAAGAGGGACGGACAATAGCATTTACTTTTTTAATTTTTTTAAATTTATTTTTGAATAAATAAAACTATTTGATATGATATTTTAAATTTGAAATTAGAATCATTTAAATATTGAATTTCAAATGGATGATTGTGATTGGTGGACGAGGAAAAGATTGGCCAATGATATTGTGCCACTTGGAGTTTTCTAGGAGTTTGAAAAACTTTTGCTATTATATATAGTAGATTTGAGATGTTATTTAGTAGGGAATTTTTTTATACAAATTTATATCAAAAAAGTTAATATTTTTTTAAAGAAATAAAAGTATACAGTATAATAGAAAAAAGAGGGAAGGACAATAACATTTATTTTTTTAATTTTTTTTGAATAAATAAAACTATTTGATATGATATTTTAAATTTGAAATTAGAATCATTTACATATTGAATTTCAAATGGATGATTGTGATTGGTGGAGGAGGGAAAGATTGGCCAATGATATTGTGCCACTTGGAGTTTTCTAGGAGTTTGAAAAACTTTTCTATTATATATAATAGATTTGAGATGTTATTTAGTAAGGAAATTATTTATAAAAATTTATATCAAAAAAGTTAATATTTTTTAAAGAAATGAAAGTATATAATAGAAAAAAAGAGAGACGGATAATAGCATTTACTTTTTTAAATTTATTTTTTGAATAAAAAACACTATTTGATATGATATTTTAAATTTGAAATTAGAATCATTTAAATATTGAATTTCAAATGGATGATTGTGATTGGTGGGTGAGGGAAAGATTGGCCAATGATATTGTGCCACTTGGAGTTTTCTAGGAGTTTGAAAAACTTTTGCTATTATATATAATAGATATGTTAACTTTATAATAAGGGTATAATGAATGATTTTTTTGTAAATATATTAAAGGGTTAATTACCATTTAGGGCCTAAGGTAGTATACCAGTCTTCGTGGGGGGGGGGGGCTGTGGTAGTTTCCTTGTCAATTTAGGGTCTCACATTAAAAAATTTAGCCAGTTAGGGAAAAATTAACGATTTTGGGTAAAAAATCCAGTTAAGTGTCCATGTGCAAACCACGTGCGTATTTAATGAGGGTATTTATGTCAAATGAAGTTGTTATCTCTGTTGTTAAGGGGTTAAATGTAATTTTCTAAATTAAAAGGGTTGAAAATAAAGTTTATTTTCAAACCTTCTTCTTCATCTTCTCAACAACGCCATCAACACAAACCCACCAACATCACCGCCTCAGCCTTGACAAAATCTGCATAATCACGGTTAATCAACTCAACAAGCTCGTGTTTAAGCGACGAGAGATACGATTGGAGCTTGGATCGGAGCGTTTCGAAGGGGACGAATGTGCGGAGATCGGAGATGTAGGACTCAGACTTAGAGTCAAAATTAGGGCTGAGAAAGGAGGATTGATTGAATCAGAGTGGAGGAGCGTCGATTGGTTCGCCGAAGAGGTCGATTGTGGTGGTGCGATGTGGCGGTGGCAATGGGGAGGGTGATGGCGGAGGTTGATCCGCCATTTTTGAAAGCAATTGTTTATGATTCATTCTTGCCTTGGATTCTTGTGCTGTTTCTGCGATTTAAATGGGAAGTGAAAATCGAATTGGGGATGATGGAGTAGGGGGAGTGGTGTTGCCCGCCGGTGATGAAGGCTGATGTTTGCCGTTAGTTTTTTATATTTTTGGGGAAGGGGGAAAGAAACTGTTAAGTGGGTTTTATCTTTTTAATTTTTTGGGCAATTTTTATTTTATTTTTTATTTACATTATATAATTATTTATTTCTATGTAATGATTTTTTTAAATCAATGAAATAAATATTTTTTGCTTAAAAAATAAAATATTTAGTTTTAGTTTAAATTTATTATTTTATTTTATTTTTTATTTACATTATATAATTATCCAATCTAAAATAATTAGATTGGATAATAGTTAATATCTTAAATTATTTTAAATCATATTAACTATTATCTTAATTTTTAATTTTTAATTTTTAATTTTTAATTTTTAATTTTTAATTTTTAATTTTTAATTTTTAATTTTTAATTTTTAATTTTTAATTTTTAATTTTTAATTTTTAATTTTTAATTTTTAATTTTTAATTTTTAATTTTTAATTTTTAATTTTTAATTTTTAATTTTTAATTTTTAATTTTTAATTTTTAATTTTTAATTTTTAATTTTTAATATTTAATTTTAATTTTAATTTTTAATTTTTAATTTTTAATTTTTAATTTTCAATTTTTAATTTTTATTTTTTAATTTTTAATTTTTAATTTTTAATTTTTAATTTTTAATTTTTAATTTTTAATTTTTAATTTTTAATTTTTAATTTTTAATTTTTAATTTTTAATTTTTAATTTTTAATTTTTAATTTTTAATTTTTAATTTTTAATTTTTAATTTTTAAATTTTAATTTTTAATTTTTAATTTTTAATCTTTAATCTTTAATTTTATAATTTTCTTATTCATTTTGTGAATAAAAACATATTTCTTCCAAATAAGAAATATTTAGTTTTGAAATTTAGTATTTTAAAAATAAATTTAACTTTCTACCCTTTTATAGTTTTCTTATTCATTATATAATTATTTATTTTTTTGTAATGATTTTTTAAAATGAATGAAATAAAATTTTATTGCTTAAAAAAGAAACATTTAGCTTTAGTATAAATTTATAAATTTATAATTTTTTATAATTTTTTCTTCATTTTGTTTTAAAATGTGATTATTTAATATTTTAAAAAAATATTTTTAGTTCTTTTATTTTATGAAATTACATTTAACTCCCTGAATATGAAATTAACTTCAGTTTGATCCAATCCATTAGACTTTAACAAGTTTTTCAACGAATTTCGTTAAATAGCCCTTAACTGGCTAACTTTTTTAATGATAGGCCCTAAATTGACAAGGAAACCACCATAGGCCCCCCGCGAAGACTGCTATATGACATTAGGCCCTAAATGGTAATTAACCCTATATTATATCATAAGAGTATAAATATATTCAAAACTTTCCATTTATGAAAAGAAACCTTGAAGTGAGACGAATCAAAAGGAAAAGTAGAAACTTGAAGTGGGGCGGAGGGAGTATTTTTTTGATCATTCAATTTTGGATAGATTAAGGGTCCGCTCCCGAGTTTTTAACTGTGAGGAAAGAAAGTGAAGTGAAGGGAGGGAAAGGGAAGGGAGGGGGAGGAAATGGCGTTAACATTCATTTCCTCCCAATCCGCTCTCTCACGGGGTGATTGAAAGGGAAGGAAATGAGGCCTCCATTTCCTTCCCTTTCCTCGCTCAAAAAACTCAGGAGCATGGCCATGGAGGAAATGAGCTCCCATTTCCTCCCTTTTACTTCACTTTCCCTGCAAAATCAAACTCGGGAGTGGACCCTAAAGGAGTATCACTTTTTCAAACTTGGGCGTAAAACAATTAAAGGGTACAGGTCTGTCTCAATTGGGCTGAAATTAAGAGGGGAAATATTAATGGGCCGTATCTGATCTTGAAGCCCATCACTTAATTTGGGCTATTGGTTTTAGGTCATCTAGCGTATATTATAAGCCCAATAAATGTCCAATTAGGCGTACCCAAGTTTTGGAATGAAGCCGAGTACGATGAGGCAACGGCAGTTCCACCACTTCCTCCGCCGCGGCTATGCCACCAAGTACAGCGGCCGAGTAGTCAGGGAAACGGACAACGGACGCGTATTCTCCGTCGAAGTCGAAACTCCCGATATCCAAACCGACGTTCGCGGCTACGCTCTCCCTCGCCGCGACCTCATTTGCAAGGTCGCCAAAATCCTCCAATCCCGCTTCTCCGACGACCCCTTTCTCGACGTTTTAGACTACCTTGAAACCTTAACCGTGAACCTAACCTCCTCCGAAGCCTCCGAAATCCTTAAATCACTTCAATCTCCAACTCTTGCTCTCCAATTCTTCCGATTCTGTCCTTCATCCATTCCTAAGTTCCGGCACGACTGCTTCACGTACAACCGCATCCTCCTCATTTTATCCAAATCAACAGCATGCGATCGGTTCGATTCTGTCCGTCGGATTGTTCAGGAGATGGAGGTTTCTGGCGTCCGTGGCAGCATCTCCACTGTCAATCTATTGATTGGAATTTTTGGCAGTGAAGAAGATTTGGCTATGTGTATGAGATTGGTGAAAAAGTGGGAGCTTAGGATGAATAATTACACATATAAATGTCTACTTCAGGCATATCTAAGGTCTCATGAGTCCAGAAAAGCCATGGAAGTTTACAATGAAATGAGGAGGAAGGGTTATAATTTGGATATATTCGCTTATAACATGTTATTGAATGCTCTTGCCAAAGATGAACAGGTCTGTACTTTACAATGTTTTATAGTTTTGATTTATGTATGATGATCAATTTTGTCATTTATCTCTGCACAGTAAGGTAGAAATACAGTGAATTTGAACTGGAACACCTTTTAGTTTGCTTCAAGTTACCATTGCAATGTGGTGTAAGGCAGCGCGCCTTGAAACTATGTGTGAGTGCGACTGTTTGATTGTACAAGCCAAACTCTAGAATTGGGGTTCTTATTAACTGTCAAGATTACATGAATGACCCCAGTACACATCTCTAAAGTACTACGGCTGATTGGTTGAATTAGGATAGGTGTTCTTTGATTGTTTTACTTTCATGCCATTGCATATAGGAATAAAGTGCCAGATAATTAGGTCTGACAGACTTGGGCTTCAAAACAGCAAACTTTGCATGTGAAAGTGTTGTTCTATATTTTGAAAGTGTCATGGGTGAGGATACCTCTGTTTTTTTACATAAATAATCTTCCTAGACTAGCATGCACTTAGCACCCAGAACAAGTGTCCCTATGCTGATGCACGTGGAGGGTTATATTCGTTGTCAAAGTGGATACTATTCATGTTTGTGTTTTCACCTACAAAGATTTTGGGAAGTCTTAAAACACTGCTGAAGTTTATTAAGCATTGCTGTTATCAGCTAGTAGTTTATGATTGTCACGTGGTTGTGTTTTTTTGCCACCTTGGTAATTTGATATGCAGCATCTTAACAGGTTGATCAAGCTTACAATGTTTTTGAAGATATGAAGCGGAAGCATTGTGAGCCTGATGAGTACACATACACAATAATGATAAGGATGACCGGGAAACTGGGGAAGCCTGACGAGTCACTGGCACTATTTCAAGAAATGCTATCAAAAAATTGTTCTCCGAATTTAATTGCATATAATACCATGTTACAGGTGCTCGCAAACAGTCGGATGGTTGACAAAACAATATTTCTTTTTTCTAAAATGGTGGAAAATGATTGCCGGCCTAATGAATTTACATACAGTGTCATTCTAAATGTGCTGGCTGCTGAAGGGCAGCTTGGGAGACTTGACGAAGTGGTGGAAATGTCTGTGAAGTTCATGAACAAGGCCATATATGCATATCTTGTGAAGACACTGAGTAAATCAGGCCATGCAAGTGAGGCTCACCGCCTGTTTTGTAATATGTGGAGCTTCCATGACCAGGGAGATAGAGAAGCATACTTGTCCATTCTAGAGAGCTTATGCAATGAGGGTAAAATGAGTGAAGCTTTGGACTTGTTAAGTAAGATTCATGAGAAGGGAATCAGCACTGATACGATCATGTATAACACTGTGTTCACTGCTCTTGGGAAGTTTAAGCAGATACCCCACCTTCATGATCTGTATGCAAAAATGAAACGTGAAGGTCCTCCACCAGACATATTTACTTTCAATATAATGATTGCCAGCTTTGGTAGAGCTGGAAGGGTTGATGATGCTATTAAAACTTTTGAAGAACTCGAGAACAGCAACTTTGCGCCTGATATTATCTCATACAACTCTTTAATTAACTGCTTAGGTAAGAATGGTGATCTTGATGAGGCACACATGAGGTTCAAAGAGATGGAAGAGAAGGGCTTGAATCCTGATGTTGTAACATATAGCACACTGATTGAGTGCTTTGGCAAGACAGACAAAGTTGAGATGGCTTGTACATTGTTTGATGAGATGCTTTCTAAAGGCTGCTGCCCCAACATTGTAACATACAACATCTTACTAGACTGTCTAGAGAAGTGTGGAAGAACGGCAGAAGCTGTGGATATGTATGCAAAACTAAAACAACAAGGGCTAACTCCCGATTCAATCACATATTCCATACTTGAAAGGTTGCAGAGTGGGTCACACAGGAAATTTAGAGGTCGGAGGCAGAGTCCAATTACAGGTTGGGTTGTTAGTCCTTTAAGGTGATGAAGAGAAGTATGTGTATAAAGACAACCAACAGAAGTTCAGATAGCTGCTTGGTGCACTCGTGTTCCCCATTATTGTTGAGAAGCAATTATGCTAACTGGATTCAGCGAAAGGTCAAATGCCTTCAATGTTACATCTGAAAGTGAAATTGTATCCTTTTGCATGCATCAATCAGATTGGTTCGGGTACAAGCAAAGGGTATATTCTATTATGAAGCTTTATAATATAAAGGTCATCAAAATGAACCAGTTATAACATTTATTGGTGGTGGAAACAGACTGCCTCGGATAGAGGAATCCCAGGGTCTGGAATTCTAATCATTATTCGTTGTTCTTTCTATTTTCTTGGGACTCTGCCTTTTTCATTTCTCTTAATTGGATAAACTTGTTACGAGAACCAGTTATTTCACCACCATCAGTATCAGTTGAACGTTGAATTTTCAAGCAGCACATGTTTTTGCATATGAAAGATAGATTTTCTGACTCTGGAATGAATGGGAGATGTTCATTTCTGTGGTGTTTTCGTTGGCTCCGAGACTAGTTTAAAGATTATGGGTGGTCAAATTTTGGTTATATTAATTTTCCTTCTTTCACCCTCTGACGTACAGTGCAGTAGTGCCACATCACTATTATGTTTTATGATTAAGCAATTTAGTAAATTCCTCTCCTGACCTTCTCTATGCAGAGTGTTGATCAAATCAAGAACAGAGCAGATCGTATGGATATTGGAGCAGAAGAACTGTACTTATACGCAAGTACTGATATCGAGGTGATTGCTTTCAGTGCCCACCTGCTTCAGTTAATGGTCAATCGAAATATGTTTTCAGTTTTATTACTCATGTCTTATCAATCAGTTAGATAGCAAGAAGATGCTTGATATATCCTAATTACATCTATGCTTGCACCTTGAAGGCGTTGATATCTTCTATTAACTTGCAGAAGTGTTTTGCGTAAAGGACTTCTCTTTCACCTATACTAGATGAACTTTAATCCTAGATCTGTAAAAACATTAGATCTTCTCCCCAAGCTCTGATGAAGGGGACTGATAGTTTGAAAGAAAATACGTCAAAAAGTATATCAATGTTGGATTGTGGAGTTCACTTATACATGTGTGGCATACAAATGGTTCTAAAGGTTTGCTTACGATCATGTCTTTTTTTTTTTTTTTTTATTTTTTTTATTTTTTTTTTTTTTTTTTTTTTTTTTTTTTTTTATTATTTTTTTTATTATTTTTTTTTATTTTTTTTTTATTTTTATTATTATTTTTTTTTTTTTTTTTTTTTTTTATTTTCTTCCACTTTTTTTTTAAAAAGGGGATCAACACATTTCACCGCTCCCCCCTTGATGCACTTCACAGAGGCGCCTAGCTATGCTAGGGAGGGCAATGTCATTCCCTCTAACCACTGGTGGGGGAATCGAACCCATGACCTCCAGGTTGGAAGCCATGAATCCTAACCATCAGGCTAAGACCCCACGTGCCTTACGATCATGTCTTGTATATACAATCAGTTGCATTCATTATTGTCACATTTTTAATACCCACCTAACCCTAAAACTATACTCTACAGGGATCCCACTTTTAGGGTTATTACTGTATATTAGTATTTACATAAACTCAATTGAATTATTGAAGTAGGAAAACTCATGAATGTAGATAATCATTGGTCATCACCGTTAGTATATTTTTCTGAACTTCGGTTCACTGTGGTTACACACCAATGTCAGCTGGCAGGATCAATAATGTAGCATAGATAGCGAAGAATTTCATGCAAGTTTGTGTAATAAATGGAGGTTTTGCCTATATTCCGATTCAGGAATAGTATCTTATGAGAGCAAGTTAATAACATTTTCTTTGCCTTTTCGTGTCATGCTTCAGGATATTCTCGATAAAGCTCAGCGTCTATTTCCCCGGGCACTTGTTATTGGTTCCATTCAGACAGTCTATCTGAAAGGAGTGACTGGTAGTGCTGGAAGTATCTCCCAGGTTAGAAAATTCTGAATGTCTCATCAACTTCTGTGAACGGGTTAAAAGATCTGAGCTCTCTTTTTTTATCTTTACTTGTAACAATAGACCGTAAATCAAGGTTTCACATTAATTTTCATGGGATGAGGAGTTATGCAGTCGAAAGATTGGCAAATAGGCAAATAGCAGTAGTTTACTTTCATAAGGTGATATTTATTGTGTGTTTTTTTAAACTCCATTGATCTTTCATAGGTGAAAGAATGCACATCAGCATTGCTGCGTTTTGCAAAGACGACAAACGTTCCAGTTGTGTTGGTGAGTCTACAGCATTGGGCCTATTGGCTAATCAATCTTCCATTTCCCTGCTCTTACGGTGTTTGATGTATAATTTGAAATGATCTCACATTTTAATATATTTTCTTGTAAATCTTATCCTTTCCTCTTTTGTGTTGGGGAAGCATGCTTTGCAGTAAGCTTCTTGCTAAAGTTACCTGTAATTCGGATGGGGAATATTATCTGCTACTATATGTAATAGCCACTCACAGCTAAAAGAACTCCTTAAATATAATGCATTTTGCATTAGTAGCTGTGAAAAGTAATTTCTTCAGATGTCAGTGCTGGAATTTCCATATTAAGAAAGCTTCTGTAGGATATAGCAGTCCCATCAAGCATTGAAGTTGTTGTCAATTTTACTTTTATCTGTCTGTTGGTCAGTCATTCTTGAGTCATTAGTTTTGAAGGCCGTTTAGATTTTCGTACACTTCTCTACAATCCGTTTGTTGTGTTTTCCTCTGATTGCAAGATTTGTTTTTGTGTGTGTCCGACAGTTTACTGTGAAGAGCTAATTTACTTTTTCTTATGCTTGTTTCAGATCGGACATTTGACAAAATCAGGCGAAATAGCAGGACCTCGTATCTTGGAGCACATTGTTGATGCGGTTCTTTATATGGAAGTTGGTATCTGGATGTCTTTTTCTTTTTTTCTTTTTTTACGATAGTTGATACCGGTTTCTAGAGGGATTCACATGCTTTCTTCCATTCATGAGTGGCCCAGGACTAATAATCTAAAAAATGACAGATCGCGATAACTCTATTTTATAGCATCTTTCAGTTATGTCCAGCACATGATGCTTGCACGCAAAGAGTCAAGTACATGGTTCCTCAAGTACACAGAACTGATACACTCTCAAGCGTGCAAGATGCTAGCGAGAGGGACCAACCCTGTTTGTGTGTGTTCTTATCTATATATGTATACTTCAACTTCTATTCTTCAACTATTTCAGGGGGAAAGTAATTCAGCTCATCGGTTGCTTCGATCCGTTAAGAACCGTTTTGGCTCTACTGATGAGGTATCTGATGTTATTGATGCATGGTATTGTATTTGGTAATTCTATCTATCTTCATACATGCCCCACATATCCGTTGTGCTTAAATATTGTCTTCTTTATTGGGCTTTATTCATGGACAGATTCTCACAACTATAACTGTGGGAAGCTCCTGAATTTCGGAACATATATGTCACTGACCATAGACCTCGTATATTCTTTCGAGTTTGCATATGTATGTGTCAAAGTGCTAGTTGTTGGTTGTCTCATTTTGAACTTTAGGAGTGCTCCCTAGATATTAACCAAGTTATTCCAACTTTATTGATAAGTAGATGCTATTTGGCAGTTAGTGACTACTCCCTCCGTCGCATTACAAAAGGCACAAAAGCCCCATTTTGGTGTACCATTACGTAAGGCACAAGCCCCAAAAGGAAAGTTTTTAATACTTGTTTATTCATGGGACCCACTTGTCATACTCACATCATCTATCCACTTACTATTCCCTACCCCACTTTCTCCCTCCCACCTCCCTTTTCATACGCACAACACTTATTTCACTATACACTTTCCTTAATTTTTGTGCAAACCCCATTTTGTGCCTTTTGTAATGGGACGGAGGGAGTATATTACTAAAGCAAAGCTAGGATGTATAGAGTTATGCAAGCATGAGTAAAACGAAATAAATATATAGAATGGAACTTTAGAATTAGCGGCATAAGTATACTATTGGAGACCAAGCTAGTGTCGATGATTTACACTTTACAAATGCTGCAACAGGATTTATTTCTGTTTTATGATTAATTACAGAATGGAGAGGTTGGAGATATCTTCCATAATACATGACATTGTCGTAATAGTCGATGCTTACTCGTTGCTAGATATCATGACTAATGTAATTATAGTATCAACGTTTCCTTCTGTAGTGACAAACTACGGGAGTTGATAGGAAGTTGTGCATTTGTATGCCTGTGTATGAGGGAGTACAAAGCAAATCATATAAGAGTGGTACCTTGGATGTCTTTCCCCTACATAGTGCATATACCATACATAAAATCAGTACAATCTTCTGGATGTGCCAATTAGTTGCAATTTCCAATATTCAAACACATGCCAATATATAAGATAAAATGCCAACAAATTGGGTAAATATTTGCTGTCAATAAATTTCTCCTTTTTTTTTTCTTTTAAATTTTTGACAATGAACAAAACTTTTTCTTTCAGCTTGGAGTTTTTGATATGTCTCAAAAGGGATTACAAGCTGTTGTAAATCCCAGTGAGATGTTTCTAGGAGAGCAATACTCAGATTCAGAGGTTTTAGCAGGACGGGCTGTTGCCGTAATTATGGATGGATCTCGGACTTTTCTTATTGAAATTCAGGTTTTTCTTTCACTTTGATTCTGTTATTCCATTATGCTTTGTTATGCTTCATTTTAGAACCTGAAATGAATTTGGATTTTCTGCTCGTCTTTTTGGAAGACATGTATCCGGATGTTGATGTTAATTGTGTTTATTTCGTGCATATGAAGGATGTAAAGATTACAATTTAGATTTCCTTCCTGCACGTTTGTCGTAAGCATTCTTGCAACATTCTTCATTAGAGGAAAGACTATGCCATAAAGCAGGTCTAGTTAACCAACTAGTAACAACCAAGATTAAATGCAGCACGGAGGAGCAAATCTTCAACTGCCGTTAAATTTAAGTTTCCATGTGAATTGGCATGCTATAATCACCCTCCTTTTGCAGTATTGACTAATTTGGCCATTAGCAATTATGTTCAAGGCCGCATTTCTTCTCCCCTTGCAGATAGACCCTTGTTCACTGGCTAGGTAAAAGTCGTACCATGAGGCAATCAACAACGAATTTATGATTGTTCATGTTACTTGTTAGTCAAATATATGTGTAGCTTTAGAATTGCTTAATCCCAATCATAATAAGCATTATTGAGGACCCCTAATTTTAACTAGACCAAATAGAATTTTTCTATGTATGTTAGGTTCCCTTAGTGCTAGTGTCAGTGTTTTTATTAATGTATTTTTCTCAAAGAATGAAGACCCTGAAGATTTTTCAAGTTGTAATCTGGTTAACCTGTTATGCTAGCTGCCCCAACCGGTTGTGATCTTTGACTGGTCAGGATGGCTTAGCCGATTTCTCTTCAACCGGTTGAGAGAGTCAACCGGTCAAGCTCCTCTAGTTCTAGTTGCTGATCAGTCCAAGCTTCCTCTAGCATTTATTGTTCTCACCTACTCAGCACACAACTTTGCTGAAGTTGGTAAAACAGCTGCCTATGAAGACATTCCTGCAACTTGTCAGTGACTCCAAAGAGGAATGTCAAAGTTACCAGTACTCACAACACTTCATCTACTCAATGGAAAATATTTTCATCAAATCTCAGGCATTTAATGCAAAAGATATTCTCATTAAATGCCTGTCAGTCAAAGTCATCCTTTCAACCCCTTCAGAGACAACAACTCTATTTTGAAGTTCACTATAAATACCTTCTCTAGATCATTGAAGAGGGTTAGTGCATTAATGATCTTTGAGAGTGAGTTGCCAAGAACTACAAGCATTCAAGCATTCAAGTTATTCAAGTCCCTCGTATTCACTAGACTATCTCCGTTAGGACATACACTGAGCACCATTAATCAATACTTGTAGTGTTCCCAAACAAGACTATGATTGGAACACATTTATTGAATCACACACACACCCTAGAGAAATCAGTTAAACTTTGTGAACACATCTCTAGAAAACAGCTGGTCATTCTTGTAGCACGATCCATTAGTGATCACTTTACTCTTGGCAGCCTTCAATCATAAGGCTTGCAATTTGTAATAGTTAGGTATCATTAATAGTGCACTTTCACAAATCCAAGTTTTGATCAAACTTGGTAGAAGACGTAGCAGTTATTTAACACTGTGAACCTCTCCAAACAACCGTGTCAATTCCTTTGTTTGTTTGCTCGTTCTTTTGTTGTTGTAACCGGTTGACATTCTCTCAACCGGTCACAACCCATTGACTCCTATTTACTGTTTGTTTGTTTCTTCATTGGAAAATACAATTGCATGACATTTTAACTTACTCTTTGACAGTCCTACTGCCTAACCGATCTCTGAGTCTAAATCAGGCTATTCAACCCCCCCCCCTCTAGCATGTTTTCCTACCAATTGGGGCTAACATTACTATTGGCATGTCTTAGTTTTTCCTGATATCTCGGCTGAGCAACTTTCTTTACACTGTAAATTGCAACATTTGTCATCTCTCGTTTAACACTAAGATTTCCTTTTATCATCTACACTTTCAAAAATTGTGTTTGCCTGACACTCAGAATTTCACTGTAGGCATTATGTGTAGCTGGCTCTTCACCTTATACTCAAGTGAATGGTGTTCCAACAAGCAAAGCGAACATGATTATTGCAGTAAGTTAAAAGTTCCTATTAGATTCAGTTATATTTGGTGATATTTGATTTGACATCCAAATTGCTTCACATGCCCTCTGCAATGTTTTTTGACTGCAAAGCTTGTTAGAAATGATTACCTTAACACGTCATTTAGTTAAATATTTGCTGGAAGTCGGCAGTTGCAGAATGGTTTCTCTCCACTGTAGATAATATCCCATTATGGAACATTAACGAGTGCCATACATTAACTTAATGGAAAATATTAAATAAGTTCTGTCAGCAATTTAGCCTTAATGTGATAATCATGTTGGGGCGTAAAGTCTGAAACCTGATTTGTTTTAGGACGGGGGTAAAGTAATTATTCTGGACCTAACAAAACAAAAACTTAGGTGAACCATGGTGTAATAGTGAGGTTACTCCACTGTGAGTTGAAATTATGAGTTCAAACTTCATGTCCCTCTTTGACGTGTGTACGGTGGATTTTGCTAGACCATTGTGCTAGAAGCTCATGAATAGATTGTCAATTGTGTAGTCTTTTGTGAAGTTCTTAGCATCTAAAGTAGTGATTACCGCTATTTCATTTTCTTGAAGCAAAAAGACTTGCCGGTATCAAATTAGTTTTCTGTAATCATTTCCCGTTCATATAAGGTATAGATGTGCAGAACTTATTCTTATACCAAGAAAATCATACTTCTTATTTAGCATTATGCTAGGATGTTTTTGCGAAGTATTGGGATGACAGTTACCTTTTTATCTCCTGAGTTGTAGGTTCTTACGAAGCAAACAGGTCTCAAGCTCCAAGCAAATGTAAGTTCAGGATTGGATTTAGGAGGATTGGAGATTTTTGGCTGTGGGAACATGAAAGAGGTGATCAACACCGTGTTTAAAACATATGCATGAGGTATGAGCTTCCCCTGAACATTATTATTAAAAAAAATTAGTTTTTTTTTTAATTATTTTTAAAAAAATTTGTACGTAGAATCAGTGATCATCCGTGACAATCATTTAGTAACATCATATTGCACTGCATGTATAGAATTTTCTGCATTCTAATGAAAATCTCTTGCAGTCAGCAGGTCAAATTGAATATTAGGACAGTCTCTGTTCCCGATGGCAATGGTGTATGATTTTTGCAACGCCAGCATGGAGCTTTATAGGTGCAAGGTAGCCTCATTCCGAAGAACTATTCTAGCCGGTTTTGCTTGTCAGGCTAGAGATTAATTATAAAGTGAAGTGGCTGTAGCAGATTTTCAAATAGGGGCTAGGTACATTGCTCTATGCCATTGCCACCGATAATTCTTGTACTCCGTATAACCTTAACTATGTATGTATACTAGTATTCGTGTGCCCGTGCCAATGGCATGGGTCAGTACAAAAAATTAGTGAAGTAAAAAAAATGATAGTGCAACAATATGATATTTTAGCAAATTTACTAATCAACCCATTGGATCCCCAACATACTTCTTCCAATATGTCTATTATTGCATTGTACCGAATTTTTCACTCAATTGCTTTTATACGTCTCCTTCAACCCAAGTATTTTATGCTATTGAACCTGATGATATTACCGGTGCCTGCAAGAAACCAATGGAAGTCAACACTCATAACCAAAAACCTAGGGGTGTAAACGGTTCGGTTTAGCTCGGTTTGGGGAAATTTTAGAGCTAAACCGCTAGTATCGGTTTGGAGAAATTCCAAACCGAGCTAAACCACAAAAAAATTCAAACCGAGCTAAGCTAAACCGCCAAGGTTCGGTTTAGCTCGGTCTAAACCGCGGTTTAATCATTTTGATTTTATGACTAATCAATATAAAACAGTAAGTAACTAAAATAAACACAGCATTATCAAAATACCAAACAACAATCTTAAAACAATCTTTAGAGATGATGCAAGATTAAAGATGGATTAGATGTTTAGTACCTCATTTCGCTTCCAAGAAAGTGCGAGCAATTTCAATTTGCTGGCGGAGAATTCGCCGGAGAATGACCGAAAATTGGCCGAAATTTGTCACCGGAAAGTGAAAATATCACCGGAGAAGATGGAGACCTTCCTTGCGAAGCTAACCCCACAAAAATCTCCTTCAATTTTGAGCTCGACAGAAACAAATCGCAAAACCCATTTACTCTTCAAACTTCAAATTTCTTCAAATATTTGCTCAAAATTGATGATTCGAGCTTGATAATCTTGGATAAAAGAAAGTATATGGGACGGGAATCAATATTTAGTGAGGAAGAAGGAATGATTTTATGGTTTTATGAGAGAAATTTTAGAGAGAGAGAGAGAGAGAGAAGAAAGAAGGCGGGGCTGTAGTAAAATAAAATTAGGTTATTCATTTAGGGGAAGGAGTAATATTTAAGGGAAACTCTTAATTTAATCCCTATTTTATTTTGTGGCTTCTCGGAAAGACAACAAAATATAGCCGCCTACAAGAGCTGGGACCATAGCTCGGTTTCATAGCTCGGTTTGGCGGTTCGGTTTAGCTCGGTTTGGCTCGGCACCCTCAAACCGCAAGCTAAACCGAACCACGTGGTTTGTAATTTTTATAAACCGAGCTAAACCACTTAAATAAAAAAATCGAGCTAAACCCCACGGTTTAGCTCGGTTTGGTCTCAAACCGCGGTTTGAGCTAAACCACTTACACCCCTACAAAAACCACCAGAGCAAAAAGATAAAAAATATTCAACTAACTACTAAAAACTAAAAATTATCAAAATTTCCAACTATAACAACAACAACAACAAAGTCCTAGTCTCAAAATGATCCGGGTCAATTGAAATAAAAAAAATTAAGAAAATGGTGTGTGTGTGTGTGGGGGGGGGGGTTAAAAACTAAAAATTATCAAAAATAGATATTACTTTCATTTTATTCGGACAAAAAAAATCCTCTTCTTTGAAGTGCATGTCAATATTTTAAAAAATAAATGTAGTATAAATAGGTAGTTTGAAAGAGGGAGAGGAAGAAGTGGGTTGGGTTTGATGAGAGAGTGTAGTGTTTGGGAAAAAAAAAATCATTTAACACATTGGTAGTTATTTTTGAATTTTGATTTTTCTTCTCAAAATTAAATAAGTTAAATTGAAAAAGAATATTATAATTTTGTTCATAATGAGTTAATGTAAACAAATATGATATTTATTTAAAAAAATTCTCTTTTTTGAATATAAATTAAATATTTTATAATAATTTTTTTAAATTTTTTTTCACCAAAAATCATTAATAAATTCTTTCAAAAATAGAGACTACTTTCATTCGATTTGGACACAAAATATAAATCCTTATCTTTGAATTACATGTCAATATTCTATCTATATAATATACAAAAAGAGAAACATTTCATGCCATCACATTAAGCCATGTCACTATTATGACATGGCATTATGTGATTCACTCATTTGGCCAATTATTTTATATATAAATCAAGTGGTTAAATTTGGAAATCTATCAAGGGTATTTTAGTCATTTACGTTCATGGCATAAATGTAGATATTAGATATTGAAATCAAAATCAATTGCTTTTGATTGGATGCCTTAATTTACGAATTTTTTCCCCAAATTCTTTGACCTCAATTATTTTATAATAAATAAATTTTAAAAAAAATTGTTTACACCAAAATTCATAATTTTTTTTCTCTACAAATAGAGACTAATTTCATTTGATTCAGACACAGAAAAAAAATCCTCTTTCTTGAATATAAATTAAATATTTTATAATAAATTATTATTTTTAATTTTTTTCCACTTAAAATCATTAAAAATTTTCCTCCAAAAATAGATATTACTTTCATTTTATTTGGACAAAAAAAATCCTCTTCTTTTTGAAGTGCATGTCAATATTCTAAAAAATAAATTGACACGATAATTTTGGTTAATACCCACCTAAACTCATTAAAATATTTCCTCCAAAAATGTAGTATAAATAGGTAGTTTTATGCCATCACATAAAAAAATTGACACGATAATATATAAAAAAAGAAACATTTTATGCCATCACATTAAGCCATCTCACTATTATGACATGGCATTATGTGATTCACCCATTGGCCAATTATTTTCTATATAAATCAAGTGATTAAATTTGGAAATCTATCAAGAATATTTTAGTCATTTACGTTAATGGCATAAATGTAGATATTAGACATTGAAATCAACATCAATTGCTTTTGATTGGATGCCTTAATTTTTGAATTTTTTTCCCCAAAATTCTTTGACCTCAATTATTTTATAATAAATTAATTTTAAAAAAAATTGTTTACACCAAAATTCATAATTTTTTTCCTCTACAAATAGAGACTAATTTCATTTGATTCGGACACAGAAAAAAAATCATCTTTCTTGAATATAAATCAAATATTTTATAATATTTTTTTTTCCACCTAAAATCATTAAAAAAATTCCTCCAAAAGTAGATATTACTTTCATTTTATTCGGACAGAAAAAAATCCTCTTCTTTGAAGTGCATGTCAATATTCTAAAAAATAAATATAGTATATATAGGTAGTTTGAAAGAAGGAGAGGAAGAAGTGGGTTGGGTTTGATGAGGGATTGTAGTGTTTGGGAAAAAAAAAAACTCATTTAACACATTGTTAGTTATTTTTGGATTTTGATTTTTCTTCTCAAAATTAAATAAGTTAAATTGAAAAAGAATATTATAATTTTGTTCATGATGAGTTAATGTAAACAAATATGATATTTATTTAAAAAAAATCCCCTTTTTTGAATATAAATCAAATATTTTTTAATAAATTTTTTTTAATTTTTTTCACCAAAAATCATAAAAAAAATTCTTCTAAAAATAGAGACTACTTTCATTCGATTTTGACACAAAAAAGAAATCCTTTTTTTTTGAAGTGCGTGTCAATATTCTATCTATCTATATAATATATAAAAAGAGAAACATTTCATGCCATCACATTAAGCCATGTCACTATTATGACATGGCATTATGTGATTCACTCATTGGCCAATTATTTTACATATAAATCAAGTGGTTAAATTTGGAAATCTATCAAGGGTATTTTAGTCATTTACGTTCATGACATAAATGTAGATATTAGATATTGAAATCAAAATCAATTGCTTTTGATTGGATGCCTTAATTTACGAATTTTTTTTCCCCAAATTCTTTGACCTCAATTATTTTATAATAAATTAATTTTAAAAAAAAATTGTTTACACCAAAATTCATAATTTTTTTTCTCTATAAATAGAGACTAATTTCATTTGATTCAGACACAGAAAAAAAATCCTCTTTCTTGAATATAAATTAAATATTTTATAATAAATTATTATTTTTAATTTTTTTCCACTTAAAATCATTAAAAATTTTCCTCCAAAAATAGATATTACTTTCATTTTATTTGGACAAAAAAAAATCCTCTTCTTTGAAGTGCATGTCAATATTCTAAAAAATAAATTGACACGATAATTTTGGTTAATACCCACCTAAACTCATTAAAATATTTCCTCCAAAAATGTAGTATAAATAGGTAGTTTTATGCCATCACATAAAAAAATTGACACGATAATATATAAAAAAAGAAACATTTTATGCCATCACATTAAGCCATCTCACTATTATGACATGGCATTATGTGATTCACCCATTGGCCAATTATTTTCTATATAAATCAAGTGATTAAATTTGAAAATCTATCAAGGATATTTTAGTCATTTACGTTAATGGCATAAATGTAGATATTAGACATTGAAATCAACATCAATTGCTTTTGATTGGATGCCTTAATTTTTGAATTTTTTCCCCCAAATTCTTTGACCTCAATTATTTTATAATAAATTAATTTAAAAAAAAATTGTTTACACCAAAATTCATAATTTTTTTCCTCTACAAATAGAGACTAATTTCATTTGATTCGGACACAGAAAAAAAATCATCTTTCTTGAATATAAATCAAATATTTTATAATAATTTTTTTCCACCTAAAATCATTAAAAAAATTCCTCCAAAAATAGATATTACTTTCATTTTATTCGGACAGAAAAAAATCCTCTTCTTTGAAGTGCATGTTAATATTCTAAAAAATAAATATAGTATATATAGGTAGTTTGAAAGAAGGAGGGGAAGAAGTGAGTTGGGTTTGATGAGGGATTGTAGTGTTTGGGAAAAAAAAAAACTCATTTAACACATTGTTAGTTATTTTTGGATTTTGATTTTTCTTCTCAAAATTAAATAAGTTAAATTGAAAAAGAATATTATAATTTTGTTCATGATGAGTTAATGTAAACAAATATGATATTTATTTTAAAAAAATTCCCTTTTTTGAATATAAATCAAATATTTTTTAATAAATTTTTTTTTAATTTTTTTTCACCAAAAATCATAAAAAAAATTCTTCTAATAATAGAGACTACTTTCATTCGATTTTGACACAAAAAAGAAATCATTTTTTTTGAAGTGCGTGTCAATATTCTATCTATCTATATAATCTATCTATATATTAAAGGAAGCAAGTGGTAAATGTTGCCACAATTAAGGGCAAATATGTCATTTCTCATTGGTTTGAATAAGACAAAAACTTAGTTTACAATGGAATTATACTTGCTGATGTTAATGTGTATGAGCTCCATTTGGCAAAAAAAATAAGGTTAATATGTGCATGAACTCCATTTGGCAAATCAAAAATGACATGTGTATGTACAACTTTGGAATTCAAAACAAACAAAAATGACATGTGTATTTATATCTTCATTTACAGCTTTGAAATTCAAAGCAAACAAAAATGAATTCAACCGAGGAAGATCTGAGTACAGGCTTGATGAATACATGGATGAGAGCTCCAAGCTTTGGGAAGTCTGTCATGTTCTCAAATCTGGGTTATCTAATTTGGAGAATTATTACTCTTCTGCTTTCAATATCACTTCTTCTCTCGATAACAATCGAAATCTCTCCCCCCAAATCATCCGCCAGGTTTATATTTTGATTGTATTGATAAAATTAGTTGATTTTTGAATTGGGTTTTTGATTTTTTTTTTGTATTGATTTTGGTTTGATTTGATTTGTGGAAACAGACGATGAGGGCTATATCAGGTTGTAGAAGAGAAGCAGTTGGATTGGAAGAAGAAAACAGGGGATTAATGGAGACAAGGATTGAGCCATTATCGCTTCGATTTGACGAGAAGGTCTCAATTGAATCGAAGCTCAACGGATTCAATGGCTTCCGGGGAGTTCTTTACGCAATGAGAAACGTGAGTTCACTATTACTCATGATTTTGCTCTATGGATTGGTTTACTGTTGGCCGGAATTTGTTCAGGGAGGTAACGAAGGGGGGCGGTTGTGCTTCGGATCGGCGTTTATGATCTCGACGGGAAGATTACAGCAGAGGGTGGCGGCGGAGATCGGTGGGATTAACAGATGGCCGTAGGGGTTTTGCTTTATGAATTCCGGCGATCGAAGAATGCAATGGAGGAGTTGATGGTGGAATTGGAGAGGAGTGGTGGGGAGTGGGAAATGGAAGGTGGGGGGTTGAGGGAAAGAGTGGAGAATTTGAAGGGCATTTTGGAATTTTGAGATCGGGAATGGAGAATATTGTTGGGCTGACTTGATGATTTCCTTGATGACATTGTTGAAGGTAGGAAGAACCTCTCAGATTTCTGCACTCATAGGTAGTAAAACCAATAAAAAAAAAAAGGAAAAAAAAGGAAAAAAAAAAAAAGAAAGATATTTTGGGCCTATATAACAGCTTGATGATTTCCTTGATGATAATGTTGATTGGGTAAGGTTTATATCTAATACTTTTAAATTGATTACAAAGTATGTAATAATATTTCTTTTTATTTTTTTAAATATTTTAATGTAATGTATAACTACTTTTTATTGTAAATATGTCCTATTTGTTATAATGTTTGTGTGATATTACTTTAAATATCTCTATTCATATCTAAGAATTTTGTCGTAATTTTGCCGTGCATCGCACGGGTATATCACTAGGTAAATAATGAGAAAATAAATACTTTTTAATGTAGCAAACATTAATTAAATTCGAAGTCTACCTATTCCATAAAAAAATTCAATTAATTAAAATAGATAGTAAATTAGTAATATATAGCATTATTTAAGTCTTGAAATTTAAAATTTCTTTCAATTGGGTAAGATTGTTTTTACAGAATTTTTGGTTTATGAAGTACTCCCTCCGTCCCAGCGGAGTGTGCATTTTTGGTCAACTTTGATCAACTTTGACCAATAATTTAAATAAATAATAATGATCCTAATAAAAATTTAAAAATTTGTTATTGTATCACGCTTAATAATATTAACAATAATATTTTTTGGATTTTTATTAGGATCATTATTATTTTTTTAAATTATTGGTCAAAGTTGGTCAAAGTTGACCAAAAGTGCACACTCCGCTGGAACGGAGGGAGTATTGGTGAATCACTTATTCATTATGCAATCACAATTATATTAAGGTTATAGTTATAGTTATTTTATTAAAATCATATTTAAACATTATCTATACTCTATACTAAATATTAAAAGGAAGCAAGTGGTAAATTTTTCAACAATAAAGGGCAAATTTGACATTTCTCATTCTTTGAATAAAACAAATACTTCACAATTTTCATGGATTTTCCATTTATTTTTTAAAGTTGCTTTCCCCCTCAAAAGTGTCAACATCAAAGGGCAAAATAGTCCACACATTATTGCATTAAGGGCAACCAAGTCTTCCAACTTTAGGATATAGTTGTAATATTCATAAAATTTTAAGACTTTTACAAAAAAAAACGTTTTTGTTTTTTAGGTCTTTTAACAAAGGTTTTATTTCAAGACTTAAAAAAAATTTATTTAATAAATATATTTCAAAATTGACCTATAAATATTAAAAATTCATAAATTATTACTTTATTTATTTTATCCAAAAAAGTAATTCAAATAGATGTTGTATTACTATTCCTATATTCAAGTTAAAAAAAATTATAAGTTAATAATTTATTTATTTTAAGTTTATTTTTAAAAATATTTTGTTTTAAGTTGTTTAATTAAACTTTTTTTTTACAATTTTGTATACAACACATCTAAATAATAATTTTTTTTAAAGAATAATTTTTAGTCAAATCAAAAAATTATTATTACCAAAAAAATTCAATTTAGTGTTTTTTAATAATTATTAAGTGTAAATTATACAATATATATATATATATATATATATATATATATATATATATATATATATATATATATAGATGAGTATATGTTCCTTTAAAAAAAAAAAACAAGATGAGTATACTGCATGATTTTTTTTTACTTTATCCCATGTCAGGAGGCGAGGAGATGAGTATTAATTGTGTACGAATTTTATTTTAAAAATACGTCAAAAAAATACGACATGAAAAAAGTGGAATATAAATATTGTGTATTTTTTATATAACGTGTATTATATGTATCATAGTCAAAATTACATACGTAAAAGTATAGGAAAAATATAATAAATATATATAGGTAAATTATGAATATTAATTATACATTTACCTAATGTTTTAGAAGTATAATATATTTATAAAAATATGCCTTAACTCTCACGTGAAAAGAAAGAAAGAAAAAAATCAAACGTGGATGGAAAAAAATAACAATCTTTATTGTTTTCCTAAAAAATGAAAATTAATTATACATTTTGGGACGGAGGAAATAGTACTACTATATTAATCTATATAGAAATATGTAAAAATCAAACGTGGATGTAGAAGTTGAATACGGCTCAAGAACAAAATAACTTATCAAAAATCGAAATTGATGATACTTGAAAGTTTCATGTAATTTTTTTGTTTGGAGAATTACTAGAGTCCAGAGTTCCGAATTGCAATTGAAGAGAAAGATTGGGATACTTAGAACTAGGATAGATTACGCTTTTCCAATCTTTGGCGAAAACTAAGTAACACTGTGGGCAAATTACTTCCCTTAATCACCTGTTTCTTAACTAAAATTCCGCACATATCACGTTCAATACACAATAACTATGTTTTACATCAAAAATATGCGTTTAATTTCATAGCAATGAAAAACGGACGCCAAATGTGAGTATTATTGAATAGAACGGAAATTTACGTATAAAACGCGCTTTGTACAAACTAGCTATGCTTTAAATATAGATTTATTTTAGTGATCTTCAATCTGATATTTGTACCGATAATATAGTTTTCAAATAAGTGTTTTACAATGTATACAAACATCTCTATTTTCTATTGTATTTGTATAAATTTTCGTCTTTTTGTGTTAGTAGATGTCCGTGCATCGCACGGGAGTAACACTAGTATATAAAAAGAGAAACATTTTATATCATCACATTAAGCCATGTCACTATTATGACATGGCATTATGTGATTCACCAATTGGCCAATTATTTTCTATATAAATCAAATTGTTAAATTTGGAAATCTATCAAGGGTATTTTAGTCATTTACGTTCATGACATAAATATAGATATTAGACATTGAAATCAACATCAATTGCTTTTTATTGGATGCCTTAATTTACGAATTTTTCTCCCAAATTCTTTGACCTCAATTATTTTATAATAAATTAATTTAAAAAAAATTTGTTTACACCAAAATTCATAATTTTTTTCCTCTACAAATAGAGACTAATATCATTTAATTCGGACAAAAAAAATCCTCTTTCTTGAATATAAATCAAATATTTTATAATAAATTATTTTTTTTCACTTAAAATCATTAAAAAAATTCCTCAAAAAATAGATATTACTTTCATTTTATTCGGACAAAAAAATCATCTTCTTTGAAGTGCATGCCAATATTCTAAAAAATAAATGTAGTATAAATAGGTAGTTTGAAAGAGGGAGAGGAAGAAGTGGGTTGGGTTTGATGAGGGAGTGTAATGTTTGGGAAAAAAAAAACTCATTTAACACATTGTTAGTTATTTTTGGATTTTAATTTTTTCTTCTCAATATTAAATAAGTTAAATTGAAAAAGAATATTATAATTTTGTTCATGATGAGTTAATATAAACAAATATGATATTTATTTTGAAAAATCCTCTTTTTTGAATACAAATAAAATATTTTATAATATTTTTTTAATTCTTTTTACCAAAAATCATAAAAAAAATTCTTCCAAAAATAGAGTCTACTTGCATTCAATTTGGACACAAAAAAGAATTTCATTTTTCTTTGAAATGCATGTCAATATTCTTTCTTTCTATCTATCTATCTATATAAAATATAAAAAGGGAAATATTTTATGTCATCACATTAAACCATGTCACTATTATGACATGGCATTATGTGATTCACCCATTGGCCAATTATTTTCTATATAAATCAAGTGGTTAAATTTGGAAATCTATCAAGGGTATTTTAGTCATTTACGTTCGTGGCATAAATGTAGATATTAGACATTGAAATCAACATCAATTGCTTTTGATTGGATTCCTTAATTTACGAATTTTTTTCCCCCAAATTATTTGATCTCAATTATTTTATAATAAATTAATTTAAAAAAAAATTGTTTACACCAAAATTCATAATTTTTTTCCTCTACAAATAGAGACTAATTTCATTTGATTCAGACACAGAAAAAAATCCTCTTTCCTGAATATAAATTAAATATTTTATAATAAATTATTTTTTTTCCACCTAAAATCATTAAAAAAATTCCTCCAAAAATAGATATTACTTTCATTTTATTTGGACAAAAAAAAATCCTCTTCTTTGAAGTGCATGTCAATATTCTAAAAAATAAATGTAGTATAAATAGGTAGTTTGAAAGAGGGAAAGGAAGAAGTGGGTTGGGTTTGATGAGGGAGTGTAGTGTTTGGGAAAAAAAAATATTTAACACTTTGGTGAATTTTTTCTCAAATAATCCTTTTTTACTTTTTTATTTACCAAAATGACTCACTGTTCAAACTATTGCCCAGAATGTCCACTTTTTTGAAACTCGCTACACCGTGTAGCGAGTTTGACTAGGGTTTGTCAAAACTCGCTACACCGTGTAGCGAGTTTAGGGTAATTAATATTGACCGCTTGGAAATTAATTAGGGCATTTAATTAACCTAAACTCGCTACACCGTGTAGCGAGTTTGGTCAAACCTAATTAAATTCGCTACACGGTGTAGCGAGTTTGACCATTTTTTTTCTTATTTTATTTAATTCTTCTCTTCTCTTCCTTCTTTCTTTCTTTCTATATATATATATATATATATATATATATATATATATATATATATATATTATATATATATAAAATAATAAATAAGAAAGAGGAAGTCCCTTTAAAAGTCCTCTCACTAAGAGAGGTCCCAAAGGAACTTGAAAAACAATGAAGATGAATCATCTATTTATAGTGGAAGAAAGATTTGAAAAATGTATGATACATCTATGTGGGAAACACAAAAAATATTTAAATTTAGAGATGGTGGGAAAAACAAAAATTTCATTTTTCAAATATTCACATGGATCATTATCAGCAACATCTTCACCATTAAATGCATCACATCCAATGGTCCAAATTCATCCCATAAAAACAAAAACACACTTTCATTTAATTGGCCCTTTAATATTCACATGGATTATCAATAAATCAATCTATACCATTAATCTCACTCAAATCCAATGGTCCTAATTCATCATTATATATATATATTTCTTTTAATATTATATACTATTAAAAGAAATATATATATATATATATAATGATGAATTAGGACCATTGGATTTGAGTTAGATTAATGGTATAGATTGATTTATTGATAATCCATGTGAATATTAAAGGGCCAATCAAATGAAAGTGTGTTTTTGTTTTTATGGGATGAATTTGGACCATTGGATGTGATGCATTTAATGGTGAAGATGTTGTTTGGATAATGATCCATGTGAATATTTGAAAAATGAAATTTTTGGAGGCAAATGAAATTTTATTTTTCCCACCATCTCTAAATTCAAATGTTTTTTGTGTTTCCCACATAGATGTATCCTACATTTTTCAAATCTTTCTTCTACTATAAATAGATGATTCATCTTCATTGTTTTTCAAGTTCCTTTGAGACCTCTCTTAGTGAGAGGACTTTTAAAGGGACTTCCTCTTTCTTATTATTTTATATATATATATAAATAATATATATATATATATATATATATATATATATATATATATATATATATATATATATATATATATATATATATATAATATATATATATAATATATAGAAAGAAAGAAAGAAGGAAGAGAAGAGGAGAATTAAATAAAATAAGGGAATTCGGACCCAAATCAAACTCGCTACACCGTGTAGCGAGTTTAATTAGGTTTGACCAAACTCGCTACACGGTGTAGCGAGTTTAGGTTAATTAAATGCCTTAATTAATTTTCAAACGGCTAAATTTAATTACCCTAAACTCGCTACACGGTGTAGCGAGTTTTGACCAGATCCAAGTCAAACTCGCTACACGGTGTAGCGATTTTCAAAAATATGGACATTCTGGGCAATAGTTTGAACAGTGAGTCATTTTGATAAATAAAAAAGTAAAAAAGGATTATTTGAGAAAAAATTCCACTTTGGTAGTTATTTTTGAATTTTGATTTTTCTTCTCAAAATTAAATAAGTTAAATTGAAAAAGAATATTATAATTTTATTCATAATGAGTTAATGTAAACAAATATGATATTTATTTAAAAAAATCCTCTTTTCTGAATATAAATCAAATATTTTATAATAATTTTTTTAATTTTTTTTCACCAAAAATCATTTAAAAAATTCTTCCAAAAATAGAGACTACTTTCATTCGATTTGGACACAAAATATAAATCCTTATCTTTGAAGTGCATGTCAATATTCTATCTATATAATATATAAAAAGAGAAACATTTCATGCCATCACATTAAGCCATGTCACTATTATGACATGGCATTATGTGATTCACTCATTGGCCAATTATTTTATATATAAATCAAGTGGTTAAATTTGGAAATCTATCAAGGGTATTTTAGTCATTTACGTTCATGGCATAAATGTAAATATTAGACATTGAAATCAACATCAAGTGCTTTTGATTGAATGACTTAATTTACGATTTTTTTCCCCCAAATTCTTTGACCTCAATTATTTTATAATAAATTAATTTTTTTAAAAAAAAATTGTTTACACCAAAATTCATAATTTTTTTCCTCTACAAATAGAGACTAATTTCATTTGATTCCGACACAGAAAAAAAAAATCTTCTTTCTTGAATATAAATCAAATATTTTAAAATAAATTATTTTTTTTTAATTTTTTTCCACCTAAAATCATTAAAAATTTTCCTCCAAAAATAGATATTACTTTCATTTTATTCGAAGAAAAAAAAATCCTCTTCTTTGAAGTGCATGTCAATATTCTAAAAAATAAATGTAGTATAAATAGGTAGTTTGAAAGAGGGAGAGGAAGAAGTGGGTTGGGTTTGATGAGGGAGTGTAGTGTTTGGGAAAAAAAATCATTTAACACATTGGTAGTTTTTTTGGATTTTGATTTTTCTTCTCAAAATTAAATAAGTTAAATTGAAAAAGAATATTATAATTTTGTTCATGAGTTAATGTAAACAAATATGATATTTATTTAAAAAAATCCTCTTTTTTGAATATAAATCAAATATTTTATAATAATTTTTTTTAATTTTTTTTCACCAAAAATCATTAAAAAAATTCTTCAAAAAATAGAGACTACTTTCATTCGATTTGAACACAAAATATAAATCCTTATCTTTGAAGTGCATGTCAATATTCTATCTATATAATATATAAAAAGAGAAACATTTCATGCCATCACATTAAGCCATGTCACTATTATGACATGGCATTATGTGATTCACTCATTGGCCAATTATTTTATATATAAATCAAGTGGTTAAATTTGGAAATCTATCAAGGGTATTTTAGTCATTTACATTCATGGCATAAATGTAGATATTAGACATTGAAATCAACATCAAGTGCTTTTGATTGGATGACTTAATTTACGATTTTTTTCCCCCAAATTCTTTGACCTCAATTATTTTATAATAAATTAATTTTTTTTAAAAAATTGTTTACACCAAAATTCATAATTTTTTTTCCTCTACAAATAGAGACTAATTTCATTTGATTCGGACACAGAAAAAAAAATCTTCTTTCTTGAATATAAATCAAATATTTTATAATAAATTATGTTTTTAAAATTTTTTTCCACCTAAAATCATTAAAAAATTTCTTCCAAAAATAGATATTACTTTCATTTTATTCGAAGAAAAAAAAAAATCCTCTTCTTTGAAGTGCATGTCAATATTCTAAAAAATAAATGTATTATAAATAGGTAGTTTAAAAAAGGGATTTGAAGAAGTGGGTTGGGTTTGATGAGGGAGTGTAGTGTTTGGAAAAAAAAAAACTAATTTAACGCATTGGCACGGGTCAGTACGGAAAGGAAGACAGTATGGAAAG
This sequence comes from Adenophora triphylla var. japonica, assembly GCA_022495995.1. Lineage (NCBI taxonomy): Eukaryota > Viridiplantae > Streptophyta > Magnoliopsida > Asterales > Campanulaceae > Adenophora > Adenophora triphylla. The sequence continues at coordinate 401,129 of JAFEMH010000174.1, forward strand.
AGAAAGACGTGGGGAAACTGAAATCGCATGCTAACTATATGATGTTTTAAATGTAATTTTAAACTGTTTATAATACACAATAAAAGTTGTTTACAAAAAGATAACACATAAATTAACATCTAATTAACATATAGATTTTTAACCAGTTGAAGTAAAAATGTTGTCTCAATCGATCAATCGAAACAGACATTGGCCAGGTACGTTTACGTAAAAGCACCTAAAATAAATAAAAAATGAAATCAATATATTTTTATTAAATTAACAATATAATAATTAAAAAAATAATAATAATACCTTATTATGCCCATTTCAAGTCATTGTCGGAGGTGTGTGCAAGCGTCTATATTCTTTCACGCACTCATCCCATGACTACAAATATATGATTGAAATATTTGAGAATGATGATAAAATAATTATTGAAGTGGTAAGTAACTTGACATAATTTGATAGAATCATAATAAATAAAATTAAATTACATGCATCCATATCAAATTATAAATATAAATAAACAATAATAAATATTTAAACTGAAATTATAAATAAACAATACTAAATATTTAAACTGAAATGAATTAAATACCAGTGGGGGCAATGCAACTGTCGGTAGGTTGGTTAGTCGATTTTGATCCTAATAATGAATTTTAAATATTAGTCAAAAAATCTATATATATTCGTTAATTAATGTAAAAAAAAATAATAATTTAACATCAAATGTTTACCCTTATCATTTCATCGTGTTCAAAAGGTTCTCGCATGACTGATGAAGTAGTATTTTTCATTAAGACAATCAACCTCTCCATCCTGCCTATCGCAGAATACTTTATACACTGTTATAGGACCGATGAAATTCATACTGTTTTGGGTTTTTTGATACTTATTTGAGACGAAGGAAGTAAACCTGGATGAAGTTTTGAGTTAAAGTAACATTCCTGTTACTACCATATTAAAACTGTCTCATATCTATTAAACTTCTCTGAAATTAATCAACGAAATAGCAATTGACATGTGAAGTTGTGAACTATGACACTTGTGTCATATGAAGTTCCATAGAAATATACCTAATGTTTGTGTTTTTGTGATTAGGAGGCTGAAGATGGAAATAGTTGTTGAAGTTTTGGTGGTAAAATTAATGGCGTTGTCAGAGGTGCCTGAATTGCACCTATGCATGTTATGTTCTCTCGATCATATTCTTTTAGTTACTGAAACGAAGTAAATATAGGATATAACAGAGTCAACAGTGACGCATAGTTATTTATAGGTTAAGGCTTCGTTAGTCCACTGTATGTTTAAGTGAAAGTTCCTCTTTTTTTGTGTGTGTTATTAACCCTGCCTACTGTTGTTATTTACATGCTCGAGCTAATGGGCAAAAGTATGCACCTGGTGAGGTGGTATTCTTGTTTGTTTTTCCATGTAGGAATCCGCTTCGAGTATTTGATTGATTCTTTAGATTCCAAGGTATAATCATCATTAATTTCTTGTGCATTGGTAAACCATGGTGATTGGTACATATATCAGTCACTCAGTGAAATTGGACCAAGCTCGCATCTGCTCCTATTTAAGGATCTTCTAAAACGACACTGACAGTAGAAGAAAGGCAAAGTCTGTTACTACAGTGCTTAAAGAGATGAACAGATATATGCCACTTCTCCATGAAAGAAAAAAGAAAAGGTATATCAGATTGATGCCTCCATGTTCACATTTATGCCCTCCAAAGAGCATGTCACTACACATAAATGCATGCATGCATGAATGCATACATAGTTACATGTGTATGTGTGTGTGTCCCCGAGTAAATTGAAGTACAATAATTTAAACACCATTGTCATAGATCTAATATATACCTTCCATATGATGGCTGTACAGTCACTTGATGACGATGCTAAGTAATGGCCATTATTGGAGAATTGCACGAACCAAACTTCATTCTTATGGTCTGTCAATATCTACAAAAATATACATAAAAAAATAAAAGTGGGGCTCAGTCCATCATTCATGCAGCAAAATCATAACTGAGTAGATGCCACAGCAGTCCAAGTATATGCCATGTTTACATAACTTTTACTTCATTTTCTAATGCTATTTATGATGGCAGAGTACTTGAGCACTTACTGGACTGAAAATAGATCAAGTATGAAAAGGTAATGTGAGATTCACTATTGAAAAGATGCACCCATTCTCTCCATTTTGTTTATCATAAACCTTAAGTATAAAACATATACTCCCTCCGTCCCACTATAGTTGACACCCAAGGGATGGGTTCAAAAACTAAGAAAAAAGAATAAAATAAAAAAAATGTGTGATAGAAAATGAAGAGAGAGAATGAGTGGGGTAAATAGTAGTGTTGGTTGAATAAATTGAGTGGTGAAAAATGAAGAGAGAGAATGAGTGGTGGGGTAGAGTGAATATAAAAATATAAAAACTTGGTTATTTTTGGAAGGTGTCAAGTATAGTGACTACCAAAATGGAAAGAAGTGTCGAAGTATAGTGGGACGGAGGAGTATATATATTTATATATATATATATATATATATATATATATATATATATCAGATTTCAATATTTTCAAGTGTTACTCCAGGGCATAGCAGTGTCTCGGTCTTCTACAACTTCTGTGAGTTCAGCATCAATGGTAAACCACATTCTGTTGTGTTTAAAGGCTAAATTACCATGCAATTATAACAATATCAAACATATTGATTAAAGATATCCTACTATTATCATCTAAGCAACTGTGTTACTTATATATTAGGAACTTAGAAAACATAAACTACTCGATTGGTAACTTAAACCACTTTTTGACTGATTAATGTAATTCTGAGTTTCAAACTTCCTCAGAGAGTGTTTAAGTGCTCCCTTTGCATGATTAATAAGCAAATTAGCAGCTAAAGATATGAAAGAGGTGGACACTAAAGCATCAATTCCATCAAAACCCTACCCAAAATTCAAATCAACAATCAAAAACCAAAATAATTTAGAAGAGAAAGACACCAAGCAATTTTCGATCACTTTCATTGATTGAATTGGAGAGAACAACATATCATAATACTTATACTCCCTCCGTCCCAAAATGAATGACCATTTTTCATTCAAGGGCCATTTTGAAAATGTTAGATTTTTAATAGAAAAAAAAAACATAAACATACATACTATTCACTTTCAAATTTTAGTTTTGCAAAAAAAAAAAATGAAGTATGATTTTTTTTTATTTTTTGAAACTATCATTTAGGGACGATTTTTTGATGGAAAAGTTTCAAAAGGTCATTCATTTCGGGACAAAAGAGCTATGAGATAGTCTTTAAATCAATTACTCAATGTTAGTGCCTTCAACTGGATTCAGACAACAGTGGAGTCAAATATTCATGATGGCCAAATGTGCAAAAAAAAAAAAAACAGTTTAAGATTGGGGTCACTGATCTAGACGCGGATGTGAGTTCATGTATACAATGATCTAACAGAAAGTATCAGGCAACTGAAGACACAAAATAAATAATTGAAAATGACAAATATCTCAACCAAGCAGGTAATTTCAATCTAAGAAACAACAATTGATGTTATATAACATACCTATTCCCCCGCTGGCTCTAGTAATCCAAACAACCTGCCAATTTCAAAACACAAAAACATCATTTTTTGTACAAATACTTAAATAACTAAGTGGATTATGGGTGTGAAAGAAAAACTTCACAAACCTTATCTTGGAAAGCCTCACGCTTTACAGAACCCTTTAATAGCAAAGTGAAATCGCCTGTCAAGAAAACCAAAATCAAGAAACATAGAAATACCAATTAGCTTCAATTGTAGTGTGCCTCTGCAAAAAAAAAAAGGCATATTATCTAAACTGAAATGGGAAGAAAAAAATTCACAGCCAAGGCAAAAATCTGGATTAGGCATTCAATCAAACATATTATGTGCACAAAAAGGTTATCTATTTTTTGCACCACAAAAGCAGTTAGTGAAGATTAAACAAATCAGTGGAACAAATCAACCCATAGAAGTAAGAGAGAGAGATAGATGGAGAAACAGCGTACCTGAAGCACGGAGAAAATAGAGAACGAAAAGAAGTGTTTGATATTGTTCAATCGAGAATAGTTGAGAGATTGAGGGTAATTTGAGGGAGGATGAATCGGAGCCGATTGAGGGTATGAATCGGAGCCTCAGATTGACGTTTATATAATGCAGCCATGGAGGAAATAGAATTGGAAACGGAGTTGCTAGATTGAAACGGAGAAGGATTGATCAGGAGAAGAAGTAGGAATTGGGGGAGAGATGATTCAGCAAATCCGAATAGGAGGAGGAGAAGAATTGGTCACGGCGGCGATCCACAAACGCACATAACTGTGTGTAATTTGAAACGGAGAAGGAGAAGGAGAATGGCTGAATTTTCACTAAGGGGAAGAAGAGAGTAATTTGAAACGGAGAAGGAGAAGGAGAATGGCTGAATTTTCACTAAGGGGAAGAAGAGAACGTGGGTTTGCGTTGATGCTAGGCCTTAGGATTGAAGCAGTTACCAAATGATCTCAGCCCCTCTTTTATGTAAAGATAAGAGACAGTTATTTGCCTCTTGTATTGTATAATAGATATAACTTATCCCTAGTTGTCTGCAGACCAAACATGTATGTAAAAACATTTTTGTGTATGGATATACATGGATTAATAAAATGTGGGAAGATCATTTTGGGAGTATTACTTTTAAGTGAAAATTAAAATATACTCCCTCTGTCGCACACCAATTGATACTAAAATTTTGGGCACACATATTAAGAAAAAGTAAGAGAGAGAAAAAGTGGAAGAAAATGTTGTGAGTATGAAAAATTAAATAGGAGAGAGAATGAGTGGGAGGAATAGTTAGGAGAGAATGTTGTGAGTGTAAAAGTAAAATAGGAGAGAGAATGAGTGGGTAAAATAGTAAAGATTCCCTTTCATTTTGGACAGTATCAATTGGTGTGGGACGGATCAAAAAGAAATAATTGATGTGGGACGGAGGGAGTATCTGCTTGAAAAAATATACCCATTTTAGGACATTTCATTTTCATAATGGGTACTCATTTAAGGATGTAAAGAATAATAAGAATCCATGTCAAGAAAGTTGGCTTATCGGTAAATATACTCCCTCCGTCCCTCAAAAATTGTTCTGTTCCGTTCCTAAAAAATTGTTCTGTTGTACATTTTGCAATTATTAAGGAAGAGCTTCACCTTCTTGTACCTTAGTAGATTTGCACTAACATTCATTCATGCCTAAGTTTAAAAATGGAACACTTTTTGAGACAATTCAAAATGACAAATGAGACAATCTTTTCAGGACGGAGGGAGTATTTGATTTACATGAGTAATTCAAGCTAGGGTTACTATATTTAAGAATATAAAGGAAGATTTAAAAACATTGAATCACTTGGGTTAGTGAGCTGAGGGATTTGAATTTGAGGAATCTGGATTTGCTCATGCACGAGAACATGGCTAGTAATTAGTAATTACCCACGTCCGGGGGTACGATTAGGATCTTTTCGATTTTCATTTTTGATGGGGCCGATTAGGATCTACTCCCTCCCTCCGTCCCAAGAAAAGTGTCGCCATTTTAGGTCCAGCACGCAAATTAAAAAAAAAATGGAAAGAAAAAAAGTTGTGAGTGTAATTTGAAAAGAGGAGAGATAATTAGTGGAGGAAATAGTAAATTTAAAAAGTGCTGTGAGTGTAATAGTGTTTTAGAAGAGAGAATGAGTGGAGGGAATAGTGAGTGGGTGTAATAGAATATTAATAAAACTGAACAGTATAAACCGAGATACGAATATGAGTTTGCTCAAGCTGGGCCCAATTGAATTGGGCCATGAATATTATCTAAATAACCAAGTATCAGGGCCGAGTAAGGTCTTCCTTGTATGACGAGGAACGTTTATCTCAGCCTTATGTCAACATGCTTGGGCCGTTATGCAGCAAGTGACGAGGAAAGAAAAGTTCTTACCTCGGCATTTCATCACCATGACGAGGAAACAAAATCATTTACCCCGGCATATCTCCGTGCCGGCCAATCTCCAAATGACGAGGAAGCAGAATCATTTACCTCGGTCTATTTTCCAAGGCCGAGGTAAAACAATTGTGTTCCTGCGGCGTCCTGCTAGCGGGATATACACCCTTATACAACAAGGATTACACATTCATGATTCAATCCGGATTGTAACCAACTACACCAATCCAAGTCAAACAATGACTCCTTAACAGATGTAATTCTCTTAGGATTACATCTTATCTCTTCACAAGTTTATTTCAACATGGATTCTATCAATCCATCCCTATAAATACAAGCCCCATGGCTCATTATTGGGTACGTTACTTTTTACATTGGGAAAACTCTGTCTATTTGTTTTCTCAGATACAAACCGTGAACTTACTCTCACGCCGGAGGGCCTTTAGCCGGATCCGCCCCAGCTTAGTTTACGTGTTTTCTCTTATTTTCAGGCCTTGCAATCACCGGAGCAATCATCGCTTGGATTTGGACTGTTTTGACGATTTTGGCATCATCAATTGGTTCCATTGTCGGGAAATCGATTCAAACACCCTTTGTTTGGCCTGAAAAACTCTCGCTAAAAGCCAATTTTCTCGCTTGAATTTTTCTCTTTGTTAACGGAATTTTTGGATCGTTGAAACTCTGTTCTTGAAACCGCCGGAATCTGCGAATTTCAACCGGATTTTGCCCAGATTCCGTTTGGAGGCGTTTTTTAGCGTTAAAATTCCAGCCCAGTTTTGGCTTGAATTCTTTTGTGTTGAAAAAATCACAATTAATTGTTTGTTTGTGGTCAAAATTTGCCCTAATTTTGGCCATAAATTTGGTTCTATTGAAATTGTGATTTTTGGAAATTTACACTTGGTAATTTGCTGTTGGATCACAATGGACGGACAGTTTACGAGTGTTACGGCTGAGGACCCAACCCAGGTGAATGGGGCTAACACAGGAGCCGAGGAACTGCCTCCTCCTCCTCTACCTCAGCCAGATGCCCCTCCTCCCCTCTCCATGACCCTTCGTTCCAAGGGTCGTGCGAATGCCGAGGAGAAGGCGCCTGAAGCTTCCTCGTCCACTCGTGCTCGTGGAAAGCAAGTGGGAAGGAAGAAAACAAAGAATGCCGACGCCGGTCAAGCCGAGGAAGTCAACCCATCGACCGACGCTCTTTGTTGCATAAGCAAATGGAGACATTACAAAGAATGTATGAAACACAGGCTGCTCTCTTGCAATTAGACCCAGAGCATTTCATGGCTGAATTTATTAGGCCATCTCGTGGGCAACCCTCGAAAAGGGACAGATGAGCAACAACCTCCTCCCCTCAAGACCAGGGACCTACCAATGCCAACCCCCAGGGATTCTCCTCATCCTCGGCACAACAAGAAGCGTAGAGCTCCAAGAGTCGACTTGAGAAGCCACTTAACTCCTAGGGAAGAGGAAGTAAACTCCGTGACCTAAGAACGAGACTCGCCTTGAATGCACGACTATCTCCTCGCTCGTCTTGTCATGGCACCTAAACGTCCCACGCCACCTCGATCTCGTCGACCAAATTCTCCTCGACCTCATCGACCGGATTCTCCTCGTCCTAGGCATCGAGAATTTGCAAGACCAAGGACACCAGAGCCGTACGTAATGATACTTGGCGGTCAAGACTGGAATTAAGGCGTGACAGAGCTCCTTCCAAACGGGACACCACCGACATGACGCGGAGCACGCAGGGTCAATGATCGCCCCAAGGATAAATCCGCTAGAAGCTCCCAACGAAGCACCCGATCAAGCAAAGGACAAGGGAGTGGAAACCAAGCAATGGGAGCTGTTGAAGCAAAGACTGGATGACATGGAGAGGGAAAGAAGTTTAATGACGATGATTACGACCGGGCAACACGTCCATTCTCTTTGAGGATAACCGCAGCCTCCACCTAATCCCCACCTCAAGCTTCCTAATTTTGAAAAATACAATGGCACTACCGATGCAAAAGACCATGTGCGAGTTTTGAACAAACTATGAATCTCCTCACCACCGCCGATGACCTCGCTTCTGTAAAGCTTTCGCGAGCACCTTCTCCGAATGTTTTCACCTGGTTCCGTGAGCTCAAAAGAGGTAGCATCGATTGCCGGGAGAGGCATGAGGAGAATGTTCTTGGACCACTTTGCTACTGCTTGGTAAGAGGAAGATAAGACCGGGCCGACTTGGCCAACATTGAGCAGGAAAGGGAGAGACCACCCTCGCCTATTATAATCGGTTCCGAAAAATGGCGGACCAGTGTTGAAGAAAGCCTCACTGACAAGGAAGTTATTGTTTGTTTCAATTCCGGCTTAAAATTTGGTCCCCTCGTTTATGAACTCTCAGCCAGGGAACCTCAAACAAAGTCCGAGCTATACAAGGTAGCTTATGCCATTTCCATGGCCGAGGATAAAACAAAGAAGAGGGAGCCGACAAGACAGTAAACAGAGGCGACAGGAAACCGCCGAATAGTAATGGAAACGGCAAGGGTTCCAAAGGGAAAACAAAATAAGGAGTACGGAGAAGCTTGAGTTCACTCCTCTTACTAAGCCCATTTCGAAATCATGCACCGGTCAACCTTCCTCCACCTCAACCAATGACCGACAAGCCAAAATTCCTCGTAACATGAACAAATACCGTGATTTTCACAAAGACAACGGGCACACCACCGATGGTTGTTGGGCCCTCAAGAAAATAATCCAAAAATGGGTCGACGAGGGAAAGTTAGACCGTTATGTTATGAAAAAGATAACAAGCGGAAGCGGAAGGAAGAGGAAAGTGAAGATGACGACAAAAGCGAGGATGAAGACCGAAGGCCTCCTAGGGCCAAGTTGCATGTGATACGGGAAGAGGTAACATCTACTGCAAAACTAAGGGACCGGATCCACGAGCCGAGCAAAGTGTATCATGTTCCCGCTTGGATCCATAAAGCGGAAGAGGTCATTAGTTTCTCTCCTAATGAGTTAGCCGGAAGTCGAGCACTCGTGAACAACCCTTGGTGATAAAGGGCCGAATAGACAACGTTGAATCCGAAAGACTTCTTGTTGACACGGGGCCTCTCGTGACATCCTCAGATTACTCACCTTCCAACAGATGGGCTTGAAAGACACCATGTTGGAACCCTACCATGGAAGGCTAGAAGGATTCACCAATCACAAAGTTGGAGCCAAGGGAACCGTGGAGCTAGAACTCGAAGTCGGTGGATCATCCCTTCCTAGCCAAAGCCACACTAATTTTGTAGTCATGGATTTGACTAGTGATTACCATGCGATCATAGGCATTCCAAGTCAAGCCAAACTTGGGCCGGTGGCCTCACTTCCCCACCAACGAGTTAAATTCCCCACCCGGCGTGGATTGGATGCGTGAGGGCCACCCCCAAGGACTTCTTGGAACATGTCGTGAAGAGCAGAAAGAAATCCAAGAGTGTGGAGATAGATACCCCGAGGAAAATATTAAGATCTCCAAGTCTCGTAAAACCACCGAAACTAGCTCCGTAATGAGCTATGTTCGTGAAGTGCTCAACGGAGGAGGAAGAGCCTATGGTCCAAGAAATTGCGTGACCAAGGCATATTCCTATCTCGTACTCGAGGAAGACCCTATGGTCCAAGAAATTGCAGATGACCTAGGCATAATTCAGTCCATATCGAAGAAGACCCCGTTCTCTTCAACGGCCGTAACTCTGGGCCAACCACGACCTAGAGAAGGTCGGTCTCCCGTATGTTGATAAACTTATGGAGGAAGAGGGCCTCAACGTGAATGACAATGAAGGGAGAAGAATTAGAGAAATCATCATCGAAGTCTCTAGAATTCCGTGACGGTCTTGAAATGAAGCCTGTTGACGAACCGGAAGAGATAGTCATCAATCCCGATTATCCCGAACAAAAATCAAGCTCGGGGCCAACTATCTCCGTAAGAGAAAGAAAAAATCATCTCCCTCTTAAAAAGCGCCTCGACGTCTTTGCTTGGAGAGTCGAAGATATGAGGGGGATCAATGAAGAAGTAGCTCTCCACCGCCTTGAAGTTGATCCTTTGGCAAAGACTATATCCTGTGCAAGGAGAAATTTTGCAAGGGACAAGGAGGAAGCTATAAAAGAAGAAGTGCGTAAATTACTTAGTGCCGGAATAATTCGTGAAGTTAAGTACCCCGTTTGGTTGGCCAATGTAGTTATGGTGAAGAAGCAAAATGGGAAATGGCGCATGTGCATAGACTTTATTGATCTAAACAAAGCTCCGCCCCCAAGGACAGCCTATCCTCTTCCTAGAATTGACAAGTTGGTTGATTCCATCGCTGGACATCAAACTCTCGCCTTCCTAGATGCTTATTCAAAGCTATCATCGGATAAAAATGGCGGAAGAGGACATTGAGAAGACGGCCTTCCAAACACCTGGGGTAATTATCAAGTTACATCATGATGCCTTTTGGGCTCAAGAACGCGGGTGCTACATACCAAATAATGGTGAATCGAGTTTTGCAAGCCAAATAGGTTGCAACATGGAAGCTTATATTGATGACATGGTCATAAAGACCAAGGAAGGCAAATCACGTTCCCGACCTACAAGAGACAATTCACAACCTCCGAGCTAATAACATGAAGCTAAATCCGAGCAAGTGCGTGTTTGGAGTAACAGTTGGAAAGTTCCTAGGCTTCATGGTATCTCAAAGGGGATTGAAGCAAACCCCGAAAAAATCAAGGCGCTCGTTGACATGAAGGAACCTACCACCATCAAGGAGGTTCAAAGACTTAATGGAAGAATCGCAAAGACTTGGAAGATTCATCGCCAAATCCGCCGAAAAGTCACCGCCTTTCTTCAAGGTATTGAAGGGTACCAAGAGCTTCTCCTGGACTCCCGAATGCTCGAAGCATTCCTCCGGTTGAAGGAGTACTTGGGTTCCCCTCCTTGCTTAGCAACCGACTACCGGTGAGATGTCGTACGTCTTCCTAGCCGCCACCGATCATGCCGTCGCAGCTGTCCTAGTTCGAAATGACGAAGGAATTCAAAAGCCTCGTCTACTATGTCTCTAAGGCACTATCTCGACGTGGAAAGCGTATACTTCAATGTGGAGAAGATAGCGTACGCACTAGTCATTGCATCAAGGAAGCTACGTGCTTATTTTTCTCGCACATTCTATCACCGTGTACACAAATGAACCATTGAAGAAGATACTACATAAGTTGGACGGCTCCGGCGTCTCCTTAATCTGGTCCATCGCTCTCACCGAGTTCGATATCACTTACCAACCAAGGAAGACCCTCCTGGCACAGCCTTTGGTTGACTTCATGGTCGAGACTGCCTTTATGGGTGAGCATCTTCCCACCTCTAGGAAGCAAAACGCACCAGAGGATAAAGACTCTCCCATTGAACTCCCATCCAACTGTTGGATCCTGTATACGGACGGATCAGCCACCAAGGACAAAAGCGGAGCTGGAATTGTGCTAGCAAGCCCGGAAGGAGAATATACTACGCAAGACGCCATCCGTTTCAAATTCTCTGCCTCCAATAATCAAGCGGAATATGAAGCTCTAATATTTGGCATTGAATTAGCCTCCTTCTATGGAGCGACTAGGGTGGCGGCCTTCTGCGACTCCCAACTCGTTGTCAAACAAGTAAAGGGAGAGTATAATACCCAAGACCCCACCCTTACCAAGTATAGAGACCTGGTCCTAGATATGACGAAGAAGATGGAATTTTTCGAGCTCAAACAAATTGGCAGGGAAGATAACCAAGTCGCAGACGTTCTTTCCAAATTGGCTACCATGGATGTCTCTAAGACCAGTCCTTATGTGGTTTATGCTGAGGAACCTGCGTACGAAAGACTACAAATCATGCTCTTAGATGGAGAAGATAGATGCTGGATCGATGACTACATTGAATACATTGAGAAGGAAAAACTACCAGAAGATGAAGCTCGAGCTAAGCTTATCAAAAAGAGGTCCCCAAGGTACGTGGTGATGAATGGAGTCCTCTACCGAAGATCTTTCACAAAGCCCCCGCTAAGGTGTGTCTATCCCAAGGAAATTGAGAACCTCTTGGCGTAAGTACATGAAGGTGTTTGCGGCGGACACCCGGGGCCGTAACCTTAGCCGACAAAATCATATCACTAGGGTACTATTGGCCAAACCCGAGGGAAGACGCGCATGCCTATGTTCGAAAATGTGACAAGTGCCAAAGATTCTCTCGACATTCCTAGACTACCGGCGCTGAGCAAACACTTGTAATACCTACGTGGCCGTTTGATATGTGGGGGATCGATATCATCGGACCCTTCCCTCTCGCCCGTGGTAATTGCAAGTACGTGATAGTAGCTGTTGATTACTTCTCCAAGTGGATAGAAGCCAAGGCATTAGCCAAGATAACAGAAGAGAACGCGATCAACTTTGTCCATGACAACATCCGGTGCATTCGGCCTTCCACATACAATTGTCTCGATCATGGACTGCAATTCTCCACAAAGATTCACTACGTAGTTGGGAAGAGTAAAAGTCCGCCATGCAAAATCTTCGCCAGCGTGACCACAAGGCAATGGCCAAGCGTATAAAGAAACAACCGGTCCTAACAGCCCTCACCAAGAACCTTGAAGAATGCGAGGGTAGATGGTTGAACGAACTTTCCCTAGCCTTATGGGCTGTTCGCACAACCACCCGGGGGCCAACCGGAGAAACCCCATTCGCACTAACCTTCGGTTCTGAAGCTATGGCACCAGCCGAAATGGCCATCCCTACTGTGAGAAACTCCCATTACGATGAGCAAGTCAACAAGGTTAACAGGCTCCTTGACCTGGACCTCGATAGATGAGAAACGACTAGCCGCACGATGAGGATGGTGAACTACAAACAAAGGACCAAGGCATATCATGATAAGAGGGTCATCGTAAGAGTATTCCAAGTAGGCGATTGGGTACTCAAAAATTGAAGCTACCGGACGAAAGGCGTAATGTAACAAGCTCTCCCCAAATTGGGAAGGTCCTTATATCATCACTCAAGTCATTCGAGAAGTGACCTACAGATTAAAGACCAAGGAGGGGAAGGACCTCAAGCATCCCTGGCACTCCGACAACCTTAGAAAATACTATCACTAGTCTAGTTTATTTTACAGTAGATTAGTTTCTTATTTCCTGTCTTTTAGTTTTGATTAGTTGATAGGATTGCAGTTAGTTGTAATCGCATTTCGCTTTATGAAAGCGCTCTCTTCCAAAGATGCAAAGCAACTATCAACTCTTCATACAGACACCAGAAGATGAGGACTGCATCCCCGACTCTTCTGTACAACACATCCTGTCAAGGGTCCACCTTGACTCAGGAGACTAACAGCCAAGACCAAGGGACCTCCTTGGCCTGATGGCTTACAACACATCCGGTCAAGGGTCCACCTTGACTCAGGATACCAACAACCAAGACCAAGGGACCTCCTTAGCCTGATGGCTTACAACACATCCTGTCAAGGGTCCACCTTGACTCAGGATACCAACAGCCAAGACCAAGGGACCTCCTTGGCCTGATGGCTTACAACACATCCTGTCAAGGGTCCACCTTGACTCAGGATACCAACAGCCAAGACCAAGGGACCTCCTTGGCCTGATGGCTTACAACACATCCTGTCAAGGGTCCACCTTGACTCAGATACCAATGCCCAAGACCAAGGGACCTCCTTGGCACGATGGCTTACAACACATCCCGTCAAGGGTCCACCTTGACTCAGATACCAACAGCCCAAGACCAAGGGACCTCCTTGGCCCGATGGCTTACAACACATCCCGTCAAGGGTCCACCTTGACTCAGATACCAATGTGCCCAAGACCAAGGGACCTCCTTGGCCTGATGGCTTACAACACATCCTGTCAAGGGTCCACCTTGACTCAGGATACCAACAACCAAGACCAAGGAACCTCCTTGGCCTGATGGCTTACAACACTTCCAGTCAAGGGTCCACCTTGACTCAGAGACTAATGCCCAAGACCGAGGACTTTCCTCGGCCTAATGGCTTAACAAACCTCCTACCATGAGTCCACTTTGATTCAGGATTACAACACTTTTACAGCCAAGGAAACCTTCCTCGGCCTAAATAACTTGAGGGCATAGTTAAAGCCGAGGAGTATTTCCTCGGCCTAACCACTTGCCCAACATTTGGGAGCAAGGAACCTTCCTTGGATCCCAACTTCTTAAGTCTAGTGCCTCGGCCTAGCATACAAAAATATGAGCAAGTTATGAGCAAGTTATGGAAATAACATGAATCATGACAAAAGGATTTTCATTGATATTCAAAAAATTACAAGTCCTACCATCTATCACAGAAAACAAAGAAAAGAAGCTATCCTAAGACTGATGCACGTCATCAAAAGGCTTGTCCAGCCAGTCCTCTGTGATAGTGCTGGGGGGGAGGAAGGACCGTTTGTTCAGTGAAGGCATTAGTTTCCTCGGTCCCTCCTTTCACCTCGGCTTCTATGACCTCGGGCTCTTCAGCATCCTGGATCGCCTCCACCAGGTCTTTTATATTGTCGGGGACAACAGAGGCCGGCCTCCACACTTCCCTGCAAGCTTGAGCATCCTTGGCAGCCATTATCTCCAAGTTGCTTTCAGAAAAGGGGACTAAGTGGTGGAGAGCCCTGACTTCCTCGGCATATTGATCCCTGCAAATAAGTTGGGCAACCTTATTGATGTCCAAGCCGGTGGAAGGATCAGCCAAAATGCTCCGGGCCAAATGAAGATAGCCATCTTCAAACATAGTGGCCGTCTGCTCGTCCACGGCCTCTCTGAAGGCCGAGCTGGCCATCATCAATTCCTTGAAAGCCGAGCTCTCCTTGAACCGAGCAACGGCCTCTTCCTCCCTAGCCGGGAGGGTAGCTACCAACCCTCGGCACCGGGCCTCAGCTTCCTCGGCCCTAGTTTGGACCTCGGCTTTTTCTTTCCTTGCCGTAGCAAGCTCTTCATTTTTCAGCCGGAGATGCTCCTCGGCTTTGATCCTCTCGTCCTCGGCCCTCTTCACCTCAGCCTCAACCTTGGCCTTGGCCGCCGCAAGCTCAGCATCCTTGGCCTCTAGAAGCTTAGCCAAGGAAGCCTTGTCTTTTTCACTCTTCACTTGGGCGGCCTTAGCTTCGTTCAGGAGCCTGGCCTTCTTCTTGGCCAAAACGTTTTCATACGCCGTGACGGATGCCAACTGAAAGAGAAATCATTATTAGAAAGGCAAACAAATATCAAGGGCAATAACCAAGAAAAGGGTTAACATTTACCTCGGCGATCAAGAGTCCCTTGTGGCAGAGCAAGGTATCCTCGTTGGGAGCCTCTTTACAAAATGCCTCGTAGGCGTCTTAGTCCATAGCCCTTTGAATGGGAGCTCGGCCCAATCTTACTAAGGGTCCCTCCCTAGCCAACAGAGGAAGTCCCTTAAGACGGGGAACGTTGAGGGACATGCTCTTGGCCAGCTCGTCGGCCTCCTCAACGGTTTTGATACTTTGAATGGTTAAGGGAGGGGGAGCCTCAACATTGGGGGCCCCACTGACGCTAGCCCGTTTAGCCGCAGGCTCCTCGGCGCTAACAGCTGGCGTTCTCTTGGAGCCTGATCTCCTTTGGACGAGGTTAGTTTCCTCGGCCGCCTCTTCCTCGGCATCAACATGGAGGCTATGCCCCTCTACAGTTGATGGATTGGTGTGTTCGTCAGTCGCCGCTTCCTCGACATTTACTTCCCCGTGTAATTTAAGGGGAAGGGGTTGGTCACCCTGGACATTAAGCACGAGATTACGGGCATTAGCCTCTTCCCTCCTTTCTACCAAAGCAGACTTCTTGCTCTGCTTCCTCTTCCTCTTTACCAGCTCTTGGGGACTTAGTCTCTCCATGGCTATGGCTTCTTCTTCCTCGGCGGTTAAATCTGCAAGGACGAGGAAAAAGAGTTAAATACGAGCAGAGGTAACAAGCATTCAAAAAGTACCAAGTAAAAAAGATAAAACATTTACGTCCAACTATGTCGATTGCTTTCAAACATTGGTCCCGGGGACGTTCAGTCTTGCACGTAATGCAATCCTCATGGAACACCAAGCCGGGGTGAATTGTCCAGTCATTGAAGCGTCTCCCCCTCTTTACGGTGACAAGGGGAGATACCCCATCCTTCTTCCCCGGCATCAAACCCGCCTGAATATAATAATGGTCCGAGGACTCAACCACTGACCAATCAAGGACCCCCACCTCGGCAAATTCTTCTAGGCATTTGATCAAGTCCTGGGTCCATTCATATTGTTGGACGGGAAAGTATGAAGTTGGACCCTTACAAGGAGACTGGAACTCCCATCCTTGGCGGCTCTCAACCCTTATAACATGGTTATCCCAGCCGGCAACTTTGCTAGACATAGGGAGGAGCAGCTTCGGTTTTTTGGACGCACTCTTAATGACGAGGAGCCAACTCTCCTTGACAAATTGAACATGGTAGAAGTATCTAAAAGCTCCCATGGTCGGCTCGTACCCTAAGCTACGGCAGAGGACAATGAAGCTAACAAGAACCCGGGTACCATTAGCTCCTAGCATGGCCGGCACCGCCCTCACATCGTCTAAAAATTCGCAGATGAAAGGATCCAAGGGAAGAAGAAGTCCCTGTTGAAACTGTTTGAAGTAAAAGTGGACAAAGTCTTGGTTATAATAAAAGTTGTCCTCTTCCTTCTTTGTCTTCAGCTCCATATGGCCCATATAAGTTAGCCTGTACTCAGCTTTGTCTACCCCGTATTTGGAGTACAGCTTTTCCAACATGGGATCCCCGGCTCTTGGGGTCCTCTCTTGTCTTTGCCCTAATCCATGGCCTCCTCGTCCTCGGCCTCCTCTTCTTCGGGCCAAGCGGCCATCAGCTTGTGCTTCTTCCATGAAAGCATCAACTATTTGAGTAGACGAGGAGAGTTCTCCTTCTCTTCCCGTCATATCTGCATAAAGACGAGGAGACAAAATTAGTGACCTCGTCCATGGCTGATTTAGGACGGGGAAGGGGATTCCCCTCCTCGTCATTTAATAAGGCCGAGGAGGGAGCCGTACCTCTCAGGCGCTCACGCATTTCGCGATCAGAGGCCGGGTAGAACAGCTCGATGTGCTCCATCATCTCAGCCCTATCCTCAAAAACTATAATGTTGGGTGAACCAGACTCAATCCTATCTATTCTTGTGGAATCAGGGTATTGGAGAAATAGACGAGTTCGACCATAACCTCTCAACTGCTTGCTTACATCATCCAGAGTGAGCATCAACCATGGACCTCTCTCTCTACGATAGACCCTCAGATTTCCAAGATGATATCCATAACGGAATCGGGAGAATGGTCCCAAGAACGAGCCATTTCTAAGGGGAATCAAAAATGAAAGGGGGAGTTCATTCAATATTCAAGAAAGTCCATATAAAATACAAAGAAAACCAAAGATTTGAAGTTTTGAGAATTTATGAAGAAAAGCTTCATTCTTTAACAATGGTGGTTCATTTGTTCTTGGCATATTCCAGATTCATCACCAACAAACCCTAGAAAGCGGGAAATCGGAGTCAAAATGCACAAAAGGTAAGAGACTTCATACCTGAGTTTGGAGAAATTGAGGAAATCACAACAGGAAGCTAGCTCGCCGGAAACTGGGTTCGAACAAGATCAAGATCACCGGAATGCTTGTCGCCTGAAACCTTGTCACTCGCTCTCAAATATTTGGGGTTTGTAAAGAGTAAAATGAGAAGAATTTAGCTTTTTATAACCCCTCAATCGGGTTAAACCCATGGGTAAAGCTAAATTCCGGGTCTGGCGCCCCAAGAATTAAATGCAAATTGACGGTTTCGAGGCGTGACAAGACTGGGGGGCCCCAGAATGGCAACCGTCAGTTATACGAAGCGACGCCGAGGACACGTGTCAAACCCGTTCGTATTCCATATGACAAGGACGAGATGACTTTCTATTCGTCTTAATCCGAGCTAGAAAGTCGGGGGCCACTGAACAGTATAAACCGAGATACGAATATGGGTTTGCTCAAGCTGGGCCCAATTGAATTGGGCCATGAATATTATCTAAATAACCAAGTATCAGGGCCGAGTAAGGTCTTCCTTGTATGACGAGGAACGTTTATCTCAGCCTTATGTCAACATGCTTGGGCCGTTATGCAGCAAGTGACGAGGAAAGAAAAGTTCTTACCTCGGCATTTCATCACCATGACGAGGAAACAAAATCATTTACCCCGGCATATCTCCGTGCCGGCCAATCTCCAAATGACGAGGAAGCAGAATCATTTACCTCGGTCTATTTTCCAAGGCCGAGGTAAAACATTTGTGTTCCTCGGCGTTCGCTAGCGGGATATACAAATCCTTATACAACAAGGATTACACATTCATGATTCAATCCGGATTGTAACCAACTACACCAATCCAAGTCAAACAATGACTCCTTAACAGATGTAATTCTCTTAGGATTACATCTTATCTCTTCACAAGTTTATTTCAACATGGATTCTATCAATCCATCCCTATAAATACAAGCCCCATGGCTCATTATTGGGTACGTTACTTTTTACATTGGGAAAACTCTGTCCATTTGTTTTCTCAGATACAAACCGTGAACTTACTCTCACGCCGGAGGGCCTTTAGCCGGATTCGCCCCGGCTTAGTTTACGTGTTTTCTCTTATTTTCAGGCCTTGCAATCACCGGAGCAATCATCGCTTGGATTTGGGCTGTTTTGACGATTTTGGCATCATCAAAAACATTTTTATTTTAGGAAATGTGACGCTTCAAACGGGACGCCATTTTAAATAAAAAGTGACGGATTTCTGGTTCGGAGGGAGTATGTGATAGATGTAGAATTCACCTTTCTTAAATTAATATTTTACATCATTGATTAAAAAAAATGGTAAGAAATTGGGTATTGGACTTGGAACTGCGGTAGCAAGCGGACGCTCCATCGCAATCATAACCAAACAATGTATAAAAGCTTCATTATATATTATATAATGTAAAATATTTTGAACGAATATTATATTTATTTTTATTAAAATGTGATGGATTAAACATTGTTATATAAACGCTTCACTGCACAATGTGAAAACTCTTTTTTTTTTTTTTAAATAATTGTGTTGTGTAACACATTTTTTTTTATGTTTATTGTTCAAATTTTATTCGTTGAAGTGTTGAAGCTAACTCCCATTATATCAAATCGAAATCCCAAAATTCAGACTGTCTCTCAAGGATTGCTCAAAGTTCAGAAGACTGTCTCTCAAGGATTACTTCACGTGTATGACAATCCTTCTATATAGGGGTGAGCTGTTGGAAATTATATTATAAGCACCACAGATTAAACAGACAATTTAATCAACAGTATGGGATTTATTGATCAAGTCAAGAACGTATCAATTAAGCCAATAGCAAAACCGAAAGCAATGGAACAGGATCAGGAAAACAGAACAGAAACAAATAAACAATTGATTAGAAAAACTTATCGTGATTTGATCGAGTCGCCTTAGGAAGACTGTCCTAAGAGAAAATATTGCCCCCAATTGGTGCAACTCAGGTACAGGCAAATTTCTCCGAGGATAAAACGATCACGGATTACGTACCACAAAGCAGCACACAGGTAGGTAATCACCGGCGGTCCTATCTCAATCGCCTTGAATCTCACGAACGAATCTCTATGAACGGGAGTAATCGAAACAATGAAAGGAAGCAAGAGAATTGTTTTTCTCTTCAATCTCTCATGGAAAACTCGGCTGGGAGAAAAGGAGTATTTATATGTATGGTATATTAGGGTTTTAAGCCTTAAAAAGACCAAAAACCTGATACAATTCGGCCCAGAAAAACATCAGATTCGTCACTAGAGCGGCCGCTCTCGAGGCGTGCGCGACCGCGCTAGTCACCAGAAAGTTTTTCTGAGTTTAAGACAACCAATCGCGGCCGCCCTTGGCATGAGCGCGGTCGCCCTCCTTTCCAGAAACTCAAACTCATTTTTTCTTTTGCCAAATTCAGTCCAAAAAACAACAACACAACTATGTCATAGATCTATGGACTTTCATACCACAAATATCAAATATTCCAACAATCCCCCACAAGTTCATAGAAATATGACGTGTACAGATTGTCCATTGCCATGCTTTCAATAATGGTACCTTCCGGCTTGAACCACTACCTATGTTATTCAACGCAAACCCCCACAGGACCAGATGAACGGGTGTCTTGAATCTGATGCCTTTGGATGTAGAGGCCTTTGCTGGTAACAAACACGACAAAAAGCTATGATAGGCCCTCTATCGAACACTTGACGCTTATAAGCCATACGTCCCGATCCTCTATCATGAGTGCTTTCAAGGAATAACCCAAGTTCCTCTAGTTGCGGCAAAAAATAACACTCACTTAGCTTGGCGTCTTAGAAGATGTACTGCTAGCATCTTGTCTAAAAGATTTGATCCCATTCAAAGTTCCAAACTTTTACTATATTAGCAGCAACGAGCACCTCTAGGCTATTCAGGGGATAGACTCAGACATGTAACATGTCAATCTATTATTAGGTGCTCCGACTCACCCCACAACTTGTTATTACCACATTGAATCTCCTTTATGGGATCTCCACTCAGGTAGATTGGGTTGTCACTGCGTTTGAATCAGACGGGGTTCAGACCCATCCCCAACCTAGATTTTTGAACTAGAGCAAATTCTAGCCCTTTGGTTAAAGGATCAGCTGTGTTATCCTTGGTACCAACATAATCAACAGCTATCACCTTCCGAGACACCAGATCCCTTATAGATTTTAATCTAATTTGGATGTGTCTCCTAGTTTTACAGTTGTACTTGACACTTTTCAGTTTCTCAATTGTGGCAGTGTTGTCACAATGTACAGAGATAACAAGCATGGGTTTACTGACCATGGGCAACTCGGACATAAGTCCTCGAAGCCATTCGGCTTCCAATCCGGTAGTGTCAAGGGCAACTAATTCGGCCTCAAATGTAGACCTAGACAACAGAGTTTGTTTGGTCGACC
Source organism: Adenophora triphylla var. japonica (assembly GCA_022495995.1). Taxonomy (NCBI): domain Eukaryota; kingdom Viridiplantae; phylum Streptophyta; class Magnoliopsida; order Asterales; family Campanulaceae; genus Adenophora; species Adenophora triphylla. The sequence continues at coordinate 422,080 of JAFEMH010000174.1, forward strand.
TCCAGCGGCTGCAGCTCCGCCTAAGGTGAAAACATACCCCGTACAGCCATAACTCCCGGAGTTATAGGCAATCCAGCTGGCATCACTATATCCTTCAAGAACAGAAGGATATCTCCCGTAATGCAGCCCAAGGGAAATCGTTCCCTTCAAGTACTTGAGAACTCTATCAAGAGCTTCCCAATGTGCTTTGCTTGGACATTGAGTATATCTAGCCAACCTAGTAACCGAGTATGATATATCCGGTCTAGTACAATTGGCAAGATACATCAAACTTCCAATAATTTGAGAATATCTCAACTGAGCCATTGGTACTCCACTTTCATTCTTAGTAAGAGCAGATGAAGGGTCATATGGAGTCTTAGCCACTTTGCAATTCTTATAACCAAATTTCTCAATTACACTTTCGGTATAATGAGATTGCGATATGGTTATGCCACTAGTTGAACGAGTCAACTTAAGGCCAAGAATCACACTAGCTACTCCCATATCCTTCATCTCAAACTTACTTTTCAAGAATTCCTTAGTAGTATCAATTATCCTCATATCCGTTCCAAACAACAGAATATCATCGACATACAGACATAAGACAATACTACTATCACCAATACTCTTGCTATAAACACACTTATCAAACTCATTAGTAACAAAGACAAACGATGAGACAATTTTATCAAATTTCTCATGCCATTGCTTAGGGGCTTGTTTAAGTCCATACAAGGACTTAACAAGTTTACAAACCTTTCTCTCATTGCCAGGGGCCTCAAAACCTTCAGGTTGATCCATATAAATTTCTTCCTCTAGATCGCCATGCAAGAAAGCGGTCTTAACATCCATCTGATGGATAGGAAGATCATATACAGAGGCCAATGCGATAAGCATTCAGATTGTAGTCATTCTAGCAACTGGCGAATAGGTATCGAAATAGTCTATTCCTTCCATTTGCTTGAATCCCTTAGTCACTAACCTAGCCTTAAACTTGTCAACGGTTCCATCCGGTTTCAGTTTCCTTTTGAAGACCCACTTACATCCTATCGTGCTACAACCAGGAGGGAGATCGACCAATTCCCATGTCCCATTAGAGACAATAGAATCCATCTCACTCTTAACAGCATCCTTCCACTGCTTGGCATCAGAAGTAGCCATAGCAGCTTTGAAGGTTAAAGGATCACCCTCGACATTGTAAGTGATGAAATCACTTCCAAAATCCTTGGTGGTCCTTGCCCTTTTGCTCCTTCTTGGTTCAATCTCATCATCAGAATGAGTTGCACTGGAATCAGCCCCCACATTTGTCAGCTCCTCTACTTGAGCAGGAATGGAATTAGTGGTTGGGTTAGATTCCTTAGGAAGTCCGTCCTTCATAGGAAACACATCCTCAAAAAATGTTGCATCACGTAATTCAACTATAGAGTTCACATCTATGCAGAAATTTCAGATTTGATAATAAGAAATCTCAATGCATAGCTTGTTTCAGAATAACCTATAAAGATAGCATCAACAGTTTTAGGTCCAAGCTTTTTCCTTTTATGTGCGGGTACAAGTACCTTTGCAAGGCACCCCCACACTTTTAAGTGTTTCAGACTAGCCTGTCGACCTCTCCAAAGTTCAAACGGACTTTCCTTTCTATGTTTAGGAGGGACTCTATTCAGAATATGGCAAGCCGTATTCAAAGCCTCTCCCCACATATATTTGGGCAGTCCAGAACTTATGAGTAAACTGTTAATCATATCAGTAAGGGTTCTATTCTTACGTTCTGCAACACCTGTGAGGACCCCGACCCGGAACCTACACGTGTCCCGAGATGGAGCGTCCTCAAACTAACCCAAATTTCCTTAATCTTTTAAAAACTTTTATTTAACTTTCAAACATAAACATAACCATTTTAAAATAACTCCACTCCTTTCCACATTGGAGGAAGAGTTGAACAACCTTTAAAGTAATAAACGATTTTAATTACAAGAAGATGTCTAATATAAAATAGAATTAGAGTTTATGAATACAATCCTTTAAAAGAATTATACCAACATACACTTTCTACACCAACCTATACATAACCCGACAATTCCTAAAATTACCACTCTAAACTCCTTTCCGCCCTTACTTGGTCGGTCCACCTGTCTCGGGATCTAAAAACATTAAAGGGAGAGGGGTGAGAATAAATCTCAGCAAGCTATTATGAATGCAGCAATATGCCAAATAAAATGCAACACATAACAAGTCGCATATAACACATTGAAAAAGCTGTAAACACCTTACATTACCTTGGTTTACCTTTTCCCGCCTGAACAATAGTCGTACAACATTGGGTATAATAATACTCCAATCTTACAAAGTGGTAGCTTAAGCAATACTCACATCTTATAAGACCCGTTTTTCAGGGAACCAAATAAGATAGTAGCAACTCTGTAAGGCTTTTGGCTCAATACAGATACTATCCCCAACCTGTGGCCACAGGAGGGGACGACCACAGATATAACATAATCCGATCACATTAGGTCACACTTCCATAATTGATCGTATTATGTTATACCCCCAAACATCAGCTGATTAACACATTATCAAGCACATAATAGTTACTTGAAATATAATCCACAAAGGGGATAAGCAACATAGCAACATGGTAAAATATACTCATGTTCAACCAATATCATAGTACAACATTTATGTAATATACTAAGCATAATCCCAACCATGAATAGGTACTCAAGTGAAGTAATAAAGTATCAACAGTTACGCACACTTAGACAATATTCAATAATAAATGATCTCTATAAGGATCCAAGTTAACTTTACCAAGTGAAAGTCATTACACAACCTCAGATAACATTCATAAAAGTTCACGATCTACTTCCCAAGTTCGAATCATATTGGTGAAGTACTAATCAAGCTTAACAATCGTTTTCCGGACAATGATCCATATTATAAGGTCCCGATAAAGATTCAAGTTAAATCTATTAAGTTGTAGTCACAATGCTTAAGTGGCCCAAGCCCTACTTTAATCTAAGTTGAGAAGGTTTGATTCATATCCGAATGTGATTAGGTTCCATTAATTTATAGTAGTTATGAGTCATGCCACAAGGTTGTTGATAAATCAGTAAGAAAAGAGGCTAAGGAGGATCTGGCATTGTGGGCGACCGCCCATGCCACTTGGGCGACCGCCCAAGTGGTTCCCAAAAACAACCCAAGATGCTGCCTTCTTGGGCGACCGCACATATCCTCTTGGGCGACCGCCCAAGAGGGATTTCCAAGCATACACATTTCTGTCTAGATGGGCGGCCGCTCATCACCACTTGGGCGACCGTCCAAGGCTCCTATCCAGTAAGATAAATTCCCAAATCCTTGTTTACCTAGGTTATTTTCCTTTCTTTAAATCTTCCTAACTTTTATGATTACCAAAAGAATTTCCTCATTTTACAACCTTATCCTAAATCCTTTAAACTCAAAATAACATAATCCTAGATTATTTTACACAAGATTTCCAACCCATTTTATCAACTCATTTCAAGTAAATTCTCTAAAATTAACTCAACCCATTTCTTACATTCTAAATCAACTTCTAAGAACAAGAGCATCATTTTATTTCATTTATCAATTCTCCAATCTTCAAGAGAGTTCCCAAGCATTTAAACAACTATTCTTCATAACAAGAACAACCATAAAGAGTTCATGAACATTTAATGAAGGAAAGGGTCATAATAACTCACCTAGCAAGCATGGAAATGAAATGGAGATTCTTTTAGCTAGATGTGCTCCTCTCTTTACCCCGAACATAAAAGTACTCTTGGACTTGAAAATGGAGAAGGATGGACTTCTCTAAGGACTTGGGAAGGATGCTTCCATGGAGAGCTTCCATGGAGTTTCTAGGAGAAAGTAAGAAAAGAATGAAGAAGAAGGATGGGGAGGTTAATTAAGTAAGGGGGGAGTATGGGGAAAGTATGGGAAAAAACATGGGAGGGTATGGGTCCTTTGACTAATGAGGGAAAAAGGAGAGGGTTTTAGGGGAATTGGTCCCCCACCCAATAATTCCCTACAAAAATTCTTTCATCATTTTAAAATAATTCTCCACACCAACAATATTTTATTTGTCCATTTTATTACCACTCCATTCTATTACTTTATTTATTTCTAATTATTATTTTTCCCCTAGAACATTATTTATTTCCTTATCATTTTATCCTAATATAAGAAATCAAGGATGTAAAATGAGCATATAATATTAACAATAATATTAAAAGCATATAATATTATACTAAAACTAGTGCCTATGGTTATGGTCGTTACACTCACTCCCCCTTAAAGAAAATTCGTCCCGAATTTTAAAAAGACTCACCTAAATGTTCAATCCGCCTTGGTTACTTATGTATACCTCAGACTCCAATTTCCAAACAGTCTCTTCGATGTTGTGATTCTTCCCCAAGATTTCTAATTCCATTAATAATACGATATTACAACTTAATGTTCCAAGAATACCACACAAATATCACTAACCCGAATTTGCACGACTTCAATAAAGATATACTCCCTCCGTCCCACGTTAGTTGAGACTTCTTTCCCTTTTGGGCCGTCCCACGTTAGTTGAGACTGCCAAAAATGGCAAAAATTTTAATATTTTATATTCACCCTATCCCACCCACTCATTCTCTCTCTTCATTTTCCACCATACAATTTATTCAACCAACCTACTATTAACTCCACTCATTCTCTCTCTTCATTTTCTACCACACATTTTTATTATCTTATTCATTTTCCTTAATTGGTGTGCCCAAAAAGTTAGTCTCAACTAACGTGGGACGGAGTAAATAAAAGTATTACAACTTATGTCACCACCTACATTACAATATTACATTAAAACTTCAATTACTTTATAAGTTACTCCAAGCCAGCCTATCAGTCAAATCACCAACCTTTTCTAAAGCTTCAAATGGATTAACAAATTTTGGCGCCAATTTACCTTAGGCCTTGCTTCACCAACCTCACCCTAACAAATTGGAGATCGATATTTTCTTTCCGAACCACACCTCATACGGTCTTATCTCAATGCTAGAAGGATAACTGCTATTATACGCACTCAACCTCCGGGAACCATACGTCCTATCGACCACTAACATCCATTGTACATGCCCGTAGCATATCCTCAACAATAAGTAATTATCCCTCAAATTTTCACAAGGTTAAACTTAATAGCATCCATACATTCTAAAAGGATATTTCCCAAATGATATCTATCCAATTCATTTACTACTATGGGGTTTATACAATCGAACTATCCCCCAACAGATATGAGGACTCTATCAATCAATATCTCATCAAACTATATATAATGAATAGAAAATACAATCAACTTTCTATAAACAAAACAACATACTCCTTTTTACTTCCAAGGTAACCCAATCACAAAATCCATCTCGATAATACTCTCAAGTTCAATCTAGAACTCTACATATTTTAATAAATCTTCTAACGTTAATATTCTATTTTCACATTTGTGACCAAACCGCCTTATGTCTTGACTCACTTGAAACGAGTTAGTTCAATTATCTTATCCGCAGTTCTCATAATACAACATTAAACAATTGCCCATGGAAAAATAAATATGGGCATACTAGTAAGACTCTGATTCCATGAACGAAATATTAATTAATCATATCTCACAATTCAATGTTCCAATTATGTTTAGGTCCAGAGACAGATCAATATTCAAATCAAATGGTTGGCCGCCCACAACGGAGCCGCTCCAACTCCACTACAAAAACCGAGTCTACTGCGACCGACACATTAATAACCCCACCATATATCAAATCATTTCTCGGATCAAAACTTTAATATAATCAATCACTATAGGGAAACTAGGTTGCCTTTCTACTTGCTTCTGTACGAACTATACTTTAATATAACATGTCTTTCTAAAATTTACAACATCTTTCAGAATTACAAAGGATATATAAAAAGAGATCCAATGAGACTCGAATGGTTTATTTAATTAAAGCCGTCCCATACCAGTTTTAATTAACTAAACCACTCAAAATTTTAAGAAATTTCAAAAGATGGATAAGCTAAACAAAACTAACTCGAATGATCTAATTATCTACAACCGTCCCATACCAGTGGTAGATAATTAAATTACTCACAGATTTTAATGTGTACAAAAACGGTTCACTGACCTTATTAAATCAATTATCCCCGAAGGGTACAAATGCTCACACCGAAGTTCAACACACATTTCAAATTTTTAAAACACATTTAAACAATTCCAACATAATATTCTTGTTTGACCTCTATTTATAGTATAGCCACCACTCATAATATTTATACTTAATTAAATTCTCTTATAAGAAAACACAATCTCGCAATACTATTACTATCTCCGATAAATAACACTAAAACAATCATTAAGATTATAAACTAGGTAAATCATCCTCAATTCAATAATTCCTCAAGTTGTATATTCAACACTTTTACTTAATTTGAGTCATCTATTCCCTACCTTTAATATTGGTATTGTACTTAGTAACAATGTCATGCATACCTTCAGTTCCCGGTCAATTACCATGATTTCCTAATAAGAAATATAATTGGAACTCTCATAGATCAATCATCCCCAAATTGTGATTAAACATTAACGGTGTAAACTAACTTACCTCTCGATAACCATCAACAACTAAAAATCCGCATAACGCCAATCTCTCATAAGCATCACACCAATCTCTTATATTAGTCACGCAACTAAGTCATCATATATGGTGTAATTATCCTAAAGTATCATGTCTTCCAATCATATTTATCCCCATTTTATATTCTCAACTAATGATAATCGTTTCTCAAAACAAACCTTATACATATATTATCAATTCCTGAAGTTGATCCTATAAGTCACCAGTAACTACATCTATTATACTTCCTCACATTTACCCTAATTACTTCTCCATAAATAATACACAACTACAAATCAAAACGGTCATACTAGATACAAATGTTGTCTTAAGTATATCCCTACAACAATTATTCACTGTAATTGTAACACCCCGAAAATTCAACTAATAACCATTGAGTATCCTACTAGTTTCTAAAATCAGTCATACAAATTATCAACAAGTGATAACGAATACTTATTCTTCACAGTTATTAATTTGAGATCTCTCTAATCTATAGATAACCACCAAGTATCATCTTTTCTAAATATTGTACTAATTTATCCTTACGGGGATTCGCTAAGCTAATTATCTTCTTTATCAAATAATTTCCCAAGTTGAATTATCAGTTCCATCATCCCAATTAGTGTTCTCTATCTAGGGATCCGAATACCAAAATAATACCTTATATCAACTCAAAGCCTCAATATCCTGGCATGATACCTGATGGAAACCCGAAACTCACATAGGAAGCACCACTTAGTCAACTTATAGGGTGATATTACCTACAAGAATATCTGATTTTCTATTCGATTTAGTAGCAAAACACAATCAATCTCTTCTTAGAGAATATACTTATAACACATAAGACAATTATAGGTCAGTTCTATAAGGATTCGTACTCGCGATATTTCATAACCCATATAATCCCACTTAGACTATCACTTTCAATACTAGCCTCATATATCTAGTCTCCATCATGAGACACCAATGTATAAATACTCACGCAAGTTATACAACCATAAATCACTCTTAATTAGGCCATATACCTAACCTCAACTAAGAGCTCACCAATTCAATTATCACCGGTACATGAGATAATTCAAGTGTCTTTTAATCAATTATAACACATAACCCAATAACCTTCACATTCTTTAGGCCATACTTTCGACATTTACGCATATATGACATAATAGCAATTAGTGACTTATCCGCCTCAACCACACACGGAGACAAATCAAACATAGATAAGGAGACTCACTTCTTGCGACAGTCCTCCCTAAACACAATAACTACTCAATCAATTCAGGTCAATATAACAATAATTCACGGATTGGTATATTTACCATATCCAACGGCAATCCATGCCCACTTAATCACAACTACCATGATAATCAAGGATGATTCGAGGTACTCTCCCATCGGAGTAGAACCTCCAGTACATAAGGCAACTCTCGGGCCATTTATGCAAAATAAAAAAAACGAAATGTAATGCCACATGAAAACGAAATAAACGGGGATTTATAAAAGTATGATCCCTAACTCCGGAGACAGGTAATATACCTCAAATGATTGTGGAGGAATCTATCTCTCCATATTGCTCACATTTCATTGATCCTTTGGTTGGTCATTATTATTTTCTGTCATTGAACAAATTCCTGCATTAAACACTCGACGTAAGTTATCGCACACTCTCACTCAGCTAGACTCTACCCGAGAACTCTATTCGAGCTCTGATACCAACTGTGAGGACCCCGACCCGGAACCTAAACGTGTCCCGAGATGGAGCGTCCTCAAACTAACCCAAATTTCCTTAATCTTTTAAAAACTTTTATTTAACTTTCAAACATAAACATAATCATTTTAAAATAACTACACTCCTTTCCACATTGGAGGAAGAGTTGACCAACCTTTAAAGTAATAAACGGTTTTAATTACAAGAAGATGTCGAATATAAAATAGAATTAGAGTTTATGAATACAACCCTTTAAAAGAATTATACCAACATACACTTTCTACATCAACCTATACATAACCCGACAATTCCTAAAATTACCACTCTAAACTCCTTTCCGCCCTTACTTGGTCGATCCACCTGTCTCGGGATCTAAAAACATTAAAGGGAGAGGGGTGAGAATAAATCTCAGCAAGCTATTATGAATGCAGCAATATGCCAAATAAAATGCAACACATAACAAGTCGCATATAACACATTGGAAAAGCTGTAAACACCTTACATTACCTTGGTTTACCTTTTCCCGTCTGAACAATAGTCGTACAACATTGGGTATAATAATACTCCAATCTTACAGTGAGCTGCTTAAGCAATACTCACATCTTATTGTGATGTACCCGATTTTTCTTTTGTTTGAAAATCAAAACGGAGTCGCCACGCCATTTTTGTTTTAAGGGCCAAAACTTTGAAAAAAGCCCGAGATCAGAGATTTAGGTTCGGAGGTCATGTTACGCGTCGGGAAGGACGTTAGTGTGCACCCGACGCGCCTCGCAAAGCGAGTCTTCCAAACATTTGAAATCCTTTTGTTGTGTGTGTGTGTGTGTGTGTGTGTGTGTGTGTTTTGACCAAAATAAATTGAAACTGGAAAAAGTAAAAATTGGGATGTCTTTTTAAGACTTTAAACTGATCCCATGATTTTTTGGAGAATTTTTGGTTTGAGTCTTGGCACTCAAAAGATTTTTGGATTTGAAAAACAATTCTGCCAGAATGAAAGAAGGCAGTTGACCCTTGACTTTGAAATGGACTTAAAGGCTTCAAAAACTCAAAATCTGGGGAAAGTCCGAGAATGAAAGTTGCTTAAAACACATCAAATAGGGTTTCTACGAAAGAATTTTACATTTTGGAGAAGATTTGAGGGGTCAAAACCTTCTGGAAATCTCAGATATGAGATCTGGATTTCCAGAAACTGATGAACTAGCCTCTAAAATAAAATTTGAAAAATGGAGTTTTACTCACCCAAAAAATAAAGTAAAAATATGTATGGAAAGATCTGGATGTTGGCTACAAAAAGTGTTTTGTAGTCAACACCAAATTCCACATTTATCTGTGTCCAATAAATTAGACCATGGACTGAGGTCTGAGAAAATTGCTACTGGACAGCAACTTCTCAAGAAAGAAAATATGATTTTAAAGGGGTTTTGCATCCATGCTTGTCCCCATTTCCTAGGTTTTGGTTAGTGATCACTAGACATTTTAGTGGTGAATCAACTATACCAAACCATCCTTGGGGTACATTAGGACTAAGCACTTCATTTGCTTGGGAAGGGGAATTTTATCCTTTGAAATCAAGATTTAGTGCTTGAAAATGGTATTTAGGGTTTTGAAAATGCATTTTCTTTGCAAGAAAGTAAGAATACTTTGAAAACAATGTTGATCCTTGTAGAAGATCATCCATGGAGATGAACTTCCATGGTGATCTTCTTGGATCTAAGACAAGAAGATGAAATAACTACATTTTGTAGTTTGAAGATGCATGCAATGAATGAGAGATTTAATGTGGGGAGAGGGAGGTTATACCTATCTTCCTTGAGTTTGTGTTTGAATGGGTTCAAAGGCTTGAATGTGTATGAGGTTTGAAAGTGTTTAGGGTTGATGATTTGAGTTGGTTAAAGAGAAAACAAGTAGATAACAATGAAGTCTTCTATGTTTTCTCTCTAATCCTCCTCCTAAAGGGTGATTTGAGCTTGGATTGGTGTATGTATGAGAGTATGTATGAGAGTGATTTGAAGTGTTTGTGAGTGAGTGAGATTTGGGAAAGATTGGAGAGAAAATGGTGGCAATTCAAGTGAATTCCCACCGTTTTCTCTCTATATTCGCCGAGTTTCGTTCTTTGTGATTAAAATGTGTTGTTTTAAGCGAGAGAGGAGGGTTCAATTTATAGGCCCTTTGGGAGATGCAAAGATGTCCGCGCGGAGGTCCTTGTAAACGTGCACAGTGCATTAAATGCCGCTCCAGGCTTTGAACAGGAAGAATATTTTTCAAAATATCAGCAGAAATTGTTTTTCAACTTGCTGTTTCGGGATTTTCTTAATTCTTTTGCTTTTTTGGATTCCTTTTTAGGTTTAACTTTAAATGGCAAACCCTAACCTACTCTTGCTTGGTTAGGAAGGTTAGAGATTGTTAGAAATGTTAGAAATGTTAAAACTTTCGTTAACTTTCTAACGAAAAAACTACCAACTCAAATTGGAGCACTTACAGTAGCCCCTCGGCGACGGTGTTTTCGAAGGAAGCGGGGTCGTCGATAAGAGTAAGGCTCCATATTTGATAGGATGATCAAGTGATCGAGTGGCTGAACCTAACGATAGGCTACCTACGTATCCCAAATGGGAATCAAGCCAGTCGTAGTTCGGGTCTTTGACCCTGGGATGATGGCATTTTAGGTGCCTCGAACCTTGATGAGTTTCGAAAGAAACTTTTAGCTGTCTGAAACTTGATGGTAGGGATAGATGACCATGCTTGTATATCGGTATATACGTCTGCTTGGGGATAAAGTGACCATTTTGGTCGGTGGCTGAACCTAGCGATAGACTACCTACGTATCCCGAATGGGAATCAAGCCGGCCGTAGTTCGGGTCTTTAACCCTAAGATTGGACTATTTTTTGGAAGTCATCCTGTGATTTGACTATTTTGGGAAGTCGTCCTATGGTTTGACTATTTTTGGGAAGTCACCCTATGATGATCTCGACTATTTTTGGGAAGTCACCCTATGATCTCCGACTATTTTTGGGAAGTCGCCCTATGATCCGACTATTTTTGGGAAGTCACCCTATGATCGACTATTTTGGGAAGTCGGAAGTCACCCTAGTTCGACTATTTTGGGAAGTCGCCTAAGATCCGACTATTTTGGGAAGTCACCCTACGGTTTGAGGTTTTTGGGAAGTTCACCCTATGGTTTATTTTGGGAAGTTCACCCTATGGTTTGACTATTTTGGGAAGTCGTCCTATGGTTTGACTATTTTGGGAGTCACCTTTATGAGTATTTTTGGGACTATTTTTTGGAAGTCGCCCTATGATCGACTATTTTTGGGAAGTCACCCTATGGTTTGACTGCTTTTGGGAAGTCACCCTATGGTTTGACTATTTTGGGGAAGTCGTCTATGGTTTGACTATTTTGGGAGTCACCTTATGACTTGACTATTTTGGGAAGTCGTCCTATGGTTTGACTGTTTTTGGGAGTCACCCTATGATCGACTATTTTTGGGAAGTCGCCCTATGATCGACTATTTTTGGGAAGTCACCCTATGATCGACTATTTTTGGGAAGTCACCCTATGGTTTGACTGTTTTGGGAAGTCGCCTATGGTTTGACTATTTTTGGGAAGTCGCCCTATGACTTGACTATTTTGGGGAAGTCGCCCTATGACTTGACTATTTTGGGGAAGTCGCCCTACGGTTTGACTGTTTTGGGGAAGTCGCCCTATGGTTTGACTGTTTTGGGGAAGTCGCCCTATGGTTTGACTGTTTTTGGGGAAGTCGCCCTATGGTTTGACTATTTTTGGGAAGTCACCCTATGATCTGACTATTTTTGGGAAGTCACCCTATGGTTTGACTATTTTTGGGAAGTCACCCTAAGGTTTGACTATTTTGGGAAGTCGCCACATGGTTTGACTATTTTGGGAAGTCGCCCTATGGTTTGACTATCTTTGGGGAAGTCGCCCTATGATTCGATGATAATGTTCTTTTAGAAAAGTAGTTGACTAAGATATGCTTTCATACATGTCTTTGTACTTACTGTAGTTGCGGAAGGACCGAGGCTACGGGTGATGTTGATGAAGAGTTGTTAGGTTCTTTGTTCGTGGGACGGTTTACGCCGACGATTTCTTTGTCTTTGGAAGCATTTTGACTGAAGGAGGAGTTTGGTTGAGTCTGCATCTTCTTTGGTGATCGTCAACCTTGTAGAGGTGGTTGAGCTTGTATTCACATTGGGACTTCTTGCTTTTGAGAACTTGGTGTCTCTGACCGCATTGTATTTGAGAACTTGGCGTCCCTGACCGATTCGCATTTTGAGAACTTGGCGTCCTTGATCGATTTGTATTGGAGAGCTTGGCGTCTCTGACCTTCTTGCCTTGGAGAACTTGGCGTCTCTGACCGATTTGTATTTGAGAACTTGGCGTCCCTGACCGATTCGTATTGGAGAACTTGGCGTCTCTGACCGATTTGTACGTGAGGACTTGGCGTCCTTGATCGATTTGTATTGGAGAGCTTGGCGTCTCTGACCGATTTGTATGTGAGGACTTGGCGTCCTTGATCGATTTGTATTGGAGAGCTTGGCGGCTCTGCCCGCTTTGTATGTGAGAACTTGGCGTCTCGGCCGGCGGCATCTTGATTTGCATTTGAGAACTTGGCGTCCACGACCGATTTGCATTTTGAGAACTTGGCGTCCTTGGCCAGACTTGTATTCGAGAACTTGGCGTCTCGGCCGATTTGTATTGGAGAACTTGGCGTCTCGGCCGATTTGTATTGGAGAACTTGGCGTCTCGGCCGATTTGTATGTGAGGACTTGGCGTCTACGACCGAATTGTAGACACTTGGAGGTGGTCTTCATTGGGAAACATTTTCATCCATTTGTGGACATTGGAGGTCGTCTTTAGCAAGTTGCGAGACGCCGGCGCTTGTCTTTGCCAAGCGTAGATGTTGGAGGGCGTCTTCATCCATTGGAGGTCGTCTTTGGTGAAGATCATCCTTGCCGAAAAAGGGGATTTGATTTCACGTTTGAATTCTTGCATTCGTTAGTGAAGAGGAAGATGCATATATGGCATTTATGATGACGGATGCATGCATGCATGGAACCAAAAATGATTATGGGATGATGCATTTACTTGCTTTCGAAGATGCACTTAGCCTAAGCTTACGGCGGGAAAATTATGATTTATGATCTTCGATAATTTAGGATTATTCCTATTGACTCAAGTTTTGTGCATGCTACATGAGCCCTTGGGAGATTTTTAGTGGGGATGCGTAGGTATGGAGGCTGCTTGGAGCAGATTTTTAGCAAGTGGGGGTGAGAACTCTCGATCGCGATTTAAACCGCGGTTGTTGATGAGGTTTTGTTAATAGTATCACATGGACCTCAATGAGATTGGATTCGGACCCGGGTCTCGGTTGACAATTTCCCTCTCAATCTTGGTCGGTTGAAGGCGATCTTTGACGGGCTCTAGGGCGCGTTGATATGAGTGAAATCTCTTTCATTTGGGTGAGCTGTGACTTTGGCCGAAACTTTGCTCGAAGAATGATTTGATGAAATTGCTAATGCGGGAGAAACCACGATCTTGAATTCCGATGCTACGGGAAGGCTGCCGTGTACCACGTTACGAAAGTGAAATTCTTCCTTGCGGCTTGATAAAATTCGGGTCCGAAAGACCATCTTGACAAAGCCCCGGATCTGAGTAGGCAAAGTCCGGATTTTGAAGAAGCGACTTGGCGAGTCTATCTCATAGTGAAGAACCCAATGTGGACCCAAAGATGACTATATAAGCCCCGGCTTGAAGAGCTACTATAGGAGAGCACAGGAGAACCGCTTAGCAAGCCCCAGTATGAAGAAATTCGGAAGCGGTCTTATTGCGAGACAGAGTCATCATGTGTGAGGGCACCCATCTTTTCAAATCTTGGTCAACCGATCCTTGGACAAGACTCGGGAACGTTTACGTGCGGGGGCACATCTTTTGAAAGGTGGGAATGTCTCCCGAATTTGTGTATGACACTCTCGCTTTTGGTTTGACTCTTTTGAGAGAGTATAAGCATCACAAGGTGTGGAAAAGTGTATGGAAGCCCCTGGCGACGGAAAGACGAGTGTTTGGCTCTATTTCCCTATGATGGAGAGAGAAGACTTGTCAAGACACTTGAAAACTTGTTTTATTCGTGATGATCACAAGGCCGCTTAAAACCCTTTGTTAATGTTCGGGTTATTCAATCCCTAAATCTGATATGAACAAATATTTTGATTAATCACAAGGAGAAAACCAGCGATATCGAAAATCAAGCTTGGAAGGGCGGAAAGTGTATAGGGACGATCCTTGATGAGACCGGATTTTTTTTTTTTTTTTTTTTTTGAGATTTGTTTGTGATTTCGGCCAGGACCATTTACGGTTGCCTACGTTCCCTCCATTATGAAGAGCTCGGGTCGCCGTAGTTCGGGCCTATCCCGAATGAAAAGAGAATGAATGTTGAAATTCGAGGTGCGAGGACCTTTGGGGATTTTGAGGATTTGGAGGATTGAATAACATATCCCCTTAGAGTGTCCATGAAAGACACGGATGCGAAGCCCCAGTGGGACATCCACGGCAAGTGTTTGTGAGGAGAAATGAAATATGCTCACATGAAGAGAAGGGTTGAATTTGCACAATCTTTGATTGGTAATTTTGAACCAAAATGGATTAGATTCCAATTTAAGCAAGCAATGAAGCATTAATTTGATCCCGACATCGAGGATATTAGAATGGCGCTATCCGTAGGGGCTGTAGTTGGGTTTAGGGCTTCGATCGGCTATCGGGTGATTTGGGAGATTATGACCTCTTGAGATGAGAGGTCGGCTAGGCCTTTGCTTGGCGAACCTCTAAAGATGAGAGGTTGGCTCGCGGGGATGTGTTTGGGAAATCTATGGCGAGGAAGATTGATTGCCTCCAAGAATGAGAGGTCGGATTTTGACTTGGCCAAGGGCAAGGGTAATGGTGATGGGAGTATCCTCTAAAATTGAGAGGATGGCTTGGGATTGGTTTAAGGTAATGATAAGAGGAAGTCAGAAGCTGCGACAACTTTTTGCGATCTTGCGAGAATTCGGGCTCCTTTTTGATCATTGGAGAGCTTCTTGAGATGTCGGGGACTTTTGAGTTCTTCTTCTTTTTTTTTGGAAGGCTTCTGAGGAGCTTGGAATTATATCCGAGATTGTGAGGATTTTAAAATCCTTCCTTTTTTTTTTGTTTCTTTTTTTTTGTTTTTTTTTTTTTTTTTTTTTGTTTTTTTTTTGTTTTTTTTTTTTTTGTTTTTTTTTTTTTGACTTGGAAAGCTTCTGAGGAGTTGAGGATTATCTTTGTCCTTCCTTCATGGCTTGAGATAATTTGCGCATCGCCGATTCTCGAAGCTAACTTCTCGGGCTCGCTTGGACTTTCTCTCGGTATGGAGCAAAAATGATGGCTAAACCGGGTTTCAAAACACGCCGATCTTGAAATGAGAGGGTAGTGTTTAGTAAGGGTGAGGTAATGGCTTTCCTATGGGTGAAAGGTTTCAACCGCAATCCCTCTTGGATGACCTAAACGAGATTAAGTCTTCATTGCTTGCTTAAGCTTTATATGAGAAAAGATCCATGCAAATTCATCGAGCAACGAGATGATGATGATGAAAGGGATGTGAGCATATGAGATGCAAGATGGGGAGTTGGTAAGCCCCAATTTGGGAAGGATATCAATTGATTTTCTCACTCAGATTAGTTTAAATATTAATCATTTTCGAAGAATTAGTGGTTGAAGCGGCACAAGTGATCATTTTGGATAAAACCATTTCAATTAAGTGTAACGTGGGTGCGCAAATGATGTCTCGAGTCTAGCAAGAAAAGAAAAAAGACTTATATTAAAAATTAGACACTTAACCACTATGTCCAAAATGGACTACAACGACAAATGTCCGGGAAGGACTTAGGTGAAAGAAAAGTACTAGAACCTACGAAGGTTGACTCAAAAGACTATTTTAAAGATAGGTAGCCCCGGTCTAGCCGCTCTTTCTTTGTTGAACCATGCATCTATTCTTCGGCCAGAGGCGGGAGCTATTGCGGACCTTTCCATCGGGATTTCCTTGGCAACTTTTTGCTCAATCCAACCATCTTCATTACTGCGATGGCTGGTTCATTGACCTTGCAAAGGGGCGAGTCAAACTCCATTGTGCCCACAAGGCTTGAACCACCAAACTTCGATCATGTTGACACTCATGTTGTTAGGGAGCGGGTTATTGATAGTATTAGGTCCTTCGAGGCATCTCTAACCTCCCTTGCTCAATCAACCCTTGGATGGCCTTTTCGGGGACGCAATCATCCGTCAGTGCCCGTAGTGCGATGAAAGGCACAATGCTTGGAGGTATCCAAAGGAGCGTTGGGGTTTCTAGGGCGATAATTTTCCAAAGGCCGGAGCAAACCTTCTCTCACCAAACCTCTGAAGATATCACTCAAAGGCATCCCAAAGTTTCTCAAGTCTTGGAGCCGGGATCTGGATGCATCGGGCTTCTTGGGAACAAAGGAAGTGGCATTGTTACGATCTGTCCCGCGTAGCCGATCGCCTCTTTGCCTTTAGCGAAAGTGAGAGTAGTTTTGGAGGGAGGAGCTCGATATCCGTGGCGGGTGCGACGGTCGGCTGCTGATTGTAAGCCTTTTCAAACTTAGCCCGGAATTAACCATTGCACGCAAGTCGGCGTAGGGAAGTGGGCGAGGAAGCTCTCAAATGCGGCTTCAAGCATGAGCGAAAGATGTCTAAGCGCTCCTCGTCGAGAGGAGGAATGGCCATTTCACCGAGCTTTAAGTTCCATCTCTTATAGAAATCCCCAATATTCTCATTAGGCGCTGCATCGTTGTTTGCGGAGTCAACTCTGTTTGTCTCCCACTCCAAGTTGGCTTTATACTTATACGTAGAAATCTTGGTAATTTGTTCCCAGTAGCCCTAGCTTGAGTGCAATCGGAAAAACCATTTCAAAGCCCACGACTTCAAAGAGAGACTAAAGTAATCGGCCATTCTTTGGTTTGTGCATCCACTTAGCCTTCATTGCCAAAGTATAGGTGTCCAAGTGAGTTTTAGGGCATGCACTCCCGTCAAACAATTCCAGTGGGCATCACAAACTTGTGAGGCGGGGGACAATCGAGTCGGGATACGTAGGCCGAAGAGCGGTGTTCTTTTTGGCGGTCAATTCGGCAATCTGTGCTTTCATTTCCTTGTGTTGCTCCATAAACCAAGCCAATTGGGGATTCAAAGGCGGAGCGGGAATTCCTGAGCTGATATTTGAGCTAGGAAGAGGACTAGGCATTGGTGGTGCATTGGTGGAAGGAATACCATATCCGGAGCATAGGTGAAAACTTGTCCTTGGCCCAAATTACCACAGGAGTGTAGGTAGGAGGCTGGGGCAAAGGATAGAACCCGGCGACTTCTTTGTTGGCTTCCAATCGGCGAGAGAAGATGGAGGCGGATCTGAGGTAGCCATATGGCTTGGATTTTCGGAGTGAGGCCCATAAGTAGGCTTAAGTGCGGGTTCTTGTCCCTGGTTGTTGAATTGCATGGTGGTTGTGGCGAGGATGCATAGCAGAGAGGATCTTGTGGTCCTGGTGATTCGGATGAAACCGGGATGAAGGCTTGATAACCCATAGAAGTCGAGTGAATGGATTTGTGAAAGGCGTGTGAGGAGCAACCGAACCAGTACCATTACGAGGAGGGGCTCTGACGTGGCCCCGAGAACCGGATTGTGGCGGCATTCCAAATTGTGGCTGTTGATGTGAAGGTCTGGATTGATCGGTTCCGAGCGAGGTGGGATTCCAATCTGCTGTGGCATTAGAGGTATCCCCAACCATGAGAGGACATTCCGTGCGGCTTTGCCCCAGCGAGGAGCCGTGAGCGGATTCGTCCCATCGAGGCTGCATGGATCCGGTGGTCTTACCCGGAGATCGAGGAACATGTGTTACGAGTAGCACCGAAGGAGGTTGGTGGTGGCATCACTGGAGTAATCGGGCGGCCAGAGATTGGGATTGGGGTCATCCTCTTCTTCCACGGTGAAGGTGCCATCGGGATTGAGGTGGCGGCCAAACCGTGGCTCTTAATAGCCTCGATAAGGCTATTCGTGTGCTTCTGTCGCATTCTCATACGTTACGCTAGCGGATTCCATTGTTGCTACATCGAGGAGTCCGGGAGGCGGAGTGACGTTATCCCCATCATTACCGGTGATGCGAGACATTACGAAACCCGGAGTTGAAACAAACGGCGAAGGCGATGAGGCACTTGACTCTTCCCAACCTGATTAAACGGTGACCCGGTGCCCGAAACCAAGCTTTACGCGGAGGCTGCGGGGGAAAGACACGAGGGTTCGAGATGGCGGGAATTGAAGGAGGGTAGGTGTTTGGGCTCTTAGGCTCATGCAACATGCGGTTATTTGTTCATGTTTACTTAAAACACGTTTTATTAACCTAATCGGTTGGAAAAGATTGCTCTTCTTTTTTTTTTTTCGAACTACTCGATTCTGGATCGGTGGGCCCCGTCACTACGTCTATAAGCCCCTCGTATTCCACACTATTTCGACCTCCCGGGGTGGACGGCCCGGGCGAGGGTCCTATAGGGCAAGCGGGTCCCACCGACCGAAAGAAAACGATCCTAGAAGTCGGCGGGTAATCCAGTCTTAATGAGCATTCGATGTAAATTACGGACAAAGGCGACGTCAAAGTCAAGATCATGTCAGAGAGCTCGACAAAAAGTCGGCATGATTTGGGCGATGAATGTCCACGATTGATCTTGACTTGTCGTCAATTAGGCCGTAATTAGGCATGGAATAATCATTAATCCTTGATGACTCGGTGTCATCTTTGGGAGTCGATGTATAATTTGTGCCGATCGAGCCGAAGTCAAGGCGCCGGTCAATATCTTGGTCAAAGTCTGCGGCGGAAAACCGCGAGAACTTCGGCGATTAGGGACCCGAAAGATATTGAGTCGGTATGCCGACAAAGGCTTGAAAGGAAAGGTCTATACACGGACGGGGCATGACACGGACCGGACTAAAAACCAACGGGTCTCGGACAAAGTGTGTCACGGACAAGTGCATGGTCGACACGAGGCTCCATGGGATGTTTGGGTAGTCCTGTGCTCATCCGAGAGGCGTAATAAGACCACACGGACCGCGACAAGGATTTCCCCGGGTTAAGGACGTAGTGTGCAGTGTACGGTCACGTGCGCGTAGTGTGCAAGCAGTCTATATTCTTTTTCTGAGTAAAATAGAGATTTTTTTATGTGTCTTAAAAAAATATGATGCATGATTTTTTTTGGAAATTTTCTTTTTTTTTTGAAAAATCTTTTTTTTTTGAAATTTCTTTTGAAAATTAATGAGCACATAAGCACATAATCACAAAAATTCCAACAGTTAGGGACATTATTCCGACAGTCAAAATTCTGACTTTTTTTTTTTCGAGGCGGCCAAAACAAACACGAAAAATGTGCTAAAATCAACACACACACAAAACAAAGGATTCCAAATGTCGGGACGGAAGCTTGACCCTCAAAAGCCCTTTTTTTTTTTTTTTAAAACGGTGATACCGGTACGTGGGATTGTTAGACCACAATTTATCCCCGACTCGTGTTAGGAGGCGATAACGGGAAATTTAGTGGTTTCCACCAATATACCAAATACCATTTTTTTTTAAAAAAAAGCTTAGTCCCCAGCGGAGTCGCCACTGTGATGTACCCGATTTTTCTTTTGTTTGAAAATCAAAACGGAGTCGCCACGCCATTTTTGTTTTAAGGGCCAAAACTTTGAAAAAAGCCCGAGATCAGAGATTTAGGTTCGGAGGTCATGTTACGCGTCGGGAAGGACGTTAGTGTGCACCCGACGCGCCTCGCAAAGCGAGTCTTCCAAACATTTGAAATCCTTTTGTTGTGTGTGTGTGTGTGTGTGTGTGTGTGTGTGTGTGTGTGTGTTTTGACCAAAATAAATTGAAACTGGAAAAAGTAAAAATTGGGATGTCTTTTTAAGACTTTAAACTGATCCCATGATTTTTTGGAGAATTTTTGGTTTGAGTCTTGGCACTCAAAAGATTTTTGGATTTGAAAAACAATTCTGCCAGAATGAAAGAAGGCAGTTGACCCTTGACTTTGAAATGGACTTAAAGGCTTCAAAAACTCAAAATCTGGGGAAATTCCGAGAATGAAAGTTGGTTAAAACACATCAAATAGGGTTTCTACGAAAGAATTTTACATTTTGGAGAAGATTTGAGGGGTCAAAACCTTCTGGAAATCTCAGATATGAGATCTGGATTTCCAGAAACTGATGAACTAGCCTCTAAAAGAAAATTTGAAAAATGGAGTTTTACTCACCCAAAAAATAAAGTAAAAATATGTATGGAAATATCTGGATGTTGGCTACAAAAAGTGTTTTGTAGTCAACACCAAATTCCACATTTATCTGTGTCCAATAAATTAGACCATGGACTGAGGTCTGAGAAAATTGCTACTGGACAGCAACTTCTCAAGAAAGAAAATATGATTTTAAAGGGGGTTTTGCATCCATGCTTGTCCCCATTTCCCTAGGTTTTGGTTAGTGATCACTAGACATTTTAGTGGTGAATCAACTATACCAAACCATCCTTGGGGTACATTAGGACTAAGCACTTCATTTGCTTGGGAAGGGGAATTTTATCCTTTGAAATCAAGATTTAGTGCTTGAAAATGGTATTTAGGGTTTTGAAAATGCATTTTCTTTGCAAGAAAGTAAGAATACTTTGAAAACAATGTTGATCCTTGTAGAAGATCATCCATGGAGATGAACTTCCATGGTGATCTTCTTGGATCTAAGACAAGAAGATGAAATAACTACATTTTGTAGTTTGAAGATGCATGCAATGAATGAGAGATTTAATGTGGGGAGAGGGAGGTTATACCTATCTTCCTTGAGTTTGTGTTTGAATGGGTTCAAAGGCTTGAATGTGTATGAGGTTTGAAAGTGTTTAGGGTTGATGATTTGAGTTGGTTAAAGAGAAAACAAGTAGATAACAATGAAGTCTTCTATGTTTTCTCTCTAATCCTCCTCCTAAAGGGTGATTTGAGCTTGGATTGGTGTATGTATGAGAGTATGTATGAGAGTGATTTGAAGTGTTTGTGAGTGAGTGAGATTTGGGAAAGATTGGAGAGAAAATGGTGGCAATTCAAGTGAATTCCCACTGTTTTCTCTCTATATTTCGCCAGAGTTAACGTTGCTGTGATTAAAATGTGTTGTTTTAACTGAGAGAGGAGGGTTCAATTTATAGGCCACTGGGAGATGCAAAGATGTCCGCGCGGAGGTCCTTGTAAAATGTGCCTGGTGCATTAAATGCTGCTCCAGGCTTTGAACAGGAAGAATATTTTTCAAAATATCAGCAGAAATTGTTTTTCAACTTGCTGTTTCGGGATTTTCTTAATTCTTTTGCTTTTTTGGATTCCTTTTTAGGTTTAACTTTAAATGGCAAACCCTAACCTACTCTTGCTTGGTTAGGAAGGTTAGAGATTGTTAGAAATGTTAGAAATGTTAAAACTTTCGTTAACTTTCTAACGAAAAAACTACCAACTCAAATTGGAGCACTTACACTTATAAGACCCGTTTTTCAGGGAACCAAATAAGATAGTAGCAACTCTGTAAGGCTTTTGGCTCAATACAGATGCTATACCCCAACCTGTGGCCACAGGAGGGAACGGCCACAGATATAACATATTCCGATCACATTAGGTCACACTTCCATAATTGATCGTATTATGTTATACCCCCAAACATCAGCTGATTAACACATTATCAAGCACATAATAGTTACTTGAAATATAATCCACAAAGGGGATAAGCAACATAGCAACATGGTAAAATATACTCATGTTCAACCAATATCATAGTATAACATTTATGTAATATACTAAGCATAATCCCAACCATGAATAGGTACTCAAGTGAAGTAATAAAGTATCAACAGTTACGCACACTTAGACAATATTCAATAATAAATGATCTCTATAAGGATCCAAGTTAACTTTACCAAGTGAAAGTCATTACACAACCTCAGATAACATTCATAAAAGTTCACGATCTACTTCCCAAGTTCGAATCATATTGGTGAAGTACTAATCAAACTTAACAACCGTTTTCCGGACAATGATCCATATTATAAGGTCCCGATAAAGATTCAAGTTAAATCTATTAAGTTGTAGTCACAATGCTTAAGTGGCCCAAGCCCTACTTTAATCTAAGTTGAGAAGGTTTGATTCATATCCGAATGTGATTAGGTTCCATTAATTTATAGTAGTTATGAGTCATGCCACTAGGTTGTTGGTAAATCAGTAAGAAAAGAGGCTAAGGAGGATCTGGCATTGTGGGCGACCGCCCATGCCACTTGGGCGACCGCCCAAGTGGTTCCCAAAAACAACCCAAGTTGCTGCCCTCTTGGGCGACCGCCCAAGAGGGATTTCCAAGCATACACATTTCTGTCTAGATGGGCGGCCGCTCATCACCACTTGGGCGACCGCCCAAGGCTCCTATCCAGCAAGATAAATTCCCAAATCCTTGTTTACCTAGGTTATTTTCCTTTCTTTAAATCTTCCTAACTTTTATGATTACCAAAAGAATTTCCTCATTTTACAACCTTATCCTAAATCCTTTAAACCCAAAATAACATAATCCTAGATTATTTTCCACAAGATTTCCAACCCATTTTATCAACTCATTTCAAGTAAATTCTCTAAAATTAACTCAACCCATTTCTTACATTCTAAATCAACTTCTAAGAACAAGAGCATCATTTTATTTCATTTATCAATTCTCCAATCTTCAAGAGAGTTCCCAAGCATTTAAACAACTATTCTTCATAACAAGAACAATCATAAAGAGTTCATGAACATTTAATGAAGGAAAGGGTCATAATAACTCACCTAGCAAGCATGGAAATGAAATGGAGATTCTTTTAGCTAGATGTGCTCCTCTCTTTACCCCGAACATAAAAGTACTCTTGGACTTGAAAATGGAGAAGGATGGACTTCTCTAAGGACTTGGGAAGGATGCTTCCATGAAGAGCTTCCATGGAGTTTCTAGGAGAAAGTAAGAAAAGAATGAAGAAGAAGGATGGGGAGGTTAATTAAGTAAGGGGGGAGTATGGGGAAAGTATGGGGGAAAACATGGGAGGGTATGGGTCCTTTGACTAATGAGGGAAAAAGGAGAGGGTTTTAGGGAAATTGGTCCCCCACCCAATAATTCCCTACAAAAATTCTTTCATTATTTTAAAATAATTCTCCACACCAACAACATTTTATTTGTCCATTTTATTACCACTCCATTTTATTACTTTATTTATTTCTAATTATTATTTTTCCCCTATAACATTATTTATTTCTTTATCATTTTATCCTAATATAAGAAATTAAGGATGTAAAATGAGCATATAATATTAACAATAATATTAAAAGCATATAATATTATACTAAAACTAGTGCCTATGGTTAGGGTCGTTACAACACCATTTGATTGAGGGGTGTAGGGAGGAGTCTCTTCATGTACTATTCCGTTTTCTTGGCAATAATACATGAAGGGGTTAGACTCATATTCACCTCCTCTATCAGACCTTAACCGTTTAAGTTTCTTGCCGGTTTGTGTTTCTGCTTCATTCTTAAATATAATGAATTTATCTAATGCTTCATCCTTAGAACTAAGCAAATAGACATAACAGTATTTACTAGCATCATCAATAAAGGTGAGAAAGTATTTCTTTTTGTCTTTGGTCAACACGCCATTAAATTCACAAATATCAGTATGAACTAAATCTAGAATTTCAGAATTTCTCACAACCGACTTAAACGGACCTTTTGTAGATTTAGCTTCAACACATACATGACACTTAGAATTCTTATCAATAGCATGTTTAAGAATAATATCTAAATTCATCATTCTTTTCACAGAATCATAGTTAATATGTCCTAAACAACCATGCCAAACATTTGAAGATTCAATGGAATAAGAAACAGGATAATCAATAGAACTAAAATTATTGTGCGAACAAACATCAGTTTCAACTCTAATTTTAAATAAACCATCCGAGGAATAACCTTTCCCCACAAAACTACCAGATTCCAAAATTATGACCTTATTACACTTAAATGAAATCTCAAATCCTTCCCTAACTAGACTAAAACCACTAATAATGTTGCGACGAATATCAGGAACGTGATGTACTCGATGCAAGGTAAGAATGCGCCCATTAGGAAACTTCAGGTCCACGCGTCCAGTCCCAAGCACCATTGCAGCACTAGAGTTCCCCATCGTCACCGATCTACCACGCTCGAGCCGGTAAGACACAAATAGCAATTTATCGGCACAAACGTGCACATTTGCCCCGGTGTCAACTAGCCACTCGTTGGGTTCATGACAGTAAAGATTTCGAGGATAAGAAGTTACATACTTTGCAACATTGCGGGTCGATCGTCAACTCCAAAGTGCGTCGAGTCAGGATCATCATAATCCTTCGGACCCAACACCATGTTGACAGCAGGATGGTCATCAGCAGAGGCTTGTGGTCCTTTTCCTTTCTTGGACGGGCAGTCCCTAGAAAAGTGTCCACCTTCTCCACAATTCCAGCAGTTCTATTTTGCTTTTGGCTTTCTAAAGTTATTTTTCTTAACTTTAAGTTTATCATGATTTTCTTTATCCTTAGAGTGAGTTTTCACACCTTTTCCTTTAAACTTGCTTTTACCAGTTACCATATTAGCAGCAGCCTCCACAGGTACGCTAGGTTGGTTACCATTATGCACCTCCTGAATTGTAATTGCATTCATCAACTCATTGAGTGTCAAGCTTCCAGTACGATGCTTGAGGGTCATACCGAATTCCCCCAAAGATCGAGGAAACTTCTCAATGATAGCCATGACAGCGAACTTATCAGGAAGTCCCATGTCCGCATCCTTGAGTGATTGCAAAATGATTTGGAGTTTGTGTACTTGATCGGTAACCGACTTTCCCTCACTCATGTGATAATTCAGGAACTTTCCCACTTGGTACTTTTCCACACCGGAGTCATCGGTGCTGTACTTTGGAAAGCGAGTCCCACAAACCGACGCAAAGATGAGAGGAGCAGAGCAATAAACATCAAAGAGTGCATTCGACAAAGATGACAGAATGCATCCTCGAACAACATCATCCTGCTCCTTCCACAGTTTCACAGCAACCACATTAACTGGATCATCACCATTCAGAGCGGGACACTTAGATGTCAGCATACCAGACATGCCCTTAATTGACAGCCAGATTTTCATGCGTTCAGACCAACGCTTGAAGTTCTTGCCACTGAACTTCTCCGGAAGATCGGAGGTGTCAACTAGGGACTTAAAGGGAGAGCTAGAGGAACTACCAGACATGATCAAATAAAACTATTTTCTCTTAGACTGTTGGAAATTATATTATAAGCACCACAAATTAAACAGACAATTTAATCAACAGTAGGGGATTTATTGATCAAGTCAAGAACGTACCAATTAAGCCAATAGAAAAACCGAAAGCAATGGAACAGGATCAGGAAAACAGAACAGAAACAAATAAACAATTGATTAGAAAAACTTATCGTGATTTGATCGAGTCGCCTTAGGAAGACTGTCCTAAGAGAAAATATTGTCCCCAATTGGTGCAACTCAGGTACAGGCAAATTTCTCCGAGGATAAAACGATCACGGATTACGTACCACAAAGCAGCACACAGGTAGGTAATCACCGGCGGTCCTATCTCAATCGCCTTGAATCTCACGAACGAATCTCTATGAACGGGAGTAATCGAAACAATGAAAGGAAGCAAGAGAATTATTTTTCTCTTCAATCTCTCATGGAAAACTCGGCTGGGAGAAAAGGAGTATTTATATGTATGGTATATTAGGGTTTTAAGCCTTAAAAAGACCAAAAACCTGATACAATTCGGCCCAGGAAAACATCAGATTCGTCACTAGCGCGGCCGCCCTCGAGGCGTGCGCGACCGCGCTAGTCACCAGAAAGTTTTTCTAAGTTTAAGACAACCAAGCGCGGCCGCCCTTGGCATGAGCGCGGTCGCCCTCCTTGCCAGAAACTCAAACTCGTTTTTTCCTTTGCCAAATTCAGTCCAAAAAACAACAACACAACTATGTCATAGATTTATGGACTTCCATACCACAAATATCAAATATTCCAACAACATGAGCCTCCCGCAAAGGAATTGTGGAGTATCATCTTGTTATTATTTTGTTTCTTATGAAAAAAGTTACTCCCTCTAATTCAAAATAAATAATCGCTTTTTTTTTTTTTAATTATTTTTTTGATCATTCAATTTTGGATAGATTAAAGGAGTATCACTTTTTCAAACTTGGGCGTAAAACGATTAAATAAAGGGTGCAGGTCTGTCTCAATTGGGCTGAAATTAAGAGGGGAATTATTAATGGGCCGTATCTGATCTTGAAGCCCATCGCTTAATTTGGGCTTTTGGTGTTAGGTCATCTAGTGTATATTATAAGCCCAATAAATGTCCAATTAGGCGTACCCAAGTTTTGGAATGAAGCCGAGTACGATGAGGCAACGGCAGTTCCACCACTTCCTCCGCCGCGGCTATGCCACCAAGTACAGCGGCCGAGTAGTCAGGGAAACGGACAACGGACGCGTATTCTCCGTCGAAGTCGAAACTCCCGATATCCAAACCGACGTTCGCGGCTACGCTCTCCCTCGCCGCGACCTCATTTACAATGTTTTATAGTTTTGATTTATGTATGATGATCAATTTTGTCATTTATCTCTGCACAGTAAGGTAGAAATACAGTGAATTTGAACTGGAACACCTTTTAGTTTGCTTCAAGTTACCATTGCAATGTGGTGTAAGGCAGCGCGCCTTGAAACTATGTGTGAGTGCGACTGTTTGATTGTACAAGCCAAGCTCTAGAATTGGGGTTCTTATTAACTGTCAAGATTACATGAATGACCTCAGTACACATCTCTAAAGCACTACGGCTGATTGGTTGAATTAGGATAGGTGTTCTTTGACTGTTTTACTTTCATGCCATTGCATATAGGAATAAAGTGCCAGATAATTAGGTCTGACAGACTTGGGCTTCAAAACAGCAAACTTTGCATGTGAAAATGTTGTTCTATATTTTGAAAGTGTCATGGGTGAGGATACCTCTGTTTTTTTACATAAATAATCTTCCTAGACTAGCATGCACTTAGCACCCAGAACAAGTGTCCCTATGCTGATGCACGTGGAGGGTTAGATTCGTTGTCAAAGTGGATACTATTCATGTTTGTGTTTTCACCTCCAAAGAATTTGGGAAGTCTTAAACACTGCAGAAGTTTATTAAGCATTGCTGTTATCAGCTAGTAGTTTATGATTGTCACGTGGTTGTGTTTTTTTGCCACCTTGGTAATCTGATATGCAGCATCTTAACAGGTTGATCAAGCTTACAATGTTTTTGAAGATATGAAGCGGAAGCATTGTGAGCCTGATGAGTACACATACACAATTATGATAAGGATGACCGGGAGACTGGGGAAGCCTGACGAGTCACTGACACTATTTCAAGAAATGCTATCAAAAAATTGTTCACCGAATTTAATTGCTTATAATACCATGTTACAGGTGCTCGCAAACAGCCGGATGGTTGACAAAACAAGTATTTCTTTTTTTCTAAAATGGTGGAAAATGATTGCCGGCCTAATGAATTTACGTACAGTGTCATTCTAAATGTGCTGGCTGCTGAAGGGCAGCTTGGGAGACTTGACGAAGTGGTGGAAATGTCTCTGAAGTTCATGAACAAGGCCATATATGCGTATCTTGTGAAGACACCGAGTAAATCAGGCCATGCAAGTGAGGCTCACCGCCTGTTTTGTAATATGTGAAGCTTCCATGACCAGGGAGATAGAGAAGCATACTTGTCCATTCTAGAGAGCTTATGCAATGAGGGTAAAATGAGTGAAGCTTTGGACTTATTAAGTAAGATTCATGAGAAGGGAATCAGCACTGATATGATCATGTATAACACTGTGTTCACTGCTCTTGGGAAGTTTAAGCAGATACCCCACCTTCATGATCTGTATGCAAAAATGAAATGTGAAGGTCCTCCACCAGACATATTTACTTTCAATATGATGATTGCCAGCTTTGGTAGAGCTGGAAGGGTTGATGATGCTATTAAAACTTTTGAAGAACTCAAGAACAGCAACTTTGCGCCTGATATTATCTCATACAACTCTTTAATTAACTGCTTAGGTAAGAATGGTGATCTTGATGAGGCACACATGAGGTTCAAAGAGATGGAAGAGAAGGGCTTGAATCCTGATGTTGTAACATATAGCACACTGATTGAGTGCTTTGGCAAGACAGACAAAGTTGAGATGGCTTGTACATTGTTTGATGAGATGCTTTCTAAAGGCTGCTTCCCCAACATTGTAACGTACAACATCTTACTAGACTGTCTAGAGAAGTGTGGAAGAACAGCAGAAGCTGTGGATATGTATGCAAAACTAAAACAGCAAGGGCTAACTCCCGATTCAATCACATATTCCATACTTGAAAGGTTGCAGAGTGGGTCACACAGGAAATTTAGAGGTCGGAGGCAGAGTCCAATTACAGGTTGGGTTGTTAGTCCTTTAAGGTGATGAAGAGAAGTATGTGTATAAAGACAACCAACAGAAGTTCAGATACCTGCTTGGTACACTCGTGTTCCCCATTATTGTTGAGAAGCAATTATGCTAACTGGATTCAGCGAAAGGTCAAATGCCTTCAATGTTACACCTGAAAGAGTGAAATTGTATCCTTTTTCATGCATCAATCAGATAGGTTCGGGTATAAGCAAAGGGTATATTCTATTATGAAGTTTTATAAAATAAAGGTCATCAAAATGAACCAGTTATAACATTTATTGGTGGTGGAAACAGACTGCCTCGGATAGAGGAGTCCCAGGGTCTGGAATTCTAATCATTATTTAGAAGAAACAGCTCAAGTCAAAACCTGTTGCGGCAGATTCGGAATAATCAATTATCACCTATGGTGTTGATAGACCAAACATACGTATTTGTTTTATAATTTCTACACGAAGAAAATTCGTGGATATTGTCGCATGGTGGCCTCATGTAAATGCTTTGTTGTGTATTTTGAAATCAAGCTCTGCAGCAGAGAGAATGAAATGTATATGCATTTATGGTGCAGAGATGACCCCAGGAGCCATTTTATGGACTGTACAGAAGATGGTATACCGGTCATCAGTAAACTCAGTAAGTTAATTTTTCCCCAACTGGTCATCGAAAATCTTCCCTTTGTTCCGTCGTGATTTTTTCTGCAATTTGAATGTGGTAAGCAGCTAATTGATGTTAAAGGTTAGGTTGCCTTTTGAAGAAAATAAAAGAACTTGAGTTTTCATTGAGCAGTTTGTTTTATTTTCCCTGTTCCACGATCTTGCTCTTTGTGATGCTACATCATTTGTTGTCCGGAGTGAAGGATTTATCTTGATAACCATTCTGCATTCATTTATTTTAGTATTTTCGCAATCCATTGTTAATACTCCCTCCGTCCCTAAAAGATTGTCCCATTTGCCATTTTGACTTGTCCCAAAAAGTATGTCCCATTTCTAAACTTAGGCATGAATGTTAGTGCAAATCTACTAAGGTACAAAAAGGTGAAGCTCTTCCTTAATAATTGCAAAATGTACAACAGGATAATCTTTTAGGGACGGAGGGAGTATATTTCTTCTCCAGAACCTGGAAGCAAGGAAAAGTCATTGTAGAACTCGACTACCAAGACACTCAAAAGATCTCTTGCTGCTACCAGGTTCTTTCAATCTACTCAAGCCTTCAAGATCCCTGTTTACTGAATCATTTGTATTTAAACGCATGCATGTGGCTTGTATGCCTGAATGATTTGTATGCATTTTCCCATGTGGAGGTGTATATGAAAACGTGATATGTTCAGTTTTGATCCATATCCGAATTCTTCTAATGAGCTTGTTTGGTAGGAACGAATAGGAATTCATTTCCATGCTCTTTACATTACCAGGAAATGGTCTATTAGGTTTGTCTTACCCAACTCTCATTTGTTGGAAACTACAAGGGCGTAGTATTTTCTTGGGTTGTCAAGAGAAAAAAAAAAGGTTGAAGTGAGAGGAGAGGAGAGGAGAGGAGAGGAGAGGAAAATAAGGTTCCCTAGTCTATGGACGATTCTCAAAACTCTTACCATCAGCAGGTTTAATGAGTTTACGTGCAATGAAAGAGTAGATTATTCGATTCTTTCAGGAGAGATCAAGAAGAAAGGAAACCTAGGAAAAAAGAGATTTAGTGTGAAGAAGGTTTTATTAAGTTCTACATATAACAATGGCCTATGCTCCTTTGTCATGATTTTCTTCCTCCAGACAGTTGTGTGATTATCCAGCATTTTGTAGGAAGCCAGTAATTTCGACTAAAGATGCAATTTTTTTTATTTATTTATGTGAAAGAAAAACAAGGAAAGTGCAGCCATTTTTTTTTTTTTTTTTGGGGGGAGAATAGAGCTCCTTTTTTTTTTTTTTTTCCCTTTTTTGGGCAAATGACAATTTAGGGCCCGAAGTACATATGGCGTTACTAGAATGGACCCCCACAATTTTTTTCCGCCAAAACAGGGCTCAAAATGATTTTTTTTTCCTCCCGATTTGGGGCTTTTTGACGAAAATCGTTAGAAAACTTGTTAATCAACCAGTGCCGTGCACGTGATTAACAAAATGGATTGGTTAGAAGTTTATATATGCTACTCCCTCCGTCCCAGACCAAGGGTTCATCTTTCTCTTTTGAGACGTCCCAGACCAAGAGTTCATTTCCAAAAAAGGCATGTTTTTGAATATATTAATACCCTTATCATCTTCATATATTTACAAAAAAACCATTCATTATATCCTTATACATTCTCTCTCCTATTTTCTACCACACATTTAACTACTATTCCTCCCACTCATTCTCTCTCCTATTAAATACTTTCAACTTTTACATTCTTTCTCCTATTCCCTACCACACATTTAACTTTTACATTATCTCTCATATTTCCTACCACACATTTAATTACTAATCCCTATCTCACATTTAACTTTTATTCATTTTTTAAAAAATTTCTTAAGAAGCGTGAAATCCCCCCATATACTCTTGGTCTGGGACGGAGGAAGTATTAAGGAGTATAATAAAAATTTCTAAATTCAAGGGGTTCAATTATTTTTGGAAATCGATATATATATCATTAGATATAAATAAATAATTACATTAAGGATTATTATATCAAATATTTTGAAAATAAATTATTAATATAAATTCCGACCTTAATATTACCTTAATATAATTTTAATTATTCTAAATAAAATATACTAAAAGGATAATGAATAAAAAAGTTATAATAAAAATATCCTATCCTAAAAAAACTAAAAAATAAAAATAAAAAATACACCCCATTGTCCATAAATAAAATAATAAATATCCATAAAAATTACATTTCTAAAAGAAATATTACATTTATTTTAAACTCAAAAATTATACATAATTTAAAGGTACAACATTTGTTTGCTTAGGATTTCCTAGGCACTTGTGTCTGTGTGTGTGTGAGTGTGTGTGTGTGTAAAATCTGAAAAAAAAACCTTTTCTTAAATTACAAAAAAAAAATAAATAAAAAAAAATCCTCCTTTTCCAACCCTTCTCCAGCCCACAAGCTGCCACCGCCGCCCCCGCCGCCATCATCACCCCCGCCGCCATCATCACCATCTTCCTCCTTAGAAAGACCCACCATCCTTCGGCCACACACCTCTAATCCCCCTTCCAGATTTCTGGCATCTCCCTACCCTCCATCCCTACCAAATCTGCAATTAAATTTTTCACCCAACTTAAACTTCTATTCCAGAAAAAGCTAATGGGTTAATAGAAAGGCATAGATCCACCATGAAATATGGTGGTCTATCCCCTTGCCAAAATCACTCTTAATCTTCTAGGCGGCCATCTTTCTCGTCTCATTCCGTTAAAAGCTACTGGGTTCATCAAAAATTGCATGCATCCACCATAATATCTGGTGGTCTACTCCCTTGAACACAACTTTTACACAAGGCATAATTGTATGGAATCAAACTAAGCAAAAAAATCACTTCTTTATTTCACCTATTTTAAACGTGTATCGATGAATTTGACAATGTCAAGCTTCGATTCGCACAAAAAGAAAGTCATCACTGAAGTTTATTTTGATTTCGGTCCATTCCGTTGGCTGGGAAAAAATGTTGAGCTCGGTGACCGATAACATGACTCCGGCTGCAGCAGTGGTGGAGGTACAAGTAGTGGCGGCCGACGGAAAGGAGGAAGGATGTGGCAGGTGGGGGAGGAAGTGGTAGCGGCAGTTGGGGTGCTAACAGAGGCGTCGCTGGGAATTGGTTTGGGTTGGGGTTACAATTGAATAATTGAGAATGGTGAGGGTTGACTTTAGGAATTTAGTTTTTACTCACACCCCCTCATTTTCAAAACTTTGCATTAATTCATTTGGAGTCCTGTTTTGTGGGGAAAAAACGTGGAGGTCCATTCTAGTAACGCCCTATACACTTGAGGCCCTAAATCTGACTATAAATGTTAGAACTTGCTTTATCACAAGTTTAATACTGCTTGTAGTGGTAGCATAAAGGTGACCAATAATTTTGCATTATATGTTGATACATTTTTGTGATTTCTTACAGTTACAAGCCAAAGCCTTGCAACGGTTAATGCCTGGGTGCCAAAGGGATTAACCCCACTAGTGCCGGTAGCTGTGAAATTGTACAGAAAATAGTGAAATTAGGGTTTAAGATTGTTTTCCTCCCGGGCAATTTCAATGTACTCCAGTACTGAATTGCAATGATAAAACAACGGGCCTCCTGCTTCAAAACACATGTTCGACCCACCCATTTTATGCTTTAAATTTCGCTTTGACACTTAGGGTGACTTTGCTGTATATCAATTTATATTTCGCTTGTACCATATACCAAGCAATTTAAGTTGGTAAATAAAAACATGTATCATTATCAATCGACTAAGTCGGTATACCAATTTAGTTGGTAAGGTTGGTACGATTGTTACTAACTTATATCAAATGTAGAATCAAAATTCAAAAATAATAACATTTATTTTGTGAATCAAGTTTTGAATATTTATTTTGTGATACTTCAATTTTCTATATAGCAGGAGAAAAGAATCATAAAATTAAGTCATAATAACCAACCAACATTAAGTAGCAATTGAATTTGAGGTGAATATATTTTGTGAGTTTTTGCAAAAAGGGTTCTGATATTGATTGAATCCTGTAGATTGTTTGATTGGTTAGGTTTATGTATGAATGAAATTTGAGATACAAATATGTTACTGTTTCAAAGATCATGAGAATGGTAAAAAATGGATTTTTGAAGAAACTTATGAAAAAGGCGTTTCTGGGCAAGGGGGAAGAAGATTGGAGTAAATGTAGGATGAAGCCTATTTAACTTGAGATTACAGTTTTGTCTCAATTGGATTTCCTTTTGAGTAGGAAAAGAATGGACATTTTTATATATACATACATATTTATATGAAAATTAATATTTTTAAAAACTATAATTGATACTCTGTATATCAACCAATATTAAATATATGTACCGTGTATCAATTACAGAGAACTGGTACAATACTAATTTATCAACATTTTGATATATCGATTTTCACGTACCAATTATAATTAGTACAATTGGTACATGATGATGCCAAAAACGTTTAGATCAGCCCAAATCCAGCGACAGGTTGTATCCTGAATGTTTGAATATACTGAAAAAGAAGAAAAAATACGTAAACTAGGCCGGAGCTTCACCGGCGAATGGCCTCCGACGTAAGAGTAAGAATTCGTGTAATATATAGATCAAATCAATTGACAAGAGTGTGAAGTCAAAAGATGTGTTCACCTGATTATGTGAATTATGACTTATATTTATAGGTGTAGGATGCAGAGTCCATCTTTTAATATGAAGTTGTGTGAGAGTAGGTTATAATCCTAGTGGAATTATAACTTTCCATAATCCTTGTTTGAGTAGGATTATCATTGCCTTCTGTATGTATGCATAGGAGGCGTGCTACTCGGCATAAAGTGTTGGTCGACATGCATGGATGACGAGTAAGAGGGGAGCAAGGATAGTGAAACCCATTTTCTTGCCCTGATGATGACCGAGGAGGCCATTAGTCGTCTTTTTGCTGAAGCCCTCGTCGGCTTTTGTAGGTGCTTTGGTCGGCATATGTGAATTATGTGTCTTGATCATTATTCGCTCTGCTATCTCTAGGTCGACATAGTAAGAAATGACGAGTAGGCATGACGAGCATAGGTAGGGAAGCCCACTCCCCATGTCATATTTGAGACTTGTATGGATTCTATTTAGGGCCCAATCCATTGGGCCTTACCCAGTTATGACCCATGTTCGCACCTCGATTTATACCGTTCAGTGGCCTCCGACTTCATAGCTCGGCTATGCCGAGTAGGAATTGGTGCTCGACCTCGGCTTAAATGGATAAACGAGTTATTTCAATTTACGAGGCGTAATCATTTATCTGCCAGTTATTACACGTTGGGGAATGCGCCCCATTATTGACGAGACATTCTACTTGGGTACACGCTACAAACATTAATGGTGAGGAAGGAGATGGCGCCTTAACCCGATTTTTAACCCGTACCCGTTTATATCTGGGTATAAAAATTAACATCCTCCTCATTTCTACTCTTTTATCACTGTTCAACCTTGAGAGAGACATATAAGCTTCGAAAAACCGCAAATCCGTTCTTGATTTCTTGCATGATTTCTGGGATTTGTGCTTGAATCCGTCGCATTTCTCATCAACAATCATCAAGTGAGGTATAATTTTTTCTTAATCTCCTTATTTTCTGCACATTTATGGGTCCTGTTCTTGGTGTGTTTGTTCAAACCGCCATTGTTGGTGTTCTTGAAGCTTTTCTTGAGCCTTTCTTGTGTCTTCCTCGTTCTTAGAAATGGCTCGTACTTGGAGAAGTAACCCAAATGCTTTGTATTGCTACCACACCCAAAACCTTAAAATTTACCAAAGGGTTGATGGGCCACGGATGAAGTTGAGCTTGAATGAGATAGAGGAGATTTTGACGAGGTACCAAAACCCTAGGACTGACGTCAGTTATCCTAGTCGGTTTAGGATTGACCGACTTAGCGTTGATTCCCCAAACATCGTGCTGTTCCACGGCTGGTCAAAAATTATTAACCACATCAATCTCTATTACCTGAAGTCCAATCACTTGTAATGTCCTCTATTGGGTAAGAATCCCTACTCGGTTTTAATTAATAGGACGGGGAGGGATACCCTTCCTCGTCCTCGTCATTCCATTTGCATTGGCCAAAATCTGATCTTTTATTATTTGTTTGTGCAGCTATGACGGGAAGGGGAAATACCGTTGCTCGCCCTTGAACCAGTCCTTCTACCTCAGGCAGAATAGTAAACTCATTTGTCGAGGGAGCCCAAGCTCTGGCAACCGAGGGAGGGGGCGTGTAAGGTCCAATCGTGTTAGGTCCATTACCCCTAGGCCTAGGTCAGCTAAACCCGGGGAGCCCATGATTGAGGAGTTACATTCCAAGTATGGAGTGTCGAGTGAGGAATATCGACTTACCTACCTCCCAGGGGTACCTGTTCAAATCGAGAAAGCCTTGGATGACTTCCTATACAGTCTGAATTATGTCCACTTCTTCTATAAACAATTCCAACTCGGCCTTTGTCTTCCCCTCGATCCTTTTATTGTGATTTTTTAGAGGACATGCAAGCCGTCCCGACCATGATAGGTGCTAATGCCGTGAGGTTCCTCGCCAGCTTTATTGTTCTATGTCGTAACTTAGATTTTGAGCCTTGTCAGTCTGCGTTCCACCACTTCTTCACCGTCAGTTACAAAGAGGACACTATGGTTTTAGTGGTGAGCAGTGATCCCAACCAGCCCAAGCTGATCTACCCAATGTCGAGCAAGGTCTCAGGATGGAATAACCACGTCATAAGGGTGGAAAACTAACAAGGCTGGGAGTTTGCTGCTCCCTCGAAATTTCCCGGAGTGCCTGAACAAGTATGGAGGCCGGAGTGGAGCAACCGCCTCATTGACAGGTTGAAGCAATTTGCCCAGGTGGGCACTCTGTGTTGGTCAAGTTTGGGGACCGACCTGAGGTACTATGTTCAGGCCAGCATCATGCCAGGGCCTTTGGATGGCTTGGTGCCCCTCGTCCCCGTTGTAAGGGGGAATAGATTCCCGGACTGGAGAGTGCACCCCAGTCTCGTCCTCTACGAAGAGTGTGACATTTGCAAGTTGTATGATGATAAGTGTATTGTCGAGGAAGGCGTGGTCGGCTGTAATCTTTCTTTCTTTTTCGTCTTTTCATACTTGTGCAATTTTACTTGCTATTTTTCCTTTGTCGTCCTTTCACTAAATTACCTTCCTCGTCTTGCACAGATTTAACCGAGGAGCAAGTTAAGAAGATGGAGGAGGAAATTCTTTGATATCACGGTCATGACAGCCGCGATCACCTTTTTGACGGTTTAGCTGCCCGCGGTCTTGACTCTGCAGTATTAGGAGATTGCAGTATTGATTCTAGCGCTCTAGCTGTTCGCGGTCTTGACTTTGTATACAGTGGCTAAATAGCTACTGTATACAAGTGCATTGTTCAACAATCAACTTGAATACACTAGCTATTTATTAATGTAAACAAGTGCATTGCTCAACAATCAACTTGTATACAATGGCTAAATAGTTACTGTAAACAAGTGCATTGTTTAACAATCAACTTGAATTTTGAACTTGTATACAGTGGCTAAATAGCTATTGTATACAAGTGCATTGTTCAACAATCAACTTGAATACACTAGCTATTTATTAATGTATACAAGTGCATTGCTCAACAATCAACTTGTATACAATGGCTAAATAGTTACTATAAACAAGTTTAAACAATTTAAATTTGTTTACACTAGCTAC
Source organism: Adenophora triphylla var. japonica (assembly GCA_022495995.1). Classification (NCBI taxonomy): domain Eukaryota; kingdom Viridiplantae; phylum Streptophyta; class Magnoliopsida; order Asterales; family Campanulaceae; genus Adenophora; species Adenophora triphylla. Next base: position 459,400 of record JAFEMH010000174.1, read on the forward strand.
TTTGTAACGACCCCGAATTTCCACAACAATAATAATACTTAATTGATAATAAAATAACCTCCAACGGCTACTAAAACCATAATTCAAACACTAACCACAATTTGAAATATGACTTAAATGCGGATAACAGTAATAACTTCAACGGCTAGTACAATCCACTAGCTCAACAAAATTCTTTATAGTCTTACAACTCTCAAATAACTGCATTAACTGACTAAAGATTCTAAAATGAAATAAGCTAAAAATGATCCTTGAACTCCTTATGAGGTGCTCCCGAACCGTTTCACATTCTTCCTATATGAAATCTGGAATAAAAAGAGATGAAAGGGTGAGCGAACAATGCCCAGTAAGTTCATATACAACCCTCCTAAGCATTAAGGAGGAGTTGACCTGAAGGAATATCAAACGATACAATTTTCAAATAACAATCGAAGACATAACGAAGTACAAATTCGAAATCATTATTTAACAAATTCTCAAATCACATGTCTTTCAAAATATAAACGGTTTACAAACTGAGTTAACAAATATTTTGGAGTTCCAAATGATGACGAAATCGATTCAAATTGACTCGAATGGTTTACTTAATTAAAACTGTCCCATACCAAATTTTTAACTAACTAAACCACTCACGTATTTTTAGGAATCTCAAAGGACTCGATAAGCCGAACAAAGTTGACTCGAATGATCTAGTTATCTACAACCCGTCCCATACCAAATTTGTAGATAATCAAATCATTCACAGACATCATGATCACATAAGTGGTCCACTGACCTTATCAAACCAAAATCTCATAAAGGGAACAAAAGCCCACAAGGAGCACAAAGGTTGACTCCGCAGAGTCCTAAACAGTGTATCCGGAACACTTCACCACTACTACATTGAAGCGGTGAACTAAGTTTGCCCGAAGGCCAAAATATCAAATATACCCCGCCGAAGCAGGTTGTCTAACTTAGTGATCATTAATGGAACATAAATCATATCATATCAAAACTCATTTTTTTATACAGAATGCGAACTTTCACAATAATAATAAAATTCTGTATTTACGAAACCAAAAGGATGATATAGCAAACGAATAACGAAAGATTAGCAAATAACGGTAAACGAGGGAGTCAAAACAAATACTGACGCGAGGTCAGCTTTTACGTATCAAAGGAACGTACATCGCCAAGAGATATGCTGAAGCCTAAATAATGAAACGGAGCGGAATCAAATTACTTAAAGATGTATAATCCCTTACCTTGAATGGATATCTTTGCTAATGTTTTCGAAGGACAACAAAGCCCTCAAATCTGCCTTCAAAAATCTATCAAAGAAATATAGTACATAGTGTAAGCTACTAAGTAAAATATCTTCTTAAGTTTTTTTTTTTGAACTAAATGTACATTTCTTATTCAAGAGGGTAACTATGCAATCCTCATAAAATTTTAGGGGTGCTAATTGAAACTCTATTTCCCATCCTTTCTATTCTGATCACTTCCGTCTCCCAAGAAGACTCATTTCAATTTGTTTATAACCCACGTACACACACTGACACACACACACCTTTACCAACCACATTACCTTTCTTCTATTTTTCTTTCTCTTTCTTTCTCTTCATCAGATAATACTTCTTTCTTTTCTTTTCTTTTCTTTCTTTTCTTACTTCTTTCTCTTACAAAAACACTACACAACACATACTAAAACACACACACGCATACACTGTTTCACATACCAGTTCACGCGCACACACTTTCTTTTTTTTTAATAAATATTTTAAATACTCCGTTCCAACATAATATTTTAGATCCAACCCAAATAAATCAATTATATTATGGTACGAACCCTAATTTCTCAATCTCATAAATACATGCAATATCTTAGGTTAACACCCTTGATTACATACCCAAACCTAATCAGTATAAGGTTTTTAATCAATAATCCGATCAATATTAGGTTTTCAATTAATAATCTTTTATCAAAAATATCATTGGATCATTCTTAATTAATCCTTAATATCATAAAACAAACCTTAATTAATCTCAAGATTTTTTCTAGGGTTTCTTCTAGATTTTTAAATTCAAAAACAGTAATTTAATACTTTTAAGACGAAAGGAATACTTACTTAATACCAAACAACTTAAGACTTCTTCCTCTTTGATTCTCCGAAGGCATTCTCCACGGCACACTATTCACACGGCTCTCTCTATTTTTTATTTATTTATTTAACGTAAATATCCTAAGGCTGCTGCTAGGGTTTTAAAAAAAACAATAAGGCTTCTAGGGTTTATAAAGGATATTTATAAATGGGTTTCCTAAACCTAAGCCCATAAGGTTAAAAGTCCAACTCAAAAAAATAACTTAATTTTAATAACTAAACCTACTTAACCTAGTCCATCTAAAAAAAGGTAATACATTTATTTATTTGGGCTTCCTAATCCTAACCTCACAAGGTAAAATAGTCCAACCCAAAAATAACCCAAGTTGAATAGACTAAGCCCAAAATCCTTGTCCAACTAGGGAAAGAAATACGACTTATTAATTGAGGAGAAAATTTAATAAAAGAAAGAAATCAAAAATTCGGGTTATTACATTCTTACCCCCTTAAAAGAAGTTTAGTCCTCTAAACTTTCATAATCTGAAGAAGCAACTAATCTTATCATATCAATCTACACTAAATACTCCAAGAATGACACTGAGGTTAAACCTAAGGCTCAAATCAAATTTATCCTCACACATTCTAAACTCCCAAAGATCTAAAGCTAAAATTAAACTTATCCTTACTCATTCTAACTCTCAAAGATCTAAAGCCAAAATTAAACTTATTCTTACTCATTCTAAACTCCCAAAGATCTAAAGCCAAAAATCAAACTTATCCTCATACAACCTAAACTCCCAAGGATCTAAAGGCTCAAATCAAACTTATCCTCATACATTCTATCTCCCAAGGATCTAAAGCCAAAGCTCTGATACCAACTGTAACGACCCCGAATTTCCACAACAATAATAATACTTAATTGATAATAAAATAACCTCCAACGGCTACTAAAACCATAATTCAAACACTAACCATAATTTGAAATATAACTTAAATGCGGATAACAGTAATAACTTCAACGGCTAGTACAATCCACTAGCTCAACAAAATTCTTTATAGTCTTACAACTCTCAAATAACTGCATTAACTGACTAAAGATTCTAAAATGAAATAAGCTAAAAATGATCCTTGAACTCCTTATGAGGTGCTCCCGAACCGTTTCACATTCTTCCTATATGAAATCTGGAATAAAAAGAGATGAAAGGGTGAGCGAACAATGCCCAGTAAGTTCATATACAACCCCTCCTTAGCATTAAGGAGGAGTTGACCTGAAGGAATATCAAACGATACAATTTTCAAATAACAATCGAAGACATAACGAAGTACAAATTCGAAATCATTATTTAACAAATTCTCAAATCACATGTCTTTCAAAATATAAACGGTTTACAAACTGAGTTAACAAATATTTTGGAGTTCCAAATGATGACGAAATCAATTCAAATTGACTCGAATGGTTTACTTAATTAAAACTGTCCCATACCAGCCTTAACTAACTAAACCACTCACAGATTTTTAGGAATCTCAAAGGACTGATAAGCTGAACAAAGTTGACTCGAATGATCTAGTTATCTACAACTGTCCCATACCAGCTGTAGATAATCAAATCATTCACAGACATCATGATCACATAAGTGGTCCACTGACCTTATCAAACCAAAATCCCATAAAGGGAACAAAAGCCCACAAGGAGCACAAAGGTTGACTCCGCAGAGTCCTAAACAAACAGTATCCTAACACTTCACCACTACTACATTGAAGCGGTGAACTAAGTTTGCCCGAAGGCCAAAATATCAAATATACCCCGCCGAAGCAGGTTGTCTAACTTAGTGATCATTAATGGAACATAAATCATATCATATCAAAACTCATTTTTTTATACAGAATGCGAACTTTCACAATAATAATAAAATTCTGTATTTACGAAACCAAAAGGATGATATAGCAAACGAATAACGAAAGATTAGCAAATAACGGTAAACGAGGGAGTCAAAACAAATACTGACGCGAGGTCAGCTTTTACGTATCAAAGGAACGTACATCGCCAAGAAATATGCGGAAGCCTAAATAATGAAACGGAGCGGAATCAAATTACTTAAAGATGTATAATCCCTTACCTTGAATGGATATCTTTGCTAATGTTTTTGAAGGACAACAGAGCCCTCAAATATGCCTTCAAAAATCTATCAAAGAAATATAGTACATAGTGTAAGCTACTAAGTAAAATATCTTCTTAAGTTTTTTTTTTTGAACTAAATGTACATTTCTTATTCAAGAGGGTAACTATGGAATCCTCATAAAATTTTAGGGGTGCTAATTGAAACTCTATTTCCCATCCTTTCTATTCTGATCACTTCCGTCTCCCAAGAAGACTCATTTCAATTTGTTTATAACCCACGTACACACACTGACACACACACACCTTTACCAACCACATTACCTTTCTTCTATTTTTCTTTCTCTTTCTTTCTCTTCATCAGATAATACTTCTTTCTTTTCTTTTCTTTTCTTTCTTTTCTTACTTCTTTCTCTTACAAAAACACTACACAACACATACTAAAACACACACACGCATACACTGTTTCACATACCAGTTCACGCGCACACACTTTCTTTTTTTTAATAAATATTTTAAATACTCCGTTCCAACATAATATTTTAGATCCAACCCAAATAAATCAATTCTATTATGGTACGAACCCTAATTTCTCAATCTCATAAATACATGCAATACCTTAGGTTAACACCCTTGATTACATACCCAAACCTAATCAGTATAAGGTTTTTAATCAATAATCCGATCAATATTAGGTTTTCAATTAATAATCTTTTATCAAAAATATCATTGGATCATTCTTAATTAATCCTTAATATCATAAAACAAATCTTAATTAATCTCAAGATTTTTTCTAGGGTTTCTTCTAGATTTTTAAATTCAAAAACAGTAATTTAATACTTTTAAGACGAAAGGAATACTTACTTAATACCAAACAACTTAAGACTTCTTCCTCTTTGATTCTCCAAAGGCATTCTCCACGGCACACTATTCACACGGCTCTCTCTATTTTTTATTTATTTATTTAACGTAAATATCCTAAGGCTGCTGCTAGGGTTTTAAAAAAACAATAAGACTTCTAGGGTTTATAAAGGATATTTATAAATGGGTTTTCTAAACCTAAGCCCATAAGGTTAAAAGTCCAACTCAAAAAAATAACTTAATTTTAATAACTAAACCCACTTAACCTAGTCCATCTAAAATAAGGTAATACATTTATTTATTTGGGCTTCCTAATCCTAACCTCACAAGGTAAAATAGTCCAACCCAAAAATAACCCAAGTTGAATAGACTAAGCCCAAAATCCTTGTCCAACTAGGGAAAGAAATACGACTTATTAATTGAGGAGAAAATTTAATAAAAGAAAGAAACCAAAAATTCGGGTTATTACATACTTAGTAATGTTTGCATAGCAAGTTGAAATTCATACTTGTTTACAGTAGCTAAATAGCTATAGTAAACAAGTGCATTTCAAGTGTACTTGTTTTCAGGTATTTTTTACAGTAGATAATATCTACTGTATACAGTATATATTATCTATTTTTTAATGTATACAGTAGATATTGCTTTTTGTTGTTTCAGGATACATATTCACTTGTATACAATAGCTATTTATTTACTGTATAGAAACATAGTTTTGTTATTTCACTTGTATACAGTAGCTAGTTAGCTACTGTATACAAGTATAATTACCTTTTTAATTCAAAGTACAATAACTATACAATAGCTACTTATGTACTGTATAGTTGTGTATTAAAAGTAAAATCAATTGTAAATACAGAATTAGCAGAGATTTAAAACTTAAAAATAACATAATATTTAAAGGTTCATTGCATTACATAAAAAAAGGAAAAATAACAAAGTAAAAAAATAAAGGAAAACAATATAAGAGAAATAAAATACTAATGATGCTCTGTCATATACTCGTGCAGAGCCAGGTGGGAATACATAGATACTTCTCCATAAGCAGAGCTAGTCCCAAGATCATATGCATGCTGTAGAACAAGGTCCCAAGTGATTTGTTTTGGCCAAATTTGTTTAGGACAAAATGGACATCCTAGCTTTTGTGAAGCATCCCGTATAGAAAAATGTCCCTTCTCTATTGCTTTCTTGTGTAGAGCAATTTTTTCATTGAATGTCAAGTCTTTGCTGCTCTTACGAGAACTGCTAGGGCTTGTCATTGTGTTTGTGAATGTGAGGAATGTGAATTCAAGGGTTGAAGGAGATTGAGTTGGATTGTTTTTGTGTGTAGTAAGTTATCTCATTCCTTATTTATAGTGATATTATGTTTATTGAGGAAGTATATTCCGTGGAATATACCTCCTTCAAGAGTAATAAATGTGTACAGTTGATAAGTTTGTAGTGTACATAAGTGGTTTCCAAGCCATTAGGTAAGTGCATTGAATTGGGTTGGAATTTGAACGGTGAAATAGTGATAAGTTTGTCTTTAATGGTAAGTTTGAATGCTTTTTTGAAAAGCCCGAAAAAGTCTTTGTGTACAGTTGATAAATGTGTACATTGAATTCCAAGAGTAATAAATGTGTACAGTTAATAAGTTTGTATTGTATATAAGAGCATCCATAATGATAAGAGCTTTTTCCCTAGTTTTTTTTGTAATTTTAATATGCCACATCATTTACAACTCAATAATAAAACCTCCTAGCTTTTTTCACAATGGTATGACTTTTTTATCAACTTTTTTGTTCCCCCAAATCCAACAACATTAAACTTTTTTTCTAGGATTTTTCTATAATATTTAATGATCAATATGGGGAAGTGGTCAAAATTAATGGAAAGAGCTTCTTGAGAGAGCTCTTTGTAGAAGGAGTTGCTCCTTAGTAAGGAGCTTTTCAACTTGCTCCACAATGGCAAAAAGCTCTAGAGAGCTTTTTCATAAAAACAAAGAGCTCCCAAAAATCTCCCATTGTGGATGCTCTAAGTGCTTTCCAAGCCATTAGGTAAGTGCATTGAATTGGGTTGGAATTTGAACGGTGAAATAGTAATAAGTTTGTATTTAATGGTAAGTTTGAATGCTTTTTTGAAAAGCCCGAAAAAGTCTTTGTGTACAGTTGATAAATGTGTATATTGAATTCCAAGAGTAATAAATGTGTACAGTTGATAAGTTTGTAGTGTACATAAATTTATATATATCAAGTTCAAGAGAAATTCTACCTTTAATAATTTATATTGTCTTTTTATTATTATTATTATTTACATGATGAACAAAGGCAAGGGAAATTCTAGTGAGCCAACTTTGGGTGATTCAAATGATGACAAAAGTTGGAAAATATACATGGCGTGCTACCGAAAATTCCTCTATGGTCATCTTGTTGTTTTGCAGCCTTCTTCTGGAAATGGAACTCCCTCATTTCGTTGTCCATTGGAGCCATGTAAGGGACACAATTGTAGGGATAAGGATTACGTGGGGATAGTCAATCATGCTCATGAGTTTGGCAACATTCACAATATTGATGAAGCTGCTAGGATTCACCACAAGGCATTGGAAATGTATTTGGAGTGTATTTTGAATGAATATGATCCAAAAAATAAATTGAATGACAATGTTGGCGATAATGGTGCAAGTGGTAGTGGTAGTGTTTATTGGTAGTAAATTCTGTTTTTAATATTGTTGTGTTTGATCTATTGTGATATAGTGGCTAAATAGCTACTGTAAATAAGTGCATTGTTCAACAATACACTTGAATACAGTGGCTAAATAACTACTGTAAACAAGTGCATTGTTCAGCAATAACTTGTATACAGTTTTTATTTAACTATTTGAAAATGATGTAATGAATATTATGCATGTTATCTGTTAATTATTAATGTTATGTTTTTTTATTTTCATTATGGGTTGCATTTTGTTATTTCAGGATACATATTCATTTGTATACAATAGCTATTTAAGTACTGTATACAATTGCATTTGCCTTGGCATAGCCAAAGCCTTGTCATTGAGCAAAGTCATGGCCTTGGCCTTGGAGTTGTATACAGTAGTTATTTTTGAACTTGTATACAGTTGCTAAATATCTATTGTAAACAAGTGCATTGTTCAACAATCAACTGGTATACAGTGGCTAAATAGCTACTGTAAACAATTGCATTGTTCAATAATCAACTTGTATACAGTGGCTAAATAGCTACTGTAAACAATTGCATTGTTCAATAATCAACTTGTATACAGTGGCTAAATAGCTACTGTAAACAAGTGCATTGTTCAATCCAGTAGCTAAATAGCTACTGTTAATATTGTTATGTTTGATGTATTGTAATATAGATGATGTAATGAATATTATGCATGTTATCTGTTAATTATTAATGTTATGTTTTTTTATTTTCATTATGGGTTGCATTTTGTTATTTCAGGATACATATTCATTTGCATACAATAGCTATTTAAGTACTGTATACAATTGCATAGCCAAAGCCTTGTCATTGGGCAAAGTCATGGCCTTGGCCTTGGAGTTGTATACAGTAGTTATTTTTGAACTTGTATACAGTTGCTAAATATCTATTGTAAACAAGTGCATTGTTCAACAATCAACTGGTATACAGTGGCTAAATAGCTACTGTAAACAATTGCATTGTTCAATAATCAACTTGTATACAGTGGCTAAAGCTACTGTAAACAAGTGCATTGTTCAACAATCAACTTGTATACAGTGGCTTTGTCATTGGGCAAAGTCATGGCCTTGGCTACGCCAAGGCCACCGGCCTTGGCCTTGGAGTTTTATACAGTACCTACTTAGTTAATGTAAAGAAGTAATTTTTGAATTTTAAACAATCAACATATATACACTGGCTAAATAGCTACTGTAAACAATTGCATTGTTCAACAATCAACAACATTTATACACTGGCTAAGTGTCTATTGATAGACAGTTGTTCAACAATACCATAAACAAAAACTATATTCACAACTTCAAAGTAACTATTTACACCTTCAAGAATTCAACAAAACAAAAACATAATAAGTTTTAAAAAAGTATTCAATATAACAGCATTATACAAGACTATTGATTAGGTTTTGATGCATGTGTCTTCTTCTCTTTCCTTTTCTTGTCAAAATATGCCATAGCTTTCTTAACAACTTCGAATCTGTGTATATTGATTTGATATGTAAGCATCATGTACAATTATCGTTTTCTTAGCTTGGTAAGCTGTTTGAGTTGTTCAGGCTATTGAAAAGGAAAAGAAAAAAAGTTAGAAAGTAGTTTGTATCGTCCATGTATTTATATACAGTAGCTACTTTACACATGTATAGTTTAAAATAGAAAATGCTTAAAAATTATACTTACACACTCTTCCTTCAGATCTGTCATCCATTCTCTAGCTTTACTGCCCTTGTACGTTTCTAGATGACGCAAGACAATATGCCACAGTCCTTGTCATTATCCTTTGTGCGCCATTTCATATGTTTTCGTACAGGGTTTATTCTATTAATATTAACCCCAGATTTGTAGTTATGGGCTTTCAAGTATCTTGAAGAAAGTTGGCACTGCAGAAAATTAACATTCAAGTAATATTTTATTAGTGGTATAACTTTTAGAAAGAAATCTTGGGTCACGCTCCAATGAGAACCGTTTAAAATGAGAACCGTGAGAACCACTTGTATACACTTGTATACAGTAGATACTTAGCTACTGTATACAAGTGTATACGTGTGGTTATACACTTGTATACAGTAGACACTTAACTACTGTATACATATACAGTAGACTGTATATGTATACAGTAGCTAATTAGCCACGGTAAACAAGTGTATACAAGTGGTTCTCACGGTTCTCATTTTGTTATTGTTCTCATATGATCACCTACCTTGGGAGGTATTTTAAAATGCTATGCTTAAAATAATTTATAAAACTTTAAAAATATGCATACCAGTTGTTGTACAGGGTCTTTATATTTTGACATAGTTCCTTTAGCACTATTGTCAATGATATCAAAACATTTGGCTTTGAAATCAAACACAAGAATGTAGTAGTGTTCATGAGCATGGATCGTGAAGAATACCTGAGATAAAAGTAAACAAATAAATAAATATAATAAGAGTGTGTGAATTTTTTGATAGATAAAACTTTAATACAAGGTAGTTGTGCAGGTTTAATTACCATGTCATAATCATCAAAGTGTATTTTTGGTTTCTTTTCCAGCAGCTTGTCTATCTCAGCAGCAAAGTCATCATACTTACTTTCTACTGGCATATTTGCACTGAAATTCTGTAATATTTTTATTGATGTTACAAAAAATTGTTAGTTAGTGTTATTGTAATAGATATGAAAGAAAGTGAGATGAAATTTTAATTGGATATATTACCAATATATGTGGACCGCAGAAGAGACGTAATGGTGCTTCTTCAGACTTGTATCTCTCAAAATCATTGAGGACATCACGCCAAACACTGAGTACAGGTAATTCTATTTCTTCATCAGTAGTCATGGTCTTGAAACTATCAAAAGCACCATATACAATGTCTGATTGGTAAATGAAATATCTGTAGAAAAGATTGAGTAGGAAAAATTGATCAGGGGGGAAAATATATTGAGTATGTTTAACAATACTCTGGTGTACAGTAGCCAATTAGCTTGTGGTAACAAGTTTAATTTGGTGGACAATGAACTTGTATGCAACAGCTAATTAGCTACAAGCAGGATGTGATAAAAAATAGTATTGTAGACAGTAGGTAAATAGCTACTGTATACAAGTGTATCATTTAATTTTAACTTTTATTATTAGTATGTATTAAAATACTTACAAATCAGGATCAGCTTCATTTTTCTTTAATCCAGTCGTAGAGAGCCATTTCTTCAGTAGGCGATGATGTAGTTTCCATATCAACTACCCTTTGTTTGAAAGGAGATTTCAAGAAAAAGGAAGGCTCTCTTTGACGCTTTTCTAAAACATGCATTTCGTTCTCTTCAGAGCTTATCAACAAGTCAAAACATGGGGTAGTCACACCTGTATTCTTCTTCTTCTTAATTGCTGGCTCCATCACCTTCTCATTCTCTTTTTCTGTCTCCAACTGCCTCCCACTCTCCAACTCCTTCCCGATCTCAGTCATAACGAAATTTACAGCTTCAGATGCAATTGTGACAACATCATCAAATGTATCTATTCTTGTCTAATTTGATTGTTGTTTTGTAGTTGCTATTTTCATTAAGAAAGAATTCTCAAAATTGTCAACTTCTCTAAGAAATTGACTATCGGGCTCCTGACTACTGAGATGTGGAGTCATATGATGAGATTCAAGCTCTTATGTAGGCAAACTCTCACTGTCAGTTATGGCCTTTTGTTGTGAGTGTTGAATGATTGGTGTGAGCTGTGGTGGAGGGTTTTGAGGAGATATTGGTATGAGCTGTGGTGGAATGTTTTGACATTGTGTCTCCTTCGCATGTTGTGATAGTAAATCACATTGTGAAAATGTGATTGATTCGGTTTCATCAGGCTGAGATTGTGAATGAGTTGGAATGATTGTTGTAGCATCCAGAGTTGTTTTGGCATGAGAACAGTGAGAGTCGTGTAGCTGAATGATTGAATTATTGATTTCTAGCACATGCTCGGCATCTGTGTTCATTGCAGCACAAATACTATAGTTTTTGTAGTAGATAGCCATTGCATGTTTTAGCTGTTCAGCACAAATCTCAAGATCCTTGAAAGGATCATTTTCCTGAAATATTTTAAAACAAGTGTGCATATAATTTTAGTATTATACTTGTGTACAGTTTCTATTTAACTATTGTATATAGCTGCATGTTTGAAATGGATAATAAGGCAGTGATTTTTGAATTTTAAACTTGTATACAGTGACTAAATAGCAACTGTACACAAGTGCATTTTTCAACAATCAACTTGAATACACAAGCTATTTAGTTTATTATATTATTTGTAAACAAAATTTTACCTCTTCTTGTTGTTGTAGCTGTTCTTGTTGATGATCTGGCTGTTGTTGTTGATCTTCCAGTTCTTGATCTTCAGCATAAATCTCTAAATCATTGGCAGGAGCATTTTCCTGAAATATTTTAAATCAAGTGTGCATATAATTTCAGTAATTACTTATGTACAGTTTCTATTTAACTATTTGAAAATGGATAATAAGGAAGTGATTTTTTAATTTTAAACCTGTATACAGTGACTAAATAGCTACTGTACACAAGTGCATTGTCCAACAATCAACTTGAAATTCAACCTTGTTTACATTAGCTATAGCTACTGTAAGCAAATGCATATTTGAACAATCAACTTGAAATTCATGGCCTTGGCGCTTGTCCTTGGCCTTGGCTGAGGCCAAGGCCTCGGCCTCATCCTCGGCCTTGCCCTCGGCGTTGATCTTGAATGTTGTATTAGATTTTTATACAGTAGTTAATTAGTTAGTGTAAAGAAGTGATTTTTGAATTTTGTACTTGTATAAAGTGGCTAAACAGCTACTGTATACAAGTGCATTGTTCAACAATCAACTTGAATACACTAGCTATTTATTAATGTAATCAAGTGCATTTCTCAACAATCAACTTGTATACAATGGCTAAATAGTTACTGTAAACAAGTTTAAGCAATTCAAACTTGTTTACACTAGCTACTTAGTAATGTATGCATAGCAAGTTGAAATACATTCTTGTTTACAGTAGCTAAATAGCTAATGTAAACAAGTGCATTTCTAGTGCACTTGTTTCCAGGTATTTTTCTTGTTTACAGTAGATGATATCTACTGTATACAATATATATTATCTATTATTTAATGTATACATTAGATATGGCTTTTTGTTGTTTCAAGATACATATTCACTTTTATAAAGTAGCTATTTAGATATTGTATAGAAACATAGTTTTGTTATTTCACTTGTATACAGTAGCTAGTTAGCTACTGTATATAAGTATAATTACCTTTTTAATTCAGAGTGCAATAACTATACAATAGCTACTGTATAGAAACAAAATTTTACCTCTTCTTGTTGTTGTAGCTGTTGTTGATCTTCCGGCTGTTGTTGTTGAAGTTCCGACTGTTGCTCGTTATCTTCTTCTTGTACTATGTTATCACGCACAGCCCCTTTTCCTATCAGCATGTTTTTCATTTCATACACTTCTCTTTGTGACAAGAGTTCCGTAGTCCATGCTTTGTAGACAGGGGAACTCCTTTCAACAACAACTGCATTTTCTTGCTGCACTCGATCCATATATAGAAACTATAAAGAAAACAAACAAATATATGTTATATTCAATTAGTGAATTCATAATATTAATTATTTAACAAAGATTCATTAGCAAAGATAAATTAAGAACTTACAATCAGAAATGCCAGTGATCCAGTAAAAAATGCTTCATCTGTCCAATCAGCCCTCGCCTTCCTTAGACGTTTAATGAGATACGCACACCAGTTGTATTGTGCGCATTCATTGAAGTTTAGATTTGAACTCAGCAATTCTTGACAAACAGGACATTGGACATGATGATGACAAAGTTCATTTTCAATAAATCATCCACCTCTTGACTTGCCACAATTTTCTTCAGGATGACATTGGGGGAGATATTCCAAGGTTATTTTACTTCATCATCATTGTCAAATTGATCTCTCCATATTGTCTCCCTTTCATTCCTTTCAAGCCTTATTGTAGGGGAAATTTCTATGGCCTTCTCACCCCTTGGCAGGCCCAAAATCCGCTCCACCTCCTCCTCAGTAACAGAAATCTCATTTCCATTTTCTAAGGTTACTACGTTATCAATGTGGTTGTAGTTTTTGATAACGTAGTATCCTATCCTATGTTGTAGAGCGGTTATTTTGAAGTTAAAAATAGCATGTAGCCCGCTTGACTGTAACCAACGAATTTGAGAAGGAGATAGAGCGGCAGCAGCTTCAATCAATCTCTTTGGGCTGCCTCTAATTCGCGATATTGGAAAGTTGTGTTCGGAAAGTGGTGCCGGCCTTGGCTTCCTCTTCTTTTTTTGGGGAGATGGGACCGATGTTTCTTTCTTGTTTTTGGTTAATTTTGTTGCCATCCTTTTGGGAGGCTTACTGGGACCCTGCATATAAGATAAAAACCAGTCAACTTTGCGTATAACAATTGGATACAGTAGGTACAGTAGGTATTTTAGTTAGTTACTTAGTTAATGTATACAAGTGTATATTGCTACAAATATACTTGTATACACCATCTACTTAGTACTGTATACTAGTGTATATTGATACCAATATACTAATGTACACTAATTGCTACCAATATATTAATGCATATGATAAACAAGTGCATTGTTAAACAATCTACTTAGTACTGTATACTAGTGTAAACAAGTGCATTATTGAACAATTTAAACTTGTATACAGTGGCTAAATAGAAACTGTAAACAAGTGCATTGTTAAACAATCAACAAGTATACACTGGCTAAATAGCTACTGTAAACAAGTACATTGTTCAACAATCAACATGTATACACTGGCTAAATAGCTACTGTAATTAAGTGCATTATTCAACAATACACTTCAATACACTGACTATTTTAGTAATGTAAACAAGTGCATTGTTCAGCAATAAATTAATTATTTTAACAAACAAACAAACATATGTTATATTCAATAATCTATATCTTCAAAACATCACAACTCGAGTATTTATACAAGTAAATTTTGAAACACTAGCCTTAATATATAGAGCTAATACCTTGAGACGTAGTCTTTTTGAAGGTGAAGAAGAAGGGGCAGCATTATCTTCGTCCTTTGTTTCAGGTTCATCAGAAAATTTTCTTCTACCAGCAACAATTTCTGAAGACCCTCCTGTTGCTTGCTTGATTTTCGAACTTTTTATCTCCATTGGTTTATCGTTGGTTCGTCTTCTGATGATGAAGAACATTTTTAGTACATTTATAATTGGTGATATATATTTTACCGTTTTCATATCAATAGTTTCATTAAACACAAGTGTACTATTCTTAGAAAATTTAAATCAAATAAATTTTTACATGCTCTTATTGCAATTGCAGCTGGTACTAAAGCTGTACATGATGCTCCTATTGGTGTTATCTTCTTTGATACTATAGCTGTACATGATTCTATTGAAATACATTAACCAATTAGATAATGGTTTGCTTGCATTGCTAGTGTAATATTCACTTTGGCTATTCCTTGGCTAAGCCAAGTACATTGTCATGTGTACACTGTCTAATTAGATAGTGTAGACATGATAATTAGATAGTGTAGACATGCCAAGGCCTCAGCCTTGGCCTTGTCCTCAGCCTTGGTCTCGGCCTTGGCCTCGACCTCAGCCTCGGCCATGTCAAGGCCTTGTCCTCATCCTTGGTCTTGGACATGCCAAGGACTTATCCTTGAACTTTGCCTTGGAAGTGTACATGGTTTATTATATTATTTGTAAACAAAATTTATTATATTAAATATTGTCCTACTTCACAATTTATGTTGAGAAAATGGATAGTAGTAAGAGAAAATGAAAGAGCAGCAGTAAAATTTTACCTTGTTGAACGGAATCGTCGTTCCTTTTTGTAGCATTAGACTGGGAAGCCATGGAAGATGATTTTGAAGGTATGTAATCGTTTCTAAGAAGAACTCGTGCTTGTTTTGACGGAGAGAGAAATGTTAGGGTTTTGATTCTCGATTGTCGATTGAGTTTCAATGTGTGTGTTGTGGTTTTTGTGTGCAACAGTTGAAGAGCAGAGGATTGTAATACGAGCAATTATCGAGTTTACTACTTTGCCCTTAACGGATGATAGCAGTATTACTAGTATTATTCAATCAATAAACTTGTATACATTAGCTATTTAGCTAATGTATACATGTACATAATTTATTTATTTTTTAAATAATACTTTATATTCTTTCAAAAAAAAATACTATATATTGAAATACAGTAGCCATGTGTACACTGCCTAATTTGATAGTGTACACTTTCTAATTAGATAGTGTAGACATTAGATAGTGTACACTTTCTAATTAGCCAGTGTACATTGTATAATTAGATAGTGTACACAAGTTTTACATAGCAACTTGAAATTCAAACTTGTTTACAGTTGCTTTAGATACTAGTAATAAGTGAATTTTTGAACTATCAACTTGAATTTCATGGCCTTGGCTACGCCAAGGCCTCAGCCTTGGCCTTGGCCTCGGCCGCGCATTTGGCCATGTCAAGGCCTTGGCCTTGTCCCGGCCTTGGACATGCCAAGGCCTTGTCGTTGGACTTTGCCTTGGAAGTGTATACTTTTCTAATTAGAAAGTGTACACTGTCTAATTAAATAGTGTAGGCAAGGGCAATCACAACTTAGTGTACACTGTCTAATTAGATAGGGTAGACATTGCTATTTCCACAACTTAATGTACACTTTTATAATTAGATAGTGTACACTGTCTAATTAGATAGTGTAGAAAAGGGCAATTACACAATTTAGTTGGTGAACAATGAGATAGCAATATATCATAACAAAATAATACAAATTGTTCAGACAAAATAGAAACATTTGTTAAAAATAAAAATGTATCCAACATAACAAAATAATATTACAATTTGTCAGCTGGCTTGCTTCCTAACTTAGTTTACACTGTCTAATTAGATAGTGTAGACAATGCTATTTCCACAACTTAATGTACACTTTTATAATTAGATAGTGTACACTGTCTAATTAGATAGCGTAGAAAAGTTTTACATAGCAACTTGAAATTCAAACTTGTTTACAGTTGCATGTATATAATTTTATATTTATTTTTGTTTTTTTAAATAATGCTGTATATTCTTTCAAAAAAAAATACTCTATATTGAAATACAGTAGCCATGTGTACACTGCCTAATTTGATAGTGTAGACAAGGGCAATTCCACAACTTAGTGTACACTGTCTAATTAGATAGTGTAGACAATGCTATTTCCACAACTTAATGTACACTTTTATAATTAGATAGTGTACACTGTCTAATTAGATAGTGTAGACAAGGCCAATTCCACAACTTAGTGTACACTTTTTATAATTAGATAGTGTACACTATCTAATTAGATAGTGTAGACAAGGCCAATTCCACAGTGTAAACTGTCTAATTAGATAGTGTACACTGTCTAATTAGATAGTGTAGACAAGGCCAATTACACAGTTTAGACAATTAGTTGGTGAACAATGAGATAACTATATATCATAACAAAATAATACAATTTGTTTGGACAAAATAGAAACATTTGTTAAAAATAAAAATGTATCCAACATAACAAAATAATACTACAATTTGTCAGCTGGCTTGCTTCCTAACAAACTCCTGTACTGCTAGGTTAATATGGAGAATACACTTATCCTCTGGGTCTGTTGCAAGACAAGTATTAAGGGCTTTGTTATATTCAGCCAGTCCATGCTTCAAGTTTTCAGCACAAATTTCAAGATTCTTGATATTGTCCTGAAATATTTAAGAGAATTGTGGATGAAATTTCAATAGATTTAATGAGAAAAATATTTCACTTGTCAATAATGATCAATAGACTTTATACACAGTAGATAAGTAGCTAATGTATATAAGTGTAAATATTTTACCTCTTGTTGTTGAAATTTGTTCTTGTTGTTGGTCTTCTTGGCTATGATCAAGGTTAATCTCCCGTACTTTACCCTTTCCTATCAAATCTTTTTCCATTTCAAAATTTTCCCTCTGTGCCATCAGTTCGGTAGTCCATGCTTGATATGCAGGGCAAGTCCTTCTAACAACAGGAGCACCTTGTTGTTCCACACGATCAAGGTAAAGTAACTATAAAGAAAACAATCAACATATGTTAGATTCAATAAGAGAGCAACTATAAAGAAATAAGATAATTCAAGTCAAGCACTTACAATTAGAAATGCCAGCGATCCAGTAAAATAGCTGTTTTCTTTCCATCTAAGCCTTGCAAGCTTCAATTGATTAATGACATACGCACACTAGTTGTATTGTGTGCATTCATTGAAGTCAACATTGGAATCAAGCAATTCTTGACTAACAAAGCTATTTGCCTGTTGTGCTATCAATACATTTGACATCATGATCATGAAATTCATCTTGAACAAACCATTCGCATCCTCGCTCCCCTTAATTTTTTTCACAATGCTAATGGGGGGGATTAACCATGGCTGGGTCACTTCTTTATCTTTGGCAAACTGTGCCCTCCACTCTGTCTCCCTAGGATTTTTAACCTTTCTATCTTTAAGGGGAAACTCTATTTTTCTCTCACCCCTTGGCAGACCCAAAATGCGTTCTACCTCCTCCTCTGTCACAGAAAGCTTGTCTCCGTTATTTAAGGTTATTACGTCATCATTGTGGTTGTAGTTTTTGATGACATAGTAGCCTATTCTGTGAGTTAGACTTGTGATTTTGAAGTAAAGAAGTGCTTTTAGCCCGTTAGACTCTAACCACTGAATTTGAGGAGGAGATAATGCGTCGACAGCTTCCACCAATCTTTGTGATTTGCCTCTTATTCTTGAAGTTTGGTAGTCATATTTTGAAATGATATTTCTTGATTTCCTCTCTTTCTTGTCAGAAGATTCCTTCATGTTGGGTGTTGGCTTTGATGCCTTCTTATTGCAAGGCTTATGGATCAAGAAAGAGTACACTGTATAATTAGATAGTGTACACAAGTTTTACATAGCAACTTGAAATTCAAACTTGTTTACAGTTGCTATAGATACTAGTAATAAGTGAATTTTTGAACACTGTATAATTGGCCTTGTCCTTGGCCTTGGACATGCCAAGGCCTTATCATTGGACTTTGCCTTGGAAGTGTATACTTTTCTAATTAGATAGTGTACACTGTCTAATTAGATAGTGTAGACAAGGGCAATTCCACAACTTATTATACACTGTCTAATTAGATAGTGTAGACAATACCATTTCCACAACTTAGTGTACACTGTCTAATTAGATAATGTAGACAAGGGCAATACATGGCCTTGGCTATGCCAAGGCCTCTTCCTTGGCCTTGGCCGAGGCCAAGGCCTCGGCCTCATCCTCGGCCTTGCCCTCGGCGTCCACCTTGGATGTTGTATTAGATTTTTATACAATAGTTAATTAGTTAGTGTATTGGATGTTGTATTGTATACAGTGGCTAAACAACTATTGTATACAAGTGCATTGTTCAACAATCAACTTGAATTTTGAACTTGTATACAGTGGCTAAATAGCTACTGTATACAAGTGCATTGTTCAACATTCAACTTGAATACACTAGCTATTTATTAATATAAACAAGTGCATTGGTCAACAATCAATTTGTATACACTAGCTACTTATTTTAAGTGTAATTAGATAGTGTACACTGTCTAATTAGATAGTGTAGACAAGGGCAATTCCACAACTTAGTGTACGCTGTCTAATTAGATAGTGTACACAAGTTTTACATAGCAACTTGAAATTCCTAGAAGTACCTTGAGTTGGAGTTTCTTTGATATTGAAGAAGAAGGACCAGCGGCATCCTCTTTGCCAAATTCAGGTTCAAGATAGTGTTGGCAAACAAGTAGATTCCTAGATGCTAATACAGCTTCTCTTTCTTTTCTTTTCTTTTCTTTTGCATTGCTGCTAATGGTAGTCTATGAGAGCGTCTTGTTTCTGTCATCGCAGTTGATTTTGATTTCGTCGGAGCCCTAGGTTTTTTTCTGTTGAAGCCCTAGTGTGTGTTTTTGGTGTTTGTGTGTGAAGGACGACGCTATGAGCGGTGTGTTGGTTTAAGAGTCACCCTCAAATTTTTCTGGAACGTTGATTGTTTTCTAATCCAATGGCTGATGATGGTTCCTATGGTATGACCCCATATAGGAGGCTGCTCAAATGAGAACCAAATTAAATGTTTTCAACAACCAAAAGAAACACAGACTGCAATAAAAGGTTTTCAACAACTAAAATTTAAAGCTTTATAGTTGCCATATAGTAGATAAAATCTACTGTATACAAGAACAACACCTGTGTACACTAGAAAATTATTTTTAGCACTGTATATAATTAGCTATTGTATAGTTATTGGACTTTAAATTAAAAGAGTAATTATACTTGTATACAGTAGCTAATTAGCTATTCTATATTTATTGGACTTTTAATTAAAAGAGTAATTATACTTGTATACAGTAGCTAGATAGCTACTGTGTACAAAGGAAATAACAAAACTATGTTTCTATACAATATCTAAATAGTTACTGTATACAAGTGAATAAGTATCCTGGAACAACAAAATGCAATATCTACTGCTGTATACAATAGATATTATCTACTATATATAAGGAAAATACCTAGTTAATTAGCATGAATTAACTAGTGTAAACATGGCCAAGGCCAAGGAGTACCCAGGCTCAAGTCCTTGACCTAACTAATTAGTATGTGTACACTATCTAATTAGACAGTTTACACAAGGCCAAGCAAGAACCAAGGTCAAGGCCTTGGCCTAGTTAATTAGCATGTGTAAAATAATAAATAACTGTAATACTGACAATATACATGTGTACACTGGATAATTAGACAGTGTACACAAGCACATATGTCTACACTAGCTATTTATCTAGTTGTAAGTACCCAAATCTGGCTCATGCCTCCCGGTTAAGTTTCCCGACAATTTCCCGAACTTTCCTAAAGTTCAGGGACAATTTTGGAACTTTTCCAAACTTTCCAAGGAAGGAAGGACCTGCTAGGAATTAAAATTCCAAGCAGGACCTTGCTGGAAAGAAGGGTCCAGAATTGCCACCTTGCATGTTTCTAGAGAAATCTGGACTGACCGCAAATGAAGCCACACGGCCTCTTTCGCTTTTATCAGCCATCTTTAAATAAAGTGAATTTCTCATTTAACAAGGGGGGGGGGATTTCACACAGTCACAAACAAAGAGAGCGCCCACTAGCTCTCTCTCTCTCACCCAACGACACAATCTCTCTCTCACTTTCTCTCACTAAACGCAAAAGGGGTCATTCTCCTCACCGTTAATGGCGACCTCGCCACCACCACCGGATTCCTCTCCCTGAATCGGCTTCATCCTTTAGCTCTCAACCAAATCAACAGAGACCTCAATCATCCCCATCATTGAGCCCCCCCCCCTTTTCTACCCTAAACGCAAACACCATTGTCGCCCTAAATTGCCAATGACGACCTAGTCTCTCTCTCTTCTCTCTAAAATCGCCAATGGCGTCTTGACCAATGGGGACTCCCTGAATCGTTTCTCAACCTAGACCCAAACCAGGCGCTCACTCTCATTGTCTCTCTAAACGCAAAGAGGAGCACTCTCTCTCTAGACAGTTTCTCTCTCCTCTCTCACTCTAATGGCATACCTAGCTCCATCCCTCT
This sequence comes from Adenophora triphylla var. japonica, assembly GCA_022495995.1. NCBI lineage: Eukaryota > Viridiplantae > Streptophyta > Magnoliopsida > Asterales > Campanulaceae > Adenophora > Adenophora triphylla. Next base: position 480,790 of record JAFEMH010000174.1, read on the forward strand.
AAATCACCAATGGCGACCTAGCCCTCACCGAGCTCGCCCTAAATCGTCTTCTTCACCACCGGTCCTCCCCCTCTAAACCCATTCACCGGCCAAACCCATTACCATCCTCTGTTTTCTCAAACAACCGCTCCCTCAGTCCTCCCTCAACGAAATAGACCCAACTCACGGTTGAGTTCTCCATACCCAAATCAGCCATCACCATTTCTTTTCCGTTCCATGCCATAAGCCCGTTCAATCGCCCGCCACCGATTTCAGTTCAGCCTTGAAGCTCCACGGTGAGCTCGCACTCTGTCCACTGTTCTGAAGCTGATTGAAGGCTTCCTATACCGACGTGGTATAGGAAGTGTGGACACTACGAGGGTAACGTTCTTAACCTTCTTCTCTCTCTATTTTCATTGTGTAATGAAGTTCCCAGGCTTAATGTGCTGTTAGTATATAATCTGCGTATATTGGCCTTGTTCTGATCATGTATTTATCACAGTGATTGCTGATTATATTTTGTATCCATCCATGATTCCAAATGATGTTGAGCTGTTTGATTTTGGATTTGGTTGAACATGCTTTGTTTTAGTCTCTGAATGTTATTTCTATTCTCATGATATTGCACTTTGGCCATTCATGTTATGTGTTGTGTTTGAATACTTCAAGTAGAGTGTGGATCTTCAATATCCACACTCATTTGAAGAGATTGTGTGATCCCTGTTATCTCATGGCTGTGCATTCTGTTGCTTTTGGTTGCTGATCATATTTTGATATCCTTGTTCAAGCCATAGTTTCAAATGATGTTGATATGTTTGGCTTAGTCACTCGAGATGAGTATGGATCAATCATATCCATACCCTCATGAGTGTTAAACCCTGACTTACGTGATATATTAGATCATTTCTGATATAATTGGGTGTTGTTATTATCTCACTGCCTCTGTAATCAGCTTTGTGAAACCTCTGCAAGTGGGCTTATTGTGTCACGCGACACACTTGACTGTCCGAGGTCCTATGTCGGGCGACACATGTAGCCACTTTGCAGCTGATTCATTTCAGTCGTAAGTCGTTCATTTCAATGTAATTGGGATATGCCCCCCCGTACCAAGTGGCTCACAAGATGTAATTTTCTCATTTCATCAATAGTACAAAGCATCAAAATGCATTTTATCACATTTTGTCTCACACAATCGCACACACTTATGAATGAATTGGATGTTGAACAACAGAAAGACTCGTATACGAGGCGTGTTGGGTGAACGCCAAACGTTCTTCCCAACACGTAACCTGACCCCCGAACCCATTTTCTCTTTTAAAAAGGTTTTCAATGTTTTCCTTTAAAACGGCGTGGCGACTCCTAAAAATTTATTTTATTTTTCGGGGAGAGTACATTCACTAGTGTAGACAATTAGTTAGTAAACAATAAGTATTGTGTACAACAGATAACCAACAACTGTAGAAAAATCCTTCACCAGTAAAAAAAAACTCATAACTACTTGATATTCAAATGGAAGTGTAATATTTAAATTGAACTATATGATGATCATCTAGTGTAAATCAAATCTAATTGTTATCCAAAAAATAAAAAATAAAATCTAATTGTTATCCTTTAAGGGACAGTTACGCTTGTCATGAGTCCCTCTTTGGTTACAAGACCTGCATAATCTCTTGGCCTTCTCACTTTGATTCATTGTCTTTTCCTTTCCACTCAAAAACCTTTTCCCACACCCTTTGTTACGACCCTCATTGGGTGTCTTGATTGTGAACTCATCCGGTATCTCTGCACCAATTAAATTCTCAATAACTGAGTTTTTCTTTGAAACAACATTTGTTCCTCCGCGTTCTCGTAATTCATGCTTCAATTCCTTCACAACTTTTCCAATGTAATACAGATCTTTGCTCTCCTTACCAACCAACCCCATACATGTGTTGAAATCAAACCAAATTTCATTCACCTTCACCCCAAAGGACTACATTCTTGCACAATCCTCTGATACACTCTCCAAGAATAACCCTGACCCCCGCCCCTCTGCATTTTTAATCCATCGGTTAAGTACATGCTCCCTAGGAATCTTGTATACACTACCTAGTTTTAGTGCAAAAAATGCATGCCTGCACAAAATCCCAATTCTTTCAAATAACTTGCATGAACACTCCAAGTGATTAGTTTCTAATACATGCTTCACCTGCATAAAAAGTTCAATAACTAATTTAGTTTATACTATTACACTTGCTGACAGTAGCAAAGTCCAAGAACAATCTTGTCTACAGGTATACCTTATGTAGACAACCACAAAGTCAAAGAAACACTATTGTCTACAGAAGCTATATAGCTTCTGTGAAGATAAAAGAGAGAGAGAGAGACAAAAAAAAAATATATTCGTATAATTTCTTAACAGACACATACCTTGAATTCTTTTCCTTTGCCTTTTCCATCTGGCAAAACCAACATCTTAACATAATCATCGGAAACCATGGATTTCATCCCCAAACTATAACATGCTTCCTTGATTTCAGCTTGAACCAAATAAAAAGGATCACGTGTATAGATCTGTAAGTACCCAAATCCGGATCGCCAAAATCCTAAGAAAGTTAACCGAAATCCGTTAACTGGCCCGCTCCAGGTTAATCGGAACTCGTTAAACTCCCCGTTGCCATGCCAACGAGACGTCCCGGGACTGCCCCGTGCATCCCGACGTCGAAGCGTACTTGACACGTGTCATCTCACGTAAAAGTATGGCTTTCCCTGAAAAACGCACTTTTCGGCACTTTCCGGGGGCATTTCGGACATTTTCCGGACTGTTATTTTAAAAAACGGACAAAACCGGGACCGGGGAACGAACTCCCACGCATTTGGTGAGTCATGGGACACGTGGCAGCCATGCCACAGCCCACACATCACCTTTCAATCAGAAATCAAAGGGAAAAGACTAAAATACCCCTGGTATACAGTCAAAGTCCGGCCGGACTCCCTGTGCACATTTTCTGAAATTGCCAGCAAGCCCCTCAAAATTCCAAAATACCACAAAACCCCTGGAAATCAGTCTAAGTCCGGCCGGACTCCTACTGCATTTTTCACCTATAAATAGGAGGGCTGTCAAAGCCATTTCATAACAACATTTTACCCCAAAATTTCACCACAGCCCACGGCACAAACCAGTTTCACCCCTCCCGAGCTCCCATTTTGCCTCGATTCGCGTGAAACCTCCGTATTTCATTCAAATACGTCCCTCACCACTACGAAACACCGTTTCAAATCTCTTTCCGTGTCCCATACACACCTTCCGAGCCAAAGGAGTCGACCCTAGCCATAGGTATAACTCCCTCTCTCTGATCTCTCATTTCGTCTCGGTTTACGCGCCAGTCGCTATAACCGTTCCGAACACCGTTACTGAAATGTAGACGCCTCCGTCTAACGGGGTCCGATACGTTTTAGCCCCTCGATCCTCTTCTCTTTCCGTAAGAGAAGTAATCACGGGTTAAAACGGCGTTCCGACCCCGTTCCGTTTACTTTTTCTGTCATTTACCATTCCGGATCGATCGATCCGTTGATCGTCATTTACTTTTCTGTCATTTACAATTCCGAGCCATTTTGGCTCGTTGATCGTCATTTACAACTCCGAGCCGTTTGGCTCGTCGATCGTCATTTACGATTCCGGATCGTTTGATTCCGTTGATACTGCTTTAAATACTGTCATTTACAAAGTCCGACTCGTTTGGATCGTGATAGTATTTACTTTTCAAAGTCCGAATCGCAACCCGATTCGTTGATTGCATATCATTTAATACGCATTTTCCCGTAAAAATCGTTAACAATGTAATGCCCGGTTCAAAACCAAAGTTCGTCCTTCGAACTCTCTTTCAAAACGCGCGAAATGACGTTTGGCATTCAAACGCTCATCTTTCAAACTAAAAGCCGCTATTTGACATTCAAAATCATTTAATACGTTTTTTCCTGTAAAAATCGTTAACAATGACTCGCCCGGTTCAAAACCAAAAGTTCGTCATTCGAACTCCTTTTCTAACTCAAATCGACGTTTGCCACGCAAACGCTCATTTCAAACTCAAATCGACGTTTGCCACGTAAACGCTAATTTCAAACTAAAAATCGACGTTTGCCATGCAAACGCTCATTTTCGTCTCAAAACCAAAGTTTGTCATTCAAACGATCGCCTTTTTCAAAAGTCACCTAATCAACGTTTGACATTCAAACCAAGATTAAGCTTGTCATTCAAGCCCCCATTTCAAAACACACACACACACACACAATTTTCGAGAAAGGTAGAAAGACTCGTCATACGAGGCATTTCGGGTGATCTCAATATACTCTTCCCGAAACGTAACGTGACCTCCGAACCTAACAATCTCTGGTACTAAAAAAGCTTTTTACTCGTTTTTGCTACCAATAAAAATGACCCCCGTTTTCAAAGCCTTTTCCTAAGTTTTTGCTACCAATAAAAACGACACCATTTTCACAAAAGCCGTTTCTCAACGTTTGGGCTCAAAATACAAAAACCGCATGGCGACTCCTCATTTTCCTTCCCATGAAGCGAGGTCTCAGACACCAACCCTCTGCGAAAGACAACCGCCTCCGCTCGCGCGAAATCCCGGGTAATTTCAAGATCTCTGCTGCATCCTTCTCAATTAGCAACGGAGTTTCTGTCTTCGGTAGTTGAGTCGAACACTCATAGTTCAATCGTTTGTTAGTCTGACGCTGCTTGTCCATTGCTGTCTCAAACCGCAAATAAAACTCAATCAAAGTGTCCTTCTCCATATTATACCTGCCAAAGAACGCATTCGCACTTTCTGACCATGATGTGGTAGGTAATATCCCTAGCAATGGGTCATCCCTGAAGTATGCTAGAATCCAACATCTCCTATTCTCAAACATGCTGGATAACCACTTGTTATCCTGCAAATCAAATTCTTCTATGATTGACTTCCATCCCTCTTCAAACTCTAATTCATCAATGCTTCTTCCATACGTACTCTTTAATCTTGGACATCAAATTAGCCTCTTTGCACAAGTGAGGACCAACCTGTACAAAAATTAAAAATGATAAAACACACAGGCATACAGCAACTATTTAGCCACTGTAGGCAACTCAATTGTTCAAGGAACGCACAGGCATACAGCAGATAGTTATCAATTGTACACAAGTATTAAAAAATAAAATAAAAATACCTTTGTTGCCAGTTTATTCATAATGTGCCACATGCACCAACGATGCCTTGTTGAAGTAAACACAGCAGGTATTGCCTGCTTCATGGCAGGACACTGATCTGTAAGTATACAAAGTGGTTCCCGCTTCATTGCATTTAAAAATGCCTTGAAAACCCAAGTGTAATGTGGAATGTCCTCTCATGAAAGTAAGCCTGCTGCAAATGTCACACATTTCCTATGATTATCCACGCCGCAAAATGGAACAAACACCATATTATACCTGATATGCACAAACACCAAGAAAATTTATTCAACAATGACAGATACAAAAAAAAAACTCAGTTTCACATACTATCTTTGCCTACAGCAGTTATTTAGCTACTACAATGAACTTGTTTACAGTAGCTATTTAGCCAGTGTATACAAGTTGATTGTTGAAAAAATGCACTTGTTTACAGTAGATATTTAGCCAGGGTATACAAGTTGATTGTTGAAAAATGCACTTGTTTACAGTAGCTATTTTAGCCAGTGTATTGAAGTGTATTGTTGAACAATGCACTTGTTTACAGTAGCTATTTAGCCAGTGTATTCAAGTGTATTGTTGAACAATGTACTTGTTTATAGTAGACAATAACAGAATCCAAAATACGATATTCAAAATACACTTACTTATTTGTACCAAAGGTAGCATCAAAAGATATAACATCTCCAAATACATCATAGTTTCTACGTCCTATTGGGTCAGCCCAAAATAGCTTGGTCAAGTGTCCTGATGAATCAAGGTCGTACTCATAATAAAAAGAATCAGCTTGTTCCTTCATCGACTTAAACTTATCCAATATAATTTGAGCATCCTTCTCTCCAATGCTATGCTTCAAATCCCTAGCAAAATTACTAAAATCTTTCGAGGTAGCACCAATATTTTCAAAACCTCCAACAAACTCTTTCATTAAAGAATGACCTTTCGATGCACCTATTTTAACCTTCGATGCATCAAACATAAAGCTTTTCAGAGCAACTGACATTTCCCTGCTGGACTTCAAGAAATGCCTACCACCCAGATTGACTAATTTGTGATTATGCGCCTCAATAAATTTATACACGTACACCCCATCCTCAACATTCTTACCTGACAACTTCAATCCAACCTTTGCCTTACAATCACATCTATAAAACATCATCCTTCTTACCTTTCTATTGCTATCACCATCATTATCATTACTCACTTCAACTTCAGCTTTTGTGTCCACGGAACCATTTATGTGGCATACAACATACTTAATTATTCCTTTACGTAATTTCTTAACAGTACTCCGTCTTGGATCAAAACCACACATCCGAGCATACACTTCATAAAAAATAAACCCATCTTCAAAATTTGCAAAAGTCATTCCAACATATGGCTTATGAATATCATCACAAGTAGGAACCCAATATTGAGTTAATTGTGGTGAAACAATCATCTTTGAGCACGCATCATCACTGTCAACTGAATAAGCTCTCCCATCATTAACAATTGCAGCATTAATATGATTACTTTCAACACCTATGGAAGAAAAAAATACAATTTATTAAACAATACAACTGTATACAAGCACATTGTTCAACTTAACAAAAAAAAAGCAGATACTTGTATACACCGGATAAAATATCTACTAAACACAAGTAATAATTCAATATACATTTGTCTACACTAGCTAATTAGTTAGTGTAGTCATGGACAAGGCCAACGCCATTGCCACATCCTAGCAAAGCCATGACTATATGAAGGCCAAGGCCAAAACCTTCTTGGCCTTGCTTAGTTAGTGTACACATGGACAATGACAATTGAGTTGCCTACAGCAGTTAAATAGCTTTTGTAGGCAATTGAATTGTACGCATAAATTGCTCAAAAACAAACGCATAAATATCTAGGTCAAAAAATTACCTGAGTTAGCAACTTGATTTTGCTCCATGGACAACACCAAAAGTATCGCAGTCAAGAAATTCACCGAAAAAACGATTGACGATCGGTGATTTACTTCTTCCGATCAATTTCCTTCCTCCGATCAATTTTAGCACTATCCGATTACCCTCACTATCTCCTCTCTCTAATTCACCAGAGATTTGATCGACGATTTGCTTCTTCCGATCAATTTCCTTACGATCAATTCGAGCACTCTCCGTTCATCATCTCTCTCTCCCCTCTCAATCAGTGCGTGTGTGGTGTGTACGCGAAACCTTTGTGGTCATGACAATAAGACGAAATACATAATTAACCTCGCAATTTGGCAATATTTCAAAATTGCCACCGCATCACTTATAACTGCAATCTAATCTCTGCCTTCCATTCAAATCTAATCCAAGGGCTAATAATGGTTCTCATGGTTCTCATGTAATTGGGTTCTCACATGAGCAAGGCCCTATATATATATATATATATATATATATATATATATATATATATATATATATATATATATATATATATATATATATATATATATATATATCATTTTGATACCCAACGATTATCAACTAACTAAATTTTTATCTTTCTTTGTATTAATATGGAACAACAAAGTGCCATCAAACGCACGATACCCTCGGACATGGTATATATATATATATATATATATATATATATATATATATATCATTTTGATACCCAACGATTATCAACTAACTAAATTTTTATCTTTCTTTGTATTAATATGGAACAACAAAGTGCCATCAAACGCACGATACCCTCAGACATGGCATGTACTTTGGAACCATTGATTTTCAAGCGTCAACAACATCTGGTTAATAACCTTACTGTCTTTGAAAAAAAAAAATCCATTTATGTCCTAAATTGTTTAATTGTATATAATTTAGTTTTTTATCCCATTAAGCTTGTCTCTATACCTAATCTTTATCCTGATTGTATTATATCCTTTTATTTGAAGAAAGTTAATGTATATAGTGAAAGTTTTCACTTGCATGATTCTCCTGATCTCCTAACTCCATGAGCTGAAAACTTCATGTGCTTATTATTGGAATTTAAATACTACCTCTGTTCGAAAATGAATGACTAAAAAAATTAAAAAAAATTTTGATCGAGAACAAATTTGAAAGTATTTTATTCATTCATTTTGGGATAGAAGGAGTACAAACAATTGCGTAAATTTGTTGCTCTTGATTTTGTAGTACATCACCAACAATTGGTATATGATATTCCTATTGAGAAGCTCTTAATCCACGATGTGCATGTTGACATTATACCCGTTGGAACTTGTGTATGGCTTCTTTAAGAACTTAACTGAAAACTTAACAGAAAATGTAACGGAGATTGAAAAAACAAATGAAATCAAGTCGAGTCTTGTATTAAATACAATCTCCGTAAGAAGTTATTGCCCCGCACAGGTGCTTACGGTTTCAATGGCAATCTTCTAGTAAGATAAAACGACTTTTAAGTATATGATAGGAGCACTCCAAATCAAATACTCTAGCGAACAACACAATGTTTGGAACTTTGGACTTTGAAGGATTTGATGCAACAATATGCCAATGATTTGGATATGTTTTTCTATCTTACTAGAGGGTGGGAAGGCTCAAATGACTGTATGTATGAACTGAAATTCGGAGGGGAAGTATATAAAGAGAGTTAAGGGGTTTGTGTCTTTTCCCTTGAAAGGACACAACTTTCTGTTTGAATTGGCACCTGTTCAGGATCTGCTCGGCCGAGTCAAGGGACTCGCTCGGCCGAGCACCAAGCTGCACGACCGAGTCAATAGACTCGCACGACCGTGTTGATCAAACTGCTCGGCCGAGCAGACATGTGCCTCGCCCGAGCAAGCTTGTCCAGAGACTTTGGCCAATTTCTGTGCTCTGCTCGGCCGAGTCAAGGACTCTGCTCGGCCGAGCACTTCAAAACACCCTTTAACTAACTTTCGTTAAGTTACAAAACTTTGTCATTAATTTCTCATTCACCCGGAAATGGTTTTTGAGACATTAAATGAGTTATATAATCTACAACAAATGTAGATTACCATTTGTAACTAGTTTCGTTAACAAATAACGAACTTTCGTTAGAAATCTAGGTCAACGTTAAGTCAAACTTAACTTTCCGTTACCCATTTCCAACAATCCCCCACATGAATGACAATTAATGCATGAATGCAATTTCGTCCAAAGTTCCGGCGAACTATTATTACATCGGGATAGATAGCTTGTGGCCTTGAATCCTCCCTAGTGAAATATTATCGGATATACTAGCCATTTGGTAGCGAGTCGCTTTGAACCAGTGACTGTCGGATGTATACCAAGACAATAATACTCACATAATAACAGCTCTAACAATTGTTGTTCTCACGTTTTGTCCATTTCGGCCCTGGACCGTATCTCATTCATAAGCGTTTATTTAGAGGCGGCCTAGTTACCTCTCGCTTATATAGGTGATTCTCACTATAAGGAGTATCATGCACTACTCCACCCGTAGGTATAGAAATCATTAAAAGTTTTCTCAACTTTTCCTTACCACTGCTGCATGTGCTTGTACTTGGATGTTCTGGGAATGAGTATTCAACATCTCCAGGTTAATAAACCGAGTTGTTGTTTCCAAGTAACTCTACTAGAACTTATAACTTGGTTGTCTCATTGAACCAAGGGCCTGGGATCTCCATTTCTCAAGGTTGAGTGTCCGCTATAAGTCCTTTTGTTGTGGGTTTTAGACCCATTCCCCTTAACAGTTTATACAGTTGATCTCGATTACTACCCTTAGGTAGATGGATCCGATTTTGACTTCACATGGCTAGTTGTGACAGTCGCATTTTGAGATCAATTGTACTATGGTAGTGTGTCTAAGATCATTGTGTCTTGACTTACTACTATGTTCTACACCTTTTCCTATTTTCCATTGTCGTCACAATGCCTTAGGTCATGCAGACATAAACTTATTCCACAAAGGAATATCTTTTCCAAGAATTTATTAGATCAATAAGCTTTTTCCTAAGCTTTGTCTAATTCTATCAACTCATATTCTTTACAAGATTGAGTTAGCTATATTATCTTGGAAAGTGACACCTTTACTCCAACTAATGTGAGTGTATTCTAGTGTCGAATATTCAATCAGTATACTCTTTCCATACTATTGAATACCATAGGTATTGTAATCTTTAATCATAAGTATATCTTTAAGTACACCAAGTACTATGACTATACTATTCCGGTGATTGATTACAATTATATTTAGACTTTTAGTCTATCTAGAATGATTAGTCCCTTCGAGTGATCAAATTCTTCTATCGGTCAGTTTCTTCAAGTGGTTATTATCTCTGTACCGTTCTGAATTCCCAAGTATTCAGTATCTCTAAGTGGTTTGACCTCCTTAGAGTCTACCTTTCAGGAATCTACTTTACAGAGATTACCTCTCAAGATTCTACCTTACTAGAGTACATCTCTCAAGAATCTATTTGAACTTTCGAAGTACTTTTTCAAGATAATGGGATTGTGATATGACTATTCCTTCTGATGTTCTAGAAATCTTTATTTCTAATATGACATCGGCTAATCCCCTATCTTTCATGTCAAAGTTCTTCTTTTCATGATCAATTCATGACTACCATTATTAGCATGTTATCCACGTAAGGACAGACTGTTAACAAATGATTCAGATGTTCCTTTAATGTAGACACATTTGTCACATTCATTAATCTTGAATCCATTTGATAACATAGTTCTATCAAACTTCTCATGCCACTGTTTAGTTGCTTGTTTTAGTCCATATAAATACACAAGTAGATCCAACACGGTTGTGCGACATAGAACGCTCTGTTGTGTCAATGGAATAATCTTGCATAAATCATCATGTCCTTTTGACAACTAGCCTGGCTTTACTTTTCAACAAATCCATCGGCTTTATACTTTCTTTTAAGAATCCATTTGCAACCTAATGGTTTGCAACTTGGAGGGAGATCTACCAATTCCAAAGTATTTATTGAGCATTATGGATTTTATCTCACTGTTAATAGCTTCTTTCCAGAACGAACTATCCGGACCAGATAACGCTTCCATAACAGTTGCTGGTTCGTTTTCCAACATAAATGATAGAAAATCAGGACCAAAAGACTTTTCCACTCTTGTCCTTTTACTACGTCTAGGTCCTATCATTTCAAGGAAGTATATTCTTAAATAATATAACATGTCTTGCTTAAGTATTACTACTTTTAGCCGAATACCCCCACAGTTTAGGTATTTATAAAACAGCTTACGAATACTTCAAATTCGTTAGGAGTTTTTATCATCAAATAACTTCCAAATATATGATGATCCATTCTTTTAACTGTTACTGTTAATACTTATGTATTTAGCTTGTACCCCCACACTTGAGGTGTACCTCCACATATCAAATATTTTATGAATATCCTAATTCATATTTAATACTTTCCTTTATGTGGAGTCATTTAAATGTAATAACCATGTTATCTCCTGACAACATAGTCATAACTATGTTCAAGTGAGGTCTCTTCAACCTTTGTCTCTTCAACCTTGGTCTCTTCAATCCTTTGTTTCGAAGAATACCGCATTGCTAATGGAAACGTAATCCATGGTTTTGGGTCCTATCTTAACCTCTTTAGGTTTAGATATTTCTACCTTTGCTAGGTATACCCATATAAGACGGAACTTATCAATAAGGAGTTCACCATCTCCTTAAAAGTTCTATCTTTCCTTTTTTCTGTGATTCAATTGATTTGAGTGTGTAAGAAGCATTCGTTTGATAAATAAGTGTCAGCGTCCCAACAATTATTTTTCAAACGGTACTTCATACTAACCACCTCTATCACTACGAAATTCTTAATTGTTAATTAAGATGAATCACAAACCTTATTGTTTACTTAAAACTTTAAGGTTTTACTTTTACTTTTCCAAAAGATGAACTTTGCATCATCAAATGCAATTATTAATAGAAGTAATGAACTATCTATTTACTATCTCTGGTTTGAACTGATTTCTACAAAAGAAATCGCAATTGATTTGCGAATCAAACTTCATCTTAGGTAGTAATTTTAAATTAACTCGTCGACTTAGTAAATTTAAATTTACACGACCTAATTGAACACGCCATAACAATTGGAACACTTCAAACCAAGTAAATAAAATTTGAAATTTTATTCTTCGCACTTAGGCGGATAAAACATTTACAATTCAAGTTAAGGAGTCCTTCAACAAGGTACCCTTTACTAACACAATAACCACATTTGGTCAATTCAAGCTTATGCTCCTAGGCTAAGTTGATCAAAGTCCAATGGAACATATCGATCTTCAGTCACATTGGCTTGAAGAGGGTTTCCATCTTGGTTGTTGATTCTAGGATGTCGACATTCCCTAGCCATATGCCCGGGTTTGCCGCAATTAAAACAACTACCTTTGACCTTCTTAGCGGTCCTCTTCACTTTCCCGATGTTCTTTCTCTTGTTTCTGGTACTTGTTTCCACCAAGTTCACTTTCGGTCTTTTAGTCACAATACACATAGTATTGTTCATCTCGAGAAAATCCCAAAGTTCTCTCGCGGTCTTTATGCCACAACACACCTTGTATTGTGCATAATCCAAGCCATTAAGAATATAATTGCGACACAAGAAATCGCTGTGATTCCATGTATCCAAATCATTCTTTGCTTTGGATTCATCCTCGTCGGATATCAATGGTGGATATTCCCAAAGAAATTGCACCAATTTTAATGTTGTCAAATAGAACAACATTTTCTGTTGCCACCTCTTAAAGTTCATCCCGGTAAGAATACCCGGTCTTTCCGCATGTACGAACACATGAGATGGAGGGAGAGCATTATGAGGTGCAACCCTTGAGGTTGTACCAGAAGGAGGTTTCTTACTATGAACCGAGTGAGTGGTGTAGTAGCGGGTGCAACATTGTTGAACGCAGCGTCACCTTGAGAAGGAGGCGTTACATTCCCTTGACTGGATGAGGAGACGTCTTTCTCATTTGCCATCTTGAAGATCTTGAAGGAGCGTAAATAACTTCTTACGATTGTTGGAACTTGTGTATGGATTCTTTAAGAACTTAACTGAAAACTTAACAGAAAATGTAACGGAGATTGAAAAAACAAATGAAATCAAGTCGAGTCTTGTATTAAATGCAATCTCCGTAAGAAGTTATTGCCCCGCACAGGTGCTTACGGTTTCAATGGCAATCTTCTAGTAAGATAAAACGACTTTTAAGTATATGATAGGAGCACTCCAAATCAAATACTCTAGCGAACAACACAATATTTGGAACTTTAGACTTTGAAGGATTTGATGCAACAATATGCCAATGATTTGGATATGTTTTTCTATCTTACTAAAGGGTGGGAAGGCTCAAATGACTGTATGTATGAACTGAAATTCGGAGGGGAAGTATATAAAGAGAGTTAAGGGGTTTGTGTCTTTTCCCTTGAAAGGACACAACTTTCTTTGAATTGGCACCTGTTCAGGATCTGCTCGGCCGAGTCAAGGGACTCGCTCGGCCGAGCACTAAGCTGCACGGCCGAGTCAATAGACTCGCACGGCCGTGTTGATCAAAATGCTCGGCCGAACAGACATGTGCCTTGCCCGAGCAAGCTTGTCCAGAGACTTTGGCCAATTTCTGTGCTCTGCTCGGCCGAGTCAAGGACTCTGCTCGGCCGAGCACTTCAAAACACCCTTTAACTAACTTTCGTTAAGTTACAAAACTTTGTCATTAATTTCTCATTCACCCGGAAATGGTTTTTGAGACATTAAATGAGTTATATAATCTACAACAAATGTAGATTACCATTTGTAACTAGTTTCGTTAACAAATAACGAACTTTCGTTAGAAATCTAGGTCAACGTTAAGTCAAACTTAACTTTTCGTTACCCATTTCCAACAATACCCACTCCTAAAATTACCCGAATCCGAAAGGCAGCGCAATCGCGCCCCGGCATCTGGCATTTCCACCTTGCAGTGTTGTTGGTGGAGGTGTCTCGCTGTGTTTTGCTTTGTAGAGTCGCCACGCCATTTTGATTAAGCCCAAAACATTGAGAAAAGGCATCAGTTTAAAAAAACTGTTTTTGTGTGATGAGATTTTGAGTTCGGAGGTCAGATTACTCCTCGGGAAGAGAATATTAGAATATTAGAGCTCACCCGAGTCGCCTCGTAAAAATGAGTCTTTCGGTACCCCTTATTATTTAATTTTTGTGTGTGTGTGTATGTGCTTTTTTTAAAAATGCATGCTGTATCGGATGTCTACATTGTACACTGCGTATTGAAATGTATTGAAATAGTATAGGAAGGAAGCCTTACCAATGTTGGTTCGTGTCTATCTTCCGCTGGGGAATAGTATTTGAGGATGGAATAGTGTTCCGGGACGGACCGGGATTGCTTCGGGATGTGCCGGTTGTCTGCGGACAGAGTTTCGGCGTGCGTTGGGATCGCAGGGGTCGTTCAGGCAGAGGTTCGGTGTGCGTGGGGATCACCAGTTTGACTCGGGCAGAGTTTTGGCGTGCGTCGAGATCGCAGGGATCGTTCGGGCAGAGGTTCGGCGTGGGCTGGGATCGCCGGTTTGACTCGGAAAGAGCCGGGACGCCTCGGGAAAGACCAGGCAAGGCCTCGGAGTACTACGAGGGGCCTTAGAGTACCTCGAGAGTGCCTCGGGGCAGCGCGGGAGCGTCGCGAGAGCGCTCGAAAAGGGCTTCGGAGCACCACAAGGGAGCTCGGAAGGCCCCGGAGGGAACCGAAAGGGACCGGGAGTGCCCCGAGGGATCTTAGAGAGGGAGCCTGAAGGCTTAGGGAGAGAAGAGAAGAGGGAGATGTGTGAAATGAGGGAGGGGGAGCCATCTATTTATAGCCATGGATTTTGTGCAAGAAGGTCCATACGGACCTTCCAGGTAATCCAAGATTTTGGTTTTCCTCGATTTGAGAGAATAAGTGGACTTTAAGAAGATTCAGCAATGATGGTGTCTGGTAACAAGAAGGTTCGTACGGACCTCCTTGCTTGCATAAAGGTCTGTACGGACCTCCCATGATGCTGAGTAATTATTACTTCCGGGATTTGAGGGAATATCTTGGACTTTAAGGGGATTCAGTAATCATGGCAACAAAGAGGTCCGTACGGACCATGTATGCATTTTTACAGAATTCCTAAAAGGTCCTTTTGTTGTTTTTTGTCCCAGAAAGGTCCCTCCCTTAATTTGGTTGGTGGTTTTGAGGTTTTTGAGGGTTATGGGTATTCGAGACTGGGTTTGTGTGAGTCTGCGGTGTTTCTTGGGTGCTCGAAAGAGGGTGGTCCAGATTGGGGTACTTACAGAAGCCCCTCGACGATGTCACTTACGGAGGAAGTGGGGTTGTCGATAAGATAAGGGTCCTGGTCTGGATCGCGTGCTGGGAGAGGAAGTGACCGTGTTGGTCGATTTGTGAGGACGTGGTGGCGTCCTGTTGTGTGACCGTTTAGGTCAGTTGACTGGACCCTATGATAGGATTCCTACGTATCCCTAGCGGGAATCAAGCCTGATCGTAGTTCGTGTGTGGGGTGAGTGTTGTGGACGTGGTGGCGTCCTAGGTGACCATACAGGTCGATGGTGAGGACGTGGTGGCGTCCTGGGTGACCGTATAGGTCGATGGTAAGGACGTGGTGGCGTCCTGGGTGACCGTATAGGTCGTGGTGGCATCCTGGGTGACCGTATAGGTCGATGGTAAGGACGTGGTGGCGTCCTGGGTGACCGTATAGGTCGATGGTAAGGACGTGGTGGCGTCCTGGGTGACCGTATAGGTCGATGGTAAGGACGTGGTGGCGTCCTGGGTGACCGTATAGGTCGATGGTAAGGACGTGGTGGCGTCCTGGGTGACCGTATAGGTCGATGGTAAGGACGTGGTGGCGTCCTGGGTGACCGCATAGGTCGATGGTAAGGACGTGGTGGCGTCTGGTCGATGGTAAGGACGTGGTGGCGCATCATGGTAAAGCATCCTGGGTGACCGTAT
Organism: Adenophora triphylla var. japonica; assembly: GCA_022495995.1. Lineage (NCBI taxonomy): Eukaryota > Viridiplantae > Streptophyta > Magnoliopsida > Asterales > Campanulaceae > Adenophora > Adenophora triphylla. The sequence continues at coordinate 496,891 of JAFEMH010000174.1, forward strand.
AGGTCGATGGTAAGGACGTGGTGGCATCCTGGGTGACCGTATAGGTCGATGGTAAGGACGTGGTGGCATCCTGGGTGACCGTATAGGTCGATGGTAAGGACGTGGTGGCATCCTGGGTGACCGTATAGGTCGATGGTAAGGACGTGGTGGCATCCTGGGTGACCGTATAGGTCGATGGTAAGGACGTGGTGGCATCCTGGGTGACCGTATAGGTCGATGGCTGGACCCTGTGATAGGATTCCTACGTATCCCTAGCGGGAATCAAGCCTGGTCGTAGTTCAGAGATCGTGAAATTGTGAATGTATGCGGGCGTGGTGGTGCCCTGAAGTGTCGTGTGACCGCCGAGGTCGACTGTGAGGACGTGGTGGCGTCCTGAGATGGAAATTTTACGATTTTCCGAATCGGGTGGTTTAAAGCCTTCCGGGCTGGCGATAGTGATTTGGGAGGTTTATACGGTCTTCCGGACCGAGTGGTTTAAAGCCTTCCGGGCTGGAGGTATGTCATGTATGAGGACTTGATTCGTCTTCTGGCTGCGGTTGTGTCATGTATGAGGACTTGATTCGTCTTCTGACTGCGGTTGGCGGAGGCGTGGCTGCCTTGTGCTTTGATTGTGAGAGGTGTGGATGCCTCATGTTTTGTCCGCTGGGGGAAAGGTTGGACTTACGATGACTGCCGGTGTTCATCTGCTGGGGATATGTGGCCTTGTAGGGGCTTTTTCCGCTGAGAAGGTGACTTCGGGCTTACTTTGATGGCCGGTGGTTGATTCACCGTTTGGCGTTTTGGAGGCGTTTTGTGCCTTGAGATTTGTGCTTGGAGGTGCTGGCTCCTTTTGCGCTTGTTTTACCGTTTAGTGGGCGAGGTCCGGGCTTACGATGACAGCCGGTGGTTGCATTGCAGTTTAGTGGGCAAAATCCGAGCTTACGATGATGGCCGGTGTTTGAGTTGCCGTTTAGTGGGCGAAATCTGGGCTTACGATGACGGCCGGTGTTTGAGTTGTTGTTTAGTGGGCGAAATCCGGGCTTACGATGACGGCCGGTGTTTGAGTTGCCGTTTAGTGGGCGAAATCCGGGCTTACGATGACAGCCGGGGTTTATGTTGCCGTTTAGTGGGCGAAATCCGGACTTACGATGACGGTCGGGGTTTTTGTTGCCGTTTAGTGGGCGAAATCCGGGCTTACGATGACGATCGGTGTTGGTTTTGTTGGGTTGAGGACCAAACTGCATTGAATCTACTGAAATAGGCCTTTGGACAGCCAGGGGCAAAGATTATAAGGGCAAAGAAGTAATTTGGCCTCATGTTGCAAGAAGGTCCGTACGGATCTTCTCCCTCTGCAAAGAGGTCCGTACGGACCAATGTGGCTTTTTAATTTCCCCAGGTTTTGACCAGTTGCAGAACCGAGGTGTCTCCCCATTCTTCTTCCAGTCCGTGAACCACCGAGAGAGAGGGAGAGAAAACTCCATTTTTGCTCCAAAATTCCTTAGAAAATCCTCCACATTTAGCTTGAATTGCTTGTCGATGGCGGAAAGATCAAGGAGAGGTCGTCGTCAACGGAGCCAAGAGGCGATCGAGCAAAGGGCGGAACTTCAAAGGAATTGCACTTCCTTCGCGCCTTCGTCGAGAAACCCGGATGTGTTGTATCCGAATCCGGAGGTGCACACTAGGCGAGCTAGGAACGTCGGGGAGGTAAGAAATCAATTTCGTCTTGATTCCTTGCTTGAATTGTTGTATGCTAGAACTAGATTTTAGTTTTTCGCATATTTGGGGCTTTTGTTGTTTGCCATGCCTTTTGTGAAATTCGTGATGAATTGTTGAAATTGAGCATGTAAAAATTGTGGGTATGTGATTTTTGTGCAAAAATGTGTAGATTAGCTCTTATTTGTAAAAATAAAGTGCCTCTCTTTGAAATGCATGCTTTGGTGTTTTGTACCTTATGCTATTTCTATTGTATGTACATTGTGAAAAAATTGCCGTGTAGGGACAAATTTTGTGACAAATGTGACATGTGCCGTGTTTTGTGACGGGTTTTGTCTGAAAGTATGTGTCGTGTAGGGACGGACTTTTCCGAAAATGTGTAATGTAGTGTGTGCCATGTTTTTGGTGACGGACTTTGTGGGGAGTTTATGTGCAATATGTGCCGTATTTTGTGACGGTTCTTTTTTTTGAAAATGTGTCGTGTAGGGCTTAATCCCTCTGTTGAGAAAATTTGTACAGTGTGTGCCGTGTTTTGTGACGGACTGCATGGGGAAAATTATGTGCAATGCATGCCGTGTTTTGTGACGGGTTACATGTGAAAATTGTGTGCAATGTGTGCCGTGTTTTGTGAGGGACTCTTTTTTTTATTATTATGCTTTGGTTTCCTTTTGGTATTTTGCATTAAGTACTGTGACTGACGTACCTTTGCTGTGTTTACCTGCAGGATGAGGGGCTTTTGTCTGGGAAAGCCAAAAAGATGAAGTCTCGAGGGTCGCTCGAGGCTGTAGTGGAGTTGTGGCAGCAGTTGCCGGACATCTCTAGGGAGGGCAGGCCGAGCCCTAAGAGGCTGGTTTATGGTTCCGGCTTGGGCGCGTTCGTGGAGAACTTGGCCGGGATTTCTGATACGAGGAAGAACAAGAGCATCTTCCTAGGCTTGTCCGAGTATTGGTGGGATACCACCCACACCTTCCATTTGAGCTGGGGCGAGGTGACGGTGACTCCCACCGATTTTGCTGTTATCATCAGGCTTTCCTTCAAAGGAGGGCCACTGCGGTGGAGGGACAGGATATCCGATGGGGTGCTGGCTGAGCTGTTGGGCTTTGCGCCTCTTCTTCGCAGGGGCCTGGGCATGCTGTACAGTGATGTAGAGATGCGGATTTCGGCCAACATTGGGGACTATCGCCGTGGTACCGGTCTGGTGACGGCGGAGCAGCTGGCACGCTCCTTCATGTGGTTTGCCCTCTCCGAGACTCTGTTCTCGAATCACGCGACTGCGGCTCCTTTTGCTCTGCTGGAGAGTCTGATTGATTTGGAGAGGGTTGGCGAGATAGCTTGGGGCGAGGCGGGCTTGGCCGAGCTTTATTTCTCTTTGGACCGGTTTAGCCGAGGCGTGGCTAGTTCTTTGGGCTGCTTTGATTTTACTTTGGAGGTATGAGTTTATTGCTGTTTTTGATTTAGCAGTTTGTCATTTCTCCGTTTTCTTTTGCACTGAGCCTTTTCTGCTTTTGTCGCAGGTGTGGTTTTATGAGATCTTCCGGTGTTTTCCGTGGGATCGAGATGAGAGGCCATAGCGGCCTATCCTGCTATGCTGGGCTGGGCCCGTCCGTTGAGGAGGAGGAGGACGAATAGAGGGAAGCTCACCATCGCCTACGGGGATGTGCAGGAGTACCTGGGGAGGGATAGCCCGGCGGAGTTTGCTCTGTACCCCTGGGCTCGGTATGAGGATGACGAGTTTGAGGGTGGTCCCGTGGTGACGGCGCAGAGGAAGATGCTGCGGGGCCTGACCTGCGATGTCATGTATTTGGGAGAGAGGGACTTCTGGCAGCATGGCCTGGGTATGCTTCCCCTGGCTCCGAGGGACCCGCCTTTTGGGATGATGGATTCCCGTGATATGGATGTGTTGGAGTTTGAGAGATATCTGGGCGGCGTGAGTGCCGATGAGTTTGTTTTGTATGGAGAGGAGTATGGGGCCTTCGTGAGGAGGAAGTTGAGGACGCCACAGGTGTTGGCGAGGGAGAGGCAGGATGGCCCGCCAGGTCCCCCAGAGGTTCCGGTGCCTGGGCCGGATTTCACATAAGTTCATGTGGATTCATCGAGGCGGAGGGTGTCGGTACCCGTCCCTGAGCAGGCTCCTGCTGCCTACCGGGTTGACCCTGATATGCCGGTGAGTGTGCTTACTCTTTTCTGTCTTGGCATCTTTTCTGTATTTTTCTCTTTTTCGTATGCCTGCATCTCTTTAGCTGAGCATTTCTTTGGGCATTTGTTTGTGCGGAGTCTCGGGGAGAGCCTTTGACACGCTGGCCCGCCGTTATGTGGCGATGCGGTCTTTTGCGAAGAAGATGGCGGGGAAGCTGTCTTGCAGGTCTTCGCGGCATGTGCCGGCGTACGAGCCGATGCCTTCGAGGCATTCTGTGGACGCTCCTCTGCCGAGGGCTGAGCCGGGGCAGCAGTTGGAGGGACCCTCTCGGGGGCGGCATAGCATGCATGCCGGGACGTCTTCGGGAGTCCAGAGGCAGCCGGTCTTTCACCAGTTCTGGCCTTCGCAGGAGGCACCGGGAGAGAGTTTGTCGGAGCCTGCCTTCTTCGATCCTTTTGTCGGGTTTGACCCTTCAGAGTATTTTGAGTACCCACCCCAGGAGGGGGTTCAGTATTCTGATGACGAGGGTGTGGCTGGCGAGTTTGCCGGGGTGCCTGACTTCTCGCTTGGTGATGATGATGATGAAGAGTCAGATTAGGGCTCATTTACTTTCCCTCTTTCCATATCTCCTTTCTTTCTCCCTTTTTTTTGTTTAGCAACAGACATTATGGGTATATGTAATAAAACATTTGCATTTGCACCGCAAAGTATTTTATTTTAAGATGTAATGCCGTATTTTGTGATTCCCGGGAATTGTCCTAGGAATTGTTGCTAGTTTATTATTTGTGCATGCCACGTGAGCTAGGAGTGCGTTTGTGGGTAGTGTATGCTTGCCGGAAATGACTTTGGCCAGAATTTGGGCAGTTTGGAGCAAGGTCCTACTGAGAACAGTGGTTTTTGTACTGTTTGCTGGGAAAGTGGGACCATGATGCAAAGAGGTCCGTACGGATCTCCTTTGCTTTTGGGAAGGGATAAATTCTTTTCGGATGTCTGGACTTTCCCCACTTCCCATTTACAGCCATTTTCGAGCTTTCTTCCCCATTTTCTCTAGGAACCTCCATTTTTGCCATGGATTCTTCGTATGTTCCAAGAATTTTATCGAGGCTTTCGAAGGAGCGGCAAGCATACTTTCTTGAGCGGCTGAAAATGTGGATGTGATACCGTATGAGGCATCAGAGGCGGGCTTTCGAGGTAAGGTTTCGACTTTGCTCGGTTTGGTCCCTTAAGGAGTTGGTTTCTGATTGGGAATTATTGCGGGCTGCCGCAAAGTCTGGGATGTTAGGAGGCATGTGTATTGTTTCTCGTACAATGAAATGGTGCCCACCTTTAAGGATTTTCGGGCTTTGATTGGAGGACCGGAGGTGGAGGCCATCTCGCTTCCTTTGATTGGCGGTACTGCCGTGAGTGTGAAGCTTGCATGCTTTCTTCGGACTTCATTGGGAGAAGTGCAGGGCATGATCCTTGATTCGGGTCATATTGACATCTCTACGTTGTCGGAGTGATTTATGATTGATGATGAGAGTGATGTCTCGTGGGATGCGTTTGCCTTGTGCGTGATAGCAACGCTTTTCGTGGTCAGCTCCCTTGGGGTATGTGACGGTGCTTTGCTGGATGTGGTAGGGTACTGCAGAGCTGGAGAGGATATTGTCCCGTTGGTGCTGGGGGAGAATCTTCACGGTATTGACCGTACGCGGCGGGATAGGTTCATGAGAGGGGAAGCCCCGCTTTGCTCACCTTGTGGCTGCGAGAGAGACTTCGAGGCCATGCCGAGGCTCAGACGTCGTTTAGCCCGTGGTCATTTGCTCGGCGACCTCTTGTGTTGGATATGGATCGGTCCGCACAGGAGAGATGGATGGCACGGCTTGGTACGCATCGAGATCCGTTGGTGGGTTCCTTGGCTGGGAGATTGAGACTAGGAGGGCCTTTCGGGAAGGGTCCTATGTTGTCGAGTTCCGAGGTTTGTCTTGGTCCTCCTTCTATATTCCGTCGCTTGTTTCCGGCGGTTTGGGATGAAGCGGGAGCCTTTGTTGGGCTGGGATGACCTTGCCCGCTGCGGAGGTGGCTCCTCTTTGTATGGCGGCTCCGGGTGCTCTTTTGTATTTTTTGAGGTATGGAAGTATTCCGCTTTCCCTCTGTGGTGCTCCTTAGGTGTCGGGAAGAATGTCGTATTGACGACCCGGTACACAGCTTGGTATGAGCGGCGTGTTGGGCGGTCCCAGTGGCTTTGGGAAGCGAGGCGTGAAGCGATTACGGGGCACGATTGCCGTAGTAGCTATTGCCTTAGGAGTGCCGAAGCACAGTCGACCCTCGGGATGTTACGGGAGACACTTTGTTTGACTATGAGACTAGAGTTGACCGACTGACGGGGAGAGGTCCCCTTTTGCAGACTCGCAGGGAGGAGATCCGAGCCGAAGCACGGGCGAATGAAGCCCTGAGAGCTGCTGGATTGTTTGACTCTACGGGGAGGACCCCTAATCTCGAACTGAGAGATGCAGAGCTGGCTCGCGTGGAGCGAAAGAAGACTCGCCGAGGACGAGGGAAGAAAGGGAAGAATAGAGAGGGGACAAGCGCAGATGGCGCGGAATGACCTCCTAGGTATCCATTCATTGCATTGCAAACGCATTATTTGTTAAATGTATTAAGCTGTCTTTTAGCATGTTGTGAACTTGAGAGTAGGCCGTGCTTGAACTCATCAAGAAATGTTATAATCGTTAGTGATTTGTGATTTACTTTTAAAGCTTTGTCGAGACTCAAGATCTCTTGTTTGCCTTTTGTTTCTTTTGTGAGCCTTGATTGCGTCCATCTTTGGACTTTTCTGTTGCATTTGCGGACTGAAGCAGCCCAAGCCTTGACGACAATCCCTTTTGCTTGGGCTTTGTGTTTGGCTGAGAGGTTGGATGATCCCTTGACAAGTCGTTTTGACGGTCTTTTCCGTAGCTTCCTTGCCTCTTGTTTGTTGGTGTCGGGCTCTTGACCTCTTTTGTAGCTTCTGCTTGAGCTTATTATTTTTTTTTGAGAGCCTTTTGCTCGAGCTCTTTTTTTTTTTGAAGCGCGTGAGGGCGAAGACAAGCCCCTGGCTTGGAAGTTGACATGGGTCAGTCGTTTGACGCTGAGTGACCTTCGGATGTCCTTTGATGTTGCCGCCGTTGTTTGACTTGGTCAAGGTGATGGTGGGGGCATGATCTTGGAAAGTGTGTAGCTTGATGGAGGTCTTGGTTGACATTCAAACTTTTGACTTTTTTGTGTGTTTTTAGACCGGACCAATTAAGGTTGCCTACGTTCCCCCGGACTAGAGGGCTCAGGTCTGCATAGTTCGACACTACATGGAGTGCCAAGAGATGCACAGTTTGTTCTTCTTTAGGCGAAGTATCTGCGAAGTTTGCTTCCGTTGACTGGATTCATGAAGGGATTGCCGTCTAGGTTTGTCAGCTTCATGGCACCTCCGGAGAAGATCTTTTGAACCACGAAAGGGCCGATCCATGTTGGTTCCCATTTTCCCAGTGGGTTGGTTCGAGTGGGAGGCTTTTCTTTGAGCACCAGATCGCCTTCCCTGATGTCTCGGGACTTGACTTTCTTGTCAAAAGCTCTAGCCATCCTGCTTTGGTAGGCTCGGACGTGTTCCATGGCCTTTAGTCGTCGCTCGTCTAGCAGAGCCAATTCGTCGTGTCGGCTTTGGAGCCATTCGACTTCGTTGATTTCATTTTCCAGTAGCACCCGGAGTGAGGGAATTTCCGGTTCGAAAGGGAGGACTGCTTCCATCCCGTATGTCGGGCGAATGGGGTTTCTCCCGTGGTATTACGGCGATGTTCGGTAGCCCCAAAGTGCAAGGTGCGGCTTCTCGGGCCAATCTCGTCCTCGGGTGGTCATTTTTCGGATGATCCGTTCGAGGGTCTTATTTCTTTGCTTCTACGGCACCATTTGTTTGTGGCCGGTAGGGGGAACACTTGTGGCGTGTGATTTTGAATTTGGCCAGCAGTCTGTCGCATTATCCCTCGAAGTGGGAGCCGTTGTCTGATATGTCTTCGTTCGGGATGCCATATCGGCAGATGATGCTTTCCTTGAGGAAATGTGCGACTTTCTTGGAGGTGAGAACCTTGTAGAACTTGGCTTTGACCCATTTGGTGAAGTAGTCGATGACTACCAAGATGAACTCGTGGCCGTTGCTGCCTGGCGGAGCAATTTTCCCGATGACGTCAATTCCCCATGTGGCGAAAGGCCAGGGCGTAGTCATGCAGTAGAGATCGTGAGGAGGTAGGTGATTGAGGTTGGAGAACCGTTGACACTTGTCGCAGCTTCGGACAAAGTGGATGCAGTCTGCCTCCATGGAGATCCAGTAGTAGCCCATCCGGAGAATGATTTGCATTAGGGCCCTGGCGTTCATGTGGGGACCGCAAGCCCCATTGTGGACTTCGTTCATGAGCTCGTTTGCTTCTCCCTGGCTGATGCAGCGTAGGAGTGGTCCTTGGTAGCGTTTTTTGTATAGCATGTTCCCAAGGATGACAAAGTGAGAGGCGAGGCGTTTTAGGGCCATGATGCTCTTGGCTTTGACTCCTTCCCTGCGTTGACCTTCCTCGTCCATGAAGGCGGTTTCCCCGTTTTTGAGGTATTGGAAGATCTGATTATACCATGGCTCATTGATGGGCTTGGGCTCTGGTTCGATCTCGCAGCAGTAGGCTGGAATTTCCTTTCGTCCGACTTTGAAGGGCTTGATTGCTTTTCCCTCGGGGATTTCCACGAGTGAAGCCAAGGTGGCTAAGGCGTCTGCAAACCGATTTCGGTCTCTCGGCAAGTAGTGGAAGGTGACCTCTTCGAATTGTGTGATGAGGTCCTCCATGCAGGCGTGGTACTTTTGCAAGCCTGGGTCTATGGTTTTCCACTTGTTGGAAACTTGGTTGATGATCAGGGCTGAGTCCCCATAGACCTCGAGTTTCTGGACGTTCCTTTCGAGTGCGGCCTCTAGTCCGGCGGCGCAGGCTTCGTATTCGGCGGCATTGTTGGTTACCTCGAAATTGAGCTTTATGGCGATTGGGGTGTGCTCGTCCTTGGGATCGACCAAGAGCATACCGATGCCGTTTCCTTTTTTGTTGGCTGCTCCATCGAAGAACAGTTGCCATCGATTTTCGCCTTCGAGTGCGAAGATTCCTTCGTCTGGAAATTGTGGTTCGGGGCCTCGAGCCTCGTCGGTTGGGAAGTCAGCCAGCTGTTCGGCCATTGCCCGTCCCTTGATTGACTTTTGGTTCACGTACTTGATGTCAAATTCCGCTAGGAAGAAAGACCATTTGGCGAGCCTCATTGACAGAGATGGTTTGTCGAAAAGGTATTTGATTGGGTCCATTTTGGAAACCAAGTGCACCGTGTGTGACTGCATGTAGTGTCGTAATTTTCCGATGACCCATACTAGAGCTGCACAGGTTTTCTCGAGGGCTGAGTAGTTGAGTTATTTGCCTTGAAACTTTCGGCTGAAGTAGATGGCGTTCTCGACTCGTGACTCTTTCTTTTCTTGACAGAGCATGGCTCCGACTGCGGTGTCGGTCACAGTTAGGTATAGTAACAGTGGCTTCTCCTCGTGGGGAGGACAGAGAATCGGAGGACTCACAAGGTACGCCTTTATTTCTTCAAAGGCATCTTGGCATTCTGAGTTCCATTCGACGTCGGCATTCTTCTTCATTAGTTTGAAGATTGGCTCGCACATGGAGGTCAACTGATTGACGAAGCGGCTGATATACTGCAGGCGGCCCATGAAGCTTTTCACCTCTGTTTGAGTTTGCGGTGGTCTCATTTCGATGATGGCCTTGATCTTTTGAGGATCAACCTCGATGCCTCGCTCGGTGACCATGTATCCTAAGACTTTGCCTCGGCTGACCCCAAATGTGCATTTGGCAGGGTTTAACCTCATCGAGTGTTTCCGGAGGCGGTCGAAGAACTTTCTTAGGTCCGTGAGGTGTTGTCCATCTGATCCCTTCGAGTGGATGATCATGTCATCGACGTACACTTCGATCTCTTTGTGGATCATGTCGTGGAAGAGGGCGGTTGCTGCCCGTTGGTAGGTAGCCCCAGCGTTCTTTAGTCCGAACGGCATCACTGTGTAGCAGTAGGTTCCCCAGGGGGTTGTGAAGGCTGTTTTTTCTTGATCTTCTTCGGCCATCTTGATTTGATTGTAACCGGCAAACCCGTCCACGAAGGACTTGACCTCGAAATTGGCTGTAGTGTCCACCAACATGTCGATGTTTGGTAGTGGAAAATCGTCCTTGGGACTTGCTTTGTTGAGATCTCGGAAGTCCACGCAGCAGCGCACTTTTCCGTTGGCCTTGGTGACCGTGACTATGTTGGAGAGCCATGTAGGGTACTCGATCACCCTGATGAAGCCGACGCGGAGCATCTTCTCGATCTCTTCCTTGACTTGTAAAGACCATTCTGGCTTGATTCGGCGTAGCTTTTGCTTGATGGGCTTAGCCTCGAGATTGAAGGGGATCCGATGTTCTACAATGTTTGGATCTAATCCGGGCATGTCTCGGTAAGACCAAGCGAACACGTCCACGAACTCTTTGAGCAGTGCAGTCAATGCGTTTTGCTCTGCGCCGGTGAAGAAACTTCCGATTTGCGTCTCTTTTGGCTCTTGGCGGTTCCCAAATTCACTTTGGTTAAAACCTCCTCGGCGGCTTGGGCCCGGTTTTCTCTCGTTTGACAACATGCTTAAAGATGTGCTTAATGTATTGTTCGTTTAATGTGTGCCTTCTTTATCAAGTGAATCGTTATTAACTGTTTGTGTGTTAGTTAATTTATCAGTTGTTAAAGATGCAATGAGAGGATACTCGGAAAGATCGAAGCATTCATTAAGAGCATACGGGAATACATTATTGGCAATGAGTTCGTAATCTTCTGGCGTGAGGCCATCAGATGACTCGAGAGACTCGAATTCAAAGATAATGGACTCAGGGTGGGCTTTGACACTGAACTCTAGGACTCGAGGAGTCAGACCAAGTCGTTCGATCATGTCCTTTTTGCTGGCGGTAGGTCCGGAGAAGGTGGCCCAATTATTGAGTGGCAATGGGTTTGATAGGAGGCAGGGGTTGAAAGGCTTTGTGTTGCCGCTCCCGATCATGGCTATCATAGAGTTATCAGAAACAAAATCGATTAGGTCTGGCACCTCGATTTCTTCATTGAAGAGCAGGTGGAGCAGGGGCTCGTTCCAAGCATTGTCTGCGGAGTCTTCCGCTCTTGTCTTGGGCATTGCTAGCTCGAATGCAGACTCGTCCCGCTTGTTGGGGGCAGGGGTGTTGACAGAGAGTTTTTCGAGTTCCTCTTCCAAAGAGGGGATTTTCCCGAACCAGAATTCATTGTGAATAGTGGTGGTCGTGGGTCCCGGCAGAGTTGGTGCATCGAGAAATGCTCTTTAGACGGGATTTGGCTTGAGGCCTCTGAATCTTGCCAGGTTCCGCTAGAGCTTGTCCATGGTTGTCAGCCAGTTTTGTTTGGCGTTGATCAGCTCGGTTCCCTTTTGTGTGTCTTCGTTCAAACTGCCGGTTTCCCTTGTGAAGTACCTGGTCATGTCGAAGCTGTAAGGGCGGAGATCGGAGACTCTTTGGCTATTGGCGGAGCGTTTCAGTGCGGCTTTTCTATCTTCCGCAGCGTCTTCGGAAGTAGGAATGTATCCCAGGCCATGGAGGGTATTCTGTTCCTTGATATTGATGATTTGTTGGGTACCCTGATGGCGTTTTCCCAAACCAAACCCCGGGATGTAGTTCATGCGCTTCATCGTTTTCATCGGGGGAGGGATCTGGTCCCAGATCAAAGGCAGGTCTATGTGGCACACCTGGGCCTTCGAGTTTTCGATGGTGAACCCTGTCAACATCATGCCATCATTGTCGTGTTTGATCTCTAGGACCGGGATGCCGTTTGTGTCGGTCCCGTCGGTGACTATGCTATCACCGTAAATGATGGTAAGATCTGTTCCTTGGACAAACTTTACGCACTGATGGCGGGTGGATGCCACCCCATTGATTTGGTGTAGCCAAGGGCGTCCCAAAATGGCAGTGAATGTGATCGGGATGTCGATGACTTGGAAGTCGGTCGGGACCATCTGCTTTCCGAACCACAGGTTCAAGGTGGATATTCCCAAGACTGGGCGAGACGTTGAGTCGTATGCCTTGATTGCCTGAGTTGAGGGTTTCAGATCAGTTGTTTTGATCCCTAGCAAATCCATCATTTTGGATGGAAGGACATTCATGGATGATCCCCCATCTACCAAGACCCGAGGAAGACGGCGCTCGTCAAGTTGAAATGTTATGTAGAGAGGCTCATTGTGGTCAGCCCCAAATTTTGGGAGGTCGAGCTCTGTGAAAGTGATGATGTTGCTGTAGTGAACGTTGCCGATCATCTGAACTGCTTCATCAGGTGTCACGGTGATGGGAACCATGGTCTGGGCCAGGCTTTCTTCCAACTTGAGTTTGTGCGGGTAAGATGAAGTGAGTAGGGACTAGAGTGAAATGTTGGCCTGAGTACGCTTGAGCTGAGTTAAGACAGGATCTTCAGCCTTCGGGTCAAGGGTTTCGGCTTCTTTGGCGTAGGGCCCCTTTTCGGTCCGTGGCTCAGGTATGGCTGGTCTTTTGTCTGCCCGTGGAGGATTCATCGGGATTTGACCGGAACGTGTCAGAACGTTCACCTCTGGCTTTGCTGCTTTGCTCGTCTCTCCTATTTCTGTAATGAGAGGGCCTTGATTGGCTTAGGGCCAGACTGCGCATTTCAGTTCGTTTACCGTCATTGCTTTTGTTGAAGCATCAACAGTGGCTTTGAGATCTTCCCAAGACAGGGGTTGAGGTATCTGGACCCTCGGGCTGTTGGTGGCGGTGCGGAGCTCGTCCCAGCTGATCATGGAGCAAATGTTGCCAGGGTCTTGTGCAGAGCTAAGCTGAGGAGATTTTCTGGGTAGATGACGTAGTAATCAAACTTTCCTTATGGTTCTCCGAGGGTTCCGACTGTGGGATCGCCGAATTCGTATCTCTTCTTCAGTTTTTTTTAGAAGAGGGTTTCTTCTTTCTTCGAGGGCGATCCTCATTTATTTCATCTTGGAAATCCCTTTCCAGACAAGCAGTGCAGTCACAGACATCCCACCAGATGTGTTCGTTGATCGGCGGTGGTATCGGGACCTCAGGATGTTGACCGGACACGTCTTCCCCCGGGGGGTCTTATGGCTTTATGTCGTAACTGCAAGGCTCGTACGAGGGCAACAGATTGACTTCCGGAAGACCATGAGAGACGTTAGAAGCTGCAGGAGCAGGCATGTCTTTGGAAGCCCCAGGTAGTTGGGGGGGTGGCTAATGTTCCGAAGTGGTGCATGGCATCTTCGATCCAGGCTTTTTGTTCGCCTTGGCATTTCTCAAGAGCCATGATGACTTGCCAAACTTCCTCCAATGTTGGGAAATTTCTCGGGGGTAGGGTCACATTTTCCTCGCTCTTATCCACTGACTTGGCCACGGGGAGTTGACGAACTGCCCTAGTAACTGCACTGGGAAGGATGTTGGACCTTGCGGCTTTGACACGGGGAGAGTAGTTCCCGGGTATTCTCGATCACTCTTGGTTCACTGGAGGAGGGTGACGGGTAAGGTTTAGACACGGGAAGGCCGTTCGGGATAAAAGGGGAAAAGCTCACGTGACATGCGGTTTCCGCTTTTTTTGTTGTTTTAATTTACTTAAAACGTGTTTTCTCAGAGTCCTAGGTAGGTTGGAAAAGATTGCTCTTCTTTTTCGCAACTATGCTAGATCCTGGGTCAGTGGAGACCGTCTTTGCGGCTATAAGCCCCTCGTTTTGCACCTGTATTTCGACATCCCGGGGTGGACAGCCCCGGGCGAGGGTCCTATAGGGCAAGCGGTTTCCACCGGCCTAAAAGAAAAATCAAACCTAAGGACCGAGCCTGTCATGTTCGTTTTAATGCGTTAGTCATGTGAGTAGTGAACCGAGCCGGCCACTGAGTCAAGATCGGGTCGAGAGTTCGGCATGACCTCTCTTTACCTTACTTGCGCAAGGGATCTGTGACGTTAGGCGTTGGCTGGGTCATATCGTCATGGCTGACGTATTAAAGGCTTGATGACATGGTGTCATGTGGGCATGGATGTATATCCGGGACGGAACATCGTCTGGGTGTAGCTTCGGAAATCAAGATTAGGTCAAGATTTTAGCATGACCTTTCATCGCTTTGCTTGCGCAAGGGATCTTGAGTTCCGAGCCTCGACTCATAAAATGGCCGGCATGGGATATGTATCCAGGCTTGTATGACACGGACTGGGTGAAAATCAACCGAGTCTGGACAGAGTGTGACTCAAGACTCAAACGTGCAGGGTTGACGCTTGGCTAGGACGGGATGTTTGGAATGATCCCGTGCGCATCCAAGAGGCATAGGAAGACCAAACGGACTGCAACTGAGACCACTCCGGGTTAAGGGTTGTAGTGTGCAGTGTATCCAAGGCAGCAGTGCGCGTAGCGTGCGGTGTAACCAAGGCAGCAGTGTGAGTAGCGTGCGGTGTACCGAGGCAGCAGTGCGAGTAGTGTGCGGTCTCTAAAATTCTTTTTCTGAGTAAAATAGAAGTTTTTTGAAGAATTTTAAATATATGTACACAGATGTATATTGATGCATTTTTTTTAATTTTTGTAAATAAAAAGTAAAGCACATGCACACACACACAATAGTTAAAGAAGGGGGTAAAATGAAAGTTTGACCCTCATCATCGTTTTAAAAATCTTTTGTTTTATTTAAAAGTTTTTTAAAACAAAAAATATCCCCAGCGGACTCGCCAACTGAAATAGCCCGGATCCGGCTCGCGCGCGGAGCCTCGGCATCTCGCATTTGTCGCTTTTGGAAGTCGCCCGGATCCGAGAGGCAGCGCGATCGCGCCCTGGCATCTGGCTTATTCCGTTTGCGTTGGAGGTGTCTCGCTGTGTGTTTGCTTTCTAGAGTCGCCACGCCGTTTTTATTAAGCCCAAAACATTGAAAAAGAGCATCAGTTTAAAAATAAACTGTTTTTGTGTGATGAGATTTTGGGTTCGGAGGTCAGATGACTCCTCGGGAAGAGAATATTAGAATATTAGAGCTCACCCGAGTCGCCTCGTAAAAACGATTCTTTCGGTACCCCTTATATTCTTTAACTGTTGTGTGTGTGTGTGTATGTGCTTTTTTAAAAATGCATGCTGTGTCGGATGTCTACATTGTACACTACGTATTGAAATGTATTGAAATAGTGTAGGAAGGAAGCCTTACCAATGTTGGTTCGTGCCTGTCTTCCGCTGGGGAATAGCGTTTGAGGATGGAATAGTGTTCCAGGATGGACCGGGATTGCTTCGGTATGTGCCGGTTGTCTGCGGGCAGAGTTTCGGCGTGCGTCGGAATTGTCGGTTGGATTCGGGCAGAGGTTCGGTGTGCGTTGGAATCGTCGGTTGGATTCGGGCAGAGGTTCGGCGTGGGCCGGAATCGCCGGTTTGACTCGGAAAGAGCCGGGACGCCTCGGGAAAGACCAGGCAAGGCCTCGGAGTACCACGAGGGGCCTCAGAGTACCTCGAGAGTGCCTCGGGGCAGCGCGGGAGCGTCGCGGGAGCGCTCGAAAAGGCTTCGAAGCACCACAAGGGAGCTCGAAAGGCCTCGGAAGGATCCGAAAGGGGCCGAGATTGCCTCGAGAGGACTTAGAGGGGTGCCTGAAGGCTGGGGGGAGAGGAGAGAAGAGGGAGATGTGTGAAATGAGGGAGGGGGAGCCCTCTATTTATAGTGCCCAGATTTGTGCAAGAAGGTCCGTACGGACCTTCCAGGTAATCCAAGATTTTGATTTTCCTCGATTTGAGGGAATAAGTGGACTTTAAGAAGATTCAGCAATGATGGTGTCTGGTAGCAAGAAGGTCCGTACGGACCAACTTGCATGCATAAAGGTCCGTACGGACCTCCCATGAAGCTGAGTAATGATGCCTTTCGGGATTTGAGGGAATATCTTGAACTTTAAGAGGATTCAGTAATCATGGCAACAAAGAGGTCCGTACGGACCAATTTTGCATTTTTACATAATTCCTCAAAGGTCCTTTTGTCCCTTTTTGTTCCAGAAAGGCCCCTCCCTTGTTTTGGTTGGTGGTTTTGTGGTTTTTGAGGGTCATGGGTATTCGAGAGTGCGTTTGTGTGAGTCTGCGATGTTTCTCAGGTGCTCGGAAGAGGGTGATCCAGATTGGGGAACTTACAATCCCGCCTCCGATATAAATGAAACGGGATGGGATATTATATTTTAATTCCGCATAAATGCGGATCTATTTCGGACATCTCGTTTGGGACACGTGACAAGTCGAAACAAAACGGGATGGGACAGGACGTCATGCATTTTTATAATTTTACTTTTTTTAACTTCAAAGTTATTTTATCACTTAATTCTTAATTTTTTTCCAACTATAAACGGTATTGATTTTTTGTGTTGATTTAGCTATTTTTTGAATTTAACGAATTTTTATCTTTTAGGAATGCAAAAAATTAATCTTATTTACTCAATTTAATATTTTGGCATCATCTCAGTTAGATTTTAGTTTAATAATATTAGCGTATTCTTGTCTCGTATTGTCACGTGTCCCGAGATGGGATGGAACAGGACGAGGATTTTCTATCCCGCGAATAATTTGGGACGCTCTGTCCCGTCCAATAAAATTGCAGGATTTCATATTTTCAACTCATCCCATTCCGTATTCCCGAATTGATATCTCTATTGAAAACCAAAAATGCAGTTATGTCTTTTAAAATACTTATTACATGCATCACGTATCTATAGAATAAATCACAATTGTCCGTGAACAGTTGTGTGAACAGTTCCAAATGTCAAATTTCTCATTTTGCCTTCACTAAATTGTCCATTTTCCATTTTTTCCTTTAAAAAAAATTTAATTAAAAAAAAAAACGTGTCCTCGGACACGGGCTTTTACTAGTATTTTACATTTTGTAGTAAAATTCTTACATAGTAAATGTTACCACATTTAATAACTTTTCAGTTTTTAGAGGGCCTAGGTTAGCATTTATAATCACGGGATAAGTGGAGTTAGATCCCAGGAATTCATACCTTAGATTTGTAGGAAGAGGTTTTAACTCAACTTGAGGTTCCTTAATTACCTTCTTTTTCTCTTTGTTGGATGGCTCCGCTATAGTCTCCAACTTTTCATAATCAATGTTGTCACCGGACTTTGCTGCATGATTAGTGTCTAAAAACATGATATAATTTGCAATCTCATCATCGTCATCATCATGCAAAGCTCTCTTCCAATCTATAAGACTTTTCTCTAGCGGGTCTTTAGATTGGGGACTTTCTAATTCCTTGCTAACTGATTCTAGCATGTTAATGTCTAAGCAAGGGTTCTCAAGATTAGGATTTTTCATGAATTTAGACAAGTTAAACTCTATTTTATCATCTCTTACATTTAAAGTGAGGTTACCATGTTTAACGTCTATAATTACCCTAGCTATGGCAAGAAATGGTCTACCTAAAATTATAGGAATATGATTATCCTCTTTCATCTCAAGAACTACGAAGTCAACCGGGATGACTAATTTCCCGATTTGGCAAGGGACATCTTCCATAATACCTACCGGATATTTAATGGAACGGTCCGCCAATTGCAGAGATATGGTCGTCGGCTTTAATTCCCCCACACCAATTTTCTTGCTTATTGAAAGTGGGATGAGGCTTACGCTAGCTCCGAGGTCTAGCATGGCATTATCTACATTAAATTTACCTATATTACACGGGATAGAGAAAGTGCCGGGATATTTTAATTTGAGGGTAACCTTTTTTGTAAAACAGCACTTACTTCTTCCGTTAATGCAACAGTTTCATTTTCTTCTAGCTTCCTTTTGTTAGAAAGAATATCTTTAAGAAATTTAGCATAAGAAGGCATTTGTTGCAAAGCATCAGTAAAAGGTACATTAATGTACATAGATTTTAAAACTTCTAAAAATTTTGCAAATTGTTTATCGAGTTTTACCTTTACCAACCTTTGAGGGTAAGGTATTGGGGGATCAAAATTTCTAGTCATTTTAGGGGATTCCGTCCCCTTATTAACCTCATCATTAGTCTCAACCATGGGTGGGTTTTGACTAATACTTTCCTCAATGGGATTACTCTCTTTAGGGAGACAATTAATAAGCTCTTTCCCGCTCCTAGTAACTAGCGCTTTAGCATGTTCATTTAGCATTTTGTTATGGGCGGCCAAGTTATCAAATATATCATTTAATAATTTGAAACATTCCCTAAATTCAGTATTAGTCTTTTCTTGCTCATTTTTGCTCTTAACTATGAAATCCATTAAAATATCTAATTTTGATTTAGGGGGAGAAAAAGTATTTGAAGTAGTATTGAAATTTCCAAATGTGAATTTCGGATATTGCGTAGATGGCTGCGGGTTCAGAACGTTGTTATTCTTATAGGAGAAATTGGGGTGATTCCTCCATTCGGGATTGTATGTATTAGAATACATCCCCTCTTTTTGTCCAAAAGAATTTACAAAGTTCACTTGATCATTAGAGGTAATGTCAAGTAACTCGCAGTTATCCGTACTATGTGAGTTAGACCCACATAGTTCACATAACACATTTACACTGGCTACGGGATTGACATTAAGATTTTCAATTTTTTTCAAAAGCATGTCAACCTTAGAAGAAAGAAGAGTAACTGCATCAACATTATATTTACCAGGCGTACCTTGTTGTTGCTCCCTCTCATTTGACCATTGATAATGGTTCAATGCAATATTCTCGATAAGGTCATATGCCTCATCGACTCCCTTGTTCATCAATGCTCCTCCTGCAGCGGCATCAATGGTCTCTCTTGTATTAAATATGAGACCGTTGTAGAAGGTGTGAACAATCAACCACTTTTCGAGCCCGTGGTGGGGGCACATTCTGAGAAGTTCCTTGAACCGCTCCCATGCATCTTACAAGGTTTCACTATCTGTTTGACAGAAGTTAGTGATCTTTGTGCGTATTTGGGCAGTTTTGCTTGGTGGGAAAAATCGACCAAGGAATGCTTCTTGAACTTGGTCCCATGTTGTCAATGAATTTTGGGGGACCGAATTCAACCATTGTTTCGCCTTATCCTTAAGAGAGAAAGGAAAAAGGCGCATCCGAATCGCTTTCGGGGTAACATTTGAATACGTGTGGTATCACAATATTCAAGGAATGTTTGGATGTGGAGATGAGGATCTTCGAAAGCGGTGCCGCTATATTGGTTATTCATAACCATATGTAAAAGTTGCGGCTTTATCTCAAAGTGTGCCGCTCCGGCATTCGGCACAACAATAGGGGATCTAGTTCCCGGGGTACTTGAATTTACAAAGTCCCGTAGGGTCCTAGCTGGCGTTTGCGATTCTCCTTCCGCCATATGCTTGCTTAAAGTCTCTTTAAATTTTCTTAGTCTTTCGTGAAAGCTTCGTTCGGGTTCCGGATCAAAATTGTCAAAGAATGTCTGAGCCCGTTTCATACTCTAAACACTTAAAGAGAGATTAAACGTAACAATTTATCGGAAATAAAAACAAAACAATATGAAAACAGAATAAAACAAAAAATTATGTAGTAAAGACAAAAACTTAAAGTAAAACGTTGTCCCCGGCAACGGCGCCAAAAACTTGTTCGGTTGTTAACCTAACGATTTATTTAATATCCACAAACGCACGGGCTATTGTAATATAGCGATGCAAGTACGGGTCGATCCCACAGAGACAGGGTTTACTTAGGAATTATTTTTGTCTTTCTTAAAATTATAGAAAAGATTGGGGGAGATAAAGTTTGATTTTGGAAATAGAAAAATCATAAGCAGAAAATACTTTAATAAAATTTTATAAAACGAAGCATTCTCGGGATTGAAAATCATACACATAATTTTGTTCATCAAATTGTCATTGTTTTAGAAATATAGGTTTTCATAAAAATCAAGGATGGTATGTTAAGCCTACGCTACTTCGGGTTAAGACAGTAGCGTTTGTATTCTTCATTAATTATGTCCTAACTGTTTGAGATTTTCGTTTATGGTACTCCCGCCCTGTCACAAACGGGCATTCCAGCTTATCTCTAGCTGACCATAATTAATAAGAATCCATTAAGAACGAGAGTCAACATACTTTCCATTAAAGGAACATCCCTAGGCCGTTGAACTACTTTCGTGATCAATGGAACCTAGTTTCTTTATATGGTTCCGTCAATCGAGATTCTCCGCTAGGTCCTTCTCTCAATTGACTGAATCATACAAGTTGGATGTCTCCAAAATGTAAGGCATTTAGAGATTGATATAAAGAAATTATTTAGATAAAGATAGAAGACAAGACTCTTTTATTTTAAGATGATGAACATGTATGCTTTTGAGTTTCCAACCCCAAGAACAAGGGGGATTTTCTCACTAGCCATCTAAAACAAATAAGCAATTAAAATAGAGAATAGAGTAAGAAAATTTATGATGAAATAGAAGGCAAATGACTGGAAATAATGCTTCACTTTTATTGCTCTTCTTCAGAAGTAACTTCAAGAACAAAATGTAGACTTTGATCTTCAAAATATCTTTGGAAATCAATATGACAAGTATTTTTCTAACTTCTAACAATATGCTTATGAACTTTCAGTAATTTTCTATCTCTAAGACTGGGTACAAGAGGTCTTTTTATAAGGGGGAGGGAACTCTTCAAGAAGGTGCTTCCAAAAGGTGCCTTTTAATCTGCAGTCACGACCTTGCACGGCCGTGTCAAGGGTTTTGCATGGCCGTGCACCTTTGGCGCCAGATTTAATTTTGAATTTGGAAGACTTGCACGGCCGCTCCTCACTAAGCTGCACGGCCGCTCCGAGGTCAACACGGCTAGGTCCATTTCAAGGCTCGGCCACTCCACGTTTTGGGGCCACAAAATGGCATGTCATGGCCTAAGTGCACGGCCGCTCCTCCATAGGCTGCACGGCTGCTCCACCTGGGTTTGGCTTTTCTGTGTTTGATTTGTTTGGTGCCCCTCCATGCCTTTTATCTCAAAGTATCCAAGCATCATTTTGATCATAAAAAGACTCTAAAACCTGTCTAAAATGCATAAAATATACCAAAGGCGTAAAATCTAATAAATATGAAAAAGTAACTAAAAAGTACTTTAAATGAAATGAGAATGATGATTTATCTAAGTAAAAGTATATAAAACTTAGGATAAATGACTATATAATAGTCACTTATCAGATGTCTAGTGTAATGTAATCCAAAATCACGAGTATATCATAAGTATCTTAGTACTCTTACTATACCCTTCCAATGATTTGTTCTAGGATTACTTGTATACCGACTTAACTTGCTAACGGTATAAGCAATATTCGGCCTAGTACAACTCATCAAGTACATTAGACTTCCGATGATTCTCGAATACTCTAATTGAAACACCGGTTCATCTCTATTCTTTGATAGATGAAGATTTGGGTCGCTTGGAGTACTCGCTATTCCATTGTCATCCTTGCTAAATTTCTCAAGAATTTTATCCACATAATGAGATTGACTTAGCATAAGTTCGTTGGATATTCTAGAAATTTTAACTCCAAGGATTACGTTCGCAAGTCTCATATCTTTCATGTCAAACTTCGAATTCAACATGTCTTTCGTGGATTTGATCATCTTATCACAACTCCTTATGATAAGCATGTCGTCTACATAAAGACACAAAATGACATAGCCATTTTCCGTGATTTTAGTATAGACACATTTGTCACACTCATTAATCTTAAATCCACTTTGCATCATAGCATTATCAAATTTCTGATGCCACTGTTTTGGTGCTTGTTTCAAGCCATACAATGACTTTACTAATTTGTACACCTTCTTTTCTTGTCCATGCGCACAAACCCCTCGGGTTGTTCCATGTAAATCTCCTCTTCTAAATCTCCATTTAGAAAGGCTGTTTTTACATTCATTTGATGTATTTCAAGATTTCTCAATGCGGCAATTGCAAGTACAACTCTTATTGACGTTATTCTCGTAACGGGAGAATACGTGTCAAAATAGTCTAGGCCTTCTTTCTGTCTGTAACCTTTAATTACAAGTCGGGCCTTGTACTTATCAATAGTTTCGTCCACCTTCATTTTTCTTTTGAAAATCCACCTATATCCTAGTGTTTCGCTTCCCGGAGAGAGGTCCACTAGTTTCCATGTGTGATTTTGCAAAATGGAATCAATTTCACTTTTAATTGCTTCCTTTCACAAAGGTCCTTCCGAAGAGCTAACGGCTTCTTTGTAACTTTGTGATTCACTTTCTACCATATAGGTTAGAAAGTCCGGACCATAGGTTTTTTCAATTCTAGCTCTTTTGTTCCGTCGAGGTTCTACCTCTTCTTCTTCACTTTTTCTTGAACGTGTTCTTCTATAATTGAATCTATTACCTTAGTCGATGAGCTTGCCTCATTTCTTGACTTACACGGGAATATATTCTCAAAGAAAGATACGTTCACAGATTCCATTATAGTATTCTTGTGTATAGCATCAATTTTCGACTCATACACAAGAAATCTATAAGCACTACTGTTATGTGCATATACAATGAATATGCAATCAACAGTTTTAGGTTCAATCTTCACCTTTTTAGGAGGAGGCATGGCTACATTTGCAAGACACCCCCACACTCTCAAGTGTTTGTAACTTGGCACTCTTCCATGCCATAGTTCATAAGGAGATTTGTCTTGTTTCTTTCGGGATATTTTGTTTAACACGTAGTTAGCCGACAACACGGCTTCCCCCTACATGTTATCCGGTAATCCCGAACTCAATAACATGGCATTCATCATTTCTTTCAATGTCCGATTTTTCCTTTCGGCAACACCGTTTTGTTGGGGTGTATAAGGTGCCGAGGTTATATGTTTAATTCCACTTTGAGCACAAATTGCTTCAAATGGAGATTCATATTCACCTCCTTTATCACTTTTTAGCACCTTAATTTTCCGGTTTAATTGATTCTTAACTTTATTTTTATAGAGAGTAAACTTCTCTATAGCATCATCTTTACTTTTTAGAAGATACACATAGCAATACTTTGTGCCATCATCTACAAAAGTCATGAAGTACTTATTGCCGCCCTGTGATTGTGTTGATTTAAAGTCACATAAGTCCGTGTGAACCAATTCAAGTGGTTCACTATGTCTTTCAACTGAATGGAATGACATTCTTGTTAATTTTGCTTCTACACAAATTTCACGTTTTTGTTTACAATCAACTTTAAACTTTGGAATAGAATTTTCTTTTGTCAAACGACGTATAGAATCAAAATTAACATGACCAAGTCTACCATGCCACAAATTAGATGACTCAAGCAAGTAAACGGAAGAGATATTCATATCATTAGCTTTCGCTTTCACAACCATTACACTTAGCTTAAACAGTCCATCATTGACATAGCCTTTGCCTACAAACATTTCACTCTTAGACAAATTGACTACATTAGACTCAAACACAATACGAAATTCATGCTTTATCAAAAGCGATCCGGACACTAAGTTCTTCCGGATATCGGGCACATAAAGCACGTTGTTGAGAGTCAACTCCTTTCTGGATGTCATCTTCAAAACCACTTTTCCTTCTCCTTTGATCTCGGAGGTGGCTGAATTCCCCATGAATAGCTTCTCGCCATCCTTAGCAACAAAAGTACTAAACATGTCTCTATTGGAGCACACATGTCTAGTAGCACCGGTGTCAATCCACCATTGATTTGGGTTTGAACCCACCAAATTCACCTCGGAAATCACAGCTGCGAGGTGCATCTCGGACACGTCTCTAGCAATGCCTTCCACCATGTTTGCCTCACGAGCCTTCTTGGGCAACTTGCAAGCATGAGCCTTGTGGCCTTCACCGCCACAATTATAACAAGTTCCAAAGAACTTCTTCTTGGAAACACCACCTTTTGGTCCCAAATGGGAATTCTGGGAAGTTGTCACAACCTTCCCTTTTCCCTTCCCAAACCTTTTGTCTTTGGAGCTTTCACCATGCTCCACCACATTGGCCTTAGCCACACTAGAAACAAACTTGTTCTCAGCAACTCTATTGTTCTCTTCAATACTCAAACGAAGGATGATTCCTTCCACATCCATTTCCTTTCGCTTATGCTTAAGGTAGTTCTTGAAATCATTTCAAGATGGAGGCAATTTCTCAATGATTGCAGCCACTTGGAAGCTTTCACTTATAACCATACCTTCGGCATGAATCTCGTGCAAAATAGTTTGAAACTCATCGACTTGAGATTTCACACTCTTGTTGTCCACCATCTTAAAATCAAGGAAATGGGAAACAATGAACTTCTTTATTCCCGTATCCTCAATCTTATATTTGTGGTCCAACGACCCCCACAATTCCTTTGCAGATTTCTTCTCATTAAACACATTATAGAGAGAATCTGAAAGCGAATTAAGGATATACTTTCTGCACAAGTTTTCCCATGCTTCCATATTTCAACCGCAGCCAAGGTTGTAACATCCGTTTCTCCTTCACTCACCTTTGGCATATCATCTTTCAGATATTTTGCCAAGTGAAAGGTAGTGAGGTAGAAAAGCATCTTTTGTTGCCAACGCTTAAAGTCGTGGCCAACAAACTTCTCAGGTTTTTTCGCATGAGGGGTCGGGATATGGATCGTAGGAGCATTTGTCACAATTGTCGAGCCACTTGTGTTTCCAGTTTGGGGATAAGTTTGGGGTCCAGTTTGGGATCCAATTTGGGTCTTCACGTTGTTGTTGTTAGTCGCCATCTGAAACACAACAACTTAGTTAGTATTTTCTGTTTTTCAAAATCTGTAATCGACTCCCTCGATTAGGAGTATGTCTTAAGATTGTTACAAGGGTGTACAATTACAGAAAATAAAATAAGATACAATTAATAAAAATTGAAAATACTAAAGGAGAAGTTGTTGAAATTGCTGCACGAGCCCAATGAAATCACTGTCTCCTTAAGACATATTCGATCCCTCACCGAGTGTGCATGAGTTTTCTTGGATCGCTTGTCTCCCAGGATAGAACGTGCGAACCGGGGGCACTTTGCACCTAAAGTTCCCGGCGAGCTGAACCGTGCTTGGACTAGATCACCTCTTCTTCTATAATGCAAACTAAGAGGCCAAATGATGATTGACAAGATGCAACCAAAGAGAATAGAGGAAGATTGCAAGAGAAAAGTGTTTGTTTTCTGCTGTGATTTTCTCTCTAGTGTTTGCCAAATGATTTTCCAAGTCTCTCAATTGTTGTTAACAAACAACAATTTAAACAATTTCAAAACCAAGTATTGAAACTGAAATTTTGTTGTTAATTATGTAATAAACAAGATTATTACGAAATAAAACAACCATTAACTCGAAAATCTTAGCCATAATGATTTTCATTTCAGTTTTTTCACATTTAATACTTGGCTGTTAAATGTCTGCCCAGGACCTGCTCGGCCGAGTCATGTACCTTGCTCGGCCGAGCAAGGCTTTGCCCAGATCTGCTCGGCCAAGCAAGGCATATGACTCGGCCGAGCATGACTTTCCAGAAACTTGGTACTTACTGCCATGCTATGCTCGGCCGAGTTAACACTCTGCTCGGCCAAGTACCTCAGTAAAATTCAAAGCCATTTTTGATTTACAAAATCAAAATTTATTATCAAGATTTGGGCCAAATTCTTTAAGCATTTATATTTAATTCATCCAAAAACCATTTTGAACAATTAAATATTTTATTTCACAAACACACTAAACCACTTAAGTAATTTGATAAAATTATCCTTTAGAAATTAATCAATTAATTTCCTTCAAACACACTATTTTTTCAACAAAACGTGCCTGAAATTTAGCGACATTTTTTTTTTCAAAAGCGTCGTAGATTAACTTTCGTTAATAGAAGTGCCGATAAATAAGTGTTAAAAAAAATCATTTTTATTATAATGTATATTACTATAGAGTAATGATGGTGATTACTGGGCACAGGGGCGGAGCTAGGAATTGGCCGAGGGGGGGGGCAAGATTACACGGGGGTTCGGGGGCAGCGCCCCCGAAAAAAAATTTTCGGGTCGGACAAGTAAAAAATGGGTCGGATCCATGAAATACAATGTATTTTAGTTAACAAAAATGATAAAAGTAAATAATTCAAAGAACGATTGAAATAATGTTGAAGTATTTAACGCAAACAATTTATTAAAATATATTACTCGTACAAAAAAGAAATTCAAATTTGCTAATTAAACTTGGGATAATAGGAAGAAAGACCAAAAACAAAAAAAATGGGAAAAGCCTAATGAATTAATTAAGATTGAAAAAATGTGAGGAAATTAGGAGAAAGAGAAAAACAAAACTGTTAAGAGAAAGAATAGCAAAGATGGAAGACAAAATTAATTGAAAATGTAGGTAGCAGGGTTCGAACATGGATTTGAAAGGAAACACGAAAGACTTTTAACTTCACCCCTTCTACCGTTGAACCACACCACTCACTGGTATTAATCTTGAAGTTAATTATATATATACATATATAACAAAAATATGGTGTGGACAAAAAAAAAAATTTGCACTGCATTTTCGCCGCTGGGGAGAGTGCCCCCACCTGCCCCCCCTGGATCCGCCCCTGACTGGGCAACAAATAGTAAGGAAGAATTTGGAAGGAGCGGTTCCAAATTCAAAAGTTCCCACATTGATATTGATTTGGCGAAGAAAACAAAACCCCACAAATTAAAAGAGAGATTGTAAATAAATAAATGGGGACCACGTATTTTGTTATTTCCAATTGTAGAAATAGAAAGCACTTTGGTATTGACTTTTAAGAAAGAAATAAAATTCTGATAGATTATTACAAGGCAACAGATCATGTTCATAGTAATTCTGGATTCCGTGTATCATTAAGATTGATTCCCGCTAATGGTTGGTATGGAAGGAACCGCCCAGGAAGGTCATGAACTTTTCTTTTTCTTTCTTTTTTTTTTCTTTTCTTTTCTTTTTTTAGGTTTATGATTTTTATTTGATTAATCCAACACAAAGTTAATAATAAGTCACCCAATCAATCAGAGTCGACACAAAAGTAACTTACGGGCAGTAAGAGTTCAGTAATAAGAACTGTTGTAGTGTAGTGATAAGTGTTTTTTTTTTATTATTATTATCTGAATTATTTAGGTTCAATTTTATTTATTATTTTTCTTTATGAAATTAATTTAATTTAATCCTCGATTGTCACTAAACTTAAATAAATTTATTAGTTATGACCTAACTCAATCTCATTTTGTGTCTAGAACTATAGGGGTCAGGCCCGGCTCTTGAGGGGTGCAAGAGGAGCTTTTGCTCAGCTCAAGGCCCCAAATTTGAAGAGGACCTCATTTTATTTTCTTAATCTATTAATCCTTTGATTTTCTTAATGAAACTCAATTGATTTAGAATAAATAATCTTAATTTAAATAGACAAATTTAGCTATAAAAAGTTGTGTCGAAAAGTAATGATCAATGTAATAAATTATTTTTGAATTTTATTGCTTAATTTTATAAAACTTTAATCTTTATATAAAAAGTATTTATATATATATATATATATATATATATATATATATATATATATATATATATATATATATATATATATATATTAACTTTATAAGAGTATAGAGAATAGAGAATAAAAGTTAAATGTGAAATAGAGAATAGTAGTTAATGATTTATTTTTTTGTAAATATGTTAATGTTATAAGAGTATAATGAATGGTATTTTTGTAATATAGGATAGGAAATAGTAGTTAATAATTGGTTTTTAATAGGAGAGAGAATGAGTTAGAGGAATAGTAAGTTAAAGATTGATTTTTTTTGTAAATATGTTAAAATTATAAGGGTATAATGAATGATTTTTTTGTAAATATATGGAGATGATAAGGGTATAAATATATTCAAAAACTTGCCATTTATGAAAAGGAACTCTTGGTCTGGAAAGGATCAAAAGGGAAAGTAGAACCCTTGGTCTGGGATGGAGGGAGTATATTTTTTGTATTAATTTTTTAAATATTAGAAGCTCAATATTCACATTTCGCATAAAATCTCAATAATTATTGAGATGGACCTGATAGGGGTTATTCACTGAACTGGTTTATTATTGAACAGGCCTAATCCAGCCTGCCTAATTATTCCATTAACACAGTGTCATTCCTCCTTCTGCTGCGTATCAGAATGACCTTTTTAGGGGGTGGTCAAGCTTAGAAATTTTTCGTGTCTTGCTTTTGTAATAGAATAGGCTTTATGTACTTCATTTAATATCAATGAAATGCTTTTCTTCTATCATTCGTACTTAATCATTTAATATTAATGAAATGCCTTTCTTCTATCATTCGTCGTTCTCATTTTATTGCTTTTATATAAACTGACTTTGACTTGAATATTTATTATTTTGAATATATGTTGTATGATTGCTTGTTGAATATTTGTACAAGTATCAAATTATCTTGGATAGCCGAGAAAGTCCTTGTAATTCAAGTTTTGTCTTTTTTAAACCGAGTAAGCTCGTTTGGTTTTAGACACTTGGTAATTTTGAAAGTTTAGTCATTAGATCGAGGGAGGTTCCTCGGCATGACGCTTTTTTTGCTTGATTTTATCTCTCTATGCCGAGGAAGGTTGCTCGGTCATAGGTCTTGGATGATTTTTAATGCTTTGCCTCTAAATGTCTAGTAGGGTCATTCGGCCATATGTCTCAGACAATTTTTAATGTTTTACCTCTCTATGTCCAGAAAGATCGTTTGGTCATAGTTCTTAGGTCATTTTTTGAGGTTTTACCTCTTTATGCCGAGTAAGATCGTTCGGTCATAGATATTAGGCAACTTTGAATGTTTTACCTCTCTATCCGGAGTAGGGTCGTTCGGTTATAGGTATTAGGCAAATTGGTGGAAATTTTTTCATTTAATGTCGAGGAGGGATCTCCTCGTCTTTTAGTGTTTGTCTTGCTAGTCATTTGTTTGATGAAACAGTTTCTCAACAAAGCATCTAGTAGGAGTAAAATTGATCTTGAAGAAGTTCAAGAACTCGAAAATAACATGGAACCGATAGTAGAGACTGAACCAAGTCCACAAGAAGTTGTGGAACCGGTTCAAGATCCACAAGTCCATCGTAGATCGGATAGGTTACGATCCGCACCCGAGAGATATGGATTTCTCGTGTCGAAAAGTAATGAAGTGGAAGTCATTGAGAATGACGAACATACTTCATATCAAGAGGCGATGTCCGATCCCGATTCGAATAAATGGTTGGAAGCCATGAAGTCCGAATTGCAATCCATGTCGGATAATCAAGTTTGGAACTTGATTGAGCCACCCGAAGATGTAAAAAATATAGGGTGCAAGTGGGTCTTCAAGAAGAAGACTGACATGGATGGGAAGGTGCATACTTATAAGGCTAGGCTTGTAGCAAAGGGATATAGCTTGTAGCAAAGGGATATAGGCAAACTCATGGTGTAGACTATGATGAAACCTTCTTGCTTGTTGCTATGCTTAAGTCTATTAGAATTTTGATTGACATAGCTGCGTATTAAGACTATGAGATATGACAAATGGATGTCAAAACCGCTTTCCTTAATGGAAAAATGCTTGAGGATGTGTATATGACACAACCCGAAGATTTTGTAGATCCACGAAATTCTAACAAGGTGTGCAAGTTGTAAAGATCCATTTATGGATTGAAGCAAGCTTTTAGGAGTTGAAATCTTCGGTTCGATAAAAAAATCAAAGAGTTTGGTTTTATCAAGAACGAAGATGAACCTTGAGTATACATGAAATTCAGTGGGATCGTTGTGCTATTTCTCTTATTGTATGTCGATGATATCTTACTCATTGGAAATGACATTCCTGCGCTTGAGACTGTCAAGTCTTGGTTAGGGAAGTGTTTCTCAATGAAAGATATGGGCGCAACCACTTACATCCTTGGTATCAAGATCTATAGAGATAGATCGAAGAGGATGATTGGTTTGACTCTGAAATTGTCAATGGCTTGACTGGACAGAGATGTTACCGTAGATGTTACCCAACACCTTTGATAACACACTGACGGACAACACACACACACTCCGAAATAAAACAACTTTAAAAGAGTTTTGCAGCGGAATTAAAAGACACAAGAGTTAATTTTCTCAAGTTATATAATTATATAACTTGAGGATAGCTCAAAAGCCAAGACTTTATCTTCACTATATAAATGATTACAAAAGCCGAAAGTTTCCTAACTCTATTACAAGTAGAAAACGAATAGATCAAAACACAAACCCTATTCTACCCAAAACACAATCAAGTCCAAAGTACTTGAGAGTGGAATAACAAAGTATGGGAGAAAGGGCAAAAGGAACCAAGGATGTGTTTTGTCTCTTGTGCAAGGAGTGTGAAAGATGTGTGTAATTGGTATATCTTCAAGTCTTCACACCTTGCATATTTATAGTCTTCAAATAACTTGAAGGCTACTCAAAATAATAGCCTTGGGGCTGTTTAGGTCGTCCATGAAGAGTGGGGAGAGTTGCCAAGCTTGCTCCTTAATTTTCGAGCATGACTTGGTCCATTTCCTTAATTGTAGCAACCATATGCTTGATGCCCAAGTCCTAGCTTCACTCTCTTGTACTCCCATGCATTCTCAGCCTTGTACTCATTAATAAACAGCAACCAACCTTGGACTTAGTCTTCACCACGTTTTCCTTAAAAATCAATAAGATAAGACTTTGTCAAAGTTACACATAAATTCCCTATTTATGCGTAACTCTTCTCCAACTTCATTCCATGTTTCTAGCAACTAATCCAACCTTGTTATAACCTGAAATATAGACCATAAAACATATACATCTTGCAAATAATATTATACATTATGATATAAATAAATATGGAAAGAATTATTAAATTACAAATCATTCCAGTTCGGGTAACACCCAACTAATGACAAGACTCCGCGGTAACACCCACAACCGCACTAACAATCTCCCCCATAATTTATAATTTCTTTCCAAACTCCAAAGTGCTGGTACCTGCAAGATTATGGTATAACAAAGTATCTCCCCAAAGATTATCTTCCCCATAATTAGAGGAACTAACCGAAACTTATGTTTTATCGAAAATATTAATTATAAAAACAAGTTTTCACAAAAACAAGTTTTCACAAAAACAAGTTTTCACAAAAACAAGATTTTCAAATAACTAGTATTTAAAACCAAAGATAAAACATAGAGTTTAAACAAAAACAAATACCAACCACCAAAATATCAAAGTCTGAACAAACAAACCAAGATACGAGTTGTTCCAAAACAAAGACATAACAGAAATCATTTTTCCAAACCAAATATCAAATACCTCAAGTAACCACCAACATCACTTTGGACCAGCAGGACCAGCACTATCTCCCCCTGTTTGGGATGAAATTAACTTGAACTTCTTTTCTTGTTGAGATGTGCCGTAGGTTGGGAAGAGAAAGGCTTTCCTTTAGGTTTTCTTGGTCGGAGGAACGGGTGGGAAAGATGGAACAACCGTTGGAAAAGGTTGAGCCACCGAGGTAACCAATGGAGGTTCAAGAATGGACAAGGCCATACTAGGTGAAGCCATCTCAGTCAACACAGGAGATGTGTCCATGGGATAGGTAACACTTGAGACAACACCTGGTGATTGCTCCAATGGTGCAGTATTAGTTTTGGATGGAGAAGCCATGGTTGGAGATTTAGGAATTAGGTTGAGAAGAAATAGGAAGGTTTTTGATCTAGGAAAGGTTGAGAGGGAGAGAGACACGGTGAAAGAGGGAAGAATATAACCGTGTAGAGAGAGAGAGAGAGAGAGAGAGGACGGTGAGAGAGATAGAGAAAAACTAGGGATTAGGTAGGATTTAAATGAGAATAGAAATTAAACTTAATTTGATCTCTATTTACACTCCTAGATTTACTCAACTTCTCCCCCTATTTACTTGCATACAAAATAAATACAAACTCCCCCATACCAACCAAAACAACCGACCATTATTTTTTTATTTTTATTTTTATTTTTATTATTTTTTTTTTTTTTAATTTTTTTTTTTTTTTAAGTATATAAAAAAAACGGAAATAAAAATAATAAACACAACAAATATACCAAGTCCATATGGTTTTTGAAAATCAAATCCCTAAATTTTAGGACTTAGATATTTGAGTTTGTTTATCAAGGATAAATTGGTTAGTTAAAGACTTTTTCAAACTTTTAAAACTCTTAAACAATAAAAAGACTTTCAAAGTTTAAAAACTTAAATAACAAACCGAAAATAAAGAAAAACAAAAAATTATAGCACATACAAATATGTTAATGGCAATGATGGTAACATCTAGGATAACACATATGATAACAACCCCTTGATAAATATTTTCATTTTCAAGCATTTCAAGCATTACAAGCTTAGCCATCTTCAAGCATTTTAGGCATAACAAGCTTAGCCATTTTCAAGCATTTCAGACATAACAAGCTTGTAAGAACATGAGGCATAGCAATTTAAAAAAATTCTTTTACACTTCTTTAAACAAGGAAGCATCGTAGTAACGAGCTCCGTGCCCCGAGTCTTATTTCAAGTGCAAAGATTTTGATTTATGCCTTTCAAGTAGGGTACACTGTAGTAGTGAGCTCCATGTCCCTAATACTAAGCATAAATCACTTCATACATTCTCATTGGCAAGAGTGCATCGTCGCCACGAACGCCGTGCCCCGAGCTCGAGAGAATAGTATGGTATAAGAATTGCCTCTTTGCCTTTTATTTATCACATATCAACATTAGTGACTTTGTCACTTTGAGCACAAAGGGAGTTTTTTCAAGTGTGTTATTCAGGGTGTTATCCTACCACAACAAAAAGGTCAGCATGTGCAGCTGTAAGATCTAAGATTACTAAAATAACAAAACGACAGATTTTATTTTATTTTTTATTTTTTTTTATTATATTTTTTTTTAAATAAAGAAAATAATAATAAAAATTAATGAAACATAATATACAACAAAATAATCCAGGAGTTTTTAAATGAAACAAGAATCAAGAGATTTTTTCAAACTAAAAAATCTCTCATGGTTAAAACCTTGAATCAAAAAATCATTTTTTAATTCATTAACAACCTTTTTATATTCAAGTTTAGAAACAAAACAAGAGTGATTTACCTCAACATATTTTACCATGTCTCGGTAATTTACCGGTTCCTTGTGTCTTGTTTGTATCCCATCATTCAAATCCCCGATCACCTGGCTTATAGGATGATTCTTTTGAATTCTCAAAGGGGGATCCCTCCTCACTGGATCATTAACTCCATTGGAGTTATTATCATCTTCATTTTCTCGCACTTGGATCGATTTTTGGTGTTATCTCTAGTGTTGCCGTATCAATGACAACACTTGGTCCAACACCGCACTCAACACAAGGACCAACATTTGAGGTAGCACTTTCTTCAAAGAACTTCTTCAAGTTGTTCAACCCATATTATAGGAGTGTCTACAACCGATTCACCTCGCAATGCTAGCCAAATCATCAAACAAAATATTTGCATACACTTGAACGATTCTCAATCTCAAATTATACACACGAAATGAAAGACAATTTTGAGAATATCCAAGAAAAATGGCCTTGTCACACTTAGAGTTAAATTTACCTAAATGATTTCGATCATTCAATATGAAACAAACACACCCAAAAATATGGAAGTAATGAACATTAGGTTTCTTCCCATTCAAAATCTCATAGGGTGTCATTGTTGTACCAGGTCTTAAAAAAACTCTATTAGAAATGTGACAAGCCGTGTTAAACGCTTCAGCCCAAAATCTTTTCGAAATACTTTTGGAAAACATCATGACACGGGCCATTTTTAGTAAGATCCTATTTTTCTTTTTGGGCACCCAATTTTGTTGGAACATTTTAGAGGTCGAAAATTCATGGTGAATTTCCTTTTTCTCACAAAAAGTAGAAAAGGAAACATTATCAAATTTTTTTCCATGATTAGATCTTATACGAAAAATAGGTGAGCAAAACATGTTTTTGATTTTGGAATGTAAGAATTTAAACTTATCAAAAGTTTCAGCTTTTTCTTTTAAAAATAAATCCAAGTAAACCTAGAAAAATCATCCACAATGACATAAGAATACCTCTTACCTCCCGTACTATCTACCTCAATTGGACCCATTAAGTCCATGTGCAAAAGTTGAAAACAATGTGTTGTTCCAAAGTGTTGCTCTTGATGTTGGGCAACACGTGGGTAACACAGGTTTGCTTATATTTAAGGCAATCCCTACACACATATTTATCTTTAAAAATCAATTTGGGAATTCCTTTAATAGCATCAAACCTAAAAAGTTTCTCCAAATCTCTGTAATGGAGATGTCCCAATTTTTGATGCCACAAAATTGTGTCATCAATTTTTGCCGAATGGCAAACTTGTTTGTCTTCAACAAGATAACAATTGTCACTAGACCTAGTTCTGTCATCACACAATTGTTAGTACAATCAAAGACTTCACAAGTATTTTTGTTGAATTTTACCTCTAAGTTGTCATCACAAAGTTGGCTTATACTAATTAAATTAGCTACAAGCCCATCTACATGCAAGACATTCTTTAAAGAAGGAAATCCAGAGACATTAAGTGTTCCTTTACCAATTATGTTACTCCTACTACCACCACCATAAGTTACACTATCACCTTGAACTAGTTCATAATCTTTTAAAAACTTTTTTGTTCCCGTCATATGGCGTGAACAACCACTATCAAAATACCATGAACCTTCCACATTTGTTTTCAAGGTAGTATAAACGACATCACACCTCAGATTAGGCTTAAATTTCCCTGACTTCTTACTTGGATTTTTAACCTTCTGACTTTCTGTGTTATCTTGAGTGCTGGGTAACACCTCGGGTAACACAGAGAGACGGGACTGTTTTTTCAAAAGAGTTTGACAACTTTTCTTAACATGTCCAGAAGTGTGACAATACTTGCACACTTTCTTTTTGTTTGAGGTTTCATTAGGAGAAAAATTGAAATTGTCTATGGCTAAGAACTTATGAGACGAAACTCACAAGGTGAGATAAAACTCACAGGTGTTGTTCTTAGTGTTGATGACACTAACAACAACACATTCACCAATTCTAGAAAAAGCACAAATCAATAGAAATAAATATAATTTGCAGCGGAAGAATTAAAGCAATACACAAGAATATAATTTTTATCAAGTTATATAAATATATAACTTGATGGGTGCCTAAAAGGCAAGACCTTTCTATTAATAATATGAATTCAATACAAGGTCGAGGTTGTTCCTTAATGATAAACGAACCCTGATATAAGGAACAACATACACGAATTCTCTCAGTAAATAAACACTCAAAAACCTCACAAAAATATAAAAATCTATATGAAATATTCGAGTGTTGGACAAAGTGTTGCCGACACCGAATGGCAACACTTGAGAGCGTAAATTCTACTTTTCTTGTGCGCATTTGCGTTTCAATTGGATGATCTTCAATGAAGATCCACCGCACTATTTATAGGCCACAAAGTCTTGGAGCCTACTCAAATGATCGCCCAATGTACCTTGGGTTTGTTTCCTCATTTTATGCCTTCTCGCCTTCATTGTAGGAGACCTAGTCTTCTCTTGCTTCTCTTGCTTGTACCTCTTAGCTTTGATTGCCTTGTACTCGACTTGTTCTCCCCGATTAGCCGAATAAAATATCTCCCGGCTTGGTCATAAATTAAACAAATAAACACATGTTTATTTGTTAATTCCTCCTCTTCGTAATTCTCGCCCGGGCATATTCTCGTTGCCGATTTTAAGCTCATTTTAAGGTGACTAACTACCTTGTTATATAAACATTAATTTACCCATTAATATTTGTGAAAAATACAAGAACTAACTCGGTGTCGCCAATTCCAAATGGCAACACTTTTGGCAACACCAATAGTGGCAACACCGGTTTCGCAACACTTGGGATGACATTCATGACAACACATGATCTAACATTAACAATCTCCCCATAGTTACCGATTTCTTCACAAAATACCAATGTGATGATCTTTTCAAAAACAGCTTAGTCAAACTTAACTAAAACCGAGAAAATGCCACAAGATTTTAATAGCGGCAACATAAACCTTCGTGCAATGTTTTGAAATATTTTTCAATCCAAAACATCAACCATTAAGCAAATGAAGTATCAAAATCTTTACAAAAATCTCCCCTTAATACGAAATTAATAACTAACCAAAATAATTATTAAAATCTTAAACCAACCAGTCCACCATTCAACAAAAAACATCCATCCAAGTTTGAAGAAAATTCCAGCCGAAACAAAGAAAAAAAATAAACAGAAATAAAATTTGTTTAAGCATTACAAACCAAAATAAAACAAATAAAATTGTTTTTGTTCCAAACCACCAAAATCAACCACCATTCAAACCAACCATCTTTAAACCGCATTTCCAGCTCCTTCACCTCCCTCTCCGTCCCACTTGGCCCAAAGACCATTTCCAAGCTCCATCATCATCATCACGCCTTGGTGGCTTATCTCCCCTATTTTGGAAGAAATCAAATCCACCATTTTCATCATGTCGGTGCGCATGTCCAACCACCCCGAATTATCGAGTCAATGTGCTTGACCCGACTATTGAAAAAATTAAGTACCATAGCAGCATCAACCATTACAGGAGCGGTGTTGCCAGAAGTGTTGCCAGCTTGGGCGACACTTGGGGCGACACTCGGTAGCAGGGGCGTAACCCGGAGGAGCATTTGTAACCAAAACCCAAGGTAAATCCTCGTGCCTATCACCTTCGATAAAGTGTTTGGTAATTACTCAGTAATAAACAGGCTTTTCAGAGATATTATCACCATTCCAAGGCTTAAGGTTTTGGTACATTAGGACTTGGAAAATAAGGGAAGGAAAAATGAAGGAGGAGGTCTTTTTCTTCTTAGCCCATGCAGCAAGGTGAGCAAATACAAGTCTCCCAAAGTTAACTCTTTGTTTCTTGCCTAGTTTGTACAACAAATTAGCTTGCTCAAAAGTGACCGTGTTCTCGTTTGCCGTAGGAAGCCAATTTGTTATACAAATCTTGTGGAGCACGCTAAACAAAGAAGTGAGATGGGTAGACCTAAAGTGATCGACCAAATGGTGATTCTCCCTCCAGCTAAAAAGGTGGCTAAGGCATTAGGATCATATTCCAAACTCTCATCTTCGACATTAGGGAGGCCGAATGCCTTGTTGATGATCAAGGGATTAAAATCATAGATATTGCCCCTAACAAAAATCTTTCCATAATGAGGGGTATTCCTATCATCAATATTATCCCTAAGATGAGCATAGAAATTCCTAACCACACTTTCAATGTACGATGACACTTTAGTCACCGTAGGCAAAAACATCCTATCCTCCAAAAACTGATACACACCTAACTCCTTGAATTGAGTCACATACATATTCTTTTCATTCAAGAATTTTCTTCTCGTAATCTTCAACAAACTTATCTAAATTTGATTCACCATAAAATTCACCCGAAAGAAAAGGCCGTTCATAAAATCCAAAAGACTCATAATCCGACTTTGTATCCCGAGAGGGATTAGGAGAGTGTACCTCGTGCCAGGAAATAGGAGAATACGAAGGAGAACTCGATTGTGCTTTGGTCTTGGCAGCAGGTGTTGCTTCAGGTGTTGCCATTTCATCGGCAACACTTGGGGCGACACTTGATGAAATTTTCTGTTTCTTCTTCATTTTGGACTGGGCTTCAGCAAGAGTTTCCTCATCTTCCAACCAAGCTTCTTCATCCTCATCAGAAGATGATGAGGGCTCCTTTGTTTCTTTAAAAGCTGGGTCCGAACCTTCCTCGGACGAAATGTTGAGAGAAGAACTCGAGCTATCCTCTACATTTACTGGATCATCAGCCGTGTTGGAAGGAATCTTGGACCTGAACAAGGTTTTGATCCTCTCAGATTGTCTACGCACTCCACCCCTAAAAGACGAAGAGGCATCAACCGCCTTTCTCTTCTTGGTCTTCTTTTGAGGGGCGAAGGTGAGCTCTATGGAGGGGGTAGCTTCTGGAAGATTAATAGGAATGGGAATTTTGGAAGGATCATAGACAACAATGTCTAATGAGGGTGAGGTTGAGGGTGTGGCCGAAAGTGTCGCAGGGGATATCTCCATTGGAACGGCGACATTTGAGGCAACACTAGAGGGAGCTAGAGGCGAAATTTCCATGGGTGATGAAATTTGGGGAGAATTTTTGGTGCTTGCCATGGAGGATTGAAGAAGAATGAAGAAGACGAAGAACAGGGCAAGGGTTTCGGTTTAACGCCTAGAGAGAGAGAGAGCAACGAGAAGAGAGAGAGAGAGGGTTTAGAGAGGTTTTAATGAGTGAATAGTGGTAGGATTTAATTGATTTGACAATGTCAAATTAATTAAATCTCCACTTATCTCTCAAAAATCCCAACAAACTCAAGTGTTATCCGCCATTTTTAAATTTTTTTTTTTTTTTTTTTTTTTTTTTTTATAATTTTTATAATTTTTAATAATAACTAAACATAATTTTAGTAATATCCATAAAATTGTGTTTTTCAAAATTCAAAGTGATGAATTTTAAAAAATAGATATTACAAAATTACACTTAGATTGACAAAAATAAAAATTTTTGCTAAAAACCTTTTAAATTTCACAAACTCTAAATATAAGCAAATAGACTTTTGGAGATTTAAAATTTAATTAACAAAAACAAAAATAAGAAAATAAAAAATTAATGTAGCATCTACTAATGTGTTACTAGCAATGTTGCGTGACACACAAGGCAACATTTTTAAATAAAATCCCCTTGATATTTTTCAACATATATAACTATACTTTCTTAGGCAATTTTTAAGCACACTTTACACTTTATTTATTTACAAGGAAGCATCGTAGTAGCGAGCTCCGTGCCCCGAGTTTTTTATTAAAGTGTAAAGCTACAATTAGTAAGTTTTATACCTTTCAAGTAGGGTACACTGTAGTAGCGAGCTCCATGTCCCTAATACTTAGTATAAAACACTACATTATATTCCCTTTGGGAATTTTCACAAGCTTTGCCCTTTTTTTTTTAAAAAAAAATATCAACCAATATGAGTGACTTTGTCACTTTTTAGCACAAAGGGGTATTTTATAAAAAAAAATGTTAACCTTCAGAATGTACACATACTAGAACAGAAAGGTCAGTAAATGCCCCCCATTTGGGATTAAACTAGCTATATTTTTTTTTTTTTTAAAGATAATATACAACTCATACAAAGTGTTGCTGACAGTGTTGGTAACACTGACGACAACACTAACAGATTTATAGAAAACATAGACCAAGAGATTTTTTCAAACTTGAAAATCTCTCATGGTCCAAGGCTTTGGTCAAAATATCAGCAAGTTGATGTTTTGTATCAATATGCTCTATTTGGATCAATTCCTTTTCTACTAAATCTCTTAAAAATGATGGCGGATATCAATGTGCTTAGTGCGTGAGTGTTGTATGTGGTTTTTGGAAATATTTATAGCACTCAAATTGTCACAATACATGGTCAAGATATTACTATCAAGACCATAGTCATCAAGCATGTGTTTTAACCATATTAGTTGTGAACAACAACTCCCCGCCGCCACATATTCGTATTCAAATGAGAGAGAAACACAGCTTTGCTTGCGATCGTACCATGACACTAGATTATTACCCAAGAAAACAACCCCCACTAGTACTCTTTCTGTCATCTATATCCCCGCCCAATCGTAGTCACTAAAACCAACTAAGTTGGTATTAGTGTCTTTGGTGAACCGTATTCCCAATTCACTTGTCCCGGACACATATTTGATGATTTTCTTGACAAAGCATTTAGGTGAGAAATTTTAGGAGCAAGATTGATATCTAGCACAAACACCTACGCCGAACATTATATCGGGACGACCGCGTAAGATAAAGAAGACTACCTATCATGGATCTATACAGAGTTGGGTCAACATCCTCCCCGCCCGATCTTTGGTTACCTTAAGAGATGATCCCATAGGTAATTTAGAGCTCTTGGCACTCTCCAATCCAAATCTTTTCACCGTACTCTTAGCATACTTGCTCGAGTGATGAAGATTCCATCATTCGATTGTTTCACCGCAATCCTAGGAAATAATTAAGTTCTCCTATCATGCTCATCTCAAATGTAGATGTCATAGCTTCCACAAAATTTTGTAAACATATTTTAGATGTGGAACCATAAACTATGTCATCAACATAGATTTGAGCAATGACAAGCTCTTTATTTTCCCTAAGAATAAATAATGTCCTATCGGCTTCTCCTCTAACAAATCCATATTCAAGAAGGAAGCTTGTTAGACGCCCATACCATGCACGAGGAGCTTGTTTTAAGCCATATAAGGCCTTATCAAGTCTGTATACATGGTCTGGGTGGAATGGGTCTTCAAACCC
The DNA here is from genome assembly GCA_022495995.1 of Adenophora triphylla var. japonica. Lineage (NCBI taxonomy): Eukaryota > Viridiplantae > Streptophyta > Magnoliopsida > Asterales > Campanulaceae > Adenophora > Adenophora triphylla. Next base: position 537,111 of record JAFEMH010000174.1, read on the forward strand.
TTTGGGTTGCTCAACATAGATCTCTTTATCTAAGTACCCATTCAAGAAAGCCGCTTTGACATCCATTTGGTGCAATGTGATTTTGAGATAACAGGCTATAGCAAGAAGAAGTCTTATTGACTCAATTCTAGCCACAGTGCAAAGGTCTCACAAAGTCGATTCCTTCCACTTGTGTATAGCCTCGAGCCACAAGACGAGCTTTATTACGAACAATATTACCCAATTCATCGATTTGTTTTGGTAAATCCATTTAGTTCCAATAATGTTAGAATTTAAAGGACGTGGAACTAAACACCAAACCTCGTTACGGGTAAATTGTTCAAGCTCTTCTTGCATAGCTTGAATCCAGAATTTATCATTTAAGGCCTCAATCACATTTTTTGGTTCAACAGAGGAAACGAAACAGAGTGTTTTACCCGAGAGTATGTGGAGGACATACACACATATCTAACCATATCTCTCGTAATCAACCGGCTCCTTGTTCCTTGTTCTAACCCCTTCATTAACATCACCAATTACTTGAGTAATGGGATGATAATTTCTAATTCGAGCCGGGGATCTCTCCCGCCTTGATGGTACACCAATCCATCTTCTCCTTCGAGTCACCGCCTCGTAATTTCCAGCCCACTGTTCTGCTCTCCCGTGTTGCCTCGTGTGTTGCCATTTCAGGGGCGACACTTGGAGCAACACTTGAATCTCGTGGCCGCAATGGCCGAATCGCATTCTGCTCCCTTTGTTCGACTTCTTCTAGTAAAGTCGAGGTATATCATCACCGGTTCTCCGTGGCACTCAAGTAATCGTTAAATTCAATATTTACCGATTCTTGAATTACTTTTAACCTCAAATTATAGACACGATAAGCATGACTGTTTTGAGAGTAGCCAAGAAAGATGGCTTTGTCACTCTTAGAATCAAGTTTTCCTAAGTATTCCCGGTCATTTAAAATGTAACACAAACACCCAAACACATGAAAATAGTGAACCGTAGGTTTCTTTCCATTTAAAATCTCATAGGGTGTCATAGTTGTACCGGTCTTAAGAAAACTCTATTTGTAGTGTGACAAGCCGTGTTTAATGCTTCGGCCCAAAACCTTTAGAAATATTTCTAGCAATTAGCATAACACGAGCCATTTCCATTAAAGTCCTATTTTTCCTTTCAAAGAACACCATTTTGTTGTGGTGTTTTGGGTGCCGAAAACTCATGGTGTATCCCCTTTTACTACAAAAGTAGAAAAGGAGATGTTTTCAAATTCTCTACCATGATCCGATCTTATTCGAAAAATAGGAGAACAAAACATGTTTTTGATTTTAGAGACTAAGTGAGTAAATTTATCAAAAGTTTCATTTTTCTCTTAAGAAATACACCCATGTAAACCTAGAAAAATCATCAACTATCACATAAACATACTTCTTACCTCCCAAGCTTTCTACCTCAATAGGACCCATCAAGTCCATATGTAGAAGCCGAAACAATGTGTTGTTCCCGAGTGTTGCTCATTGTGTTGCTCAACACCGTGAGCAACACGAGTTTGCTTACCCTTTTGACAAGCCACCACACATCACGGTGTTTTTGAGGTCTAGTTTAGGAACACCTTTGACGGCATTATGTTTGATAATCTTCTCAAGATTTCTATAATGAGAATGACCTAACTTTTGATGCCATAACCTAATATCATCAAGTTTTGTCAAATTGCACACCGATTTATTACCAACCGTATAGCAATTATCACTTGATCTTATTCCAGTCATGACACAAAAGTTAGTGTTATCAAACACTTCACAGGTATTTTTATTGAATTTTACCTCCAAATTGTCATCACATAGTTGGCTAATGCTAATTAAATTAGCAAGTAAACCATCTACGTGCAAGACATTTTTCAAAGGAGGAAAACCAACAATATCCAAAGTGTTCCTTTACCAACTATTTCACTCTTGCCTCCACCACCATAAGTCACCGAGCCTCCTTGAATAGGTTGGTACTGCTAGGAATGATTTTGTACTACCATATGACGTGAACAACCACTATCAAAGTACCAAGTTCCTGCAATGTTAGTCCTTAAAGCCGTATAAACAACATAGCATTTCGCTTTTTCCTTGGGTAACCAACCCTTTTTGAAAATCTGGATTTCTCGTTCACCAAGTGTTGCCATAAGTGCCGCCCGAGAAACCGGCGACACTTGAGACGACACTTCAAGACCGGACATTTTCTTTTGTAGGAAAATGCAATCGGGTTTTAAATGTCCAGCTTTGTGACAAGATCCACACTCATTGGATTGATCGAGGAATCACTAGAAGTGCTACCCTTTTCCTTGACACGCTCTTTTACAAAACAATTTTTAGTTTCAACATCAAACAAGGAAGAGGTAATACTTTCAAGTGATTCTTGGAACCCAAGACCAAATTTTCGAGGCTTACTCAATTTGAGTATTTCATCCAATTTGGATGAACTCGTGTTGAGTTTTTTGAAGGTGGATTCGGCTAGGTTGAGTTTGGCCTTGATTTTATCAAGATCCAAGTCTCTCCTACCGAGTTGAGCTTCTAACCGAGTCAAGGAGTTCTTAAGATCCCGATTTTCCTTTTTCAAGAAAACCACCATCTTATTCTCCTTTTTCCATTCCATGAGGAGAGATTTATAGAGGTTTTTTAATTCACAAATAAGTTCATCTTTATCAAGATCATCCTCTATAATCTCTTCCGAATTTAAATCAGCTTGAACCATGCAAATTAAGATCATTTAAAGAATCATACCCGCTGAGTGTTGTGCCAAGTGTTGCCAATTCCCGGACGACACTTGGGGCAACACTTTCCGAAGAAGTCACCAATGTTGTGTCAAGTGTTGTCAAATCAGTAACGACACTTGAAGTAACACTCTCGCCGAAGGTAGCTCCTCTACCGTGGCCATCATGACTACTTGCTCCGTCTCGTTTCTTCTTTCTCCGTTCCTTCCTCCTCTCCATCACTAAGAGATACCCACAAGTTTTTGCCCGCCTTTCTCAAGGTGTTAGCACATTCATTGGCATAGTGACCCCAACCGGAAACAAGCATGACATTGAATAGATTCAATGTACTTAAGATCGGACCGGATCTTTTCCGAGGATGCACGCCTTGGTGGGATATCCTTTTGATTTGGAGGAGGACTTCTCCTTGGCACAAAACTAGAGGTTTTGGCCGTTTGGTCCTTAGCCTTTACCTCGCACTTTGTTAAATTTTCTAACCATAGAATTATATCTCTTTGCAAGTAAAGCTACACTAGTATTTTCATCTAACTCCTCGAAGACTTCATCTTCATCGTCCACACATGTGTCCGAAGATTCGACTTTTAAGGCAATATTCTTGCCTTTAGAAGCCTCCGTTTGTTCATTGAGATTCAACTCAAAGTTTTTCAAAATACTCATTAAGGAGTTGATGTCCATTGTTGAAAGATTATGGGCCTCTTCAATAGCCGAAACTTTAATATTAAAACGTTCGGGAAGAGTACGAATAGCTTTTGAAACAAGTTGTTTATTTGTAAAAGGCTCCCCTAATACTTGACAAGCATTTGAAATATCAATCAACTTTTCAAAATAAGACGAGATGTCTTCGTTTTCACCCATTCTTAATCTTTCAAATCTACTAGTGAGACCTCTAAGCTTTGTTTCTGACACCGCCATCTCCTTCACAAAATCTTTGTAAAGTATCCCAAGCATCTTTTGCAGAGGGACTATTTTGAATGAGTTTGAACATATGCATGTCAACCCATTCATAGATGGCATTCAAGCCTTTTCATTGAAACTAGCAAGATTATTCTCTTCAATTGTCCACTCGAATTCAGGTTTGACTTGAACGTCACCATCGTCATCCGGAGGAAGCATTGGAACAGAATAACCATTTAAAATAGATCGCCAAGCCCGAAGATCAATTGATTTGATATGCGAGCGTAGGCGAATCTTCCAATAAGCATAATTAGATCCGTCTAAAACCGGTAATCTCTTTTGATTAGGGTTTGCAGGATCATAAGCCATGACAAAAGGATCTAAACACTTAGTATATCAAGTGCTAGGCTCGATACCAATTGAAATTGTCTATGGCTAAGAACTTATGAGACGAAACTCACAAGGTGAGATAAAACTCACAGGTGTTGTTCTTAGTGTTGATGACACTAACAACAACACATTCACCAATTCTAGAAAAAGCACAAATCAATAGAAATAAATATAATTTGCAGCGGAAGAATTAAAGCAATACACAAGAATATAATTTTTATCAAGTTATATAAATATATAACTTGATGGGTGCCTAAAAGGCAAGACCTTTCTATTAATAATATGAATTCAATACAAGGTCGAGGTTGTTCCTTAATGATAAACGAACCCCGATATAAGGAACAACATACACGAATTCTCTCAAGAAATAAACACTCAAAAACCTCACAAAAATATAAAAATCTATATGAAATATTCGAGTGTTGGACAAAGTGTTGCCGACACCGAATGGCAACACTTGAGAGCGTAATTCTACTTTTCTTGTGCGGATTTGCGTTTCGAATTGGATGATCTTCAATGAAGATCCACCGCACTATTTATAGGCCACAAAGTCTTGGAGCCTACTCAAATGATCGCCCAATGACTTGGGTTTGTTTCCTCATTTTATGCCTTCTCGCCTTCATTGTAGGAGACCTAGTCTTCTCTTGCTTCTCTTGCTTGTACCTCTTAGCTTTGATTGCCTTGTACTCGACTTGTTCTCCCCTGCAATAGCTGAATAAAATATCTCCTGGCTTGGTCATAAATTAAACAAATAAACACATGTTTATTTGTTAATTCCTCCTCTTCGTAATTCTCGCCTGGGCATATTCTGTTGCTGATTTTAAGCTCATTTTAAGGTGACTAACTACTGTTATATAAACATTAATTTACCCATTAATATTTGTGAAAAATACAGTAACTAACTCAGTGTCGCCAATTCCAAATGGCAACACTTTTGGCAACACCAGTGGCAACACTGGTTTGCAACACTTGGGATGACATTCATGACAACACATGATCTAACATTAACAAAAATGTTCATTGTTAACTTGTTCTTTAATAAAACACATTTTATCATCCTTATTAGCCAAAATAGAAGTGATTGCTTTTAAAGACTCTTGGAAACCAATACCTGCCTTGGGAGGTTTACTCATACCAAGGATTTCATCCAACTTGGAAGATCCCTTGTTGAGCTTCTTGAATGTGGCCTCGGCTAAAGTTAGTTTGGCCTTGACTTTGTCCAGCTCCGCATCCTTCTTGGTAAGTTGGACCTCTAGCTTAGTCATGCCCTCTTTCAACTTCTGAACTTCATTGGTCAAGACCACCACCTTTTTATTCTCCTTCTTCCATTCTACAAGCAATTCCTCATAGAGGTTCTTCAATCCAACAATGAGCTCATCCTTACTAAGCTCATCCTTTTGCTCATCTTCACGTGAGCTTCCTGCATCCATATTAGTTGAACACATAAAACAAACAACATTAAGAAAACTGAAATTGTTATACCTGCTGGATGTTATCTCAGGTGTTAGCCCAGCTTGGGTAACACTCAAGATAACACTTTCAGTGTCCGAGTCACAAACCGTGACAAGCATAGCTGTTTGGTTAGGATTTGCAGGATCAAAAGCCATGACAACTGGACCAAGCACTTAGTATCGTCAAGTGACCAGCTCTGATACCAATTGAAATTGTCAATGGCTTGACTGGACAGATATGTTACCGTAGATGTTACCCAACACCTTTGATAACACACTGACGGACAACACACACACACTCCGAAATAAAACAACTTTAAAAGAGTTTTGCAAATAGAATTAAAAGACACAAGAGTTAATTTTCTCAAGTTATATAATTATATAACTTGAGGATAGCTCAAAAGCCAAGACTTTATCTTCACTATATAAATGATTACAAAAGCCGAAAGTTTCCTAACTCTATTACAAGTAGAAAACGAATAGATCAAAACACAAACCCTATTCTACCCAAAACACAATCAAGTCCAAAGTACTTGAGAGTGGAATAACAAAGTATGGGAGAAAGGGCAAAAGGAACCAAGGATGTGTTTTGTCTCTTGTGCAAGGAGTGTGAAAGATGTGTGTAATTGGTATATCTTCAAGTCTTCACACCTTGCATATTTATAGTCTTCAAATAACTTGAAGGCTACTCAAAATAATAGCCTTGGGGCTGTTTAGGTCGTCCATGAAGAGTGGGGAGAGTTGCCAAGCTTGCTCCTTAATTTTCGAGCATGACTTGGTCCATTTCCTTAATTGTAGCAACCATATGCTTGATGCCCAAGTCCTAGCTTCACTCTCTTGTACTCCCATGCATTCTCAGCCTTGTACTCCTTAATAAACAGCAACCAACCTTGGACTTAGTCTTCACCACGTTTTCCTTAAAAATCAATAAGATAAGACTTTGTCAAAGTTACACATAAATTCCCTATTTATGCGTAACTCTTCTCCAACTTCATTCCATGTTTCTAGCAACTAATCCAACCTTGTTATAACCTGAAATATAGACCATAAAACATATACATCTTGCAAATAATATTATACATTATGATATAAATAAATATGGAAAGAATTATTAAATTACAAATCATTCCAGTTCGGGTAACACCCAACTGCCAGTGACAGCACCTGTGGTAACACCCACAGTCTGCACTAACAGACTCAAAGTACCTACATTGACAAGGTTCTTATATGATTCAAAATGGAAAATTCTAAGAGAGGAAATTTGCCAATGGGTCATGGTGTTACTCTTAGTAAGACTCAGTGTCCTAAGACAACTGATGAACGAAAGAGGATGAATGATATTTCATACGCTTCGGCTATTGGTTCTATCATGTACGTTATGATTTGTACTAGACCTGACGTCTCGTATGCTTTGAGCATGACAAGTCGTTACCAATCTGATTCGGGTGAAAACCATTAGATGGCAGTCAAAACGATCCTAAAGTACTTAAGAAGGACTAAGGATGCGTTCTTGGTATTTGGAGGGATGGAAAAAGATCTTGTTGTAAGAGGTTACACATATGCTAGCTTCCAAACTGACAAGAATGATTTACGATCGCAGTCAGGATTTGTGTTTATGCTTAACGGAGGTGTGATATGTTGGAAGAGTTCCAAGCAGAGTACTATTGCCGATTATACTACTGAGGCCGAATATATAGCGACATCCGATGCAGCTAAGGAGACAGTTTGGATCGAAAAGTTCATTAGTGACTTGGAAGTTGTTCCAATTATCACTAATCCGGTGGAACTTTATTGTGACAACAATGGTGCCATTGCGCAAGCAAAGAAACCAAGGTCACACCAGAGATCCAAACATATACTTTTTCCATCTCATTCGAGAGTTCATTGATCGGGGAGACGTTAAGATATGCAAAGTATCAACCGATGATATCATTGGGGATCCGCTTACAAAGCCCCTCGCACAAGCTAAACATGATGGTCATGTGAGATCCATGGGTATTAGATACATTGATGGAGCCTAGTGAAAGTGGGAGATTGTTGGTGTAATGCCCTAGGCTATAGTTATGATTAACTTGAACCGTTATGTATCATTTTTATTATTTATTATAGAGCATGTTTATTTGGTTCATTATATGTTTTGCATGTTTATTATATTGAACTGTGTCCCTAGTCGTTGTGAACTACTAGTATAAGTTGGTAATGGATGATCATGAAGATGATTATAGGCATGGAGATGCACATTACACTTATGAGTACTTGCTAGAGAACGAGTACTGGATTTGACCTACTTATGAGATTTATGACATAGTCTGTTGTCATGATTAAATCTCATGATAGTCATGTTATTGAATCCTTAGTACCTAAGATTATCATTGTCTTTCACATGAGGAAGATTGTGTTTGATATAGTCTAACACTATCTTTAATCGGATAGCAATAAGGGCTATGTTAGCACGATTGAATTCATGTAGGGAAGAATGATAAGTCAAAGATGGGATTTGTTTCTCTTGTGAAGAGAGATGTTTGCTTGGTCCCCTCGATGAATGATGTTGATGAAATTTGTGGCCACACTCAAGTGATTTGATAGAGATCAAATGCATTTGGATTATCAACATATTCGAAATCGAGAAAGCATTGAACGGAATGAGTTGACATAGACCATAACTCATGTTCAATTGGACATCGTGAACAAAGGGATTGTGACATTTGATTCTTAAGGAATCAAGCTTTGATGTTATATTTAATTGGGTGGACATAATGATTTGCTAGAAGTCACTTATGTCTTGTGAGGTTGATGTTTCAACTCACTACCAACATAAAATATAATTCCTAAAGGGTCACACACAAAAGAACGGGTTAAAAATGGCTAAAATGATGAATTCTGGGCTCTGGGAACGACTCTGGCACGACTGATGCTTCAGGGGACGAGTCGTGCCCCATTGGCCCAAGTCGTGCCTTGTGAAGGGACGACAGAATCAGAGAGGTTTCAAAAAGGGACGAGTCGTGCTCACGACTCGTACCCATTGGCACGACTCGTGCCTGTTGATTTGACAAGCCTTTTTGATGGCACGAATTGTAGCACGACACATCTAGCCATAAGGCACGACTCGTGGCCCTGGGGACGAGTCGTGCCAGAGGCTAAATTTGGTCCGTACTGCAATTCCTTTGTTGTTTTAGTTTTGGTTTTTGACTAGGATTCTCCCATAAAAGTTAGGGATTTATACTTGGTATAGATAGGACCCTTGGTCAGCCAAAAATACATGTAATTTTGGGTTTATAAAACACAAAATTGAGATCTAAATTTAGAATCAAAGATCAAAATTCTTTTTGCCATTGATTATTGAAAAATCGTTTTCAATAATTGGGATCTTCTAGCAATCAATCAAGAATCGTTCTTGGTCCGTTCGAGTGTGGATTACCAATAGAGGGTGATAGGTTAATCACCAAAAGCTTGAAGCCATTTCGTTCGTTGATTCAACACAAGATAGAGAACAAGGAGAAGATCAAAAACCATCATCTACGGTTTTTGAGATTCATTTGGCATTCGCTATTAAAGATCTATTTTGAACTAGCAAATTGCATTCAAGGTATGTAAATTCTATTTCGTGTAAAGTTTCTAATCTCTTCATGCTAGACGGATTTAGGGCTAGGGTTGATGTTATTGTTAAATCTTCCGCTGCGTTTGTAACCCCAAAACCCAACAGAATCCATGTTGGATAGAAATGCGTGTAAGATAAGGTTATAATCTTAGGGGGATTATAATTGTTCACAATCTTTATTTGAGTAGGATTGGATAATAACAATCTACCTGTGCGCCATCGAGGCGTGCTACTCGTCGTACATGGCCTGGTCGACCTAAACTGAGTCGAGGAAGAGAATTTCGAAAGATAAGGAAGCCCAATTCCTTGTTTTGTTGACAACCGAGCAGGGGCTCCTCGTATTCAAAGGAAAACTTGCTCGGCCTTGATGGATGCATTGCTTGACATCGATGATTATGCCTCGTCGACATACCATTTTGTTGGGTCTCATTGATTATACGCTCATCTATGTCTAAGTTGAAATAGTGGAAATAACGAGCAAGCAATACGAGTAAAGTTAGGAAAGACCCATTCCCTTTGTCGTAGATTAATATCATTAATAGAAGTTGCGATAAATAAGTGTTAAAAAAAAACCATTTTTATTATAATGTTTATTACTATAATAGAGTAATGACGGTGATTACTGGCCAACAAATAGAAAGGAAGAATTTGGCCGGAAGGAGCGGTTACAAATTCAAAAGTTCCCATATTGATTTGGCGAAGAAAACAAAACCCCACAAATTAAAAGAGAGATTGTAAATAAATAAATGGGGAACACGTATTTCTTATTTCCAATTGTAGAAATAGAAAGCACTTTGGTATTGACTTTTAAGAAAGAAATAAAATTCTGATAGATAGATTATTACAAGGCAACAGATCATGTTCATAGTTATTCTGGATTCCGTGGATCATACTCTCTCCATCACTTCGAAGCTTCATATATTATTTAAATTGACGTTTCGATAAAAGTTTCACCTTTCCTGAAATGATAATAAATGTGAGCTTCATTTGTCAATTTCACTCACTTCTTTTTCTCACATATTTAAATTGTGGGACCCTCTTGTCATATTTACTAATTTTTCCCCTCATATATTTAAATTGTGGGCCTCACTTATCATATTTATTCACTTTTTTCCTTTCACAATCATTCTCCCACTCATTACTTTGTTTAATTTACGTACTCTCGAAGTATTAAAGATTGATCGCTAATGGTTGGTACGGAAGGAACCGCCCAGGAAGGTCATGTCCTGTTTTTACTATATTTCCTCCGTCCCATATTACTTTACCCAGTTGCTACAGTAGCAAGTCAACAGAGATGAACTTTGACCAAATATTAATATCAATCTATTCATTTTAATGAAATTTTATTAATTGCTATTGATAAATCATTTGGTTATTTTATGGATAATAATTTTTAGATTTTTATTATGATAAGTAAATTGTTATTAAAATTTGATCAAAGTTGAACTCGATTGATTGAGTTCAAAATAATTGGGAAGATATTATGGGACGGAGGGAGTATGTGGAAAGGTTTTTAATGCATGGACTTTTCTTTCTTTTTAATTCTTTCTTTTTTTCTTTTCTTTCTTTTTTAGGTTTATGATTTTTATTTGATTAATCCAACACAAAGTTAATAATAAGTCACCCAATCAATCAGAGTCGACACAAAAGTAACTTATGGGCAGAGAGTTCAGTAATAAAAACTGTTGTAGCGTAGTGGTAAATGTTTTTGTTTATTATCCGAATGATTTAGGTTCAATTTTATTTATTATTTTTCTTTATGAAATTAATTTAATTTAATACTCGATCGTCACTAAACTTAAATAAAATTATTAGTTATGACCTAACTCAATCTCATTTTGTGTCTAGAACCATAGGGGTTGTTCACTGAACTGGTTATTATTGAACAGGCCTAATCCAGCCTGCCTAATTATTCCATTAACACAGTGTCATAAAAAAAACATCCTAAACTTAATATTCTAATTCTAAATTAAAAAAATATATATTAAATGTAATCTTTCATTTCAAAATATATGTCTTCTCACATATTAAGAAAATAATTAATAAATGTGAAAAATCCTTATATCTTTAAAATAGTTCAATTACCTGGGTAATTAAGAATTTGTACAAAAGATTGGGTATATCACAACCATAAATAATGATATACAAGTAATTGGTAACAAGTGCAAAGATTTCTTGATAGCAATAAACTTTCAAATTTTGTAAGTAAAAAATATTTTTAAATGACATATATTTTGAAACGGATGAATTTATTTAACAAGATATGTTAAACAAGCTCATCTCATTTTTCAAGAATTTGACACTTATTACGAAACACAGATATAATAATGAGTCGGTCTGGGGAGAAACGCGTTTCTCCGTCGCGTCTGGAGAAACGGGGCTAAGTATGTCGCGCGACATACTTAGACAGTTTCTGGATATCCTTTCCAAAGCTTCTGGACATCCAGAAGCTTGAATATGGATATCCAGAAGCTTTGGAAAGGATATCCAGAAATCAAATATTTTTTCTGGATATCCTTTCCAAAGCTTCTCGATATCCAGAAGCTTGAATATGGATATCCAGAAGCTTTGGAAAGGATATCCAGAAATTAAATATTTTTTCTGGATATCCTTTCCAAAACTTCTGGATATCCAGAAGCTTGAATATGGATATCCAGAAGCTTTGGAAAGGATAGCCAGAAAAAATATTTGGTTTCTGGATATCCTTTTCAAAGCTTCTGGATATCCATATTCAAGCTTCTGGATATCCAGAAGCTAGCTTCTGGATATCCATATTCAAGCTTCTGGATATCCAGAAGCTTTGGAAAGGATATCCAGTTGTTGTGGCTAAGTATGTCGCGCGACATACTTAGCCCCGTTTCTCCATAAGCGACGGAGAAACGCGTTTCTCCCCAGATTTTGTGTATAATAATTTTATATTTCTTCAGTTCCATAAAAATAGATTTTATTTTAGATAATTTTAATTGAACATTAAACAATAGTTTTTTGTTTAGTTATTTATTCAATTAAACTTTTAAAACATGTTTTATATATATATATATATATATATATATATATATATATATATATATATATATATATATATATATATATATATATATATATATACTCCCTCCGTCCCATCAAAACTGATACTTATTTTCTTTTTGGTCCGTCCCACCAAAACTGATACTCCAAAATGGCAAAGGAATCTTCACTATTTACCTCACTCATTCTCTCTCCTATTTCACTTTTACACTCACAAAATTCTCTCTCCTAACTATTCCTCCCACTCATTCTCTCTCCTATTTAATTCTTCATACTCACAACATTTTCTTTCACTTTTTCTCTTTCTTACATTTCCTTAATCCGCGTGCCCATAAATTTGGTCTCAGTTTTGGTGGGACGGAGGGAGTATATATATATATATATATATATATATATATATATATATATATATATAACATTAAAACAACTAATAATAAAAAAATTTAAATTTTTATTAAGAAAAATAAAATTTTTATTGGTCAATTTTCAATTCAAGTTATCTACTTCCCGTTTCAAAATTTAATTTGAAAATTATATTCATTTTTTGCGACTAAGAGCATCCACAATAATAAATGATAAGAGCTTTTTTCATAGTTTTTTTGCAATTTTCAAGTGACACATCATAAACAACTCAAAAACAAAAATCTTCAAGCATTTTTCACAATGGTAGAACTTTTTCATCAACTTTTTTATGGCCCCCACATCCAAAATTAAATTATTTTCTTGCATTTTTCTATGAAGGAAAATATTAAGGAAAATAAAAATTATTGTTTTATTTAATGTTCAACATTGGGAAATGGTGAAAATTAATGAAAAGAGCTCCTAGAGAGAGCTATTTGTAGAAGAAGCTACTATTTAGGAAGGAGCTTTCCAACTTTTTCTACAATGAAAAAAAGCTTTAAAGAGCTTTTTCATGAAAATTAAAAGCTTTTAAAAAGCTCCCATTGTGAATGCTCTATGGTAATATTTCTACTATTCCTAGGGGACGACTTATCATTTTCGAAATTCTGGCCAGGATGAGCTAACAATAATGAAAGGTTAAATTTAATAATTTTAGCCCTTGAAATAAGAATATTTACTTTTAAACCAGTTTTTTTTTTTTTTTAAATAAAAATTAACAAGTTTAATTATACAGCAACCAATTTAACATTCCAAGCTTTTGTTACAATAATCTCTCCTTTGATTATGAAATTAAAACATTGGAATCCAACTCATCAAAATGGAAGCTTGAGTCCATAGATTATTTGCATACGGAAAATAATGGACCCTAAAATTATGATGTATCCCATTCTCACGCATGAACTCATTATCTTAAGGACTAATTGATACTTGGAGACCAAATCATTCAAATATATTCCCACCTACCATAATAAATGACACATTTAATTTACTTATTTAAGCGATGTGTTTTATTTGCTTGTGTATTGTTTTTTTGGTTCTAAATCATCTAAACACCACATTGAATACCAACTAATCTGTTTTGAGTCAGGTAGTACAATAAGGGCAACAAAGCTATCCCAACATAGTTTTAAAGTTTCTGCATTTTCAGGGTTCGAACATGAGACCTCTTGTATAATGAAATTGCATTATGTCTATTTTCTTGTTTCAAACACGATATTTATTTTGGGATAAACTAAAAAGAAAATGTGAAAATTATTTTTGGTACGGTGGAAGTAGTAAAAAAAAAAAAGCCTCCCTTTTAAAGAATTCAACAATCGCTCTTGCGAGACCTAGTTGTTGCTTTCCGTTGAGAGACGCAACAATTTATCCACATCTCCAATTTTGTTGCTCAACAAATGAGATTAGTTTGCTTAGCGGGAGCCACGATTTATCAAATCAATTTTAATCACATACAAAACGAGTAGAATGGCGTATATAGACCTGAAACTGATTATTGACTCGCAATGGCGACTGCTCTCGCATTAGCCGTGTCGGATCCCATTTTAAGAGCCCATGACTAGCTTAGGACATCATTTATCATTTTTATCATTTCAAAAACTTGAGAAAAAAAAAAGAAAGTAAAAGTGTTGTGAAAAGGAAACCAAAAGGAAAAGGGAAACTATGGCTTAGGACATGCAATTAAGGATCACGTTGGAGAAAAACGGTTCAATTATGGCTTCTATGAAAGAAAACGTCTACCCGGTCAAATCATCCCTTACCATTTGACGTTGACGAGGACTTGTGTAGGCGGTTCTTCTGTTAGCCTTGAAAAAGTCCGAATTATTTCTATGATGATGCGTGGCCACTTTTCTCATTGAAATTATATTTTCTTTAAGATTCTCTTGTAATTATAATGTCTGTCAAATTAATACTTTTATTAATTTTATTAATTTGACACATATTATAAGAGAATTTTTAAAAGATTTATTAATTTGACACATATTACAAGAGAATCTCATGAATGAAATAATATTTAAAAATATCATTTTCTTTTAAAAATCACTTTTTTTTTCATAATTCATTATGTTTTTTGCAAAACTAATATTTTGAAAGTGAATATCAAAAATGTTCATATTTTTTTGCTATAAAAATCAGCATTTTCAAAATAATTCATAAATTCAAAATAAACATGTATTTTGATAAGAATGGAGTATATTTTATAAACTATTATTATGGGTGTCTCAATCATAATTTCACAATTCAAAAAGTAAATAAATTATACTCCTTCCGTCCCGCCCGAAGTGTCCAAACTTTCCATTTTGGGCGTCCCATTTCACTACCAGAAACAGGTGTTTTAGCGACGAAATTATCAGCGACGGACTCATTTCGTCGCTAAATAGCGGCGGAATATAAGCTTTAGCGTCGGAATTATTTTGGCGTCAAATTTAGCGACGGAATTTAATTCCGCCGCTAAATTTCGCCGCTAAAACGAATATTCCTCGAATATTCGTTTAATTACCGCCACTATTTTCGCGGTTGATTTACCGACGGAATATTCCGCCGCTAAATCTTTATCAGCGACGGAATTATTCCGCCGGTGAAAATATATCATTTCTTTATTTTTTTATTTATCAGCGTCGGAAATATTCCGACGGTGAAATTAAAATATTTTTTTTTTGAAATATTACACCGACGGAATATTTCCGCCGCTGAATAATTAATTTTTTTTAATTTATCAGCGTCGGAAATATTCCGACGGTGAAATTAAATGTTTTTTTTTAATTAAACACCGACGGAATATTTCCGCCGCTGATAATTTAATATTTTTTATTTTTCAGCGACGGAAATATTCCGTTGCTGATATTAAAATGTAATTTTTGTTTATTTTTAGAACTAATTAACAAAATAACAAACTAAAAAACATTAAAGTATCATAAATATTTTTGATATTTTTGAAAAAATAAATAAATCATAAATATTTATTAATTTTAATTTAATAAATATCATTATTTTTATTTATGTAAAATATGAAAGTTATTTTAAATTACTCTCAAAAAAATAAATATGAGTCAATAAATATTATTTTTGAAAAAATAAATACCACATAAATATTTATTAATTTTAATTTAATAAATATCATTCTTTATAATTATTTAAAACATGAAAATTATTTTAAATTACACTAAAAAAATAAATATGAGTCAATAAATACACTATACCCTATACCCTATACACTATACCATATACCCTATACCCTATACACTATACACTATACCCTATACCCTATACCCTATACACTATACCCTATACCCTATACCCTATACCCTATACCCTATACCCTATACACTAAACACTATACCCTATACCCTATACACTATACCCTATACCCTATACCCTATACACTATACACTATACCCTATACCCTATACCCTATACACTATACACTATACCCTATACACTATACACTATACACTATACCCTATACCCTATACTCTATACCCTATACACTATACACTATACACTATACACTATATATACCCTATACCCTATACACTATACACTATATCCTATACCCTATACCCTATACACTATACACTATACCCTATACACTATACACTATACACTATACCCTATGCCCTATACAGTATACACTATACCCTATACAGTATACCCTATACACTATACACTATACACTATACTTCACTCTCTAAAAACCTTCACTTTCAAAAACATAAAATTTTTAATGGCTGCTAAGAGACAAAGAGATACAACAATTCCTAGAGTAGCCAAGAAACCCTTCAACGACATGGTACGTTTTCTTGTTCTTAAATTTTGATTTCTGAAAAACTGCCATTGATGAACATAATGAAAACTGTTTGTATGCCATTTTTTGATTTTGGTTGATTATGTTCTTGTTTCTTGCTCATTTTGAGTAATATTTGTTAGGTTTTGCTCATTTTGTTTCTTAGAATCGTTATATGTGGTTTATTTGATGATATAAACATGTTTTGGCTACTGATTTTGATTTTTACAGTTTAAGGGTTTTAGAAACCCATTTCGTGTTCTTGGCATTTTCTTGATGATTCTGGGTAAAGTTTGGATTTTTATTGTTATATTGTTACTCCACTTCCCAATGTGATCATTTTGATATGCTTTTTATTGATTTTGGTGAACTTTCATGTTCCCTCTGTTCTTCATGTTCTTGGTGTTCTTCATATATTCATATGCATTGTTCATAAGTTTTTCAAAAAAAATCCTTTATTTTGGATTCCGTGATTTCATGATTGTGTTTTTCACACTTAGAAAATTTTTGAAAATCTTGGATTTGAACACCTTAGAACCTCATCTCTTTAACCGCATGCTTCCCTAGTTTGAAACCGCATAGGTAAAATCGTATATCACAATTGTTTCAAACCGTATGCTAAAAATCGCATATTAACTATACTTGTTTGAAACCGCATGTTCATCTTTAGATGTTAAACCGCATGTGTAAACCACATGAGTTTATTAATTGAAATCGCATGTTGTTTTTCTCTAAATATTAGATGTTATGCTGCTCATATTTTTGTTGATTTAAACCGCATTTCATCTTAACTGCATGCTATTTCTCACTTGTGTTTTTGCACACTTGAGTTTTTACTTAGTATATAGGCTGGAAACCATAACCTTCCCCAACAGGCACTTCTTGGAAGTGTGGGATAATTTTGGATTACAATGCCACGTACTAGTAAATATGTTCTCAAGTATTTCAGTTTATTTCCTAGGCATAAATTCACAGTTCACTTGGAGTTGAGAAATTTCATTTTCTCAACAGCACCAGTGCTAAACCGTATAAGTGCTTAAAACTGCATGTGAACTGTGATTTCTTAAAATGGATCTAACTTCATATTGTCTCTCTTTGTAGGATCCACACTTTTTCTTGCCAGGTTGGGAAATCAATGAAGTAGAACTGAGTAAAGATGCCCTAGGAAGGGAGATGATCAGGAAAATGGATGCATCAGGAATCTTGCCCTTATTCACCAAAAAGCAACATTTCATCATTCCCTCGTTCGTAGACCAATTCTACTCAAATGTCGTTGCCAGCACCAGAGATCTTGGAAATGGAAAGGCGATCCCTTGCCTAACCGCAAATGTAGAAGGGTTGGAAGTTACTGTTGATTACATGGATATTAGGGATACTTTTGGATTCCATGTACCTAATGTTGAGGAGAGATTGTATCAGGAGACTCAAGATGCCACAACCTCAACCCTTGCTGGAATTCCAACTCTCACTGGGAAATACAAGGCAGTTCCCAGGAAGGACTTTGGAGAGTTGATAAGAAATCTGTGCTTTCTTGTGGGGAAGTCTGTATGTTGAAAGAATGGAAACCACAACAAATTCATCGGCACTCAATGGAAGTACTGCTGTGAAATCATCAATGAGATTCCCCTACATTAGCCCAAGATCCTCCTGCGAGAACTCTCTGCCTATATAGATACTTATCAATCTAAGGAGAGAGGAGTTGATCAAAGATAGAGACCATTCTGCAGGCTCTTGGCTGCAGTGTTCACCAATTACCAACATCTGGAGGAGATCAGACTGCTCAACCCAGAATTGCAAGTGGACTGGTCCAATGGGGAAGAAACTCTTAGTCTCAATGTGTGCCACCTATTCCGTTTCAAGAATGGTGATGATAACTACAAACAGTTATGGGAATCTGACACCCTCCCCTCCAAAGAATTTTATGTCCAAATGAATCCTAATACAGAAAACAAGGCTATACGAAAAGAGGTTAAGAAGGCAAGGAAGACAGCAAGCTAGGCTGAACCGCCTCTGAAGAGGGCTAAAACCACACCGGTTCCCAAATTGCGTCCTACCACTGGTGCAGGTCCAAGCCAAGTGAAGAAAAAGAAAGTCCATGTTGAAGAAGAGGTTGATGTTGCTGAAGATGAAGAAGAAGATCCCAGTATTCCATCTTTAATTGCAAAAGCCAGAACTACAAAGGCTGTTCAAGATAGGATTTTGAATGATGACGACATGCTGGAATTCCATAGGGCTGAGTTGGCTAGATTTGAGAAGAGAGCTGCTGAGAAGAGAGCTGCTCAAGGCAAGCGAACCGCCTCCTCCTAAACCGCAGCCAAACACTCAACCACCTCCACTTCCTCAACCTCAATCACCCATCCAAACCCAACCTCAATCCCCAATCCAATCTCACCATTCTTCACCATCAAAATGCCCCTCTCCCAAACCGCAACCCTCCCCAAAACTGCAATCTGATGCACTAATTCAGGGGGAGACCCCAAAGAATAGGTTTAAGATGATGGCCAAGAAAACCACAAAAAGGGGGCCTCATCGTTTTCTTAAGAGGGTGGCTAAGAATGCCAAACCTATGGCAGGTGAAAATGCCTCTTATTTTGATAAGGAATCCTCATATTCCTCCTCCCTCCTCTTTCAGATTCTGACTCAGATCGCTCCCTTCATTCCTATCACACCCCCTCTCTCTAATGCCTTCAAGGACTGGTCCCCCAAACCTTCTAAAGGCCAGGCCATATCAACTTCCAACCGCAAGGACCCAACTCCTTCCCCTCCTCGTTCAAACCGAAACCAAACTCCACCCCACATAAAAACTCCTACACCTCCTCCTTCACCTAAACCTAAATCACCTCCTCCTTCTGTTCACACTGCTACCCCATCCAATTTACCCTCAAAATCCCCTCCTCAAACCTCAATCCTCCCCACCTCCATAATTCCTCCTACACAAACCGCACCCACTCAAACACTTCCCATTCCACCTCCCACCCAATCTCATACAATTTTAATCACCCATATCTTCCAAAACCTCAACTCCTATCTCTCACAAACCGCACCCCCTTCTCAAACCCCTCCATTGACCCAAACTACTTTCCTACCCCAGACTGCACCTCCAACTATCCCTACACAATCGCCTCCTTCTTACTCAAACATTCCTCCTCTTCAACTGCCCCTCCTTCTGACTACACCCAAATTCTTTCCACCCTTCATCTCATTCAAGGCCAACTCCTTAACAACCAAGGCCACATGATTAAACTAACCACCTCCAACTCATCCCTTGAAGCCTCCAACCGTTCCCTCCAGAACCATGTTGAAACCCAATCCCACCTCCTAGCCACTCAATCCCTTGAACTGGCTGCTCATAAAACCTCAATGAAGAGTTTACTCCTGAAGCTTGATGCCATTAAGGAGGAGAGTTCAACAACAAACATTGTCCAAACCTCAGCTGAAAAATGCTTTGGTGAATTTAGAAAGGATCTGGCAGAAGGAGTTCCTCAAACCCTAGGGGAGACAGTTTCCAAAATCCAACTGCAGGAAATGCTTAATCAAATTTCAACTGCCTTCATCAACTCCTCCAAAACTGCCCTAGAAAATTTCCAGTTTGAATTTCTCAATTCTAACAACTCCAGACCGCAACAAGGGTCAGACATTAGGTCAACTTTGGCTTCTATCGAAACTAGCCTCTAGTCTGAAATGGATACACTTAAAGAGGAGCTCAGCATGAAAATGAACTTGATGAGAGACAGTCTAACTGCAAAGTTAGACAGTCTAACAACAGATGAAATGCATGATAGGCTTGAGAACATCAAGGAAGGTTTCAACTCCAGGCTCAGTGTCAAATTACAAGAGCTGGATAATTCCTTGAGGGGGAGTTTTGCTGAAATTGAAGCCAACATTCAAGAAACCCAAACTGCACATTCAGAAGCTATACAAGATCAAATTCATACATTTTTCAATTCCTTAGATTCCTCCTTCCAAACCAAAATTGAAGACCTCAACGAGAATCTAGATGAGAATGCTTCCAAGGTGGATGAGCTTATAGAAGAGGTGAAAGGGGACTGCAGAGCGGTTGGCTCCAACAAATCTAGACTTCAAATCACAACAAATGCCATCAACAACCTGGAGACCGCTCAGCAAAGGACTGCTAAAGAAGTGAGAAGACTGAGGAGAACTCTTAGGGCAGAACGTTTCGTCTTCACTGGACCGCATGTTGCAGATCATGTCGTGGATGGACCTCCCCAGCAATAAACTGCATTATCTATAATTTTTGCTTAAACTTTTTTTGCTTGAATTTATTTTTGCCATGTTGTATTTTGCTTTCCTACCCTTGTAATCTGTAAACTCAAAGGTAGTAATGAAAATGCATTACTGATTGAATTCAAACCTTATTCATTCAAACCGATTGTTTGTAGAACATTGAAACCACATTAGTTTTAAAACCTCATTCAAATATCCTTTAACTTAAAAATCATATTTTTGAATTGAAGTTTAAACATTCAGTTTAAACTGCATACTTAAACTAAAACTCATAATTTTTATGTATGCACTGAATTCATTTCTATACTTTCAACTTGTAAGTTATTAATCTTTCAATTGTATAGAAATTTATAACTTAAGCTAGTGTGTGCATTGTCTTGAGACATGACTTACCATGTTAATTCTTATGGACATATTTTTACCAAGAACAATGTTTGCCTTTGTTATAGTAGGTAATGGCATCAATCAAATAGAGGAAGATTATTGGGTTTGCATACTTTAACCCTCCTAGATTTAACTTTAATTTGATTGATACTGTAACCTCATCTCTATTTTCTGAACTTTAGGCACATATGTAATGAAGCTTAGACTTCAATTTTTTAGTTCAAGTCCATTTTATAGAATAGGTTTATTTAGGCTTGAGGACTGGCACAAGACTCATTGTACATGAGGTTTCAATTCAGAAAGTTTCAAACCGCACGTGTGAAACCGCACAGCAAACCGCTGTGTGGAATTCCTACATTGAAATCGCACTTTGTAGTTCAAAGTGAAACCTCATTGGTGAAAACCGCACTGCACAAACCGCATCCAATGATTGAAGACTTGAAGATGAACCACTTATGACTGTTGGAATCTACGTCATCAATATTTAAAGTCAACCACAAAATCTTGTCACGTGACTAACTGTCAGAGACAGGATCTGCAAGGATCCTGAAAATGTGACATATGTCCTTCATTCCTTAAATATAGCTGAGGTCTGATCAGCCTTCTGCAACTTCTGAAAAAAGGGACAAAAGTGGATTTGTGGACCAATCAGAATGCACCAGTACAGTACCTGCTACAGCTATTTCCAACGTCTACTTTCTTGGTGCTTGGGTAAAAATGCCCCCATTCTTCAACATTTGAAGATTGCTTGAGAATTGAAATTACAGTGAGTTCATAAAAAGATTGAAGCTTTTTCCATAAATATTCAACCCTTTGAATCTTCATCTTCTTCCTTCAAGAAAATATTCCAGCCCAGAAATCAAACCTTTAACACCCATGATTTCTTGAGCTCTATATCTTACAGATTCAAAGAGCCTTGATTCTTGTTTATCACACACACACCTCACTTGATTAATCACATAGATTAATTCATTTGAGATACACTGGTTACAGTCTAGAATTTGATCTTCATAAAATAGATTTTAGATCTGAGTATTGATTCTTGTACATTGTAATCTCTCTCATACTCTAATATAAAATCTAGCATTAGAAAATCTAAGACTAACCATCTTGATAGTGGATGTAGATCATTTACGATTGAACCACTCCAAATATTGTGTTCCTATATTTCTGCATTTTTTACTTACTGTTTATTACTGATTATTTTTTCCTTATCTGTTTGATCTTAAAATAGGTTATCCATTGTTGTGAATTGTGTTTCTGGTTAATCATTGTCAAAACCTCACTTTACTGTTTGTGAAAACTGCACACACAAAACCACACTATAAACCGCTTCTCTAAATCGCACTTACAATCCTAAAGATATTCCGCTGTGCATTTCGCAATACTACTTGCGGTTTTGATGCACTACAAGCGGTTTTGTAAGCAAGAGGTTTAGTTTTCAAAAAGAGGGCAAAAAATTTGTAACATCTATTCACCCCCTCCCCTCTAGCTGTTTTTCACCCTTGTTGCCACCTTTGGGACCAAGAGTCTGCTCAGCTCTAAGTTTTGGAATCAAAAATGGATTGAAATTGACCCAAATTGTTCTTCTGATTCCGGCAAAACTTAGCTTGGGTTGACTTTCTAGATCATTCTCCTTTATGCACTTTGAGTTGATTTTCTAGACCAGTCTCCTTTATGCACTTTGAGACATCTACTATGTGGTCGGGATGTGGTCATTTAATGATATTTTGTTCTATTTACGTATTGTTGAATGAGTTTGTTTGTCAAGGGTGTTGAATTTGTTTGCTTGTCAAAGGTGTTGAAATGTGTTTGGTACATATTAAATGTGTTTGTTTGTCACAGGTTTTGATAGAACTTTGTTACAAAGTCGGGTTGTGAACTGACTTTCTTAAGCTAGTTTGGAGTTACAGTAAATTCGCTAATGGGTGTAGCAAATTTAACCTGATTAAATTCGCTATTGTCATTAGCGAGTTTAGATTAATCTAAAACCGAATCTAATTAATCTAAACTCGTTATTTCGAGTAGCGAGTTTATATTTATTAAAATTATAATCAATTTCTCAAAATTATTTACGTAAAATACAAAAAAAAAAAAATAGGAAAATCAAACTCGCTATTCGAATTAGTGAGTTTAGGCAAAACATTTACAAAATCACTATTTGAAGTGGCGAGTTTCAAAAATGAGTCATTTTGGTCAATACATTAAAAAGGTTGTCATTTTGGAATTTATAATTTTAAAAAAGGATTATTTGAGAAAAAAAAACAAGAAATTCTTCGACAAAACTATAATACTTGCCACTGTATTTTGGGTTTACCGACAAATTTGTCATTGTGTATTAATTTCTTCAGATTTGTCACTATACTATGATTTTTGGATTCGTTTTATAACGAGTGTTAAAAACTTAACAAAATGTTAAAAATTTAACATATTCATTAAATACTTAACAAATCTATTATAGATTAATAAAAAGCTAACTATCCATATTAAAATTGTTGGGGTTTTGGCTTAAATTCTAATTCCAAATTGGATTGAGAAAATCATGTGTATGATTTTATTTCCTAATCGGACTATAAGTGGGAAGATTGTTTCCTTATGCAAGTAAGAGAGGAATTTGTGCCTTATGAGTGGAGGACAAAACATCATTCCTAATTGTATAAGGAAATGATTTTTATTTTACCTTTATATATAAAGGGTATGAGGATTATTATTTTGTTTGTGCCTTGGTGGTACCAAGAGGGGCTCCTTTAGGGGAGATTGGGTTAATTAGCACTTTGTAAAACTATGAGAGAGAGATGTACATTGATTGCGTTTGTATTCAAGGATGTTTAGAAGGATTAGAATATCTCAATTCTTGCAATACTAGGTTTGTGGTGAGTGGTGAGTCTTTGCGAGTTTCTTGATTAAAACTTGCGTTCTTGTAATTCCATGAAAATATAATGAAAGTCATTGATCGATCTATGGACGTAGCCCATTGATGTTGGGGTGAACCACGTAAATCTTGAGTTATTTATTTTCTTGTTATAGTGTGTGGTTGTCCAAATTAATGTGGTATTGCATAACCTAAATTGTTGTGATATGTTTTCGCATGTGCCCAACATTGGAATCAGTGCTTTTTGGTTTAGCTCCTGGATGTAATTCTTTGTGGTGTGCAATGAGATTGAAGATTTTAGTGTTATGATGTGGATGATTAATTTGGGACGTTTGTGAAGAACAAGAAAATTTGTGGTGGAAACAATATTTATAGAGTACAATCAATGAAGGGAAGATCATGGAAGTTTCAAGTTGAAAACGATCAATGACGGCGTGGTGGAACATAGAGATGGAAGATGCAAGTTGAAGATGACAACGATGTGGTAGAACTTAGTTTAGGGGAGATTTGTTGGGATTTTGGCTCAAATTCTAATTCCAAATTGGATTGAGAAAATCATGTGTAGAATTTTATTTCCTAATCGGATTAGAATTGGGAAGATTGTTTCCTTATACAAGTTGGAGAGAAATTTGTGCCTTATGAGTGGAGGGCAAAACAATATTCCTAATTGTATAAGGAAAGCGTTTTTATTTTACTTATATAAAGGGTACGAGGATTATTATTTTGTATGTGCCTTGTTGGTACCAAGAGAGGCTCCCTTAGGGGAGATTGGGTTAATTAGCAATATGTACAACAATGAGAGAGATGTACATTGATTTCGTTTGTATTCAAGGATGTTGAGAATGATGAAAATACCTCAATTCTTGTAATACTAGGTTTTTGGTGAGTGATGAGTCTTTGCGAGTTTTTTAATTAAAACATGCGTTGTTGAAATTTCATGATAATATAATGAAAGTCGTTGATCGGTCCATAGACGTAGCCCATTGAAGTTCGGGTGAACTACATAAATCTTGTGTTGTTTATTTTATTGTTATATTGCGTGGTTGTCCAAATTAAAGTGACATTGTAATAATTGTATAACCTGAATGTTGTATCTAATCCTTGATTGAAGAGAAAAAATCCCTTTGGTTTTTGCTACTTTTCATTCTCGTGAAATTCCAGTTGCGACCCTGGATGTGAGTACAGATGTGTGCACATCCGCACCTACATCTGAGGTTTCAATCTCAATTGCTGCTCAACTAGAGGCATTTGATGCCCAAATCCTGGTTTCTGACGGACACATTACAGCATTTTCAAGCTCAAGTCTGCATCTCAGATTTATATTGAGAATTCTCTTTTCACCTTGATGACTACAATTTCTGGTCAGAAAGGGGAAGATGAATCTAACATAGGGGGAGCTAATAAGGTTAGCAACAAAGCCAAAATCTGTTGTAGTAGAAAATTCAGGTTAGTACTCTATGTGTGGATGTGTTTACACATCTTAACACATATCTGAATCAGGGAGAGTTCATGTGGTGATCTGGCAAGTATGCCTTAATTGTCTAAATCTTTATTTTAATCAAAAAGTCCAAAATAGGGGAAGATTGAAAGAGTTAAAATCATTGAAGGACTTGGACTTTTGAAATCATGTGAGTATTTTAGGTTATTTAGAATTTTGACTTTCTTTTAAAGATTTAGATACCAGACAGGTTATGACTTTTATTTTTCATATCTTTTATTCTTTGAAGATACTATTTAAATCAGAAAGCCATAAATTAGGGAAAGATTGAAAGAGTACGATTAGTACTGTATGATTTTGTCAAAATATATTTTCTAATCTTAAAAGATTTATGTCTTTCTTGGAGATTGATTTTTCAACTAAAAAGATTTTCCTAGTCAAACTAGGATTGTATCAATCTTGATTATGAAATCTTGAAGATTGAAATAGTGAAATTTTAGGAAATATTGACTTTCATAATTTGAATCCAATTGATAAGTTTGATAAGTGGATTTATTACTTTTTATCAAAGATTTAGATTTTTATTTGAAAAAAAAAAACACTGTTAAATGAGTTGTTCTTGTGTGAAACTAGTTCTAGGATAAGCTATCCTAGAACCTGTTTTGCTAAAGTACCTTTTCTAGTACAATAAAGTGTCTGTTGCGATATAAACAAAGTGTCTGTTCTATTATGACACTAATAAACACATTTAAATCGGTTGTAATGTTAAATAATGCGGTGATATTGTTAAAAAATAGTGCATGTTATAGTGTTAAAAAGTGCCTGTTGTAGTATTGAAAAGTGCCTCTTGTAGTATTGAAAAATGTCTGTTGTAATATTGAAAAGTGTCAAAGTGAATTAAAAAACACATGCCTGTTATAGTGTTAAAATATACCTCTTGTAGTATTCAAAAGTGTCTTCTGCAGTATCAAAAAGTGCCAGGTGAGTTTCAATTATTTACAATGTTAAAATGTGCCTGTTGTTGTGTAGAAAACTGCATATTATAAGTTTTAATTATTTACAAAAATGCCATCGCACATTTTGAGAAGTTCTATTTATTTACAAAAATGTCAGCGCGCCTATTTAAAAACACGTTCTACGCTCAGACGAGCGTAGAACACGTTTTACAAGAGATTTTCACTTGTTAAATATGTAAATATATTTAGACTAGGACTAATATTACTAACAAATCTCTTTACTTGTTAGTGTCAATCTCTTGTTTCCTTGTAGGATATGGATTACATCAAATAAGGAATAGTTTGATTGATTTAATGAATTCTCAAAGGTGCCTACAAATAAAAGACTATCATCACATTGAGAAAACACGTATTGAGAATTATTTGTAAGAGAAAATATTTTGTTATTCACGGATTCAAGACATCTTTTTATGTTGTAAGTGCAGTTGTGACTTATATCTGAACTGATATCTAGATTTCATTCAAGTTTTTTGTTCTACTTCTGATTCGAATACGCTCTCCTTGGAAAAGGAAGATTGTTTTTGGTTTAGAAGTTGGTTAAAACTTGCTTTAGTATTTTAATCTTTATGTTTTACTTATTCTTGTTTTATTCTGTAAAACAGATCTTTAATAGTGAAAACCTTATTGGGCTTAAAGTCTTGTTTGCTGGGACAGAAACAGTAAACATTTAATTATTTGTGTTCTTTTATTTTATTACGCTGCTTATTGGTGGATGTGTGAACAGTTGTGACTCCATCTGTACTCACATCCGTAATCTTTTTTGTTGAAAGTGATTTTCTAGCTAAACCAAACTTTCATAATTGACATTAAAAATAATTATTTTAGATTTATTTTAAATTTAAATTTAAATTTTTAGTCTTTATTAATTGTTCACATTGTAGCAAAGTAGCCACTTTATGTGCATAATTATTTTTATCTAATTTTTAATGACTGTTAAGTTTAAACATCTCTGTTAATTTCATAACATTTATGTTTAATTTTTAACAATCATTAGGGTGGAGGAAGAAAATGAAGTCTAAAGCCAAAGTACAAGGGTAAAATTGAATAAATTAAAGTACGATTGCAAATTTATAGATAAAAGTAAAGTACAGTAGCAAAATTTACCAATGGTTAGAGATATTTAGGATTGATTGACATCTGGCACAAATAATATATGATGATGCAAAAATCGCTCCGAATTGATCCATCAATAGTATGTATTTTGGTGTTTATACCTTAAATCAATAACAAACGATTTGATGGGGGAGTATCTCCGGCTAATAAGATACAGCGTAAATATGATTATTGTTGAATTAAGTAAAGTTGTATTGACAAGAGTGTACTCAAATATATGAGAGACCTTACCTTTTAATAATGACGATTAAGGGTATATATTTATACTAGATTAATTGGACAGTTGTTAGAGAATCATATAAACTCCGCGGGAATATGGGATATTTTCTAATCCACTCCTAGATTATAAGAGTCGGTTACCAGAAATAATGTGTTCAATGCCAGTTGGCTTGGTCGAGTTCGCTCATATGGAGGATGTCGACCTGAGTTTGTGTATTAGGAAGGCAGAGATGCACAAGTAT
Source organism: Adenophora triphylla var. japonica (assembly GCA_022495995.1). Lineage (NCBI taxonomy): Eukaryota > Viridiplantae > Streptophyta > Magnoliopsida > Asterales > Campanulaceae > Adenophora > Adenophora triphylla. The sequence continues at coordinate 564,920 of JAFEMH010000174.1, forward strand.
CCAATCGAGTTGCCGGACCAAGTTAGGTCGAGACTTTATTAGGTCGGACCAAGCCATAGGTGGCAAACTAGGGGCAAAGACAAACAAGGTTAAGACCTACCGGGAAGATTGTCGCCCAATCTATTAGATGTGAAGACGGCCTCTTTGGGCTTGTTGGGCCAATATATGAGGATGGACATTGGGATAAACTCGTAGAGATTAGACTGTAACTTTTATTCCGTTCAATATATATATAGAAATGTGGTAAAAAAAAAAATTGTTTCATTTTCCTCAATGCATATAGTTAAAAATAATATAATTGCATGAAATTACCCTGCTTACTGAATACTCTTCGTCTGAAATGATTTTTTTTTGCATTTTTGTTGTTAATACGAATAAACAATGAGCATTAATTTTATGTTTATTATTTATCCGAATAAAAATATAAAAATTGTTATTAATATTATTTATAATGGTGTATAATATTAGTTTATTATTTATAATGACAGTAGATTACAAGCTTGGGTTGGGGCGATGCAAACCCAATTTTTTGCGGTAGCATCACAGTCTTACAATAAGTATCATATTTACAAGTTAAGAAATAATCTAAGTGTTTCATTACACAAACAATAAGAAGTAAATCACATTTCTCATAAAGGTTGACAAGTTTTTGCAGTATATTATGAGACAGGAAGGAGTATATCAGTTCGGCAGTAAGGAGACTGATTTTAAGTGTTAGTTAAACCCTAGCAACCTTGGGGTAATATTCATCAATGACTCCAGGATCCCCGGATTAAATTTCCTAGCAAACAAGAAGCAAACCGAGCTCATTTCCCCGTTATAACTACAGTTAAATCCATACCTAACGCGATTCAAAAACCCCTCGGAAACCTCCTTCCTACCAAACGTAGTAGGATGTGACCCTCCAGTTGACCAATCTGTCCAAGTTATAGTCCTATTCGAAGTCAACTCCGGGGGGTAATGTATAGTATTGACTAGTGTAGGAAAGTAATGTTCATCCATGTAACACGGAGGCGTGCAATGGTCTTTTAGCACTTGATAATACTTTGTGTCGGAGATTATTTCAATGGCGAGTTTCCGGTTGACTTCAAACCATTGAGAGCCTTTCCGCCAGTCGGGTAATGTAATGGCGGGCCACATTCGCTTGTTGTATCTTCCCCGGCCTATCTTTCGTGGATCATCAAATGAGCTGAGGTAGCTTTGGTTAGAGTTGATGAGATAGTTGTAGATCGTAGTGAAGTTGAAGATTGGAATGCATGATTCGGAGAGAAGCACGAATCTTTCGTTTGAGAAGTCGAGGAGGGCGTTGGCTAGGAGACGCCTCTCTGCATCGGTCATCGATGCCCGGCCCCACTGAACCCACTGCAACCAAAAAAAAAAAAAAAACTTAATCCCACTGCAATAAGAAAGCTGGGTCAAAATCTTTCCTTAAAAAGAAAGAAATCATGGAATTTAAGATTGAGAAAGCGGAGATTTTCAAACCTTGCTTGGAACTCTACGCTTGTAGAAAACGGATGAATTTGGAGGTTCGTAGGTGAACTCTGGGGATGTGTGAATGTAGATAGAGAAGAAGCTTTCATGTCCTTTGAAAAACTTCTCCCAAAGTGGTGCTAATGGTAATCTTCCCCTAGTAAGGAACATGAAAGCTACTTTGGGGGTACGGTTGTACGGGTACTCCACTATACGTGGCACCATAGAGGCTCGCCACATAAGCTCCTCGTCGCTCATTGAATGCCAAAGATTTTTAGGGTTTAACCAATCTGTAAACTCGGTGTTCTTGGTTGACTTATTGACTGTTGAAGTGGGAGGTGAAGAAGAAGAATGGGTTGAGGAGTTGCATAAGAAACGGGAAGAATGTAGAGATAAAAGATGGAATTTTGATGATGTAGTGAATTGAGGGGAATACAAATCATCAGGGACTATGACTTTTCTTACATGATTATTGATAAAAGTAGCGAGAATGATCACAAAAAATGCCATACACAAACAGAAGATCACGGTGGTAGCAATATGAAAACTCTCGCAAATCTCTCTTCTATTTCTTGAGGGTTGCTCTTTCCCAGACATGGTTAAAGTTATGTCCCAAATTACAACATTGGAGAGGGAGGAATTTACTTTATCTTATACGAATTTTACAGATTTTCTGGTACCCTTTACGGGTAAGTGCAATCAAGCACGCAGTTTGGGAACTTTTATAGCAAGAGGAATGGCGAAAGGAGTTTTTTGGTGTAAAAGATTCTACCTGAGGGGTTTCCCGCATTAAAAATGAAGATCTTGGGGGATTGAATGCATAAACCATGTGGTTATCACACTAAGCATACACCAGAAGGAGTGTAACGACGTGCTTTAACATGCATGTCAGTTTCAAACAGCCAAGTGATCACATTTAAAGTTTATAACCATGAATGCAAGTGACCCCAACCTAATGATGATACGCTAAAGTATTAATGCATGGATCTTTTTCCGAAATAAATCCCTTGAAACAAAGTCAAGGAATGTAGCACTGATTTTTGGACCAGTCATGCCAGTTTTTCACCACTTTCATCTTAAAACGTTTTCGGCCAAGAACTTAATACATGCTGAAACGTTTCTCACCTGAAATGAATTCAAGCTTTGCTTCTAACCAATCATCACAATAGGATGAAGCAAGTGATCTCAAGAATGCCCAAGTCCACCAAGCCAGGAAATGGACCCCACAGGACCACAGGTTGCCTGAAACTTCTGAATGCAACATTCCTGCAATAACAAATGCAGAAATCTCCTGGTCAGATCCACACACCACTTGGAGATATCAAAATAGCAATATGGTACATGTTGAGCACTGTTGCACTGGTTCATAATTTACCCACTTGGCCAGCAAATGCAGCACAACTACTATCACTGAAGTTTTCTTGAGAGAATCCCTGCACAATTACAGAGGATTTTTTTGAAATTTACCTGAATAAAACATGTGAACATAATGCTATGGCATAATGTCAACTCTATAATCACCCATCTTAAAGTGTCAATAGAATGCTATGGCACAATGTCAGACCATGATCACCCATCTTGTTGATGCAACATAATTACCCATCTTATGGATTTTTGCAATGTGGTGCCATTGGCTATCTAGATCGAAAAAGTAACACTACCTATCCCAAAAAGAGCAAATTTGAAAAAAAAAAATGGTCATTTATTTTGGGACGGAGGGAGTTAACAACCTTTAGAAAACATAGTGCACATGCATGACTTCTGTTGGGATAGAGGACCAACCGGGTTAGACATCGAAGCAAGGGGGAGAATTTCGTTAGGAGCTGCCGCCGTCAAGAGCGGTCGCGCTGCTTAAGTGCGCGACCGCGCTCTTGTACCGTGACTGATGCTCGGGAGGAATTTCTTCGAGGGCGACCGCGCTGAAAGGGAGGGCGTCCGCGCTGAACGACCGAGGCTGAGCGTTGGAGTTACTGGAAAGTAGCGCGACCGCGCTAGGCACAAGAGCGGCCGCGCTGGGCCCGATTTTCAGCAGTCCAGGATTCCTTGTTTGTTTAGGTTTTGGTTTGTTCCCTAGTCATATATAAGTAAAGTTCCGCCCCCTCTCTCATTGTAACACAAATTCTACATACATAGTGCAAGATCCTGGCTTGGTAGTGCCCCCAGACGTAGCCAATCAAATTGGTGAACTGGGTTAACAATTTCTTGTGTCTTTTCTGCGCTTTTGATTTTCTTGTACTTTGTTTGTGTGCTCTAATCGTTTTTGTAGGTTTGCTTGGGTGTGGAGGGCCAATATTCACAATAACGGGTATCAGATCTTTTGATTTCAAGATCAAGGGAGTTGTTCCAAGCAATCAAGAATGGGCAAGGACAAACAGGCGGTTGAGAAATTCGATGGGTCTGACTACGGATATTGGAGGATGCAGATTGAGGATCTTTTGTACAACAAAGACCTCTATAAGCCTCTGAAGGGTGTCAAACCGGAAGATGAAGATCAGGAAGAATGGGAACTCATGGATCGGAAAGCCCTAGGGGTGGTTAGATCTACTTTGTCAAAGTGGAATGCAAAGACTACTAAGAAGGCGACAACCACCAAGGAGCTATTGGATTATCTTACTAAGAGATTTGAAACTCCATCTGCTGCAAATAAGGTTGATTTGATACGCAAGATGGGTAGTCTCAAGATGCAAGAGGGAGGATCCTTGACTAAGCAAATCGATGAGTTTATGGATGTTATAGACTCATTGACAGCGGTGGAGATCAAGTTCGATGATGAGGTTCATGCGTGTTTGTTGCTAGCTTCTTTACCGGCAAGTTGGCGCGGAACGGTGACAGCAATCAATGCTTCAGCAGGTAAGAAGTGTAGGTGTTAGTGCCCTAGGCCTATAGAGATAGACCTTTATGTAATGTCATTGCTTATTTATATATGAGATTGTTTCTTTTGATTATTATATGTGTTTGCATGTTTACATTAATAATTGTGTCCCTAGTACTTATGAAGCACTAGTATGAAGTCTAATGGATAATCATGTGATGATTATATGCATAGAGATGCACATTAGATTCATGGGTACTTGTTAGTGAACAAGGTACTGGACTTGACCCATTATGAGATTTATGTCATGGTCATATGTCATAAATAAATCTCATATAGTCATATCATTGATATCCTTTGACCTGAGATTATCATCGTCTTCCACTCGATGAATATCATGTTTGATATAGTTTAACGTTGTCTTTAACCGGACAACAATAAGGGATATCATTGGCATGATATGATTCTTGTTGGGAAGAATGATAAGTCAAGATGGAAACTTGTCCCTCGTAAAGAGAGATGTTTGCTTGGCCACTCGTGAGTAAGATTGATGTAGTGCATGGCCATGCCCGAATGAATTAATATGATTAATGTCATTCGATTAATCAATTTACTTGGTAACGAGAAAGCATTGAACAATATGAGTTGACGTGGACCATGACTCATGTTCAATATAACATCGTGTGACAATGGGATTGTGATATGTTCTATGTAGGAAAAACGAACTTAATATTATATTATTTGGGTAGGCATGATGGCTTGCTAGAGTCCGCTCATGTCTTATGAGGATCGATGTGATCGAACTCATTGCCAACATAATATAGTCCTATGGGGTCACACGCATCGAACGAATTGACAAAATGGAATTATGGAATTCTGGTGTGTTGGGCGATCGCCCAATGTGCTATGGGCGACCGCCCATCTTATTTGGAAAACCGGGCATTGGAGTCTGGACACATGGGCGACCGCCCATGTGCCTATGAGCGACCGCCCACGATGGTTTTCGAATAAGGGTTTAAGGCTTCGGACACGTAGGGCGACCGCCCGTGCCTATGAGCGACCGCCCACATGGGTTTTCGGAGGAAGGATTAGGCTCGGACACATGGCGACCGCCCAGTCCCTACGGGCGACCGCCCATGTGCCCTGAATGCTGAAACCGTTTTTCTCAAGGGTTTTTAATAGGGCACAGTATTTATAAAGTATAAATACTCTCCTTTATCAACCCTAGCAGCCAAGTGACGAATTTTGAGTTTAGAGAAACCCAAAATTGAGAACCCTTTTCAATTGTGAATTGAAATCATCACACCAATTCCATAATACACTTAGATTGAAAGTGTTTCAATCGAAGGATCTAGCAATCCTCCTAGAAAGAGTTCTAGGGTTCGTTCATCGCGTGGATACTCGTGGAGGATCTTCGCTTCTCAAGATCTTTTGTTCGTGATTCAAGGATCGTATATTGAAGACTTGCAAACTCTTCAATCTGGAGTTGGAACACGTATATCAACGACAAAGGCAATCAAGGTTGGTAACCCTAATTCATAATTCTTAATTATTCATCTAGAAGCGATTCTAGGGCTTTGGGTATTCGAGTTATTTGCAATTTTCCGCTGCGCATGGACCCTCGAAACCCAACAGTGGTATCAGAGCCCCGTTCATGATGTTTAGTTAGATAATCATGATAATTGTGTAATGTGATTATATGGATTTTCATGATGAATATGATTTAGAATGTGAAAATGTATGAGTTTTACTTTTGAAGTAATTGTATATAGTGATATACCATGATTATGAAATTGTAATATGTGATTAATATGATTAATCTAGGTCATGGGATGTTAAATTCATTAATATGATTAATATGATTAATCTAGGATATTTGTGAAGTATTACTTGGTATATGGGTTGGACACCAAAACCTTCCCCACAGGCACTTCGATGGAAGTGTGGGATAACCTTGGAGCACGTGGCCGCGTACTAGTAATTACTGACCAAATGTGATTTGTGTTGTATCATTCCATGTTCATAATTATGCTCATATAGTTTTTCATGAATCAACCATGCCATGTTAATTGATAAACATGAAAAATTGAACCTTTTTTGAAATTTTGAGTTTGTTTATGCTACCCACTTTAAACACTTGTGAGTACACGGGTAGTTTTATGTGGGCTCGCCATAGCGAGGTGCATTAATTCTATCTTTGTATGATCAAGATGAGCAAATAGTGATTGCTATACGTTTAAAATGGTTGAACTCAATAAGGCTATCAAAACAGTTTTGGGCCTAAGGCATAAGATGAGATTGAAACATGTGACATATGATGTCTATAATCTCATAAAAGATCTAAGAGTCATATGTTGATATGATTGATAAATGTTATCTACCTTTTTAGTTTAATTTTGAGCGATCGTGCCATAGCCGACTTGAAATTAAATTAAAGTTGGGTCTTAGCCTATTAAATTATATTATGCATGTTTGTATATGAAGGTTATATAATTTAGTGGGAGTATTTGTGAAATACATTATTTAATCTCTTAAATGAAATTGGTGCTTATATATGTTTATATCTTGTTGCATATCTTTGTAGATCAATGGCCGCTAACACTAATCGAATTTGTCATCGCGATCGCTCCTTGAGAAGGACAAGTTAGAAGAGAATGGCAACAACTATGTGGATTGGATCCGCTGTTTGGGAATTGTTCTCAAACAGGAAAGGAAGTTGTACATTCTCGATGGACCCATTCCTCCCGAGCCTGCTGCTAATGCACCCAAAGCTGAAAGGGACCAACATAAGAAACATGTTGATGATTCTATAGATGTTGGTTGCCTGATGCTGGCTACTATGTGTAAGGCCCTTCAGAAGGACCTTGTACACATGGAAGCTTATGATTTGGGAAATCATTTAAAGGAAATGTTCCAGTTGCAAGCACGTCAGGAAAGGTTTGACACTATGAAGGCTCTTCATTCATGCAAGATGATTGAAGGACAACCTGTTGGGCCTCATGTGTTGAAAATGAAGGGTCACCTCGAGCACCTTGAGAGGCTTGGATATCCTATCCAGTTAGAGCTGGCTACGGATATGATATTGCATTCACTCCCTGAGAGTTATAATCGCCCGTTCGAATTATAACATGAATGGGATGAATAAATCTCTGTCGAATTGCATGGGATGCTAAAGAATGCGGAGAACAATATCACCAAGAAAACCAATCAAGTGTTGATGGTGAACAAAGGAAAAGGGTTCAAGAAAAACAAGGGTAAAGCAAAAGTTGCTAAACCGGAGGCAAAGGTTGCCGTTGTTGAGAAGCCTCAACCCAAATCCCAAAAGGATGCGGTATGCTACCATTGCAATGAAACCGGGCATTGGAAGCGTAACCGCAAAGCTTATCGTGAAGGGTCAAGAAGAAGGGCAAATGTGATTGCCACGACTTCAGGTATCTATATGATAGATGTTCTACTTTCTACTTCTAGTTCTTGGGTATTAGATACCGGATGTGGATCTCACATTTGTCTAAATGTGCAGGGACTTAAGAATAGAAGGTCGCTCAAAGAGGGTGAAGTAGATCTGCGGGTTGGAAATGGAGCAAGAGTTGCTGCATTGGCCGTAGGGACTTACGAAGTCACTTTACCTAGCGGATTAATTTTAGTTTTAAATAACTGTTATTATGTTCCTGATTTGGAGCGTAAACATTATTTCTATTTCATGTTTAGACAATGAGGGTTACAATTTTCTTATTGCGAATAAGAAATTTTCAATTTATTTGAATGACATGCTTTATTGTGTTGCTCATTCTTTTAATGGCCTTTATGTCTTGGATGTTGATAATAATGTTGAGAATGTTTATCATGTTAGTAAGAAATCTAAACCAAATGATGTGAACAACACATACAAATGGCATTGCCGTCTTGGTCACATAAACGAGAAACGCGTATCTAAACTCCACAAAGATGGATATTTAGACTCATATGATTATGAATCATATGATATTTGCGAGTCTTGTTTATTGGGCAAGATGACTAAAGCTCCTTTTACAAAGAGTAGTGAAAGGGCTAGTGATTTATTGGCTCTCATACATACAGATGTATGTGGACCAATGAATAGCATTGCTAGGGGAGGATTTCGGTACTTCATAACGTTTCATCGATGACTTCTCCAGATATGGCTATGTCTATCTGATGAAGTATAAAAGTGAAGCATTTGAGATATTTAGAATATTTCAAAATGAGGTACAAAATCAACTTGGCAAAACTATTAAAACCATTCGATCCGATCGAGGTGGTGAATATTTAAGCCAAGAATTTGACGATCATCTGAAAAGTTGTGGAATTGTTTCGAACTTACTCCACCCGAACACCACAATGGAATGGTGTATCCGAGAGGAGAAATCGAACTCTATTAGATATGGTTCGATCGATGATGAGTCAAGTTAACCTTCATATTTCTTTGGGGACATGCACCGGAAACAACTGCTTTCACGCTTAATAAGGTCCACTACTAAATCGGCTCCTAAAACCCCACATGAGATGTGGTATGGAAGAAAGCCTAGCTTATCTTTCATGAAGATTTGGGGTTGTGAAGCTTATGTAAAGAAATTAGTTTCTGAACATAAACTTGCACCTAAATCTGACAAATGCATTTTCGTTGGTTATCCTAAGGAAACGAAAGGATATCTATTTTACAACCAATCCGAGAACAAAGTGTTTGTTGCTCGTAATGGTGTCTTTCTAGAGAAAGAGTTTCTCTCTAAAGAAACTAGTGGGAGTAAAATTGATCTTGAAGAAATTCAAGAACCCGAAAATGACAAGGAACCGATAGTTGAGAAGGAACCAAGTTCACAAGCTGTTGTGGAACCGGTTCAAGATACACAAGTTCTTCGCAGATCGGATAGGATACGATCCGAACCTGAGAGATATGGATTTCTCATGACGGAAAGTAATCAAGTAGAAATCATTGAGAATGATGAACCTACTTCCTATCAAGAGGCGATGTCCACTCCTGATTCGGATAAGTGGCTAGGAGCCATGGAATCCGAAATTAAATCCATGTATGACAATCAAGTTTGGAACTTGATTGATCCACCCGAAGGTGTAAAAACCATAGGGTGCAAGTGGGTTTTCAAAAAGAAAACCGACATGGATGGGAAGGTACATACTTATAAGGCTAGGCTAGTTGCTAAGGGGTATAGGCAGATTCATGGCGTTGACTATGATGAAACCTTTTCGCCCGTAGCAATGCTTAAGTCTATTAGAATCTTAATTGCCATAGCCGCATATTACGACTATGAGATATGGCAAATGGACGTCAAAACAGCGTTTCTTAACGGAAACCTACTTGAGGATGTATACATGATACAGCCTGAAGGGTTTGTCGATCCAAAAGGTTCTAACAAAGTGTGTAAGTTGCAGAGATCCATTTATGGATTGAAGCAAGCTTCCTGAGCCGGAATCTACGTTTTGATGAATCAACAAAGAGTTTGGCTTCATCAAAAACGAAGATGAGCCTTGTGTATACAAGAAAATAAGTGGGAGCATAGTGCTATTTCTGGTGTTATATGTCGATGACATCTTGCTCATTGGAAACAATGTTCCTGCACTCGAGACTGTTAAGTCTTGGTTAGGAAAATGTTTTTCAATGAAAGATATGGGTGAAGCGGCTTATATCCTTGGTATCAAGATCTATAGAGATAGATCAAGAAGGATGATTGGTTTGAGTCAAAGTACGTATATTGACAAGGTCCTTAGAAGATTCCGCATGGAAAATTCTAAGAGAGGGAACTTGCCAATGGGACATGGCATTACTCTTAGCAAGACTCATTGTCCTAAGACAAATGATGAGCGAAAGAGGATGAGTGATATTCCATATGCTTCGGCAATTGGATCTATCATGTATGCCATGTTGTGTACTAGACCCGATGTCTCGTATGCTCTAAGCGCAACGAGTAGATACTCCTGATCCCGGTGAAAACCATTGGATAGCGGTCAAGAATATCCTTAAGTACTTGAGAAGAACTAAGGATGTATTCTTGGTATTTGGAGGAATGGAAGATGATCTCGTAGAAGGGTTACACAGATGCAAGCTTCCAAACCGACAAAGATGACTATAGATCGCAATCTGGGTTTGTGTTTATGCTAAATGGAGGTGCCGTTTGTTGGAAGAGTTCCAAGCAAAGCACCGTTGCCGATTCTACAACGAAGCCGAATACATAGCAAAGACGGATGCGGCTAAGGAGGCGGTTTGGATCAAGAAGTTCGTTAGTGACTTAGAAGTCGTTCCGAGTATCACTAACCCGATAGAGTCGTTTCAGTGACAATAATGGTGCTATTGCCCAAGCAAAAGAACCAAGGTCACATCAGCGATCCAAACACATTTTTGAGACGTTTTCACCTCATTCGAGAAATCGTGAAAGGGAGGACGTCAAGATATGCAAAGTACCAACAGATGACAATATTTCGGACCCTCTCACCAAGCCTTTGCCACAAGCTAAACATGATGGTCATGTTAGGTCCATGGGTATAAGATACATGAGTGATTGGGCCTAGTGCAAGTGGGAGACTCGTAGGTGTTAGTGCCCTAGGCCTATAGAGATAGACCTTTATGTAATGTCATTGCTTATTTATATATGAGATTGTTTCTTTTGATTATTATATGTGTTTGCATGTTTACATTAATAATTGTGTCCCTAGTACTTATGAAGCACTAGTATGAAGTCTAATGGATAATCATGTGATGATTATATGCATAGAGATGCACATTAGATTCATGGGTACTTGTTAGTGAACAAGGTACTCGGACTTGACCCATTATGAGATTTATGTCATGGTCATATGTCATAAATAAATCTCATATAGTCATATCATTGATATCCTTTGACCCGAGATTATCATCGTCTTCCACTCGATGAATATCATGTTTGATATAGTTTAACGTTGTCTTTAACCGGACAACAATAAGGGCTATCATTGGCATGATATGATTCTTGTTGGGAAGAATGATAAGTCAAGATGGAAACTTGTCCCTCGTAAAGAGAGATGTTTGCTTGGCCACTCGTGAGTAAGATTGATGTAGTGCATGGCCATGCCCGAATGAATTAATATGATTAATGTCATTCGATTAATCAATTTACTTGGTAACGAGAAAGCATTGAACAATATGAGTTGACGTGGACCATGACTCATGTTCAATATAACATCGTGTGACAATGGGATTGTGATATGTTCTATGTAGGAAAAACGAACTTAATATTATATTATTTGGGTAGGCATGATGGCTTGCTAGAGTCCGCTCATGTCTTATGAGGATCGATGTGATCGAACTCATTGCCAACATAATATAGTCCTATGGGGTCACACGCATCGAACGAATTGACAAAATGGAATTATGGAATTCTGGTGTGTTGGGCGACCGCCCAATGTGCTATGGGCGACCGCCCATCTTATTTGGAAAACCGGGCATTGGAGTCTCGGACACGGGCGACCGCCCACGTGTGCCTGCGAGCGACCGCCCACGATGGTTTTCGAATAAGGGTTTAAGGCTCGGGACACATGGGCGACCGCCCACGTGCCTATGAGCGAACCGCCCACATGGGTTTTCGGAGGAAGGATTAGGCTCTGGACACATGGGCGACCGCCCAGGTCCCTATGGGCGACCGCCCATGTGCCCTGAATGCTGAAACCGTTTTTCTCAAGGGTTTTTAATAGGGCACAGTATTTATAAAGTATAAATACTCTCCTTTATCAACCCTAGCAGCCAAGTGACGAATTTTGAGTTTAGAGAAACCCAAAATTGAGAACCCTCTTCAATTGTGAATTGAAATCATCACACCAATTCCATAATACACTTAGATTGAAAGTGTTTCAATCGAAGGATCTAGCAATCCTCCTAGAAAGAGTTCTAGGGTTCGTTCATCGCGTGGATACTCGTGGAGGATCTTCGCTTCTCAAGATCTTTTGTTCGTGATTCAAGGATCGTATATTGAAGACTTGCAAACTCTTCAATCTGGAGTTGGAACACGTATATCAACGACAAAGGCAATCAAGGTTGGTAACCCTAATTCATAATTCTTAATTATTCATCTAGAACGATTCTAGGGCTTTGGGTATTCGAGTTATTTGCAATTTTCCGCTGCGCATGGACCCTCGAAACCCAACAAGAAGAAATTGAAGTATGATGATGTTAAGGACTTTCTTTTGGCCGAAGAAAATCGCATGAAGAAGTTGGGGACATCGAGTGCTTCGAGATCGGCTTTAGCTACTACTAGCAAGGGGAAGCCGGGTACTAGCAAACAAGGGAGAACCGAATCTAGGGAGAACGTGGTGAGTGGTAAGGGCAAGACCGGGGAGAACAAAGACAAACCAAAGGTTGCGAAGGGATCTGTTCAGTGCTATTATTGTAAGGAGTTGGGACACTTCAAGAGGGATTGTCCAAATCGTAAGGGCAATCAGGTGAATGTGACAGTCGAAGGTGATGATGTACTGGTTCTGAGTGTTAGTAGTGCACTAGAATGATGGGTGCTGGATTCGGGGGCATCATTCCACTCTTGCGGGCACAAGGAAGATATGGAGAACTACACTTTCGGTGATTTCGGTAAGGTCTATCTGGCTGATGGCGAGCCTTTGGAAATCAAGGGGAAGGGGGATGTTAGAATAGGAGCATCAGACGGTAAGGTCTTACATCTGAACGGGGTCAGACACATTCCAGATTTGAAAAAGAACCTACTTTCAGTTGGGCAGTTGGACGAAGAAGGTTACAAGGTGACATTCGGCTGCAGGAACTGTGTTATTACCAAGGAGGATTGTGAGATCGCTCGGGGTAATAAGGAGGGTACATTGTATTTGGCAAACAACACCAAGGATAGTATTGCGGTGGCGGCAGCCAAGGGTGATACTGATTTGTGGCACTGTCGATTGGGTCACATGAGTGAGACGGGGATGAAGGTGCTTTGTTCAAAGGGACTACTACCGGGTTTGAAGACAGCCAACGTGGGGATCTCGCGAAGATTGTATGTTTGGCAAACAGGGAGAAATAATTTCTCGAGGACAGTAGGGGTTTGAGGGAAGCAAAGTTGGAATTGGTTCACACGGACTTGTGGGGGCCATCTCCGGTCACGTCTCTGGGTGGTGCGTCATATTACATGACCTTCATTGATGATTCTACAAGGAAGGTTTGGGTCTATTTCTTGAAGGGGAAAGATGAGGCTTTCGAGGTATTCAAGAAGTGGAGGGCCTTGGTGGAGAATCGACGGGACTTAAGCTTAAGTGCTTGAGATCGACAATGGTGGGGAGTATGAGCTTGGTGAGTTTAGGGAATATTGTGCCGCGAATGGCATTCGTATGGAGAAGACTCCAAAGCGGACACCACAACTCAATGGGATAGCAGAGAGGATGAAACGAGAACATTGAATGAGCGGGCTAGAAGTATGAGATTGAAGTGTGGACTTCCGAAGACGTTACGGGCATACGCAGCTGACACGGCAGCTTTCTTGATCAATCGGGGATCATCGGTACCATTGGGGAATGGAATTCCAGAGGAAGCTTGGAGTGGCAAAGGTGTAACTGTCCTTTCTTCGCATATTTGGCTGCGTTTCTTATGTTCATGTTGATTCTCACGAGAGAACTAAATTAGATGCTAAATCTATTAAGTGTACATTTATTGGGTATGGCGGGGATGACTTCGGGTACAAGTTTTGGGATGACCAAAATCATAGAGTTATTCGTAGTCGAGATGTGGTATTCAATGAACAGGTTTTGTACAAGGACAGAAAGGGGGCATCTGATGACACTAGTTCGGAACCGGAAATTGTAGAGGTGGATATTCCAAACTCGGGTGGAAGCAGAACAGTTCATGTTGACCATGGTCAGGAGGTCACTGATGATGAACCACATACTCCGGAACCGGATATTCCGCTGCGTAGATCCAGCAGATTGCGTGGATCGCCTGACAGGTATACTCCATCCAATTATTATTTGTTGTTGACAGATAATGGGGAACCGGAATGTTATGCGGAGGCTGTTCGTAGTGCACTTTGTAACAAGTGGAAAGCTGCGATGGATGATGAGATGGACTCATTGAAGGCCAACAAAACTTGGGAGTTGACTGAATTACCTAAGGGGAATAAGGCATTGCATAACAAGTGGGTTTACAGGATCAAGGAGGAAACAGACGGTAGCAAGCGTTACAAGGCAAGACTGGTTGTAAAAGGGTTTCAGCAAAAGTACGGTATTTACTACACCGAGGTATTCACTCCGATTGTGAAGATGACCACTATCAGAATGGTTCTGGGGATAGTAGTGACGGAGAACTTGTTGCTTGAACAGATGGATGTGAAGACAGCCTTTCATCATGGGGACTTGGAGGAAGAGATCTACATGGCACAGCCAGAGGGTTACTTGTCTAAGGGTAGCGGGGAGCTAGTTTGCAGATTGACTAAGAGCTTGTATGGCCTTAAACAAGCTCCTAGGCAGTGGTACAGGAAGTTTGATGGATTCATGCATGACATTGATTTTATCAGATGTGAAGCGGATCATTGTTGCTACTTCAAGAACACGGACAATGGGTATATTATCTTGCTGTTATATGTGGACGACATGCTAATAGCGGGCTCTAGCAGTAGAGAGGTAAACAGATTGAAGACTCAGTTGTCAGAACGGTTCGAGATGAAGGATTTGGGAGAGGCCAGGAAAATCTTGGGCATGCGGATTGACCGGGATAGGGAGTCGGGCAAGTTGGTTCTTTCACAAGCAGAATACGTTGAGAAAGTCTTAGCAAGGTTTTATATGGAAGAGGCGAAGCCAACAAGGACGCCATTGGGTTTGCATTTCAAGCTATCCAAGAAGGACTCACCTAGGGGCAAGGAGGAGCGTGACAAGATAGAGAGAACTCCATAAGCTTCAGCAGTGGGGAGTCTCATGTATGCAATGGTGTGTACAAGGCCGGACATTGCACATGCGGTGGGAGTAGTCAGCCGGTTTATGGGCAATCCAGGAAAGCAACATTGGGAAGCGGTTAAGTGGATCCTACGTTACTTGAAGGGTACTGCTGGTAAGGCTCTATGTTTCTCGAGCAAGGAAGTGGTGTTAGCGGGTTATGTTGATGCGGACTTGGCATCGAGTGATCTTGATAAGAGGAGAAGTACTACGGGTTATGTGTTCACATTGAGTGGTACGGCAATCTCCTGGGCTTCTAAATTGCAGAAGATCATGGTGCAGTCGACTGCAGAAGCAGAATATGTGGCAGTGACAGAGGCGAGTAAAGAGATGGTATGGTTGCAGAACTTCTTGGGTGAACTTGGGAAGACGCGAAGTGGTAACGTCCTCTACAGTGATAGTCAGAGTGCAATACATTTGGCTAGAAATCCGGCGTTTCATTCGAGGACGAAGCACATTGAACTGAGGTTTCACTACATCAGACATCTCTTGGAGGAGAAGATCTTGGGGCTAGAGAAGATATTGAAATCGGAAAATCCGCCTGAAATGTTGACAAAGGTTGTGAACCTTGAGAAATTGAAGCTGTGCAAAGCTTCAATTGGGCTTGGAGAATAGAAGGGGAGGATGGCACTACCATGATCGAGGTGAGCACTATACCAAGGATGAGTTGAAGAACGGATACGGGGCTTATATGTGTGGTTGATCTCTAGGTGGGAGATTGTTGGGATAGAGGACCAACCGGGTTAGACATCGAAGCAAGGGGGAGAATTCGTCAGGAGCTGCTGCCGTCAAGAGCGGCCACGATGCTTAATTGCGCGACCGCGCTCTTGTACCGTGACTGATGCTCGGGAGGAATTTCTTCGAGGGCGACCGCGCTGAAAGGGAGGGCGTCCGCGCTGAACGGCCGAGGCTGAGCGTTGGAGTTACTGGAAAGTAGCGCGACCGCGCTAGGCACAAGAGCGGCCGCGCTGGGCCCGATTTTCAGCAGTCCAGGATTCCTTGTTTGTTTAGGTTTTGGTTTGTTCCCTAGTCATATATAAGTAAAGTTCCGCCCCCTCTCTTATTGTAACACAAATTCTACATACATAGTGCAAGATCCTGGCTTGGTAGTGCCCCCAGACGTAGCCAATCAAATTGGTGAACTGGGTTAACAATTTCTTGTGCCTTTTCTGCGCTTTTGATTTTCTTGTGCTTTGTTTGTGTGCTCTAATCGTTCTTGTAGGTTTGCTTGGGTGTGGAGGGCCAATATTCACAACAACTTCAGCATAAAATGGTACTCCAAGAGATCATATCTAAGTCCAATAGTTTGAGCATACCTCTTCACTGAATTTGGAACGGCACCCTGGATCTATTATCAGTGCATTTCCATGAGCAACAAAGGTAATACTTTCATCTTCATAATGCTTATTTGTCAGAGCAAGCGCAACCAAATTTGTAGTATGAAAGGACATTGTTGTTTTAGTTCCCATTGGTAGAATTTTCACACCGGGGAGATAAGAACACACCATTCTTCTGTATTTGTAACATTCTAATGCAGTGAGAAATGTTACGAGTATATTTCCTCGGGATAAGGATATCAGTATGCTTTAACAAATTTAAGAATGACAGAGAAGGAAAATTATTATAGTAGACCAATAACAAAACAATTCAACCCTATATCCCATTTGTGGAAAGGCAAGGTAGGAGAGATTTCCCACTTTTCAGTTTTCATCGAGTCATTTAGTAAACCAATAACAGCTCAAGGCCCCACACCATCACTACATGCATATGGCTTCACATCAAGAAGCCAATTCAAGTAACTTTGTTAACACAACCACTTAAAATGGTCTGCATGATAAGAAAAATTTTAGAGTTGCAACATACGGAGTATAGCATTCTAAATGCAATTTTCGATGATAGAAATATTATTGCAGTAACAAATACAAAAGAGTCGGTCTTATGAAAAACGTGTTTTACACTAAGAGATGGAAAAACGGGTTCTCGTAATTGTCAGTTCTAATATCATTAAGTGCCAGATTCAAATTGACACTTATAAACATTCAAACCGGCATTTATAAACAATCAAACTGACATTTTTAACATTTGCTAAAAGAGTACCGGTGGTAGTGTTAAGTATCGCTAGTGTTAAATAGTGTCGATGAGTTGTAGTGTTAAATAGTGCCCATGGTAGAGTTAAGGACTAGTGGTAGCGTTAAGGATTTTGAACAAGAGAATCACCAAGATGATGATAATCTTCTGCAGATCAATTAAAACCTATTAAGTCAATTAAGACTCAGTCAAGAATCTCCTAAGAAATTCAAGGAACAAGCTAAAAGCTTCAAGGTAAAAACCTTCAATTGCAAAGCAATTCAATTTAATTCAATAATTCAATGTATTCTAAAACAAATAATGAAAGAGAGTATTTATACCCTAAATAAAACCCTAAACAACTTGGAAAAGGAAAAGAAAACAATTCTAATTAAAACACTTCAAAACGGGAAACGAAATCAGTCGCAATTTCTGAAAACGTGTCGAGCACGAGTCGTGCAATTCCTCACGAGTCGTTCAAGCTTTATGCACTCGTTACACGAATCGTGAGGATCAAATCAGTCGTGCAGTTTTCAGGCACGAGTCGTGCCCCGTGTCCACTTCTGTCGCGCGACGTACAGAGTCGTCTACCCAGGTCTGCAGCAGCTTCGTCTTGGGATACATCATTTACCCCTACTTCAAAAGAATTCGTCCCCGAATTCGGGCCTGTATAAAAAGAACAAGATTTTGAAGATTTTGACCCTTCATTGTTGACCTTCCGCCCCTTCCTCCCCGTGATCAACTGTGTAGGTGTCGATGCACTTGAACGTACCACAGGACCGGTCAGTGAACCTGAAAAGACATATCGTGACATACAAAAAGAGATAATCCCTTTCCTCTTCCTTGGTTTATTGCAAGCGATAACCCCTTTAGCCTTTAATGGAAAGAGGAACGATGCATTGTTCTCTTACCTTCAGAGTTCCCTCACCATTAATCCAACCGACAATATAAGGGTGTGGATGTTTCTTAACTGCAAGTGACGATTTCTCCACAAAACTACGTGCCACCAAGTTTTCACTACTTCCAATGTCAATAATTAAATGAACCACAGCATTATTAACCATACCTTTCGTGCGAAAAATGTTATTTCGTTCAAGACCAACCTCCTCCTCAGGATTAACCAACCCAATCTTCTGAATTGCAAAAGATTCATGATGTTCTTCATCCTCATCCTCAGCATTAGGATCATGAGTGTACTCTACCAATACATCATCATCATCAACATTAGTTACCAAATTAGCATTCTTACGAAGATGACAACCACTAGAAATATGTCCAGCCTCCCCGCATTTAAAACACTTATTACCAAAATTCATAGCATAAGGGTTAGCATTCTTAGGAGCTTGAAGAACAGGAGCATGTGTTCTTGCTACCTCAACCGCCTTAGAACCCGAAGCTTGTGTCGTAGGCTGTTCGACTGTGGATGGAGAAACTGAAGATTGAACAGGGCTAATAGCAAAAGACGAATTACCCCCCTTCTTGAATGTAGGTTGAGGTTGAAAAGCTGAAACCAATTGTTTCTCAACCTTTTCCGCCCTTAAAATAGCATCAGTCAAAGAGAAGTTGGTAAATAATTCCACCCTATTCTTAATATCAACCCGAAGACCATCAATAAACCTAGAGATTTCTTGGGAATCAGATTCAACCAAGTCGTTATGGGCCGATTGAGCATAAAAATCATGCACATATTCCTTAACGTTACGACTACATTGGGTGCAATTCTGAAATTTAGAAAATAAGCGTTGCACATAATCATCAGGTAAAAATCTATCTTTTAATGCCTCTTTCATCTCATCCCAAGTACGAATCTGAGGCAACCTATCAAGCAACCTTTTTTTACAAAATTGATCCCACCATACAGCAGCACCACCCCTCAATTTATAAGCAACATAGGGACTTTTCTAACATTCTCAACTTGCATTAAATTGAAAAACTTATCAACTTCATTAATCCAATCTAAAAAGTCCTCGATAGATAAATCACCATTAAAAGTAGGAATATCAGTCCTTATCTTTGGTCGATGTTGATCCACTGGAGGTGCAGCGAAAACTTCGTCATCACCATGAACTGAACCATCGTCGTCACCGCCAGGATAATTGTTGTTGCCACCTCAACCTCTATTGTTGTTATTAGCACCACCAACTTGCAAACGCTCCATAGGCGCCACGAGTCGTTCTTGAGTTGCAGCAGATTGACGAATTATTTCATTGTTTTGTTGTTGCATCTCCAGAATAGCCGCTAGAATAGCATTATCGTTGTCGTTTTCACCATTGTTGACCATCTTTCTTGGTAGATTTTCTTCCTTGGATCGTCCTTCATCTGATACCAACTGATGTAAAGGGTTGCAGCGGAATATTAAAGGATAGGCAAATAATTGATTGAACAACTACTTGACCCAATTCAAATCAATGAACTAGGGTTTGAACAAGAGAATCACCAAGATGATGATAATCTTCTACAGATCAATTAAGACCTATTAAGTCAATTAAGACTCAGTCAAGAATCTCCTAAGAAATTCAAGGAACAAGCTAAAAGCTTCAAGGTAAAAACCTTCAATTGCAAAGCAATTCAATTTAATTCAATAATTCAATGTATTCTAAAACAAACAATGAAAGAGAGTATTTATACCCTAAACAAAACCCTAAACAACTTGGAAAAGGAAAAGAAAACAATCCTAATTAAAACACTTCAAAACGGGTAATAAAATCAGTCGCAATTTCTGAAACGCGTCGAGCACGAGTCGTGCAATTCCTCATGAGTCGTTCCAGCTTTGTGCACTCGTTACACGAATCGTGAGGATCAAATCAGTCGTGCAGTTTTCAGGCACGAGTCGTGCCCCGTGTCCACTTCTGTCGCGCGACGTACAGAGTCGTCTACCCAGGTCTGCAGCAACTTCGTCTTGGGATACATCTGAATGAATGCTAATCTTCAACTGCTAGTAATTATAAAGCAATCATTTTCATCAATACATTTTCACAAACATCAAATGTGCATGAAATACAATTTCAACGATTTCGTATTTACCTGATCGAGAGTCAAAATTAAGATCAAATTTCCTCAAACTGAGCTTCTGTAAACAAAATTCCTCGTCTTCCTCAACAAATTGAGAATATGCATGACCTTCAAATGGTGACAACGGCGTTGATGGTAAATCCCAGACGTCAGAATCAACGAATGAATCGTATACTTAGTCATTAAAATTCGGGGGTGGGTTTGGTTTACGAGGATTGGTCTTAGTTTGAATGGTTTTTTATGATCGCCAACAGCTTGTGAGTCGCCATTGGAGAGTGAAGCGTATAATTCATAGCAAATATGGAAACGGAATAATCAATCATGGTTACGTAAAGTCATTGGGATTTATAATCCCTAAAACTTACCAATTTTATCTTCAAAACACCTAAAATAAAACAAGGAATAATTCACCTAACCATATAGTCACTAGTTTAATGAGTACACTCTTCTAATCATTTTACAAATTCCACCTCCTATCATTTTATTAAAATCCGTTTATTAGTTTACTTTCTTTACAACCACCATCATCCAGAGGCGGACGTACGTGAGGACAAGCAAGGCCACGCTCCCCCCCCCCCTTAAGTTTTTTTTTTAATTATTAGTAGCAAAACGACGTCGTTTTTATACACTATAAATACAAAACTTAGCCAATAGAATCAGAATAACAAACGAGAAATAATCTGACTGCAACTTTGACTCCTCCTGCGATTGGCAAATGCGAGATATTCACGGCGACTCAATCAATTGATTTGATTCCAAACAAAAAAAATCTCTTTGATTTTTCCCTATTCAAACATTTAGATAAAAACTTTATCTTTGTCAATTTCTACGTTCTATTATTTTGATTTCTCATTAGGGTTAGGGTTTTATTTTGGTTTTGATTTGAATTTTGGGATTCTCAACTCAATCTGGTTCTTTAATCAGTGTTGGGGATTCTCAAAATTGAATGTTGAATTTTGGGATTATTCCCTATTCAAAAATAAAATTGTTTACTTTATAAAACATTGTCTAAAATATATTTTTTTGTTAGAAAATGGATAGATATTACAAAAGAGTTTCACTACTAGAAACAGGCCTTTTACCGACGGAAATTTCCGTCGATAAATCCGCCTTTCCGTCGGCAAATGGTTATTACCGACGGAATGAGACCGTCGGGTTCCGTCGGAAATAATTGGTTGGTAATACCGACGGACCAGTTCCGCCGGTATTTTCGGCGGATTGTCCGCCGGAAAATCTAAAATTCCGCCGGAAATCGTCCGTCGGATATGAGCAACGCCGGCCGGTTAACCGGAGCAATCGCCGGAGTTTACCGATGGAAATATCCGTCGGTAAATATTAAAAAAATAAATAAATAAAACCCATTACCGACGGTTATAACCGTCGGTAAACATAAAATTTACCGTCGGATATACCCGTCGGACCAGATCCGCCGGTATTTATTTATTTATTTTGTTTTTTTATTTTTTTATTTTTTTTATTTTTTATTTCATTTATTATTATATTTATTATTATTATTATTATTATTATTATTATTATTTATTATTATTATTATTATTATTATTATTATTATTTTATTATTATTTATTTTATTTATTTATTTATTTATTTATTTTGTTTATTTTATTTTTATTTATTTTATTTATTTTTTATTTCATTTATTATTATATTTTTTATTATTATTATTATTATTATTATTATTATTATTATTTATTATTATTTTATTATTATTTATTTTATTTTTTATTTATTTTGTTTTTTTAATTTTTAATTTTTATTTATTTTATTTATTTTTTATTTCATTTTTTTAGACATTCACCCCCCTCACCGTCCCAATATGAATATCCAAAACCTTTTAAAATTTGCTCTCCAAGAGTAAATTTGGATCTTTTTTGGACATTCATTTTGGGACGGAGGGGGTGTAATATTTAAGAAAAAGTAAGTGTATATGAATACATGAGCGTACGAGTTGAGCCTATTTAATTGCCAATATTGGGTAAATGTCCGTTTTTATTCTTGATCGGTAATTTTTTAAAAAATGGAACGGAGGTAGTACCATATAAAAATAAATAAATATTAGCAAAAAAAAGAAGTAGAGATAATAAGAGATTTTCATAATTCTAGCTTCACACCAATTGCCTATTAGCAAGACAAAGGGTCAGAGGAATTGTTGCAAAAATAACTCAATCCAAGCCTACCAAACTCTTACATAAACCAACAATCTAGACCATATTCAAACCTTTTGACACCTAAAAATGCAAATGAAACAACTAGCACATAGAAAAAGACTACATAATTAAATCCACATAGACAGTTAATTATTTTACTAATAAAGTTACCAAATATACTTTCTTAATTATTTTCAACAATTATACATACACAGTTAATTAATTTTTTTTCAAAATTAGGCATACTTTCAAAATTAAACCCACACACACCATGGCTGCTGCCACTCACACACACACACACGGCTGCACACACTCACACTCACACGCAGAACACACACACTCACAGCACACACCAAATAGCTGCTCATATATTCAAAAAATCAAATACAACCAGCATATATATCATAATTTATAGATAAATAAATTTAGATTGAAACATTATATTCGACATTTTTTCTTAATCCACGCGTGAACTACTACCGTGAAGTATGTACTTGGACGGAGGGAGTATACAATAATAACTACATAGCTAAATTTAGGATGCAAAGTTTTTTTTTCTTTTCGAAGTATTGGGGAAAATGATATACGACCGCATAGCATAGCATAGCATAGCTTAGGAAATCGGGCAAGCTCTTTACCCGTTTCGAAATAGGAGTATAAACTTAATAATAAGTAAAATCCCTTTCAATTAATCTTCTGTCCTAAATTGGCAAATCAGTTACAAAATAAATGGAGGCAGATCAAATAAAGATAAAATGGTGGCACAAAACATTTTACAAAATTAAATAGGAATAGAGTATGAAATGCTACCTAAAGTTAAATTAAGGGTATATGAAAAGCAAAATTACACATTCACAGCACATTCTAACATCATTTTCTTATCACTGCAATTTATTTAACTTTCGTAATCAATACTTGAGAAAGAGAAATCCAGTGAGAGAGAGAGAGAGAAAGAGAGCTTACCGGCGACGGAGACAACGACGGCGAACGGCGGGCTCGGCGGCAACGGGAGAGAGGGCGACTGCGAGAGAGAGAGAGAGAAAGCGAGTGAGAGAGAGAGAAAGGGATTGAGAGAGAGAAAGAGAGCTTACCGGCCGGCGACGGAGGCAGCGGCAGCGGCAGCGACGGCGAAACGGCAGAAATGGCGGAGACGGCGTTTGTTCTCAAATTACTGATGAGAGAGAGAGAAAGTGAGAGGGAGAAATCGAGTGAGAGAGGAATTAAGGGATTGAGAGAAACTTACCGAAGACGGCGACGGCAACGGCGAGGCTAGGGTTCTTCGAATTCGCGAACTGAGAGAGAGAGAGAGGAGGAGTCGTAAAATGAAAAAAATGGGATTTTCTCATTATATATAGGGCGTCATTACCGACGGACATGACCATCGGTAATACCGACGGACAATGACCGCCGGTATTACCGACGGACTACCGGCGGAAATATTTCAAATACCGACGGAATAAACGAAATTTAAAAAAAAAAAAACCCCGGTAAAATGAAAATAAATTCCGTCGGTATTCGTTTTTTTTCCGTCGGTATTACCGACGGACACAGTCCGTCGGTAAATGTCCGTCGGTAAATGCCCTGTTTCTAGTAGTGTTTTGTCTGAATTGTCTCCACCAGTGGTTGAGAGTGAATGGTTGAAACAAAGTCGTTTTTTCACCCCAAAAAATCACTCAACATGTTCTACGTCTTGATCATCCACTTTGAGGTAACGTCTTGGTTTACATCTTAAACTAACGCCTTGAATTATCTGTTGTACATTTTCCTATTTTTAAGGAAATAAGTTACGAGATGACCTTATCACTATTCTTTGAAGACCTTGTCAACAAGGGTTTAAACTTCATAACGGCCATGAATCCCACATATAACTAACGGCTGCTCATCATCAACAAGGGGTGAGATTCTAGGTGAAATATCAGGGATAGCATTCAAGTTGTTGTTTCCGTTATCTTTTCAAGTATATAATGCATCTAGAATGCACATGTATTCACGTTACACACTCTACTCAACACTCATACTGCACTCTTGTACTCAAAACAAAGAATATCAATAGACTTTTTCTTGGTTAAGGTAGGCTTTTCCTAAAGCCTCCCGAAGTTTTTCCCTGGAAACGATTGTTCAAAGGTTTTCCTCGTGTTCATCTTGATTTGAGAATTATATTCCATTTGTGCCCAACATCCTTGATAGATAAATTTAATTGTTGAAATTTATCCAAAACAATTTGGCGCCGTCTGTGGGAACTTTGATTTTTTAGATTCCAATCAAGATGAGTAATTCTACTTCAGCAATGTCTACACCCATTATCACGACTGGGGCAAGGACCAACACGTCGAGCATACCCATAACTTCTGGTATCCCTCCAACTGTTGGCCTCAGCACTGTGATGCCTCAAAGCCAACTTCTCAACCCCTCATCCATGAAGCTGTCTGGAATTTCGCTAGAAGTTGTGAACACCATGACGATTATGATGCAACAGTTGAAGGACCAGATTGACGGACAGCAGTATACCAATCAAATGATATTCAATCACATCGACAGGATATGACATGATTTATCCGCTATCAACATGCTTCACTTTTGCAACACCACCTCCTTTGGGGAAAATGGGAAGTTTTAATACGTTAAATACTCCTTTCAATTCATTTGTTGCTGCTAACCCTTTTGCAGATAACACCCTTGCCAGGGAAGTGCAGCAGATCAAGGATATCCTCACGAAGGTCCCAGGGGTCACCTTACCTTTTAATCAAGTGTCTCCAACTAGCCATCATGATTCCCATTTTGTTCCTGCCATAACTGGGGTGGAGATCCCTAAAAGGTTTCAAATACCCCCATGAAACAATATGATGGCACCACGGATCCAATGAGTAACACATAGCCTTATACCAAGAGAAGATGGACATCATCAGCATTCCCCACCATCTTAAGGAAGTTTGTTTGTGCAGGAGCTTTGGGTCAACCTTATCTGGTCCCGCCTTGATGTGGCTGACTAATCAGCCTATGAACTCTATCTCTTCTTACTCTAAACTCATAAACATGTTTCTTAATCAATTCTCTTGCAATCGTGTGTTTGAGAAACTAACAAGTGACCTTTATAAGGTGGTACAACAGCTTGATGAAACTTTAAAAGACAACGTGTTCAGGTTCAACAAGGAAGCTGTGAGCATCCCTCATTGATGTGTCAACGGCAACAGAAGCTTTCAGGATGGGCCTGAAAAGAGAAACACCATTCTATCAAGATTTGGTTATGTACCCGTCTAGGAGCCTAGAAGAAATTAGGACGAGATCCGTTCGTTTCATCAGGTTGGAAGAAAACGAGATGGTTCAGGACAAGGCATCCCAAAAGACACCTACTTATGAACATCCTGACAGAAAAGCGGACTCCTCTCATCATCGATCCAATAGGGGGAATCCATACTCTAAAACTAATCCTTCTAAAATTAGTGTTGTAGATGAAGATAATGATGAAGACGATGCATCTTACCCAAAAATTAGTGACTACTGTTTTTCTGTTGATGTTTCAGGGCTCCTATGCGCCATGGACAACTTGGGTGGCAAGGCAAGATGGCCAAAAGCAGCTGATCGACCGTTATCTTGGAAAGACAAATCTAAGTGGTGCGCTTACCATGAAGATTTTGGTCACACTACTGACAATTGTATCGCCTTGAGAAAGGAGATTAGCTACTTACTTTCCAAAGGGTTTCTCAAAGATCTGCTTGGTAAAAAGAAAGGGCGTGCCGAGACAAAAGAAGCCGTAGCCAACCAACCATCTTCACCTCCCCCTGGAACCAAGGTGATCAATTTCATTACGGGTGGCTCGGATATCTGTGGGACCACGTACTCGGCAGCAAAACGCCATGCTAAAGATTCCAAAGAAGATAAGTTGGAGCTACTAACTAGGCATCCAGATCACTCCCCGCGTCAGCAAATCATTTTCGACGATGATGATAAAGAGGACGTCTTGGATCCACATCATGACGGTCTGTTGTCACTTTACAGATTCCCAACTGCAAGGTGAACCGCATCCTAATCGACAATGGGAATTCAGTCAACCTGAACATGAAGAGCACCTTAGAAGAAATGATGATTCCCCTATCAGAGGTCATGAGGAATTCTTCCGTTCTAGTAGGTTTCAGTGGAGAGACTAAACAGACAATTGGAGAAATCAAATAACCCATATATGTAGAAGGAATGAACTATATGGAAAGGATTTGCGTGGTTAATTACCCATCCTCTTATAACGTCATCTTGGGCAGGCCTTGGATCCATAACATGAAAGCAATTTCATCTACGTACCATCAATGCGTCAAGATGCCAACGCCTTGGGGTGTAATCAAGGTGAAGGGAGACCAGCAACCTGCCAAGGAATGCTACAAAATGGATATGAAATCTTGTTATACTTCTCGCCAAGCATAGCTGGTAAAGAAGAGGGGCGTCGATAAGGCTGTCTTGGGGCAAGCCATCATCCTCGTAAGACGTTCAAGATGGCATATTATTGTCCTACTAATTACGAGGGGATGCATCTTAAGCATTATCACATGTAAGTTAAAATTTGTTACAATTTTAACGCTAAGGTATGGACCTCTTCTTAAAATAATTTTTATTTCCTTCAAATTTTTTATTCCTTTTATTTAATCAAAACTCCTACTGACTTAAGCATCGGAGGGGTGTTAGCCGAGCTAACACCCAACCCTAACATGTTCCTGTGTTGCGAGATGGAGACCCCTCAACCTTGGATAAACGACATCAGGAGGCTGCATGACAGAAGCCTTGAAAGGTTGAAATTTTCTTGATAACATAAGGTACACGACCTCTTCATATTTAAGAGCACTATACAACATACCTACTGAGTCATGATTGCATTTTCTCCTAGGCGCACGCTTTTCACACTTGGTTTAAAAAGCAGACTTAATTCACCTTGTCAGATGAATTATGTCTCCTATTTTAAATTTAAGTTGTGAACTAAGGATTGTAACATTAAACATGTTACCTAAAGGACACAGGAAAATGACATTTCTACATGTCATCTACAACTTGGTTATAACATCGTTGCATGTTATCAATACAACTTGATTATAACATCGTTGCATGTTATCTTTACTTACTGGTTACAACACTAGTACGTGTTGTCTTCTGTACCTAACATAAAAACAATCATAAAGGTAAAAACACAAAAAGTACCATTCTGATCAAAGGAGTTTAAACAGTTACCTACTAAAAACCCAAGATGTTGGACCAACCCAACACCATCAAAACAAATGTATGGACTCTTATGAGCCACTTACAGAACCACAAATTTAAAGATGTCTTAGGGGCACCCCCTATCTTAAAACCCAAATTTACATGCCAACAAGAGGCATGGCGAATAAAACGTAACTATTGTTCAAAAACTTAAAAGAGAAATTGTTTTTTACTTCATATTGCAGGTGCGGCTTCAACATCCTTGCCCTCACCTTCCTTCCTGCCTCCTTCTTCTTCTTTGCCTTGATCGTTCACCTTGGGTTCCTGCAACTTGGAGTTCACTTCACTCACATCGGGGACCTCTCCTAAGAATTCGTTTAGCATGGCTACTTCCTCTTCAATTTTCCAGTTAATATGTTGTCCATTTTCAAACTCCTTCATCATATTGATCTGGCATTCCATAACCAATTTGCTTGCGCTCATCATATATCCCTCCTTTACTTCCTCTAGTTCCTTGATGTGTTACTGCTCCACCTTCAGCATTCTGGCCGTTAGGCTGGCAAGCTCACTGCTCTGCTTCTCCACTTGTTCTTCAGCCTTTACTGCCCTGAAAGCTTCAAATTTATGTTTTTGAACAAGTACTTTGTTCTTGTCCTCCTTCACCTCCAACTCTTTCGGCAAAAAGTCTACCACCTCCAATACCTACGGGAAAAAGAGAAACATGTTACTGTGTTAAATCAAATTCAAGTAAATCAAGAGTCCACTTTCTCAAAAAAGCTTTCCACCTTGGCTTTCGCATCCTCAATCTTCAATCCATCCACTGCCACGATCTCCACATCTTCAAACTTTCTCTTTTTCTCCACCTTGGCACTCTTGGAACTTCCCCCCTTCGGAAGGGAGGTTTTCCTTCTTCCTTGTTAACCCCAACTCTCGCTCTGATACCGGACAGAACATCTTCTACACCAAAGCTGGCCTTGGACCGAGTCACTGCACAAAAGAACCGTCAAAGAGCAGCAGCAAAACAAAGATGTAATAAGATGCGTCAAGAAAGATACCAGATGACATCTTGCTTAAACTGGCATTAGTAGAAGTCCCTTTTCTTTCCTCTAACAACTCTGCAGAAGGCGCCTTAAATTTTCTAAGATCCTCTGGAGACAAACTCAAAATCCGATCAACATTGGCAGATGTATCACCAAGGGGTGGGAAAAGCTCTTCCAACTTGCTAACTGAAAAGCACATGTCATCAACATGTAAGGACAGGCGTAAAGAGAGACGCAATAATCAGGCACGTAGCTAAAAACAACTACCTGAAGGGTTCCATGTTGACACCAAATCTCCTCCTCTCTCCAGGATACTCTTTCTCATATAGAAGAATCTACATTTCCATCCCCTATCAGCCACATCAAGACCTAGGATCAAAGGATCCCTATTCGGCTTAATCCTAAAATTGTATCTACAGTTGCCAAATGCCCTAATGTCAGAAACAAATGTCAACTCTTCCAAACCGGCGACAATCTTGTGCTCGGCAGCGATCTTGTCCAAAGTATGCAAAATGCGTCAACCAATGGGCATCAGTTGGCAATATGATAGCTGTGTCGCCTTGAATAATTGAGTGATGGACGGAGAAAAAGGAAATTTCAGACCTATACTGAACGGGTATTCATAAAAATCTATCCACTCATCGGACACACAATCAGCACTAAAAATCTCAGTGGGGATTAGAAACTCAGCACTCGAAGGAAAGGCATCATCTCTCTTCAGAGCATCAGCGTGGGACGCCATGAAATTGTACTGTGCATCTTCCCTATTTTTGATAAACCCTAGACACCTAAAACCCTCGGGCAGAGTCGCCTCTACGTCTATTATCCTCTTCTTACCCTTCCCCATTACGATTCAAATAGTTGAAAAGGAAGAGCGAAGAGAGAAGGAAGGAAGAAGGACTTACCGAAAAAGCGATGGAAATTCAGCGCCGAGCTTGAAGGAGGAATTTAGGGTAGTTGAAACCTTCCTAAAAACTTGAGAGCATATTTAAATTGAAGATACGGCTATAGGATTATAGCCCATAATTACCACTAAGCCTCCTACTAACCTCATAAGTCTCACACGTCAGTAGACCCTTGGGAGATGTGAGGTCGCACGTGGCAAAATATTAAAACTTTTCGCAATCAGATTGGAAAGCCCCAATATTTTGGGGGCAATTGTTTCACCCCAAAAAAATCACTCAACATGTTCTACGTCTTGATCATCCACCTTGAGGTAACGTCTTGGTTTACATCTTGAACTAACGTCTTGAATTATCTGTTGTACATTTCCCTATTTTTCAGGAAATAAGTTACGAGATGACCTTATCACTATTCTTTGAAGACCTTGTCAACAAGGGTTTAAACTTCATAATGGCCATGAATCCCACAGATAACTAACGACTGCTCATCATCAACATGGGGCGAGATTCTAGGCGAAATATCAGGGATAGCATTCAAGTTGTTGTTTCCGTTATCTTTTCAAGTATGTGATGCATCTAGAATGCACATGTATTCACGTTACACACTCTACTCAACAGTCATACTGCACTCTTGTACTCAAAACAAACAATATCAATAAACTTTTTCTTGGTTAAGGTAGGCTTTTCCTAAAGCCTCCCGAGGTTTTTCCCTGCGAATGATTGTTCAAAGGTTTTCCTCGTTACATCCTCGTGTTCATCTTGATTTGAGAATTATATTCCATTTGTGCCCAACATCCTTGATAGATTAATTTAATTGTTGAAATTTGTCCAAAACAGTCGTGGAGAATTCAATTTTAGCGACCTTCCTCATGATCCTAGACTAAGAAAAAAAATAGCACATTATCATCCAGATTTGAAGGATCAAGTTCGACACGATTACTTATAAAGAGGCTAATGTCAGCCTAAAGAGCATGCGTTTGTGCAAACAATAAACGGGCCTTTTGTTTGTTTTGCTATCTGTCTAAACCAAATAATAGTGCAAAAGGAGGAGCGGATTGTTTCAATGATGTTGGTTTCAAAAATTTCAGTAAAAAAAAAAAATAAGAAATTGCGCGAACATGTAGGGAAGCATAACAACTTTCACAACCAAGTATGTCAAAAATGTGACATTTTGATGAATGAGAATCAACATATCTGAAACATTATCAAGCCTTTTGTAGAGCATTCTGAAGCAGATTATCAGGTTCGATTGGGGGCATTTCTCTTAATACAAGGTCTTGCCTTTCGCGGTCATGACGAGTCAGAGAACTCAAGCAATAAAGGAAATTTTATTGATCTATTGCAGTTTCTCATTGATCACAACAATGAAGTGAGAGATGTTTCATTAAAACTTGCTCCGGATAATCATAAATTGACTTCACCATAGATTCAAAAGGACATAGTAAATACTATTGCTACAGAAACCACAAATGCTATTCTTCGACATACGGGTGATGCATTTTTCCCCATTCTTGTTGATGAATCTAGAGATGTCTCGATGAAGGAGTAAATGGCTATTGTTTTTCGTTATGTGGACAAAAATGGGTGTGTCAATCGTTTATAGGTATCGAACGTGTGTTGAGCACCACTGCTATGTCACTTAAGCAATCTATTGATGCGTTACTTTCTAAACATGGGTTAAGCATCTCTAGGCTACATGGTCAAGGTTATGATGGGGCAAGTAATATGAGTGAAAAATTCAATGGATTGAAGACACTTATCTTGAAGGAGTACCCAAGTGCTTTCTATGTTCATTGCTTTTCATATCAACTTCAACTAGCTCTTGTTGGTGTCTCTAAAAAACATGAAGTGATTGGAGCATTTTTCACATCCGTTGCTAGTGTTGCAAGCATTGTTAGAGCATCTTCTAAACGGCGGGATATTCTTCGAGAAAAAAAGTTATCAAAGTTGTCGAGGCATTTAAAAGTGGAGAACTTACAAGTGGAAAAGGTCTCAATCAAGAAACAGAGATCAAGCGCTCTTGTGACACACGTTGGAGCTCACATTACAGTACTCTTATAAATATTATGATCACGTTTTCTTCCATTATTGATGTGTTGGATGAGATTGTATATGATAAAATACGAAGCATATATCTCTTTGAAGTTGTTGCAATCGTTTAATTTTATATTCAGTTTGCATTTGATGACACACATACTTGGAATCACTCACGAGTTGTCTCAAGCTCTACAAAAGTTTGATCAAGACATAGTAAATGCTATGGATTTGGTGAAAGTCTGCAAAACAAATTTACAGAAAATGAGGGAGAGTGGATGGTGTTATATGTTAAATGAAGTTATTATCTTTTGTCAAAAAATGAACATAAGTATCCCAAACATGGATGACCAATATGAATCTCCAGGAAAATCAAGACGTAGAGATCCTGAAATGACAAATATGCACTACTATCGGTTTGACTTCTTTTGTGCAGTGGTTGATTTTCAACTTAAAGAGCTAAATAACCATTTCAATGAGGCTACTACCGAGCTTCTTCTTTGTTTGGCATGTCTAAGCCCTAATAATTTGTTTGTTGCTTATGACAAGTAATGTTTGATGCATCTTGCTGAATTTTATCCTCAAGATTTTTGTCATTCGAAGTTGTTTTTGTAAAGATTCAATTAGAGACTTACATTGAGAATCTAATGATAATTTTAAAATTTGAAAGGAATTCATGAGCTTGCAAAGATGTTGGTCAACACTAGAAAACACCAAACATATCATTATGTTTATTTGTTGATCACTTTGGCATTAGTACTTTCAGTTGCAACAACTTCAGTGGAAAGAGCTTTCTCTGAATGTTATAAAGAATGCGCAATCGTATGGGAGACCAATGGATAAATGATTGTTTAGTTGTATATCTTGAGCGTGACATGTTCAATGCAGTTGACAATTAGTCTATTTTTCAAAGGTTTCACAAGATTGCACCTCGTCGAGGAGAATTGTATATGTTGAAGTAAAATGTTTTATATTTATGATTTTCTTTTGGTAGGTGTGAGAATTAGATTTTGAAAAACTATATGTTAGAACCTTTTAGTGCATGTTCTTATGTAATGGATGTCTTATTATCACCATCAAAGCAAGTATCTAACTATGCATATGTCTAAAATTGTATTAATTTATTTGATAGTTGGCTTTTTGTAGATGTTGTATATTTTTGGCTTTTGGGACATGATGTTACTGCAGATGATGTTGCTGAGGAATGGATCATGGAAGAATGTCAATATCGATTTGGCTACTAAGGTTTTGCAATTTTTCTTACTCTATTTTGTTTTTACCCTGCATACTTCCGTTGTTTTGCTTGCTTTCTTACTATACATGAATAAGTACTTCTATTTTCAATGATATATATTTTCAATAATGTAGTTGAACGAAGGAAAACTTGAGGATGATCTAGATTCTAATGATGAATCAACATTAAGAAAATGAAGAAATCAATGACTCAGTAGGTGAACTAATTCCATTTAATTGACTTCTTTATCCTTGATTGATAAGGTATTCCTCTTATTTGCTCAATGATATTTTTGGTTTGTTAATGAACTTGAAAGCTAAGCACAAATACATTTGTCTTCCAATTTTCAAAACATGCATTCGATTCTGAATAATTGTTGCTCTTTAGAGCAATTTTACTGTCAAACCACAGTTTCAAATCATGAATCTTGAGTCTAATGTCTTGCATTTTTAAAGATTATTGCATGATTGGCGTATATTGCCACAAAAAATAAAACCAAAAAATAAATCAAGAAAAAGATAGACTATTGAATAGGGTTGACATCAGTGAAATGATTGTCCTCTATTTATACTTAGTTGTACTAAATTATGTCAAAGTTGTATTGTATATGGGGAAAATAGCCAAATAAATCGGGGACTCTGCCTCTGAACCTCCATTCATCATTTCTTTGCTCAAAAAATTCTTGCCCCCTCTTTCTTAAATTACTGCATCTGCCACTGCCATCACCTTAGGTCACCCATCCTCATCTTTTCCAGTCAACAACTCCGGCGAATTTTTTTTTTTTAATCCGGCGACCAAACAACTGAAAACTTATCAGTAAGTTCTCAATTCTCAACTAAGCTACTAAGAACACGACCAACTCCGGCGATCAAACAACTGAGAACTTAACTTATCAGTAAGTTCTCAGTTGTCAACTAAACTACTAAAAACACGATCAACTATGGTGACCAAACAATTGAGAACTTAACTTATCCAAGTTCTCTGTTGTCAACTAAACTACTTAGAACACGTTCAACTTCGGCGACTACCAACTACAGAGATCAAACAACTGAGAACTTGTCATTAAGTTCACAGTTGTCAACTAAACTACTAAGAATACGATCAAATCCAGTGACCACCAACTCCAGCAATCAAACAACTGAGAACTTATCATTATAATCTTAGTTGTCAACTACTAATAACATGAAATACTCTGCGATCGCTCCGGTGACCAAATAATTGAGATCTTATCAGTAATTTCTTAGTTGTCAACTATTAAAAACGTGATCAATTCCGGCGACCAAACAGTTGAAAACTTATCCGCACACAATTATCACTAAATAAATGTTCAAATTTGATTTGAGGGACATTTGTTAAAATGTTCAAGTAAAATATTTTTAGTTGGTCTTATAAAAAACACGTTTTTTTCTAAACTTAAGGAAAAATCATTTTTATACTGGCACTTAATAATACATTCACCGGCACTCTTCACACTGGCACTTTTTAATACTAACACTGGCACTTTTTTACCCTACACTGGCACTTAATAATACATGCATTGGCACTCTTTACACTGGCACTTTGTTACACTAACACATACACTTTTTTACACTAACACTGGCACTTAATAATACATGCACTGGCAATCTTTGCACTGTCACTTTGTTACACTAACATTGACACTTTGTTACACTAACATTGGCACTTTTTTACGCTAACACTGGCACTCTTTATACTGACACTTTGTTACACTAACACTGGCACTTAATAATACATGCACTGGCACTTTTTAAACTGGCACTTTGTTACTCTAACACTGGCACTAGCGAGGGAATCAAAACACGTTTTTTCTAATCTTAAGGAAAAACGCAATTTTTTTAAGATTTTGGCAAATATTTTTAGTAATATAAACACATAAAACCTTTAATGATTTCACCACATTGAAATAAAAAAAATTAAATATTTATTTAACGGATGAAGTGCTATAAAAAAAAAACTTTTAAGGAACTAGAAGCTTAATTGCATATTTAACTCATCATATTTATTTATTCACATAGTCATATCCTTTGCGACAGATCAAATTAAACTAAATACTCCGTTATCTATAACTTCAAAAGCAACCATTTAAATCAAATCAAAATTTACAAAAATTAAAAATAGAGTATATAATAGAAAAAAAAAAAAAAGAGGGACGGACAATAGCATTTACTTTTTTAATTTTTTTTTTGATAAATAAAACTATTTGAGATGTTAGTTAGTAGTGAAATT